>CM035094.1:9962256-10607256 GCA_020205505.1 Panax japonicus | reverse complement strand
ACTGGTCATAATCATACCAAGTCCATCTATGCACTACATGTCACAGATGACTTTCAACATAATATAAGCATCATGATGATGACAATATTATAAGCATTAGTCAAACTAAATTAAGGATAAATATTAAAGACTTTAAATTTATCCAAACATTATCAATCACTTAATAAAATTATAATATAATATTATTAATATTATAACAGTATTTTAATCACTCCTTAAACTTATAAATAATTTAATTTAATTGTTTACACTTTTTCAAATAATACATTTAATCATTCAAAATGACATACTCATAAAATTTCATCACCAATAATCAAATTACTCATCAAAAATCTGCATATACCTTATATAGCATTTTTAAGTCATTAAATCCTATTTACCAATTTTTCAACATAACATATTTAATTCATATGTTTGTAACTAAATTATTTTCATGAAAAATACCAAATCAGTCCCAAAAATTATTCTTTTCTAGGATTAAGCAGAATATAGTCCCATATTGAACATATATTTTTCTCAAAATTTTTAAAATTCATTTACTATTTTTTAAAAATCAATTTCTAATTAATTCCTTAAGAAATTAGCTACCTCAAGGTTAACTCCAGAAAATCCCAAATCTTGGCTGGATCTTACACATGTTAACGTGAGTTTCCAGTTTAAATTTCATGGTCATCGGAGTTATAGAACTCCGGTTATAACGTTTTTCGTCTGAAAAACCCAAACATTCATAACTTGCTCATTTTAAGTCGGAATGAGCTTATTTTTGGACAGGAGGTACTTTATACCATATATTTTCATGTCCCTAAAAGCCGGAATTTATTTCACAAGCTAAGTGGCCGAAAATGCCCTTTTAAACTTCTGGGCAGTAGTCTTTTGGTAATTTGCAGATTTCGACTCCTTTACTAAAATCAGTCCACACGAAAATCTACAAAACTTTTTCTAGTGATTCCACTTGAAGAAGTTAGAAAACTCATAGATCTAACTCTAGAACTTGACCACACTCAAAAATTCAAAATATAATAGGAGATATGGTCAATTGAATTTCATACTCCATTTTTACCAAAATCTGATTTTCAACCCTTTGTGATTTCTAAGAAACTTTTATGTTTTCACATTATAACCAACATAACTCATCATGACAATGATATAATAATTCAATAAAATAAGTTCAAGAATAAGTTTTAAAGATTTATAAATTAATTTATCCTGAACTTAATAATGTCCAAATTGTCAACATGATACTACTTTGTGGAGTAAAATTCAAGAATGCACAGAAGAATATTTTCATGAAAAGATATTGGATGAAGCGCAAATATCAAGGATATTCCACTAATTTCATGGAGTATAGAAGTTAAAGTTTTAACCAATTGAGTATAATAAATAATGGAATAACAAAAGAAATAACCAGGCTTGCGATAGACCGCACATGCAGGTTATTCCAACAGAATAATAAATAACGGGACCAGGTCCGGCGTAAAATGCACAGACAGGATATTCCAACAGAATAATAAAGAATGGAACCAGGTCCGGCGTAAAGTGCACATACACGATATTCTAACAGAATAATAAAGACTGGAACCAGGTCCGGCGTAAAACGAACAGACAAGATATTCCAACAGAATAATAAATAATGGAATAACAGAAGTTCTCTTCATGAATACAAAAGAAATAATACCCCTTACCGTAAAAGAAACTGAATATAAGAGTAGGGAAGTAGCAGAATACTTTTTTATAATTTCTCTATAATTTCTCTCTCTAGAGTTTCAGTGAATTCTTAAGAAATAATGAAGGAATGAGCTTCTCTTTATAGAAGAATGGACTGCATAGTAATTAACTTATGAACGGTCCAGATTGATTTACTTTAAACGGACGGTCCAGATTGGTTTACAATAAAATATAATATATTCTATTTATAATCTAATAAAACGAATAACTTTATAAAAGTATTCTGTTTTATATAAAAAATTTTACTATGCAAATACTATGCATGCACTATTCAAATATTATGCATAATAAAATATAATATATTCTAATTATTTGTCTAATAAAACAAATAACTTTATAAAAGTATTCTGTTTTATATAAAAATATTTTACTATTAGTCTAATAAAACGAATAACTTTATTAAAGTATTCTATTTTATATAAAAAGTTTTTCTGTTTTATTACATTAATAATACTAATAAAAGAAAATTTATCATCATTATTATAATTCACAATATTAATCGATCAGGTCGTTCCCAGGAAAGAGGGGACTTTCCAATAAAGATTTCTCCCCATTGGCGCGCAATTAGGTGACCAATCCTCTCCTTGACAGAACTTCTAGACATCGTTAATATTGTAAATAATAATATTAATAACTTTGTTATCTCAAATATTGACAATAATTGAATCAAATAACGTGAGATACTACGCAGCAATTACTGTAATAATAAGTGAACAAAACTGAGTGACTTCTCACGTAAGCATCAATAATCAATACCGTGTGCTACTGTGCAACTACGCGTATTACTGTACTTTTACTACCTAGTAGTTCAACAGTTTTAACGGTAAAACTTCCGCCGTTATTTTCATAAAAATATTTTTGTCGTTTTCTCAATCCGACAATAATTCTGTTGTGGGGTCCACCAATGATTGTACCGTCGTACGGATATTTCCTGATAAAAAGAATATTCCCCGACTAATCGAATATTCCCCGACAAAACGAATATTTATTTGCAAAAAAAAATTCACATATTACCCTTAACTTTAAACTTTTATCAATTTAATAATTACCAAAATAGAAAAATTAAATACTTTTATTTCATAAAATTCGGGTTCTCACACCAAGAGCCAAATTAGGCTTGTATACAAGATTTAATATGAACGAATATAATTACAAGATATCTATGAATTTCTAGCACAAGAAATTAAGAACAATGCAAGAGTAATATGCTAGAATTTTTTTTTATTAAAGCTTGTGTATTTCTCAATTCGTTGTCTACTTAAACATTAACGAAGAGTATGATATATAAAGAGTAAAAGCAACGATCATATAAGTTAAGTAACACAATTTTAGCAATTCTAATAAAATCAAGCTGTTAGGAAAGATTTTGAATTTGGATGATATAAAGCTCGAATTAAGGCATCTTAAGAGCATTCACAATAATTTATCTAATAAACTATCAATCCTCAACTTTGAAGAATATATCAACAAATCATTATCCTACAATTTCTTTATCCTTATTTAACTCTCTATTTTAATCTTTATATAGGATTTTACTCTCTAGAGTGAGAGAGTCAAAAGATTGTTCTCTATATATATCCAAAATAACATTTCACACACTCATTTAAGTGGACAACTCATCAATTATACACGTCTTGATATTATTGTCATGTGACTTTTTACTACTTCATTTTTAAATTATAAAATTAATATTGACTTATTTTTTGAAAAATTAATTTCAAACGTATTCAAATTTAACATTTATTTACTTTATGTCCATATAATTATAAAAGTACTATTAATTATAAATTTTATTATTTTTCAAAATATAAATTAAATGAATCATATTAATTTAAAATTTAAAAATATCACAAATTAACTTTTTAAAAGTTAATATTGATCTTATGTACATTCACAGCTACAATCCATTCAATACTCACTCCATAAATTACTTAAAATTTAAAATATAATAAAAGTTATTTTACAGTGGAATATAATTGATAAATTATACTCTCTTTTTTATAAATTACAATATTATTATTAATTTTTCTAAGTCATTTTGATGCATTCTCAAACTTAATAATTTTGCTAATAATTAAAAAATAATAAAGTTTATAAGTAATAGTATTTATTTTTTCTAAATAAGTTACAATATGTATTGATTAAATTAAAAATAGCACATACTTACTTCAAAAAAGATTAATAAATTAATAACAATTTTATAATTAAAAACAAGAGGTTGTAGTATATTACATCTATCATAAACTTTAACGCATAAAACCAATACAAATGTCAAATAGTTATAGCGGTCAAAACATGCTTTGACTGTTAGAATTTTAAATTTTAACTTTTAAATTTTATTATTTAAGGAATCAATATAAGGAACGTGTTGGGTACATAGTGAAAAAAAAATTGAATCTTTATCATGCTTAATGACCCAATATTGACACTGCAGGGTAGAGATAGTGATAAAAAACTATTGTGAATGCTCTAAATAAAGGAATTAATAATATCTTAGCAAACTCAACAGCTATAAATAAGGAATTAAGATCCCAATAGAATCAACACTTTGAATAAAGGAAATCAACAACTATATCAAAGGGATAAGGTCTTGAAACATGGCTGATAAATATCTCGATTGATTTGATTTCCAAAATATAATTCCAACCTTTGAATTTGAATTTTCTAGCTCTTTGAAATAAGAAATAAAATTGATTTGATTTGACTTCCAAAAATAACTCTTTTAAAAGGATTTGTATCTGGCAAAACTAATGATTTGGCCACCAAAGTTGACACGTTTTACCGAATACCTGATTCAACTTTTAATTTTTCAAATTAAGTCACTGAACTAATTTTTATTTTCAAATTGGGTCATTCCGTTAAAAAAAGTTGACAGACTTTAATTTTTTGTCTACGTGGCGCAGACGTAGCAAAAAAAACTACAAAATATTGCATACGTGGCAAAAAAAATCAAAAATAGATTTTAAAAATAAAAAAAGTAACATTTTAAAGTTTTTAAAATAATAAAAATATAATATAATAAAACAAAAAAATACAGTTTGTTTTTAAAAAATACAGATTTTTTAAAAAATAGATTTTTTTTATAAAAAAACTGTGTTAAAAAAAATCTGTGTTTTAAAAAAAATCCGCTTTTTTAAAAAAAAACTGTTTTTTTTAAAAAATCTGTTTTTCTAAAAAAACTGTTTTTTAAAAAAATCTGTTTTTTGTTAAAAAAATTTGTTTATTTTAAAAAAAGCTGTTTTTTTAAAAAAAAAATTTAAAAAAACTGTTTTTTTAAAAAATGGCTGTTTTTTTTAAAAAAAAATCTGATTTTTTAAAAAAATCAGATTTTTAAAAATCCTATTTTTTTTAAAAAATCTTTTTTTAAAAAAAAAACTGTTTTAAAAAAAATCTGCTTTTTTTAAAAAATAATCTTTTTTTTAAAAATCTATATTTTTTGTTTTACTTTATTATGTTTTTTTTATTTTTAAAATCTGTTTTTGATTTTTTTGCCACATAAGCAATATTTTTTATTTTGTTTTAATACGTCAGCGCCACGTAGACAAAAAAGTAACGTCTGTCAACTTTTTTTAACGGAATGACCCAATTTAAAAATAAAAATTAGTTCAGTGACTTAATTTGAAAAATTAAAAGTTCAATCGGGTATTCAGTAAAATATGCCAACTTTGGTGGCCAAATCATTAGTTTTGCCATTTGTATTTAAAGCACATGAAACCTTCTTTTATAAAATAATTTTCAGCAAAATAAAATTTCGTTGAAATTAATTAAATGATCTAGAAATTCTTACATTTGATTTTCTAGGTGAGATCGTAGGGACCTAACCATGTGGTGACTTTAAACAACACTTCTTCATGAAGATCCACTTGAAATCTTGATACATGCATAATTAGTCCATAATTTGAAAACTACAAAATATATCAATACAAAATACATGTTGTCATCATTAAAATAATACTAAAAGACAATTTGCACCCCAAATTTTACACCGGTGTTGACTTTTGCACCTCAAATCGAAAAAAGTGTCTAAGTACACCCCAAACTTTATTATACGTAACAAAATGCACACTTTTTTCACTTAACCGGTCAAAAATGACCGGCTAAGGCGGTAACAAAAGTTTGGGGTGCAAATTGTAACAGTATCTTAAAAATTGGCAAAAATAATTAATTCTAAATAAAATAAAATGATTTTAAATAGACTAAAAGACAAATTGCACCCCAATCTTTACACCGATGTTGATATTTGCACCCCAAAGTGAAAAAGGTGTCTAAGTACACCCCATATTTTACTTATGCGAAACAGATTGCACAATTTGCTCACTTAACCGGTCAAAAGTGACCGGCTAAGGAATTTAAAAGGGTATTCAAGTCTTTTCCTTATCTTCTCCTATATTGAACCGGAACAATTCTTGTCACTGTCAAAACATAAAACGTCTGAAGAAGAGGAAGAAGTCTCGATCGAAATCGAGGAAGAAATCTCGATCGATGAGGAGGAAGAAGATCAGTAACAGGAATCCATGCTCCGACGAAGGAGAATCTGAAGCGTATGAAGAAGAACCTTTAAGCTTTCAAAAATCAGAATCTAAATCATCCTCGTCTACCCAACTGGGTTGTTTTGGTTTTTGAGTCTTGGGTTTGAGGTCTGTGGTAATAATAATGGGTTTGGTTGTTTTGATCTTTGGTGTGGTTGGTTTGGTTAGATCTTTGGTTTTTGGGTCTTGGGTTTGAGGTCTGTGAAGTGGGTTTGGTTGAATTTGATGGTTTTGAGGTGGAATTGAGCTTATTGAGCTGAGTTTTGATAGTGGGTAAGTTTGAATCTATGGTGGGTTTGATGAATTTGGTTTTGTTTTTGGGTAATGAACTTATGCAGAATTTTCTTTGCTACTAGGCGAGGAACACGCCTTCTAAACATTTTTATATATCTGGAAATATACATACATACAGGTGCAACGAAGAGTAACAGAATTGTCATTGTCGCTCTATACCCAATAGTGCAAGAAAGTTTCCAGTTATATTACGACATAGCAGAGATTTTGGGTATCTTAATCGATAGATTTATGGAGCTTGATGTCTTTGATTCTGTGAAAGTTTATGAAATTTTCGGCCGTGTTACAAAACAGTATGATGTGGGTCTGCTTGTGAATTCTGAGAAAAATGAGCAAGTTAATGGGCTAATAAGGAATGCTCTTGAAACTGTGTATAGGGGGCAAAATAAAGCAGACCAAGCATCTTTTTGTTCTTTGTTCAGGGCTTCGATTATAATCTATTGAACATTCTGCTTAGTGCTTTCTGCATCTCTATTTTGGTAATATGGTGAAAGGATTCTTCTATAATTGCATCCTTGCAATTTGTGTGATTCTTTATATATGCGTCTTTGTTTATTATTTCTAGATAATACTGTCATATTATATCATATATGAGATAAAATGATTATCATATTGTCGAGTTGAATGACTGCATTTCTAGTTTGGAATTGCGGAGTCCTGTTACGTGCATTAACGTTGCCGAAGAACCTTTTACATGTGTTTTGTATGAAGATGGTGCTATGGCTATAAATTTCCACCTGCATGTTGTGTTGGGTCCTTATTAAAAATCATGCTTGAATAGTTACGTATGCCAGACAATGTATGAATGAGAATGTTCATGATCTGGAATCCTTCATCCTTATTTGACTGCACTTAATTGTACAACCATTTGAGAATGTTCCATGTCAAAAAGACTTTATTTTAATGTTTATGTGAATGGAAATTTGGCCTACGAAAATCTGGATCTCTCAATTGCTACAAATTATATGATGGCGTCTCCATTCTATGCTGATTTTGTGGTTGACAGGGAGATCCCAGGGGTTATAACAATTAGTGTTGGCCCGCAAGTGTTTGCTTGATTTTGTGAAGGAAGAGAACTTGAGGAAAATGGTGGAGGATTGTAGCAGTTCACATAGGCAGTTTGAGAATAAGGTTGTTGAGTTTAAGCAGGTGGTTTGATTGTGTGAATTGGGTATTTGTGAGGAAACAAGAAAAAAAGTTGAGCAAGTGTTTTGGAATGTGTAGTTCAAAGGGGAAAGTCTCACAAATAGTTGATGTTCATTGAGAGGGAGAGGAAATTTGTGTTTGTTTAAGAGAGAGAAAGTTGGTTATGGAGGAGAGAGAGAGAAATTGTTATGGAAGAGAGAGAAAGTTGGGTATGGAGAAGAGAGAGAAAGTTGGAGAAGGGAAAAACTAGTCAATAAATATAAATTACCGATCTTACCCTTCTGTAATAACATTTACAGCCTTAGCCGGTCAAAAGTGACCGGTTAAATTAGCAAAGTGTGTAATCTGTTTCGCATAAGTAAAGTATGGGGTGTACTTAGACACCTTTTTCACTTTGGGGTGCAAATATCAACATCGGTGTAAAGTTTGGGGTGCATTTTGTCTTTTAGTCTTTTAAATATAAGAATTTTTAAAAACAGAATTTTAAAATAGTTAGCATACAATTACCATACAATTAAAAAACAATTTTTTTTAAACTGTTACAAATTTTTTAATACAAAATAAAAAAAATTTAACAACTTTTTTTAAACTGTTTTTAACAACTTTTTTTAAAACAAAATAACTTTTTTTAACAAATTTTTTTAAAACTGTTTTTCACAATTTTTTTTAACTGTTATAAATTTTTTTTAAACTGTTATAATTTTTTTTTAAAACAAAATAATTTTTTTAACTGTTTTTAACAAAATAAAATTTAAACTGTTATAAAAAAAAATTTAACTGTTATAAAAAAAAATTTAAACTGTTAAACCTTTTTTTAAAAAAACAAAATAAATTTTTTTAACAATTTATTTTTAAGACTGTTATATATATATATATATTTAAACTGTTATAATTTTTTTTAAAACAAAATAAATTTGTTTAACTGTTTTTAACAATTTTTTTTAAACTGTTAAATTTTTTGTAAACAAAATAAATTTTTAAACTGTTTTTAACAAATTTTTTAAAACTATTTTTAACAATTCTTTTTAAACTGTTATAAATTTTTTTAAAACTGTTTTTAACAAAAAAGTTTGTAACTGTTATAAAAATTTTTGTAACTGTTAGAAAAAAAAATTAAAACAAAATAAATTGTTTTAACTGTTTTTAGCAATTTTTTTAAAACTGTTTTTAACAATTTTTTTTTAAAACTGTTATAAATTTTTTTAAAAACAAAATAAATTTTTTAACTGTTTTTAGCAAAAAAAATTAACTTTTTTTAACAAAAAAATTTAAAATGTTTTTAACAATTTTTTTTTTAAAACTGTTATAATTTTTTTTACACAGTTATAAAAAAATTTTAACTGCTTTTAGCAAATTTTTTTAAAACTGTTTTTATCAAAAAAAATTTTAGACTGTTATAAAAAAAATTTAAAACTAATATAAATTTTAGTTTGTTTTAAAAAAATTTTGTTAAAAAAAGTTTTAATTTTTTTAAACTGTTACAATTTGCACCCCAAACTTTTGTTATCGTCTTAGCCGGTCATTTTTGACCGGTTAAGTGAAGAAAGTGTGCGTTTTGTTACGTATACTGAAGTTTGGGGTGTACTTAGACACCTTTTTCGATTTGGGATGCAAAAGTCAACACCGGTATAAAATTTGGGGTGCAAATTGTATTTTAGTCTTAAAATAAAAACTCATAAATCAACTTTCTACCCTTTTTGATAATGATAATATATAAATCTGTAAAACAACTTGTCATCATATCATGAAGTGGATACGGATCATCTTTCCCTTGTATGCAGGAAACGAGAAAGATGGAACCCTAGCTTCTTGTTCAAGGTTTAACATATATTAAAAATAAATACTCCGTCCCAAATTAACTGCTCAGTTTTGATTTTTTTAAGTCAAATTGACTATTTTTAGAATTAATAATTAAGCATATATAAATATATTTCTAAAATTATAAAAATTAGGATTTGTAATAAATTGTATATACTTTCTTTTGGTTATAATCTCTTCACCTATATTTTAGCATAAATAGTAAAAAAAATTAGTTTTAAAAATGGTCAATTTGACTTTAAAAAGTCAAAACTGAGCAGTTAATTTGGGACGGAGGGAATAATATTTATTAATTATAACCATTTGAACCACCTTTGTATGTACATTATTCTGGTGGTGTTAACTTATCCTATGTAACAAAAAATTCTATTAAACCTATTGGGCTGGACTGACTGAAGTATGCTTGGGCTTTGGGTGTCCTCGCATCTCCAAATGTAATATAAGAAGCTAGCAAAGGTTAAACATAATTGGGCCTCCTTCCGACTCAAGTTTTAAGATGTTTGTTGCGGTATATCAACTTCTACCTAAATTTCAGTTCAAAAAAGAAATAAATAATTGTTTATCAACTTTTTATTCGAATATACGTTTTATGATTTGTGTGTTATGCATTTTGACAGATTTAACCTTTTTAATAATGAATTTTAATGTTGCAATAGCATGACTGAAAAATAATAATTAAATGTGCGTGCCATATGCAAATCTTGATAATTGAAGAAACAATCAACATTTAAAAAAAATAATATATATCCTTTTAATTATGTTATAAGAATCAAAATAATTGACTATATATACATACATAGATACATACATACATACATACATACATATTTTCTTTCACAATGAAAGTGGGTGAGTCAAAGTATAAACTCAGGACACCATATATATCCATGTGGAAAAGTAAAAATGCGTGAAAAAGGAATTTGGAGGGCCTCCATTCCTTTATTCCAACTTGCAGTTGTGAAATTTATGGTCAAATATATATATATATATATAGGGAGTTCATCCATAGCAAACGTTTGCTGCAACAAACCAATTTCCTCCCTGCCGCTACAGGCTGTAGCAGCAGTCTTATGCCTAATTCTTCTCTCCCTGCCGCTACAGGCTGTAGCGGCAGACAGCTAATTTCAAAAATGCCCCCGGCAGGCTTCCCACTTTTCTTACAAGTTACAAATATAATTCTAATATTCACATATTATTATTATTATTATTATTAACAGGTCTAATAATAAAAATAAAATATTAATATTAAACATAATAATAAAAACATAATATTAAACATATTAATATTATAATTATTATTGTAAAAATATTAAACATATTAATTTTACATAATATTAAAAATATTAATATGTTTAATATTAATAAAAATAATTATATGTTTAATATTATGTAAAATTAATATGTTTAATATTATGTTTTTATTATTATGTTTAATATTAATATTTTATTTTTATTATTAGACCTGTTAATAATAATAATAATATGTGAATATTAGAATTATATTTGTAACTTGTAAGAAAAGTGGGAAGCCTGCCGGGGGCATTTTTGGAATTAGCTGTCTGCCGCTACAGCCTGTAGCGGCAGGGAGAGAAGAATTAGGCATAAGACTGCCGCTACAGCCTGTAGCGACAGGGAGGAAATTGGTTTGTTGCAGCAAACGTTTGCTATGGATGCACTCCCATATATATATATATATATATATATATATATATATATATATATATAGAGAGAGAGAGAGAGAGAGCAAGGATCAAGTGCATACCCCTTATCTTACTCACCCGTGCTCACCCCCCTTTAGACGACGGTTTCGGTCATACAACCGTCGCCTATACTTTTAGCGACGGACAACATATAGCATCGCTAAAAGTATAGGCGACGATTGTATGACCGAAACCGTCGCCTAAAGGAGGGTGAGCACGGGTGAGTAAGATAAGGGGTATGCACTTGATCCGGACCGTATATATATATATATATATATATATATATATATATATATATATATATATATATATATTTGCTGACATGGATATTGTTCTACTATATTACTGAGTCCAAAATCTAGGATTTTTGTGCCAACAATAATCAATAGTAAAATACACCAAGTGCATCCTCTCTCGATAATTATAATAACGCTCACTATTTTTTAAAATTTTAAACTAGCAGTAAGTATCCCTCTAATTTATTCTTAAAGTGATTGACCAATTAATATTCACAAATATTTTTAATATAATATCCAATACACCCTTCAATTATAACGTTTAATATATCCACTAAATATAAATATGTATATTATCATTTTCACTTAACGGAATCTAATTAATTAAATTAAATAACATAAATGTCAAAAAATAACAATATTCATTTTATCAAGAAAATAAATTCTTACACTTTTTGCTAATTTAGTTCCTCAAATATTAAAATCTAAGTAATATACATTCAAAAATAATATTTTTTAATTAAAAAGTAAAATTTTAATACTCCTAAAAAGTGCAAATTAACACTAAAAAAATATAATTATTTTTTTCAAATATTAAAATTTACGTAAATCAAACTTAGACAAAACTTGTTATGGAACGAATCTTATAATTCATATAAAAATGTATAAAAAATTATGTTAATTATTTTTCTCAAATATTAAACTAAACATAATTCACACTTGAGCATAATTATTTACAGTAAAAATGACAAATGTTGTTACTTAGAAAAAGACAAAATATATTAAAAGAATTTTTTTTACAAGATATAAAAGTTGTAATAAATATTTTTAAATTTTCTTTTATTCAACATTGTTACAAGACAACATCAACTATAAAGTAAAAAAATTAACTAAAATCATAAACATCCTATAATTTGACATATACTCAAAAAAAATTAACATATGAAAATCATAATATATAACTATATAAGAATTGAAATAATAATTTTTGTTATTAAACACCAAAATTAAACTATCAACATATCCAATTCACTCTAATTAGAACAACTCCATTAATTATTTAATTTAAAATTCTTAATATTTGTATCATTGACCCATAAATGTGTTAATTAAACTAAATTAAATTTTTTTATAAGTTAACAATACTTTGAATGAGATGATCTTAATTACAAATAAAACTATAATTAAAATGCATTGTATTAAAATAAGATAAATTTTTTATTAAATATATATATATATATATATATATATATATATATATATATATATTATTCTTGAATTAAAATTTGACAACATACAAGGATAAATATGTAACTTTATCTCATTATTCAACCTAAAAAATTTGTAAGGGTTGTTGTTAACGCCAAGATCCGCTGCCACGTCCTAATCACGTAAGACGCCCTGATCCTGCACAGTAAACACGATAAACACCACAAGCTTGGCGGCCGGATCGCCGGGGGATAGCTCAGGCGTGAGAATCAGTATACGTGTTCACCAGGTTAACAATGGAGGATAATAATGTCTAGTGTATTGAGAGAGATAATAATCCTCAATTGTGTGCGTTTGTATGTGAATGTTAACGTACCTGTTTGTGAAGACTTAGTTGATAGGTCATACTCTTTTTGCCCGGTTTACCGTACCACCCACTACCTCTGACACAGCCCCCGTGATCTGATGGGTCCTGCCGCCTGCCTGCAGCCTACTCACTATCTTTGGTCACTGTTTATGCCCCCGACCGACTATAATCCCATCCACATTAATGCTTGGCAGGTGTCTTAGTTAACTGTCATGTTTTTTCATAATTACAAGTCAAAGTAATAGATATTAAATGATCCAATGGGTTAGTCCAATGAACCGGCCAGGTCTTATAGGGTTAAAATAGAAGTAATATGGTGACTAGGCCCAATGACTTTCAAGGTTCAATAGTGATGGCCCAATAGATTAATTAAATAAGTGAGCCCAACTTACTCGGCCCAAAGAGGGAAAATATCATGACCCAACATTGCTCCCTAGTTTTTTGTTGAACAGAATGTTTAATAGAAAACTATAAATTGTCCATGATATTAGAATTTACTAAAGGCCCATAACAGGAAGTAATTGAGACATACCCAATTTGGTCCATAAGATGAGATAGGGAATGGTTGAATGTCCAGAGTAAAAGGCCCAGTTAATAAAGTATTGAAATTGAACAAGAATGTCTAAAAATCGGAAATCCAACTGAGAAGCCCAATCTGATAAAATGTCTAAGAATTGATCCGGATGCTTCCCATTCGAATTCTCATCATTACTAACATTTAATGTGCCGCCTTCGTAACTCGTGTAACCGTCAGTATAAAAGATAAACTTTACCAATTTTGATAATTTTACCTGCCAATTTGAACTTTGAACCTTTGAGCTTTCTTCTCCTTCCCAGAACTTCGTAAAACAGAGAAGGATTCATAACCTTCATTACATTAATTTTGGATGGTATGGAGGTCTCAAATTTGCGATTATTCAAAATTAAGCTTCAGTCAGTCGTCTATGACGACAATTTTTTTGAGCTATAGTTATTCTGGTCTATACCAGTCGTCGTAGCCCAAAAAAATTATCGACATAAGCATATATATATATATATATATATATATATATATATATATATATATATATATATATATATATATACAGTCCATTTCTTAAACTCACCCTTATTGAGCTCACCTCGAGCTCACCCTGCCTTTTTTTTATAAAAAAAATAACTAATAAAAAATGTATAATAATTTTTGGAATTGAAAGTTTTTAAAAAAAAAGTGTTTTGGGTGTGATTTGGGTACATATAACAAAATAGTGTTGTACTGTTTTGTTATATGCACCCAAAACACTTTTTTTTTAAAAAATTTCAATTCCAAAAATTATTATACATTTTTTATTAGTTATGTTTTTTTTATAAAAAAAAAGGCAGGGTGAGCTCGGAGTGAGCTCAATAAGGGTGAGCTTAAGATCCTTGTTCTCTCTCTCTCTCTCTATATATATATATATATATAGGGTATCCATCCACAACAATCGATTGTTGGGATCAACCCCTTTTGGCACAGCCGCTACAACCTGTAGCGGCTTATAAAAAAAAATTGTCTAAGCCCGGTACAGGTTGTAGCGACTGAGCCAAAAGGGGTTACACCCCAACAACCGGTTGCTGTGGATGGAATCCCATATATATAAGCTTAAATATGTTTCACTACTCTAAACTATTGACCATATTTTACTTCGGTGATCCACATTTTAATTTTATCAATTAAATTATTGAACTATATATTAATTTTTTTTATTTTCATTCAATTGAGTCTACCACGTCAGAAATTTCTAAGGTGATTGTTTGGGTGGAACATAACTGAGCTTATGTATTTCAAAAAAATAACTTTTCATTTTGTGATTAACAATTTTAATATATTAAATGGTAAAATCATCACACCACTTTCTATCGAGCATTAACTTTAATAAAAAAGAATTAATACCAAGCCCAAAATAGCCTTAATCAATGGGATCTCCAGTTTCGCGATTATCCTTCCTGCTTGGCAAGTCCTCGTTGTTATCTCACCGGAAAATACTCTGTTACCTGTAAATTTCGGCGAATTTCTTTGCCTCTCTTCCCTAAAAACGATGTTTCTCCGGCTCATCCATCAGGTGTTTTACAAATTTCGATTGAGCTACGTTTACTTGTGAGCTTCCGAACAGACTCTGCCTCCTGTTACCTTATCCGCAGCCTGTTTTGGTTAAATCGCCGGTCGATAATTACCAGGCGAGAGATCCTGCGAGATTAGTAGAGGTGATGTCCTTGTGTGTGCTGGAATTTGGTGTTATGATCTGTTGTGGGGGAATCTGAGTTGGGTTTATGGTCTGGTGGGAGAGTGATAGAGAGAGTGGTAGATTTGATTAATTTGCCCTTAAATATATAATAAATGTATAAATAGATATTAAAATATATTTTTTAAACACATCAGTTCTTTTATGTCCAACCCAGACAATCAGGTCATTAAATTCTTACGTGGCAAACTCAATATATTGAATGAAAATGAAAAAAATTAATAGTTTAATCATCTAATTGACAAAGTTAAAATGTGAATCACCGAAGTAAAATATGGTCAATAATTTAGGATAGTAAAATATATTTAAGCTATATATATATAATTAAAATGGGGACAATGTTTTATGTAATTGGAAAATAGTATTGTGGAGTCCTTCGAGTTTTGACTGTTTTTACCAACAGAGAATGATGCATATGAAAGACAATGTTTTGTTTCCCTTATTCCTTTTTTCACAATAAACACAATTCAAGGACAATAGTACTTGTTAACGTCAAGATCTTCTCCAACGTCCCAATCACGTAACACGTCCTGATCCTGCACAGTAAACACGATAAACACCACAAACTTGACGGCCGGACCGCCGGGGGATAGCTCAGTCGTGAGAGTAAGTACGCGTGTTCACAAGGTTAACAATGGAGAAATGTAATGTCTAGTGTATTGAGAGAGATAATAATTCAGTTGTGTGTGTGTGTGTGACTGTTCACGTACCTCTTTGTAAAGACTTGGTTGATAGATTATATTCCCTTGCCTGGTTTACTGTGCCACCCACTACATCTGACGCAGCCCCCGTGATCTGATGGATCCTGCCGTCTGCCTGTAGTCTACTCAATACTTTTAGCCACTGTTTATATCGCCGGCTGGCTATAATCCCATCCACATTAATGCATGGCAGGTGCCTTAGTCAACTGTCATGTTTTTTCATTATTACAAGTCAAAGTAATAGATATTAAATGATCTAATGGGTTAACTCAACGACCCGACCCGATCTCACAGGGTTAAACAGAAATGATATGATGACTAGGCCCAGTTATGTCATCAACCAATAATGAAGACTTAATGGACTAATCAGAATAAGTAGACCCAATCCATTCGGCCCAATAGGAGAAATATTATGACTCAACAGTACTGAATTATTAATTAGTTAGTGCCCAAGAAATTTGCAAAAATATGAAAGTCATATAATTTATCATAAGGGACATGAGATTGCTAGATTTATAATTATCACCTTTAAGTGTTAGAACTATATATATATATATATATATATATAATTTCTTATTTGGTAGATTCTCCTGATTAGTTTAAACAAATATGATTAATTAATTTAGGTATATATATAGTAATGTTAAAGTTAGCTTTATATATATAGCTGATTGTGATTGACACCTGTTAGAGCTAGCGACCTCTTGCCGGGATTCAACATTTCAAATTGTCTAATAATTTGCCAACTAGATAAAGATGACTTTTTCCAAAACTTGTACATATTAGTATTAATTATATAATTGGTTCAAACTTTCTAAAGTATCATAATTCAGCTTTAATAAGGTGCCAACTCACTCCCATACAACGATAAGACAAGTTTTAATATACAATCAACGTAGCACCAATAAACGGAGTTCTGGCCTGTGATCATCGATATGAGTGGGGGTAGTGGGGCGGGGGGTAGTGGGGTGGGGTGGGGTGGCTACCTCCTTCTATCAATATGAGTCGGTCGGAATCATTGGATGTTGTAGACAATCTTAATTTTCTTTTATTATATATATATATATATATATATATATATATATATATATATATAATAAAAGCAACGTCAGTACGTACTGAGATAATACATGCACTTGTAAGATTATCCTGCAATCTTACCGGGGCTGCAACCGCAAATCACAATAGGTGGTTAACCTTGGCATGCGCCTCTTTTTGTACACCAACAAAAAAAAGAAAAAGATGTTGCGAGGAAATTCTTTTAAGAATGCAACACAATTTATTTGGTTTATGTTAAATATAAGTTCTAAAAAGAATTAAAAAAAAGGAAAAAGGAAAAAGGAAAAAGGAAAAAGTTCACGGAAAGATGTAAGAAAAAGTAGTGGGATGCAAATTTCTCTATCTGTTTTTGTCCCTATGTAATGGAAATGGAGGTCATCAATCAATCCATCTAATCCATCCAGTACAAAAGTGAGGCCCAGCTCAGTGCCCATATATGTTTATTTATAGACATTTATATTATTGTATATTTTTATTATGAGTCCTTCTATGGGGACAGGAATATTGGACCGGAATATTGGACAGGCCTATTTTTTTATTTTATTTTTTTTTTTTTGGTGACTCTCAAAAAATGTATAGTATTTATTCCAATAGGAATTTTTATAAAATCTAGTGTTTTGGGTGTAATTTGGATACATATACAAATACAGGGTTATACAGTCTGTATAACCCTGTATTTGTATATGTATCCAAATTACACCCAAAACACTAGATTTTATAAAAATTTCTATTGGAATAAATACTATACATTTTTTGAGAGTCACCAAAAAAAAAAAAATATAAAAAAAATAGGCCTGTCCAATATTCCGGTCCAATATTCCTGTCTGCCTAGAGTTTTCCTTTTATTAATTTATGTGCTTATTTTATTAATTAATATTATTTATTATATTTTGTAAGTTTTATTATTTATTGATCTTGGTGAGCAAGTAATATTGGATAATTTTTTAGTTTTTAAAGGAGAAAAAGGACTACAAAATTATCACATAGATGTCGAAACCAACAAGAAAAGATGTTAAAAGAAAACAAAGAGACCAACTTCAATGAAATGCATATAAGATTAGGACACAAATTATTTTTATCTATAAATAAGACTTTTGTTTTAAGAGAGATGTATTTTAGATGTATTATGTTTTTTTTAAGTTGAGAATATGAGTAGATTAAATTATTTCTTTATTTTAATTCTTTAATGTACGTTCGTTGAAGTATTGTTAATAAATAAAGTTTTCTTCTTCTTCTTTAATTTTAGTTAGTTTATTTATTTTCATGTCTAGCTAATTTTTTATATCTAGAATAAGATGAAATTAAATAATTATACATGATAATATTATATATCTCTTTTTATTATATGTGCTTTAATGTTTAGTTGATTTCGCCTTCATGTTTCGCTTTTTGAATGACTAATCAAATTAATTTAAATAAGATCTTGTGGTTTAGATTAATAACTAGACATGGCAAACGGGCCCAAAGCCCGCGGGCCGGCCCGCCCACCAAAGGGCTTTGGGCAGCATTTTTCCAGCCCACAAAATCTCGGGCCTTTTTAGCCAGACCCGTCGAAGGCCCAGCCCAGTCCGGTCCGTTTGGGCTAAGCCCAAAAAATCCCAAAAGCAAGCATAAAATGACTTCGGCACGCCCGCCAAAACTCGAGTTTTGGGCTTACATTTTTGTGTATTTTCCTTTCTTCTTTGCTTCTCTCTTGCTTTTGCTTTATCAACAAAGTGGGGGAGAAAAAAGTGATAACAATTCTCTCTGTAAACTAATTAAAAATAAAAAGCTAAAAAATAAAACAATTTTTTTTGAATCGATACCACTATAATGATCATAAATGCAGCATAGTTCTATCCTATAAAGATTATTAAATCTCTCTTCTTCTTTTCTTTTTTTTTGTTTTTGTTGCTGAAATTTCTTATTTTAAGTTAATTAATCTCATGAACCACAATATAAGATTTTGAATATATAATATTATAATTTATAATTTAACTATAAAAGTAACTAATCAGTTTACTAAAATCTTCAAACTCTGATTAATAGTCTCATAGGTCGGGGGAAATTAATATATATATATATATATATATATATATATATATATATATATTAATTGGACAAAAAGAATTTGAAAAAACACTTCAAGCATCAATAAATAATTTATTATATTAATATATTTTGATTAGTCACTAAAAATGTTCTGATTATGTCATTGGTTACAAATAATATATATATATATATATATATATATATATAAATGATTTTGAATTTCCCGCTTACTCAATAAATCATTTGGACCGTTCAAAATTTAAGATAAATCTTACTGTTAATACAGTGTCGTAGGCACGGGACCCATCTAGTATATATATATATATATATATATATATATATATATATATATATATATATATATATATATATCTAATAAAATACAAATGATTTTGAATTTTTCGCTCACTCAATAAATCATCTGGGCCGTCCAAAGTTTGGGATAAATCTCACCGTTCATACATCTATCTAATAAAATACATCTATCTATCTAATAATCTAATAATAATGTAATAAAATACAAATGACTTTAAATTTTCCGCTCACTCAATAAATTATTTTGGTCGTTCAAAGTTTGAGATAAATCATATTGTCCATACAGTGCCGGAGGCACGGGACCCAGCTAGTATATATATATAAAACGTAATGTGGGCTTGAGCCACGTCATGTACTTGTAGAGGAAATTAAAAGGCAGGACATGGCATGCATGCATGCAGGAGCAAGGGCAGTGCAGAAGGTGATGCAGCACCTGATCAGCGTTAAGTAAGGGCCATTCGTGCACCTGCAGGCTATAAATTTGTGTGTGTATGTAGAAATGGATGTGGAGTAATTATAAATGCATGGATGGAACGTTCTTTTACCTCTTTTCTACTGATCCACACACACACATACACACACACGCACACACACACACGCGCACACACACACACACACACACACACACACATATATATATATATATATATATATATATATGGGGTTCCATTCACAGTAATCGGTTGTTGGGAGCAACCCATTTTTGTCCCGTCGTAACAGCTTGTACCGGCCCATATGCAATTTTTTTTATAAGCCGGTACAAGCTGTTACGGCTGGCCAAAAATGGGTTGCTCCCAACAACCAGTTGTTGTGGATGGAACCCCTATATATATATATATAAATATACGGTTCGTCTCTAAAGCGAAACTTAAAGAGCGAACTAAAGACGAACCGTCGTCTTTGGTGTATATGGCGACGGTTCGATCCGTCGTCATAGCCATGCAAGTTTTTGGCGACGGGTCGAACCGTCGCCATAGACACCAAAGACGACAGTTCGTCTTTGATTTGCTTTTTAAAGTTCGTTTTAGAGCATCTCCGTGTGTATATATATATATATATATATATATATATATATATAGTTCGGATCTTAAGCTCACCCCTTATGCAACTCACCCGAGCTCATTCCCCTTTAGCGACGGACCCGCCGACGGTTTGGTCATACAATCGTCGTCTATACTTTTAGCGACGCTATATGTTGTCCGTCACTAAAAGTATAGACAACGGTTGTATGACCGAACCGTCACCTGGTCCGTCGCTAAAGGGGGGGTGAGCTCGGGTGAGTTGGATAAGGGGTGAGCTTAAGATCCGGACCGTATATATATATATATATATCTCGTCAAAAACAAGGCATCAGAGTAACTCATCACTCGTCTTCTCACTCCATAGCCTGACCATCGAAAGTGTATGAAGTTTATTTTGAAGTAAATTGGTCAATTGATCAATAGAATACTGACACGCAGAAGAAGTTGTATGTGTGTCAATATTTTATTGATCAATTGACCAATTTATTAAAAAAATAATTTCATACTAACCGGATCCCTACCACCCTTCTCTCTCTCTGAGCAAGTTGAGTACTCATCGAGGCATGAGCGCGATTCATGTTACTTCCTCCTCAAACATGAGCAAAAAGTACAAGTACTTTTAATTTTTTAAAAATTAATATAATAAAGTTCATTCGTAAAAAAATAATTGTCATTAAATGGAGTTCATTAATATATATAAAAAATTACTTAACACTTTATGAATTTTATAAAATTATTAAGAATAAATTTAAAGTTTTATTTACTCTTTTTCTTTTATTTTTATTTTTTTAATACATACTCCCTCCTATTCAGATTAAATGACGTTTTAAGGAGTTTAATTTTATTCTATATAAGTGTCGTTTTGAAATCTCTATGCAATATTGCACTATTTTTTCCTAATTTACCCCTCTATTTAATATGCTTAGTAAATGCAATTGTAGAGAGAGAAATAATTAATTAGGGACAATTGTGGAGAATGAGAAGAGACAATTGTGGAGAGAAATAATTAATTAGGGACACAAAAGATATTTTGTGTTATTTCTTAATAAGTGTGCTTAACTCTAAAATGATATTTAATCTGAATAGGAGGGAGTATAAAATTTATACTTTACTCATTTTTTTGAAAAACAACGAAAAAATTAGTAAGTGTCATATCTACCCATATCAATCCTTATATATAAATACATCACAAAACTCAATTTCAAATCAATTGAAAAATTCATCGAGTCAACTCTTAATTAATTAAGAGTTAATTAGGTTATTTCTCATCAGCAAAGGCAATCTTAATCTGAGTCAATTGAAAAAGTCGATTAATTTTTCTACGCCTTTTCCAATTCTTCCAAGAATGTTTCCTCTTCCTCCTCATCCTCTTCTTCCAATTTCAGTTTCTCGACCTTTTCCAATTATTTTCCTCTCCATCTTCCTCTTCCTCTTCTTCCAATTTCAGTCTCTCTACAATTATGTATTCGCTATCACAGATCTCAAATCTTGGTTGTGCCTCCCTCCATCACAGATTTGGGTTGCATATTGTGCCCGTGCGCCATAACTCTTCCCCTTTCTTCTCCACCTGGAATTTCAACTCGCCGGATCCTTGCTCTTCCTTCGACGGAATCACTTGCACCGCCGTCAATCCCGGCCAACGGCGCATCACTTCTCTTACACTCGGCACCAGTTTATCCGACTCCCGTGGACTGACCGGATCCCTTCCCGCTTCTCTCTCCAATTTAACTGCATGTCAAAAAATTTGGCCAATATTTAGGCTAAAATACATGTGCATGGATGCAGTGTGCTCATGTACATGCTACCTTTACATCAAAGAGGGAATCTGAGAAGAGTGTGTGTGTATTTTATTGACTTTTGGTATGTTCTTTTATTTCATTTGTATATATGAATGTTTAATACATTTGGTTATGTTAGTTAATGATTAGATCTAAGTGAATCTCTAATTCCGGTTGAAGGGAGTGATTGCAAAAACTATAAGTATGTGGTGTATAATTTTATGTTTTTAATTAGAAGTAAAGTGGTTGCTACAAATTGCATTAGTTCTTCTTTAATATTGCAGGTGGCTCTTCCTTCAGAATCTACTATAGAGACATGTTTCTTACAGCTCTACATTGAGTCTATCCTAGCATTACATGATGCTAGCAATAGACTAATGCAAGGTTAGCTTTATAGCTGTTTCTTTCTTCAAGTGCTGTTTTACTTTTTTCTCCAACAGCTCTGTTCTTTTTCTAATAATGTGAATGGCCGCCTACTCGGGAAACTATTCATTAGCCTATTGTTTCAGGGTACGGAATTTATTTCTTAAATCATCTGTAGGAATTTGATGGTACTATCTGCTTCAAAACGGTGAGTTTATCGAATGAAGCCGTCAATTGCTGCCAATAAATCGCTGAATCTATCAAGCGCCAGTTGGCTACACAAGGTTCCAGCTCCACGGCGCCATTTCAGGACTTGGTGGATTCACAAAAGGAGCTATTCGGCAACCAGATTGATCAATTACAAAACATAGTGGTTTCGCAATGCAAACTCACCGGCGTCAATCCTCTTTCTCAAGAAATGGTTTCTTTTCTTCTTAATTTATGCATAAATTGCCTGTATTTTGTCATGATGATCAGATTTCAGGTTTTCTGTTATGAATAATGCATGTAAAGTTAGCATTTAACATTTTTGCTATTTGATTGTGTTTGCAAGTGATAATGACCGCATCAAGGATAAATAGAATGGAAATAAAATGTGTAGAATGAGAAACAAAGCGGTGGTGATGTGTGTAGCACAATTATTGCTAAAATATGAGGTTGCGGGTTAATTATGTACAAGTAATATCTTAGCAACACATCAGAATCCCCCCCACCCGACCCACCCCCACACCCACACCCACACCCACACCCACACCCCCCACAATAGACAAAGCATAATCAAAATTTTTGGTATAGTTGTAAGCTTGATACTTTACTGGAATTATCTGTGTGAGGTTTTTATTTTTAATAAAGTTGAAATTGTGCCAAGATCTGGTAATTACTGTGTTCAATACAGTTTTATTGCTTATATATACACCATCCTTCCTACAAAAAAAGTCTCATTGCAAATTTGTTAATGTTAAGTTGTTAATTTTTTGATACAACAAAAATTGGTAAATGGGACTTTTTTTTGGGAAAGAGGTAATACAATTCATGTACATGTATTTATGTTTTCTCAGTATAATGTGAGATTTGTTTTGGGTATTCTTTTACAGGTCCAACAACAGTGAAGTTACTCCTGTGACCTCATGGGTTTCATTTAGTTAGTAAACTTGGTGTGAAGTTGTTGTTGTTGTTATATTTCTGAAAATCACATGATTCTGAAATTTTTATAATTATTTTGGTTGTTGTGTAGCACGAATTTGGTGATACCACAACTGGGTATATCTCAACAGGTTGGATTTGATTGTGTTTTTACTTTTGAGTTTTAATTGGTTGAAGTTTTGGTTTTAGCTCTGTGTTTTTCTTGGTAATTTATTATATTAGATTTTATTGTTGGTTGGTGTTATGTTGTGAATTTTGGTACAATTGCATTATTACAGGACCATATTTTAATCCTAATGGTTTGACACATTTTGAGATCTATTTTGTAGTTTTTCAATTGTCAATTCACATATTAGGTATGATTTTGATGTGGGTTTCTATGAGATTTTAATTCTTTTTATGTTTATATAATTGTCTTTATATGAATCGAATTTCAGTTTGGATTATTGATTTTCAATTGTTTGATGTTGACACTGTGCAATGGATAATGATGAATTACCTTGAGTATGAAGAGGAGAGAAATCGTATGGGAGAAGAATTGTTTGTTTCGCCTCCCCAAATTGACATGGAGGGGGTAAGAAAGTTAATGGAGAATTAACTGTTTCAAGGTTCGTTAATCTTGCTGAAGGTATGCCTGAACAATCCAAGGCAACAAAAGATGGAATGTATAGAGCCATAGATATCTACTTGAAGGTGCAATTTCTTATGTATATATGCTCTTTAGTTTAGGTTTTCTAAATATCTTGGATATATAAATGCTAGCATATCCATAAACATACCTATTATTAGTCTGAATTACTTTTTTGCTTCAAAATAAAATTTTGATCAGGGTACATTGAGTCTAAAACATCAATTTCATTAGTTTTGATGCTTGATTCAAAATTTATTTATGTTCTCCACCTACTCCCTGCATAACCTCCAATATAAATTGACATTCAATTAATTGATTTATTCAAGTACAAGTTTACACAATTTCATATTACACTTTATAAATTATAAAGATTAATACAAATATCACATATTTATCTTACTAACACTGGTATATATGTTCGAATTCGACTCGTGTATCATTAAACAGAAAACGAGTTAGATCAGATTCGACTCGGATCAACTTCGAATTCGAGTTTTAGATCATATTTTCGAGTCGAGTACCGAACTACACGGCTCGGCTTACACACCTAGATTTCAAGAAGTTAATTTAAAATATTTTTAAACTTAAAATTGACATAATTTTTTTTAATTTTAAAAATATAATAATGAAAATTGTAAAATATGTAATAATCCTTACTGTAAATTTTGTTGTTTTATAATTTAAGTAAATTATCTCAATTTTAAATTTAAAAATATTTTAAGTTAACTTTCAAAAATTAATAATGATGTTCTAATTTAGAATCTGAGGGAGTACTTAATATTGGCCCTTTAGGATGCTTCTATTACTTCCAGTTTATGCAAATTTATGTTTATATAACTACAAAATTATAAATTAATATGTTGCGCTCGCCAGCTGATCATATTAACCCATTTACAAAATGAACAAAAAAGACATTGGAAGTTGGCACATGAGCGGCACATTCAAAAAATACATGTAACGGCAGGCAGTGGCATGAGGGTATTTGTTATTTAATTTTGTCATTAAAAAGAATTATTACTGTCGCTATAAAATGTAGCCGCAGAGGGAGAAATGCAAACAATATGGGTCATTCAATATTCAAATCAAAGGTTAAGATTATGATTCCTGGAATAGTGTATGTGACAATCGATTATTACGGAAGGGGATCCTATATATATATATATATATATATATATAGGATCAGGTCCGGACCTCCCGGACGGGAGAAAATTCGGACCCAATTATTATTATTTTTTTTTGTAGAACAACTAAAAAAAAAAATTTATGGAACTGAAATTTTTTCATAATACAGTGTTTTGGGTGTGTTTTTAATACCTACACCAACCAATGTATGTACAGTCTGCCCAGACTGTACAGACATGTTTTGTTATAGGCATCCAAATCACGCCCAAAACACTGTATTATGTAAAAATTTCAATTCCATAATTTTTTTTTGTTTCAAAAAAAAAAGGTCCGGATTTTAAACCTGTCCGGGAGTCCGGACAGGATCCGGTCTCTCTCTCTCTCTCTCTCTCTATATATATATATATATACATATATATATATATAGAGAGAGAGAGAGAGAGAGATTGATTCATAACCAACGTTATAAGAATAAAGTTATCTTTACAACAAATTGTAGTTGTCCATCTCCGAATCAAATGGTAAGCATGGTTGTGAAACCCGAACCGGGCCAAGAGTTGAATCGATATGATTAAAATCAGAAACGATCGGCACTTCGATTCGGATTGGACCAATTAACCAATTTTGGTCAAAACATGGTAGAACCGGTTGACCCGATGGTACGTTCAACGGCCAGTAAAACCAGTTAAGTTGACCCAATGAACCGATTTTAATTATTTTTTAATATTTGTTTTGTACAAAAAAAATTTAATATTAAAATTAACCAATTTTAGTAATATTGTAACTCAACTTTACTATGTTTTATTTCATAAAAAATGAGATTTTTAAAATTTTTATTATTTACTAATAATATATATATTAATGACGTTATTTGATCAATAACGGTTTGACCAATATATATATATATATATATATATATATATATATATATATATATATATATATATATAGAGAGAGAGAGAGAGAGAGAGAGAGATTGATTCATAACCAACATTATAAGAATAAAATTATCTTTACAACAAATTGTAGTTGTCCATCTCCGGATCAAATGGTAAGCATGGTTGTGAAACCCGAACCGGGCCAACAGTTGAATCGATATGATTAAAATCTGAAACGATCGGCACTTCGATTCGGATTGGACCAATTAACCAATTTTGGTCAAAACATGGTAGAACCGGTTGACCCGATGGTACGTTCAACGGCCAGTAAAACCAGTTAAGTTGACCCAATGAACCGATTTTAATTATTTTTTAATATTTGTTTTGTACCAAAAAAATTTAATATTAAAATTAACCAATTTTAGTAATATTGTAACTCAACTTTACTATGTTTTATTTCATAAAAAATGAGATTTTTAAAATTTTTATTATTTACTAATAATATATATATTAATGACGTTATTTGATCAATAACGGTTTGACCAATATATATATATATATATATATATATATAGAGAGAGAGAGAGAGAGATTGATTCATAACCAACGTTATAAGAATTAAATTATCTTTACAACAAATTGTAGTTGTCCATCTCCGGATCAAATGGTAAGCATGGTTGTGAAATCCGAACCGGGCCAACAGTTGAATCGATATGATTAAAATCTGAAACGATCGGCACTTTGATTCGGATTGGACCAATTAACCAATTTTGGTCAAAACATGGTAGAACCGGTTGACTCGATGGTACGTTCAACGGCCAGTAAAACCAGTTAAGTTGACCCAATGAACCGATTTTAATTATTTTTTAATATTTGTTTTGTACCAAAAAAATTTAATATTAAAATTAACCAATTTTAGTAATATTGTAACTCAACTTTACTATGTTTTATTTCATAAAAAATGAGATTTTTAAAATTTTTATTATTTACTAATAATATATATATTAATGACGTTATTTGATCAATAACGGTTTGACCAATATATATATATATATATATATATATATATATATATATATATATAGAGAGAGAGAGAGAGAGAGAGAGATTGATTCATAACCAACATTATAAGAATAAAATTATCTTTACAACAAATTGTAGTTGTCCATCTCCGGATCAAATGGTAAGCATGGTTGTGAAACCCGAACCGGGCCAACAGTTGAATCGATATGATTAAAATCTGAAACGATCGGCACTTCGATTCGGATTGGACCAATTAACCAATTTTGGTCAAAACATGGTAGAACCGGTTGACCCGATGGTACGTTCAACGGCCAGTAAAACCAGTTAAGTTGACCCAATGAACCGATTTTAATTATTTTTTAATATTTGTTTTGTACCAAAAAAATTTAATATTAAAATTAACCAATTTTAGTAATATTGTAATTCAACTTTACTATGTTTTATTTCATAAAAATGAGATTTTTAAAATTTTTATTATTTACTAATAATATATATATTAATGACGTTATTTGATCAATAACGGTTTGACCACTGTTTTGAACAAGTGAACCATCCACCCAATATTTTTTTCGGTTCGATGGCCGGTCAAGATATGAAAACCTTGACTTTAAGGAGGATATTCAATCTGTAGTTTTAATATATAGGTGTCCGCAGTTTAATATTATAAATTGGATGATGTCTAAAATATGTCTCATCAATCTATAGTTTAATAATGTGAACACTAAGTATTGCTCTCTTTGAAGACGATGTTATTTTTGGTCAATTCATTTTCAGTGCGGAAACTGAGTCTATTAATAATATAATTCAAACAACGTCGTTTTATGATTACCCATTAGTACCCATAACAAAAGTTGCGGATTCTAAGTTTTTAATTGGGAGCATAATTTCACCACACTTGGATCTATTATTATTATCTATAGATGAGAACAGGAGATGCCTACCAGGCTACCAGGTAAATTTTTGTTTGTATTTTTGTCTTCCTCTTCTGTTTTTATATTAAAAATTTTAAAAACTTGTGGCCATTAATAATAGATTAATTGGATTTTTGTGAACCCGTTGTGTGCTTGTGGTGGAAGTAATCACCAACTACATTCTTAGTTATATGGAGCATATAACTTGTCACTTTTCTAATTTAATATTAATTTTATAAAATTTATTATTATATATATTAAATCACAGTACATGACACAATAAATTGACACATGTCATTCTATAAAATTGACACATGTCCATCTTAATTAATGCTTCTTATTGTCCTTGACAAAAATACCCTTGACAATTATTTTGATATATATACCGATCACCTTATTTTATAGATATTATCAACAGTCACGTTATTTTAGGATCCATTAATTAGATAATTCTCTTAGGCAACAACCAGATTGGATCAATTTAAACACGATAGGGCCAACTTGTTTTTTATGAAAAATTAGTTTTAATTATTTGAAAAGTATGTAGCACTATCAAGAGTTACAAGCAAGAGTGGAGTAAAAATACTAATTTGTGACAAAAATGGACAAATATACAATGCTACAAAGAATGTAATTTTTCAGAAAGTTTTTCACAATTTAATGTATAAAAATTTGACTTTTTCTGGCTATTATCTTTTTGTTGCTCATTATTAGTGTAAACCCTGATTATTTTATTACTATATCTCATGAAATTTTTACTATAATCTATTTTGAATCTTTTTAGGTAAATCTATGATTTGCATTTACAAAGCTATCTCGATCGAGGTTTGTCTTTTACTTTTTGGATGACAGTATTTAAAATTCTATGCAAGTCCATTTCATGTGTTTTACTTTAATTCTTTTCATTTTTATTTAATATAGGAGCTCTTTATGTTCTGTTAGTTTTCAATCCGACAAATACATGAATTTTTAGCTAAGTATGAGACTTTTTTTATCTTGGACAATACTATTTTCTATAAAAGAGTTGTGGAAAGATAATTATTTATTTGGTTGATAGTTTATGCAATGTTGAAATCAACTATTAAGTATGTCTAAATTCTTATATTTCACTATTGTCCAGATTTCTGTCGCAAATATTTATAAGATTGCAACGACTGTTAAAAAGATCATTTAAGTGCTAATTTTTGTTTGTGTGAATATATTCCACATTCAAAAAATATAACTGGATTGAAGACCTAAATTGGAAGAAGTTTAACTGTGATAATTCTGTTACCTATGGTTCAATGGTAATGTGACAATGAATTTGGTGTATGCAGTTCTTGACAGAGTTAAATTTTTGTTGGCATGCTTCTTGCATTATTTCAGGTGCATCATAGATTTTATTCTGCTTAGCACAACAAAATTTTGCGCCCTACAATTCTAAATATTGTTGAAAGTGCAAAGGAGTTATATGAATACGTACCTTAAGATTATGGGACAGTGCATTCAATGGGAGGGGCTATGACTTTATTTTGTAGACTATATCCCACGGTGTTTATATTTATGGTTTCTTCATTTATTCCATTCTATTATATGGATTGTGGCTTTGCATGATTTGTTAAGTACTAGCATCCGGTAAATTATTTTCATCGTCATTAATATATTTTTTTGTATTATGGTAATATTGTGAGTGCCTATACAATTGTCATAAATTGATAAAAAAAAACTAATGAGGTAATGTATTCGTTCTTTAACTATAACATTGTGTTGTGTATGACACGGTGCTATATTGCTATGTTTTTGGACATGGTGTTTGTTTGACATGAAGATCCAACATAATTATTAATTCTCGTGCTTTTCAGTTTTCACATGTAACATGTATTTTCCCTTCATGTCTGAGGACCGAAACTGAAACATTCTTTCGTTGTTTTTCCTTTCGTTTGGATGTTAGAATTCTGGTGCAAGTAAGCGTATATGAGACATGGACTCTTCAAAATGCATCAAGTACACGCGTCAGATATTTGAGGCTTGGTGAGATTTGTGTAATGTATAACAGACTTAAAATATACCACTAGCAATCATATCAATATAACAATTCGATGACATTGTGCATACACTTTCTAAATATTTGTTAGTGCTTTAGAATGAAAGAGTTATCCATTTTTAACCATATTGGTTACATTATAAACATTTTTATCAAGACATTAATATATATATATATATATATATATATATATATATATATATATACGGAAAGCTTCAAGAGCATAATTCTTAAATAGCATAATGCCTTAAATAGCATAATTTTATCAAAACGACGTAGTTTTGGAGGGACGCGGTGGCATTTTTGTAAATACGCGGTATATATATATATATATATATATATATATATATATATATATATATATATATATATATATATATATATATATATACGGGAAGCTTTAAGAGCATAATTCTTAAATAGCATAATGCCTTAAATAACATAATTTTATCAAAACGACGTAGTTTTGGAGGGACACGGTAGCATTTTTGTAAATACCATGACACCGCGTATTTATAAAAATGCCACCGCGTGTTTACAAAACTACGTCGTTTTGATAAAATTATGCTATTTAAGGTGCTATTTAAGAATTATGCTCTTGAAGCTTTCCGTATATATGTATATATATATATATATATATATATATATATATATATATATATATATACACACACACACACACACACACACACACACACGCACACACAACTGTTATGTAATGCACACACAACTGTTATGTAATGTTCTGGAGTTTAGTGATCAGATTAATTATATATTTGGATATGTATTTGCACATAAAATTTTTATGCAATACTATATAACATATGTTATTAAAATTTAATAATCGCACAACAATCTACCATCTTTTTATTATATTTTAATTTATTAATTGCATGTATAATTTTATTATTAATAAAATGAATAATTCCGCCGCAAAACGCTGATTTGTATCTAGTTAAAGAACTAATTTTCAGTAAATTAATAAGTCAAGAGTTGCTTGAACTAGTATTCCTCTATTTGTTTTGGTTATTTTTCTGTTGCTAATTTAAGGGATTTGTTTAAATCTACTGTTCTTAAGATTATGTTAAAGATAGTGGACCGTTGCAGCAGACTATATCCTTTTGGGAGCATAATTTCACAACGCTCAGAGTCGATAGTTTTAGCTTTGCTGATGTTAAACTGTAAAACCGCGTCGTTTGAATTATATTATTAATAGACTCAGCGTCTTGTGCACGGGTCGACCAGATGATATCGTTATATTTAGCTGTCCGCCATATTAAATTGCGGATTAAAAAGTGATATTTTGGACATCATCTGATTCGCAGTATTAAACTGTGGGCACCAACATATTAAATTGTGGATTGAACAGAGGATTGAAGATTCTATTTACTGTTCAAGTTCCATAAATTTATTTATTTTTAGTTGTTAAAAAAAAAGGTCCGGATTTTGGATCCGGCCTATATATATATACTAGCAACAGTCTTGTGCCTCCGACACTATCGACGGTGGGATTTATCCCATTTGAACGGCCTAGATAATTTATTAGAATGAGCGGAAATTTTAAAATTATTTGTATTTTATTATATAGATGTGTTTGTGTGTGGTCTTTCTCTTTCATTAATCATCCGCGGGACTAGTTTTTGCGTCATGAATAGTGTTCGTCTCATTTTTGGCTATCAATTTCAGTTATTTTATGAGGCAAAAATCTTTATTTACAAGTATTTTTGAGTCCACTCTACACTGTTTTGGCTTTCAGGCTAATTGATTCTCTCTCTATGCACAAATACTTCAAAACCAACTTCATATTAGGGTGCGATTGTTCAGTACTTGGATCATATAAACAAATCAAATGGATTATTTGATCAGAGTATTTTGGCCCCAATTCCATCCAAAAACCGATCAATAGAGTTGGCTTGGTACGTTCTAGGGCGAAATCCAACATTCAATATGGCACTTAAATAGGGGTGGGCAACCGGTAAAAACCGGTCCGAACCGGACCGGTACCGAAATTACTTAAATTTTGGTACCGATACCGGTACCGGTTGAACCGGTATACCGAACCGGCGGTACCGGTTCGGTACCGGTTTTTACCGAAAATTAATATAATTATTATTTTTATTATTATTTTATTATTTTTATTATTATTTTATTATTATTTTATTATTTTTATTATTATTATTATAATTATTATTATTTTTATTAATATTATTATTATTATCAATATTTTATTATTATTTTTATTAATAAATTATTAATAATAATAAAAAATAGAAAACCGGTATATACCGGTCCGGTTCGGTATATACCGAACCATAAAAGTGGCGGACCGAAACCGGTACCGAATAACCGGTATATACCGGTTTTTTTATACCGAACCGGACCGGTTTACATTTATAGCGAACCGATCGGTTCGGACCGGTTCGGTTCGTCCAAAAACCGAAAAAACCGAAAAATTTGCCCACCCCTACACTTAAATACATAAACAATTACATTGTCATAAATTTTCACAAAAATAAATTTACAAATTTAATTAAAGATGTAGGACTGTATTTTTTTTTCCATATTTTGTTTAATTTTAAATTTAATAGTAATAACATGACTAGGAAAAATATGATGATAAACATAATCACGTTATGCCATTATATTACCCACAAAAGAAATAGAAACCTCAATTTAAAATAATAACTAGATACAAACACGCGCGTTGCTGCGGGATTATTCAATTTTTTAATAATAAATGTGTGCGTACAATTAATAAATTAAAATATAATAAGAAGGTGGTAGATTGTTATCTAGATTAATCAACATGTCCTCAGCACATATCAATCCTTATATATAAATACATCACAAAACTCAATTTCAAATCAATTGAAAAATTCATCGAGTCAACTCTTAATTAATTAAGAGTTAATTAGGTTATTTCTCATCAGCAAAGGCAATCTTAATCTGAGTCAATTGAAAAAGTCGATTAATTTTTCTACGCCTTTTCCAATTCTTCCAAGAATGTTTCCTCTTCCTCCTCATCCTCTTCTTCCAATTTCAGTTTCTCGACCTTTTCCAATTATTTTCCTCTCCATCTTCCTCTTCCTCTTCTTCCAATTTCAGTCTCTCTACAATTATGTATTCGCTATCACAGATCTCAAATCTTGGTTGTGCCTCCCTCCATCACAGATTTGGGTTGCATATTGTGCCCGTGCGCCATAACTCTTCCCCTTTCTTCTCCACCTGGAATTTCAACTCGCCGGATCCTTGCTCTTCCTTCGACGGAATCACTTGCACCGCCGTCAATCCCGGCCAACGGCGCATCACTTCTCTTACACTCGGCACCAGTTTATCCGACTCCCGTGGACTGACCGGATCCCTTCCCGCTTCTCTCTCCAATTTAACTGCATGTCAAAAAATTTGGCCAATATTTAGGCTAAAATACATGTGCATGGATGCAGTGTGCTCATGTACATGCTACCTTTACATCAAAGAGGGAATCTGAGAAGAGTGTGTGTGTATTTTATTGACTTTTGGTATGTTCTTTTATTTCATTTGTATATATGAATGTTTAATACATTTGGTTATGTTAGTTAATGATTAGATCTAAGTGAATCTCTAATTCCGGTTGAAGGGAGTGATTGCAAAAACTATAAGTATGTGGTGTATAATTTTATGTTTTTAATTAGAAGTAAAGTGGTTGCTACAAATTGCATTAGTTCTTCTTTAATATTGCAGGTGGCTCTTCCTTCAGAATCTACTATAGAGACATGTTTCTTACAGCTCTACATTGAGTCTATCCTAGCATTACATGATGCTAGCAATAGACTAATGCAAGGTTAGCTTTATAGCTGTTTCTTTCTTCAAGTGCTGTTTTACTTTTTTCTCCAACAGCTCTGTTCTTTTTCTAATAATGTGAATGGCCGCCTACTCGGGAAACTATTCATTAGCCTATTGTTTCAGGGTACGGAATTTATTTCTTAAATCATCTGTAGGAATTTGATGGTACTATCTGCTTCAAAACGGTGAGTTTATCGAATGAAGCCGTCAATTGCTGCCAATAAATCGCTGAATCTATCAAGCGCCAGTTGGCTACACAAGGTTCCAGCTCCACGGCGCCATTTCAGGACTTGGTGGATTCACAAAAGGAGCTATTCGGCAACCAGATTGATCAATTACAAAACATAGTGGTTTCGCAATGCAAACTCACCGGCGTCAATCCTCTTTCTCAAGAAATGGTTTCTTTTCTTCTTAATTTATGCATAAATTGCCTGTATTTTGTCATGATGATCAGATTTCAGGTTTTCTGTTATGAATAATGCATGTAAAGTTAGCATTTAACATTTTTGCTATTTGATTGTGTTTGCAAGTGATAATGACCGCATCAAGGATAAATAGAATGGAAATAAAATGTGTAGAATGAGAAACAAAGCGGTGGTGATGTGTGTAGCACAATTATTGCTAAAATATGAGGTTGCGGGTTAATTATGTACAAGTAATATCTTAGCAACACATCAGAATCCCCCCCACCCGACCCACCCCCACACCCACACCCACACCCACACCCACACCCCCCACAATAGACAAAGCATAATCAAAATTTTTGGTATAGTTGTAAGCTTGATACTTTACTGGAATTATCTGTGTGAGGTTTTTATTTTTAATAAAGTTGAAATTGTGCCAAGATCTGGTAATTACTGTGTTCAATACAGTTTTATTGCTTATATATACACCATCCTTCCTACAAAAAAAGTCTCATTGCAAATTTGTTAATGTTAAGTTGTTAATTTTTTGATACAACAAAAATTGGTAAATGGGACTTTTTTTTGGGAAAGAGGTAATACAATTCATGTACATGTATTTATGTTTTCTCAGTATAATGTGAGATTTGTTTTGGGTATTCTTTTACAGGTCCAACAACAGTGAAGTTACTCCTGTGACCTCATGGGTTTCATTTAGTTAGTAAACTTGGTGTGAAGTTGTTGTTGTTGTTATATTTCTGAAAATCACATGATTCTGAAATTTTTATAATTATTTTGGTTGTTGTGTAGCACGAATTTGGTGATACCACAACTGGGTATATCTCAACAGGTTGGATTTGATTGTGTTTTTACTTTTGAGTTTTAATTGGTTGAAGTTTTGGTTTTAGCTCTGTGTTTTTCTTGGTAATTTATTATATTAGATTTTATTGTTGGTTGGTGTTATGTTGTGAATTTTGGTACAATTGCATTATTACAGGACCATATTTTAATCCTAATGGTTTGACACATTTTGAGATCTATTTTGTAGTTTTTCAATTGTCAATTCACATATTAGGTATGATTTTGATGTGGGTTTCTATGAGATTTTAATTCTTTTTATGTTTATATAATTGTCTTTATATGAATCGAATTTCAGTTTGGATTATTGATTTTCAATTGTTTGATGTTGACACTGTGCAATGGATAATGATGAATTACCTTGAGTATGAAGAGGAGAGAAATCGTATGGGAGAAGAATTGTTTGTTTCGCCTCCCCAAATTGACATGGAGCGGGTAAGAAAGTTAATGGAGAATTAACTGTTTCAAGGTTCGTTAATCTTGCTGAAGGTATGCCTGAACAATCCAAGGCAACAAAAGATGGAATGTATAGAGCCATAGATATCTACTTGAAGGTGCAATTTCTTATGTATATATGCTCTTTAGTTTAGGTTTTCTAAATATCTTGGATATATAAATGCTAGCATATCCATAAACATACCTATTATTAGTCTGAATTACTTTTTTGCTTCAAAATAAAATTTTGATCAGGGTACATTGAGTCTAAAACATCAATTTCATTAGTTTTGATGCTTGATTCAAAATTTATTTATGTTCTCCACCTACTCCCTGCATAACCTCCAATATCAGTTTCTGTTTTTAGGAAATTGTAGACCTCTTCTAGGCCAACTTTTGCATACCATGCATTGATTCAATATCATGATGTCTAATGTTGATTACTGGATTTTGTCTACTCAAAAAATAAACTTGAATTACATATAGAAATTTATTGTTATTGCAAAATTTCTTTGTTATGATAAGTTACAATTTGAATGGAACTTAGTAGTCAGTTTGTGTTCTTTGTTATCTAATAATATTATTCAAATAATATGAATTATTGATCTGATAATGGAAAATATTGTGCAGTGATAATTATTGAAATAACAATAATATAAAATATCAACGCAGCAATTATTGAATCAATAAAATAAAATATTGAACAGTAATTACTGTAACAATTATTGAGTAGTGTCTTCTTACGTAAGAATCAATAATTCAAAAATACTGTGCATCCACGCGTATTACTGTATTTTAACCACCGGGTATTCCAACAGTGTTAACGGTAACAACTACGTCGTTATTTATAAAAACTCAAACTTGTCATTTTCTTCATCCGACAGTTATTCTATTATGGGGCCCACAAATGACTGTGCCGTCGTACGAATATTCCCAAACAACAAGAATATTCCACGACCAAACGAATATTTTCCGACAACAATGATTATGTTATAACCACTTGCTTATTTTGTAAAATTTGTACATTTCACCCATAACCAGAGAATTATATCAAATTAATACCTTATTATTCACAATAATAATTAGAGAAAATTCGATTTTATTTTTAATAAGTTGGGGCCTTACAATAATCATAAAGCACATATCAAACCTAACAAGTTTTGATCTACTACTAAGTCCTTATACATGTATTCCTTAAAGGACTTTACATATAAGCATGACTAATTACTTTCAACATCAAATTTAAATATATAATACACAATAAAAGATACAGGAGTAGAGAGTCACTGGTAGTCTGGATAGAGGGAGAGTCACTGATAATCTGGGTAGAGGGAGAGTCACTTCTAATCTCAAGGAAGAGAGTCACTGTTCTAATCTTAATACTACAGATTTGTTTGAAAAAAATAATTTAGACTTTTTAATGGGCTCTAATATAAAGATTATTAAAATTTAGGGGGAAAATAATTTGGATTTTTAATGGGTTATAACATATGGATTATTAAATTTTAGGGTTCTTCTCAATTTTGACACATTGAACAATTGCTTAATTATTGCTTAACTGTAAGACCGGCCCTCCTTACATACAACTGACCGACTGTGAAAGGCAAACCAGGTCATCACAAAGTGAAAAATTTGGAGTTTAACCCCACCCTTGCGACAACTTGCATGGTGTTCGTTATGAACAAATTTGGTACTTATTTTATGCTCTATCCTCTCTTTTATTTTATTTTTAATTTTTATGAAACTTGTCGACATCATCTTGAGAGGATGGAAGGATTAATAAATATAGAAAATTATTAAATTCATAATACTTTTTATTATTTTCATAATAAAAGTGTCGTTGTAGATGTATAACGACGGTTTTCACTGTCGCTATAAGATCTATAACGACACTTTTGTTGTAAAAATAATATTTTTTATTGTGAATTTAACCATTCAAATTTCCCATTTGCCACCTATATATATATTGTATTTTATTGGGGAAGTATTAGTTGTAGATAATAAAAACTTTCGGCCAATTGCTTGATCATTAATTAAAAGTACCAACTTGATGTTTGTCTTTTAACTCCTCTAAAGTTCTAATGTACATTTACTTTCCAGGATATATATATATATATATATATATATATATATATATATATATATATATATATATAACAAGGATCAAGTGCATATCCCTTATCTTACTCACTCGAACTCATCCCTTTTTAGATGACGGTTTCGGTCATACAACCGTCGTCTATACTTTTAACGACGGACAACCTATAGCGTCGCTAAAAGTATAGACGACGGTTGTATGACCGAAACCGTCGCCTAAAGGGGGTGAGCACGGGTGAGTAAGATAAGGGGTATGCACTTGATCCGGACCGTATATATATATATATATATATATATATATATATATATATATATATATATGATTAGGTCCGGACTCTCAGATTTTGTTAAAATTTGGGATTTTTTTTCTTTTTTTTTAAAACAACTAAAAAAAGTTTAATATTTTATGAAACTGAATTTTTTTCATAATACAGTGTTTTGGGTTTGATTTGGATACATATAACAAAACACTGTATTATGTATCCAAATCACACCCAAAATACTATATTATGGAAAAATTCCAGTTCCATAAAATATTAAACTTTTTTTAGTTGTTTTTAAAAAAAGCAACAAAAAAAAATCCGGATTTAATTTAGTACAGTCCAGGAGTCCGGACTGGAACCAGACTATATATATATATATATATATATATATATATATTCTATGTTTTATTAATTAATTATAGTAAATTTTAGCTACCTATCACATGATTGATCAAGTTAGTAGAGATTAAATTTAAGTTTATCCCCCGAGTATCAGTATAGACCAGCATATGTAGCAGTTCATTTGTTATGATTCTTACATTATGAATGAACCAATTTTGCTGTATATATACTCTTTTGGGTAGTTCTTTTTATATACTCCAATATACATCCTTTTTATTTTATTAATTAGTAAATAATAGAAGTAGTCCTTATTTTATTTATGAAAACTAAGCCTTTTTGATAATGTTTGCTAAACTTTTATTAAAATTCTATTAAGATACTTGCATGATGTTTGCTAAATTTATGTTTCTACTTATCAAAGAATATATCTTGTAGTTGTTTTAATTCTTATTTATTATTAATAATATATTTCTTTTGTCAATAGCTGCTCGACCTAGCTATGGTTGAACCTGACCCATTCATCAATGACTAAATACCATCCTGAAAAATTGGTTTTTATATTCATGCCTCTTTACAAATACGTTTGAGCATTTTCATATATACATTTTGTTAAAAGAAAACTGTATATATTATGAGATTTAGTGCTTTACGTCCGGGTATAAATTAGATATAAATTTATCTCAAACTTAGGACGGTGAAATTAGATAGATAGATGTATTAGATGGACGGTGAAATTAGATAGATTAGATAGATAGATGTATTAGATGGACGGTGAAATTTATCTCAAACTTTGGACGGCCCAGATGATTTATTGAGTGAGCGGGAAATTCAAAATCATTTGTATTTTATTAGATAGATACACTCATAGTCACAGACATCTCCGACTATGGCCTCACATCTCCGCCTTCTAGATGAGACGGACATGTCCTGTCCGTCGACCTTGAACTCCGTTGACCGTGAGGTCAAAGACAACAACGTTTAGTCCGTCTCCGTCGACTACGGGGTAGATTCTTGTAGCGATAAGACTCATCATTCCGAGGAGAATTGAGACGATGAATCACCAGATAGGCCGATATGTCATGTAAAGATCAAGGCCTGTCAAACGGGGATAAACTCTGCCACATTTACGTACGGCAAAGTTACCCATGACTCGTTCAACACCAGCGTCCACGATTGCAGGAGCTGAGTTACGAACCACAAGTTAGGGAGGAGAAATGTGTTTGTTCCCATGAAGAAGATCATTCCTATATGGTTCCAGATATCCACCCCAACATATATAGCTACAATGTCCTTAATTTCGTGGAACCCCATGATGCCAGATAAGTTTCCAAATCTGTGAATAATTAGAGGAATTGAAGACTCCCCCGGATTTCTAGCTAGCTTCTTGCTGCATTTTAAACGCTAGCTAGCTAGGAGATCTCATCCTGATTTGACCGAATAGAACAGGCACCATCATTTCCTTACTATATAAAGTGTCAAACCAGAACATCTTTTGGGCATGCAGGCCCTACGTACTAATTGGAATTTGTTACTCGCGTAGCTGACTGAGGAGAGGGCTTTGAATGAGCTCGATCGGTCTCGGGCTTGGCCTTGGTTGCCTCATCACACACACCCTCATACCGAGTGTACTCCTATATATTCCTTTTCCTTTTTCAAGTACTGAAATAATTTGCACAGGGCACAGTTAATTTTAGACATATTCTATTCTATTCTCATCATCATTATCTATTTTAAGAATAAATTTTAGACTTTGAAATTTAATATTGCACTCATTCAAAATTAAATTATAATTGTCTTATTCGAAGTTCAAACCTAAATATATATTGGAAAATAAGAGATAATAAGACTCACATTTCTAATTGATGGGAGTTACTTCGAAATTTTCCTCAATTGGGCATTCACTTTGGATTCGATCTTATTTAAGGTACTTATGAACTAATTATACAATTAAACTATATATATCAAAAATAAATTATGTCGTACAAATTCACAAGTGTAACATGTATTAAAATTGTCTTCTTGACATTTAAGAAGAAAAGACACAGTATACTCATAGTTTGTTTACAACCTGAAATTCCGTAAAATTTGTGACAAGGAAACTACATGTCAACAATTATTTTTTACATACTAAAAGCAGCAAAGAGGGAAACATATATATGGGATATATTTGAAGATCACTCTTGTGAATATCTGGCAATGAGTCCCCTTGGTATTATCATCAAAAGTTTATAAATATTTCAATGTCAATAGTACTATAAAAGATTTTGATGAAGTCTTGACATACATCAAAATGGCCATTGACCACTTGACCAAGGCACAGATGGTTGCCCTATTACTATTATTACTTCCCTCAAACCCCCAAATAATAACATAACTTTTTAGATATATTACCTATAATACGTGAAGCGATGGACAAATAGAAGAGAGAGGAAGTTTATTGAGTCAACTTGGTCGATTGACTTATAAAAATTGAAATTTTTGATAAGATACTAAAATAAATAGACTAAGATTATATATATTAGTACAGAAATAAGTTGAGGATATCTAATTCTACAAAATCATTCAAGAAGTCGAGTGACTCGTTCTTTTTTCTAACTATGTAAGTATGGATAGATACTATTGAGAAAGAGGCGAAAACTGCAAAAAAAATAAAGAAAGAAATACTAATATGAAGGACAGGGAAATAAAGAAAAGTGTGACCATATCAAATTACTGCCAATAAGAACTAGTCATGTGTATTGGTCCAAATGGTATTACAAGTCTATAGAGAGTAAGATTCTTTCTCTCTCTCTCTCTCTCTCTCTCTCACACACACACACACACCCCGTATTAGACTCGTACTAACTCCTACATATACCGAAAGGGTCTTCTAGTGACTACCCTGAATGTCTTTCTAAGTGCCGAGATGACTTATATTTGAGTTTGAACCCTACCTAGCTAAATCAGACCTGAGCTCACCTACCGGAACCCAAACAGAAAGCACAATTTAAAACTTACCCTAAACTTAATTTTTAAGTGTTACAACAGGAGGAAAGTAAAGGCATGCAACGGGAGAGAATGAAACTCAATTTAAATTAGAAGTGGAAAGGACATGGACATGGACATGGACGGAGTACTGTTGAGACGTGTTAAATGAGAAAGTTAGTATGTGTACGTACGTCCATAACTGTCAGCTGGGTTCCTTGTAATCACATGGCCTGAGAGTCTCATAATTCATAACTATATAACTATATGTTTATCGTGTATGTACACACAAATATCTTATGTTCATTACAATACTCCTTATTTATTTACGAGCTACGGGAAAAATATATAAAAATATTAGTAAGAGTACGTACAATACGCGTCCTCATGTGCTAACTAAATGTAGTACAATTCTCTCTTAGAATTCCTTTTAGTTTTCTTCCTGCCTTTGCTCTTTTAGTTTAATTTATCTAAAAGTAGTGACTAACACATCTAAAAACTTAAACGATTAGAAAGAGGCGTCAACTAATGTATGTCATACTAATAAGTAACAACACTCATTTTATTGTGATATAAAATGCACATGCATGAATGATTATTCAGGTATTAGTGATGCTCAATCGCTTAATTACTGTTACCTTGTTTGGTCTTTTGTAATATAATGATTGATCATGACTATACTAAAAATTTTAAATCATTGTGTGGAATTATAAAATGAACCATGGCAGGAATTGAAATCATATACTCAGATCATATTCAAGGGCGGATCTACCTTAGGGCAGTGGGGTCAATTGACCCCACTGAATATTTAGGAGTTAATTTTTAATTTGATTTTGATTTTATAAAGTGTTTAGTGAAAATAAAAAATTCAAAATAAAAGACTATTAAATGTCTCAAATTTCTACTAACACAAACACTCCACTCTTTTATATTGATTAGTAACTTACATTGAACATGATATTTTTGCAGCTATTGAAATGAGACTATCATTAAGATAGTTTCAAATAATGAAATCTCGAAAAATGTTATTATAAATAATATTTTAACAATATTATTTAGTTTTGTAATTTATTTTAGAGGACACAAGAAGTGTCTGTTATAATAACAGTGTTTTAAAAAATTATAAAAAATTATTTTATATATAACAAAAGATCGGGGATTCAAAGTGTATTCAATTACATAAAATAATATCAATTTTATATGATAGCTCATACAATTATTTACAATATTCCTCGCATTTTGGCGCCTTTATTTTATTGTATTTTATTTTTTTATAATTTTTTGTTTTAAAAAAATTGACCCCACTGAATTAATGGGCTAGATCCGCCCCTAATCATATAATATGTATTTTGGGCAGTTTGGCCACAATCATCATTCAAAAATATTCAACCTATTGGCAAAGATGCCTCCTAATCATGAAGGAAGAATGCAAAACTAGATATCTTGATCCTTAATTTTATATTAGGCAAAAAGTCTGATTGATTTCTTGGTGTCCCCAGTACAATTAGCTAGTAAAGAGCCCTTTCTGCTTCTTCTGATAGCATGCATATATAATAAATGCTTTTAAAAAAATATACACAGTGCATATTACCAAATAATTAGGAAGAAAAGATTGCAGCTTTATGAAACATTTGGAAATTTTATATATATATATATATATATATATATATATATATATATATATATATTCATCGTTAAAAAAAAGAAACGATATTTTGGCTAGAAAGAATTCAATTTAAACATATTGTATATATTACTGATCTCTTAAGAGTATTGAAACAGTTAATGACTATACAGTATAAAGAATAATTGTGTATGGTGTAATTATCATGCATTCTCTCTTCCGACCTAGGGTTCTTTAATTAAATTCCATTAACCGACTTTGGAAACTTTAGCACATCCCAATACAGGTTCCCAATACGATCAAAAGTTGTGTGTACTTTACAGCAAATGCAAAGAAACTGGTAGTTTTACTACTAGACCCCCTTTAATTGGCATGAACTTTTTGTATGGAAAGTTTTTGGCAGTTTTACTACTAGGCCCCTTAAGTTGATATGAGCTTTTTATATGAAAACTTTCTATTGCGACCATTATATATTTGGATGAAATCTTAAATTTTAATTTAATGACTTGCTTGTAAAAGAAAAAGTCTCCAATTACAAAGCAAACAATCCAAATGACTTTAAAATATTATTGCTCTAAAATATCAATTACAGGGACAACGTAGGCTAGAGTGAATATCATCCAACCAAAACACAGAAACTCAATCGGATTAAAAAACAATGGTTAGCTCAACAAGGCCATGAGCGAATCTATTTACCATTCTACACACAAATAAACATAATCGACTCAAAGCTGGTACTAGCAAATAAAGTTCTGCAATCATTCAGTAAAAAAATATATAAGACTAAAACGATCGAGTAATGTTTAATTAGAAAATATGGTGCTCAATATATTTTTCACCACTTGTACTTAATTTACGACAAGGTTAAAATAGAGTAAATTTATTTTTAAAAAAAATGCAATTATCAGTTCCCTTAAATTTATTTAATTATTTTTTAAAAAAAATAAAAATAATAGAATTATGTCCAACAATTGAGATGGCTAAGTTCATTATCTTTGACTTGTCATTTGGGAATGTGAACTTCGTGCATGTTTTCCTTGTATCAGTTTTAATTTTCTCACATTTTTATAATGATAATAGCACATATACATACCTCCGTTTCTAAGATTGTAACCCCGACTCCCGAGAGCGAAGAATGGAAATGATCATTTTCCAACGGTTTTAAACATTTATAATTAGTACGGTAATTTCAAAGAATTGCTTTGAAACACGGATAATGATTTGCGTAGAGTAATTATAACTAAAAATACTTTATAGAAGTAATTAAAAAAACTATTTGAACATTAATCTCTTATTTTTTTTTTAATAAACCATTAATTTTCATCTAGTTAATATCTGAATAAGTTGATGATAGTAATTGAGAATTATGAATCCTAAAATGTAATTTGATGATCATTTAACAAAGAATGTCAATATGAGATATTCAAAGCGCTCTGGAATTGGTTGTTCTTTTGTGTGCGTGTGCATATATATATATATATAGAGAGAGAGAGAGAGAGAGAGAGAATGTTAAATTGAAGCCAGTACCGACGCTTAACTAGCCGTGTGTGAAAAGGGAAGGGAAGTAGTAGCGTAAAAGGGTAAGCAAATTAATAGAGAGTCACTAGACTGTATATATTTCACTTAACTTCATTTTAAAATGCTATTACCTTTTAAAATTTGACTATATATATCTATCTCATTGGTCATAAAATTAATAATCTGGAATATTGTTTTTTGGGTTCATGATTGAATTATATGTACTACTTAATTACGAGCTAGTATGTGTGAATATATATATATATATATATATATATATATATATATATATTTGTGTCTGTGAGAGAGAAAGGGAACATAGATGACTGACTAGTAGAAAGTAGAAAGCAAAAGTAGAAAGCAAAGGGAGAGGGAGATGGGGCCGTCCAAATATAATTGTCCTTGATAGATATATAGAGAGCTGATTCTAGCTAAGCTAGTACCTAAATTCAAAGCTTTTTATTGAACGACAGGATCCGGGTCTGCCGCTAGCTCTTGCTTCTTCTCCTTCACCATTCCTCTATCTCCATTGCATATTTGCATTGCAGTGCTACCCCTCCTCTTCTCTTCCATCCCTTCACTCTTTCTTTCTCTGGGTAAAAAAGAAAGAAAAAAAACAAGAGCTAGCTAGCCTTAATTAATAATTCTCCTTAAATTAAATATTTGATAGATGGAGATGGAACATCAGCACTATGGAATGGGCGATCTGCGCCACTTCATGAATCCCACATCTGGCGGCAACCTTTTTACCCATGCTATTTCACACCCAGAGCTCTTAAATAGCAGTATCGACGGCCATCACCATCAGAATAATGATGATGATCAACTAGTAGCAGCAGCATCTCAGTCCCAGTCCCAAGCCCAGCAATTGGAGATGCTCATCTCCAGTTCTAGTCGCCATCAGCTGAGTACAGCATCTCCTCGCAGTGGGCTGCTTAATAATCATCATCACTTATTCCGCACTGAATCATCAAGTGGTGCTAATAATTTTAGTATTGGAGGTGGATCGTCATGTTTGAGTGGTGATGGGTTTGGTTTTGGTAGTGGAAATGGTTCCGGAAGATGGCCCAGGCAAGAGACTCTCACCCTTCTTGAGGTCAGATCAAGACTCGATTCCAAGTTCAAAGAAGCTAATCAAAAGGGTCCTCTTTGGGATCAAGTCTCTAGGTATCATGTCTTTCAATTTCACTCTCTACATTTACCTATCTCTACTCCCCCTCTAACATCATCTACTCAGTTGACTCCATCTCTTCCACCTCTCTCTCTCTCTCTCTCCCCTCCCCTCCCCTCCCCTCCCCTCCCCTCAGTGTTACCCTATATATATTCTAACATTTTGTGTGATCTTTGTTTGACGATCATCTTCGGCTACCTTCCTTATGGGGAGAGACACAGAGACAGATGCAGACTAGAATTATAAACATCAAACTATTTAATTAATTTGGTCATGTTCCTACACGATTTTTAGGCTTTCTTCTCAAATCAGCATTAATTCAGTACTCACTGATGTATGTATGTGTGTATATATATAAATATATCCCATTACCTTAAATTTAAAAAGAGCGTGTAATTAGAGCTTTACTAATTTTTTAGTATTAGAAAAATTACACTAGTTCAAACATAAGTTATAATACTACTCACATCTCTTATAAATATTTCAGCACCCTTTCTTCTTTCAAACTTTTATTACTATTGATTTTCATTATAAGCTAGCTAATCAAATGGCTAGCAATTTGGTAGCGTATGTATATGTACCCGTTTTCGACTTTAACTTGACCATGAAAAGACAATGTATGTATGTATGTATGTATGTATGTATGTATGTATGTATGTATGTATGTATGTATGTATGTATGTATGTAAATCAAGCAGCTAGCTAGCTATCCAAAACCCAAACACCCTTTTAATTTTGAATAGAAACACTAATTTAATTTAAATACTTATATTCCATTTTGGACTTGTATCAAACTACTCACCCACCAAAGCACATAAAAATTCCTTCTTTAGCAAAGATCATTATAATCTGGCCTTGACTTTTTTTCTTATTTTAATTCTGCTTCATTGTTTATAGCAATTTATATGTATAAAATAAATAAAAATAAAAAATTAACCAACATTCTTTTCTTTATTCTAAGTTAATCTTCAACACTTTAAACTTATTCTTTATGGATCCAGGATAATGTGTGAGGAACATGGCTATCAAAGGAATGGGAAGAAATGCCGAGAAAAATTTGAGAACTTGTACAAATACTACAAGAAGACTAAAGAAGGCAAAGCCGGAAGACAAGACGGTAAGCATTACAGATTCTTTCGCCAGCTTGAAGCACTCTACGGTGAATCCTCCGCTACCAATCCTACAACATCACTCTCAGAAACCCCCCATTTAGGTGGAATTGGATCTATCAATTTTCCGTTCACCACCACACAGACTAATAATCAAGAAGTCTTCCATCAACCTCCAAGACAGCTCTGTGATGATAGCCTTACCCCCTCTAACTCCTCTGCATTCTATACTTCTTCTTCCGACGACTGCACTGAAGATATTAATGCCGCTGCTGCACTGAAAAGAAGATCAGGTAAAAGGAGCTGGAAGGCCAAGATACGAGACTTCATTGATGGACAAATGAGGAAGCTAATGGAGAAGCAAGAGGCATGGTTAGAGAAAATAATGAAGAGTATCGAACACAAGGAACAAGAGAGGATGTTAAGGGAGGAAGAATGGAGGAAACAAGAGGCGGCCCGGATAGATAGGGAGCACAAGTTTTGGGCCAGAGAGAGAGCGTGGATTGAATCCCGTGACGCGGGCTTAATGGATGCCTTGCACCGATTAACTGGGCTTAAAGAATTGAAGGTGGCTTCTAATTCCTCTCCAGAAACAGATCATGATCAGGAGCTGGTAATCATGAGGGCTGATCAGGTTCAGAATGATAATGGGAGTGAAACAATTACAAACAGTAATGATAGTTGGCAAGAATGTGAGATTACGAGACTAATACAATTGAGAACTAGTATGGAGCCTATGTTTGTTCAGCAAAGTGGGGTTTCAGAAGGGGAGGTTTTGTGGGAGGAAATCGCATCAAATATGGCTTGTTTGGGATATGAAAATAGGAGTGCTGCAATGTGCAAAGACAAGTGGGATAGCATTAGTAATTATCTAATGAAAAACAAGGATCAGTGTAGCAGCAAGAAACGCAAAGAGAATGATATTAATTCTATAAGCAGCAGCTGTTTTTATTTTCAAAACAATGAATCCATATGCAATAATCAAGGAGGAGGAGGAGCGTATCGTGAAGACAGTGAATTGGGAGGTGGGGGTTTGGAATTGACAAGATCATTACTAACACAAAGTGAGAACCATGTTAATGCTTCGAGGCCTCCTCCGATGCAAGGTAGCTCATTTAGGTTCTTCATGGGAGATGAGGCAGAAAATTTGTGGGAGAATTATGGATTGAAGCTGAGCAAGGGAGATAATTAACCACTAAGTTGATTAATTAATTAAGTCGGTTTGTTGGTTTAAGTTGTTGCATGGGATCAAGAATCAAGGAAGAAAAGTTGATGTAAAAGAAGTACTACGAATTAATTGAAGAACTAGTACATGGTGGTTGACTCTATGCATGTGCAGGTAAAGGACACTCTTTCTTTATGGCATCAAATATTGGAGTTGTGTGTTTGTGCAAGTAACCCTTCCAGGTTTCGTGGTTGTGTGTGTGTTTATGTAGTGAAGTTCAATGGGTTTAGGAGAGAGAGAGAATTGAAACTTGGCGGAAAACATTGGGCGTCTCTTTCTTGATCTTTTAAGGGGGAGGAATTGTTTCTTTGTGCACATAATCTTTTCTGCATATAACTGGCATTATGATCATGCAACTACCTTACATTTTCTTGCTTCTCTTTTATGATCAATATTTCTCATGTCTTAAACAAAATATTGCTGAAGTGCCTAGTAGAATAATTTGAGTAAGGTCAGATTTTCTTTTTCTTCTTTCCCGTGGGAGGGTGAACATGCAGTGGGAAGATGGAAAACAAATCTCATGCTGCATTACCTCACACTAATAGATAGAATAGATAAAATATGATATAGAATTGATTGGGGATTGTAGATCTAACTATTTGTAAGGGATATGAAGTAGATCGAAAGGAAGGTATTCATCCAAGAAGGTAGTCTGACATTCAAGTTGATCCCAATTATTTGAACTGCAAAAATCAAACCAGCAAGATTGTTGGAAATGACATTTGAAAAACATTAAATATTGGAGCATTTTGAGACTCAATTAAATGAGGGACCCACATTCCAAAAATGTCGGGTCTTTGCACCAATGTGTTCTCCTTCATGAGGAGTATAACTTGGTATATTTATGTGTTCAAATTCATTAAGAATTGAATGAGAAAATTGACTCCAAAGTTACCTACTTGAAGTTGTAAATTGCAAAAGTCTCACATAGGGCATTAGAGGAAAAATTGAAGCACATATATGTGGGATGTTTGCTCAATGAGAAGGGCCCCAAGGGACACCCCACTTTTGTGGAAGGGAGAGGACCTAGCCAAGGCATGGTTAAAACTCACACGCGCGCCGCCGTCCGGCTCGGGGTCGTGGGTTGGTTATGATATATTTTTTTTGAACAAAATTCATTTAATATTTTATCAGATTTTATTAAATCATGATACTATGTAGTTTTGGCTACAGTACATGATACTACGTAGTTTTGGCTACACTACATGATACTACGTAGTTTTGATGCCAGCGCCAACGGAAATAAAAGCCAACGAAAACAAATGCCAACGGAAATAAACCGCGCGCCAACGGAAATATTTTAACCTATAAATAAACGATGTGGGAAGCATTTTCAGATATAATTTTCTCCTCCCATTTTCGTTCTTAAAATATTTCCCGTTCTGCATAAATTTTTTCGTTTTTTTTGTTTCTGTCAAACATAGAGTCTTGTTCCACAATCTGAAGTTCCCTTCTACAGTATATTTTCCGTTCCCGTTGCAGTAATATTTTCCCCTTCCCATTCTCTGCAAGAGTGTTGCATTGCCTTTCCATTTCTGCAAACTCCTGTTATCTGTCAAAGGGTAACAGTAATCTTTTTACCAGTTTTTGCATGCATCATTATAATCATACAGTTCAGTACATAACATAATGTTGTGTTCGTAGAGTTCTTAATTTTGAAGTGCTTCTAATTAAGAACTGGAAATCCGTTTTATCTTGGAAGCAATTATTCATTTAATCATTTAGCACCAATGAGGGAATAAATTTGCTTTAAGGAGACTTTGTGAATTCAAAGGACTCGGATTTATTTGCATTTTATAATTCTATTTTAGTATATATATATATATACATATATACTCCCTCCGTCCCAAATTAACTGCTGTTTTAGCAAAAAAAAATTGTCCCATAATATCTGCTTTTTTAAGATTCCAATACATTTTTTCCCTTTGTTTTCCAAATTTGCCCCTTTATCTTAATTGTTGATAATCATTACTCTCATTAATGTCTCTCCTCTTTTTTAAACATCCACATTCATGCCTCTCTCTCTCTCTTTAATTAATAATTGTTTCTCTCTATCTCTCTCTTCAATTAATGTGTTGTTTTCTCTCTCTCTCTTCAATGTTTCTCTCTCTCTCCAATTAATTAGTTGTTTTTTCTTTCTCTTCAATTAATAAAAAAGTCAGCACAAAGGATATTTTAGTATTTTTATCATACATATTGGTATCTGTGTGAAACTCTAGAACAGCAGATAATTTGGGACGGAGGGAGTACTATATATTACGGAATACAGATTTGATAAGCAATAGCCAACAAATTGAGATTCTTATAACCATATAGAGCAGAATGCGTGGAGAAATATAAAGTATGGATACATGAGTTATTGAATTTGAATACTAAGATATATATGATGGTTTAAGAATAATTTTTTCATAAATTTGAAATAACTATAGGTATGCTAATTAAGGATCCATATTTTTTTAACAACTTTAAATTATGGAAAAAAAATATTTTCACAAGAAAATTTGAGCAGTATTAGAGGAGACAATATTATATTTACATGGCAGATTATTAATTTAACATCCTCATTTTTACTGTGTCGAATAGAGGAGACAAGGGAATGTAAAAACATGAAATTATCAGTTATAATGCAAATGTATCTCCATATATAATTCCCACAGTCAAGCATAGTATTGGTGGCAATTCGATATACTAAGAGCTGCTAGCACGAGGAGTCAGATGAGGAAAAAAGTGAAACACAGACCTGCAAATTAAAGCAGCTATATAGTAGTTGTATAGTAGGAGTACAAGTAATTAATTAATCTATCACTCCCAAAATTCCATTTGCCTACCCTACCTATAAATTAAAGTTGCCTCCTCCATATATAATTAATTTCTTTGATCCGGCCGGTTCGAAAAGTGGGTGGAATTTTGTGGCCAGTGCAGTATATTGATGATGCTCCAACTATTTTAAACCCCATGACTACTCGATCATCAACTAACTTCAGATGTTGGAGCCACCCACATCCACTGTACGTGTATCAGTTATATATATATATAATCTAAGGTTTCATCATTGATGATCAATATATGATGATGCGTACTTCTTTTCTTGAGGTACGCATGCATTGCTGGGGGTATATATTTTTTGTGAAATAATATGAAGATATATATGGAGGAGGGGTATATATGAAGATATATATGGGGGTATATATATAATATGAAGATATATATTTTTTTCTTTAACAAATGAATTGAATATTATCTCTCATAAAATTAGAAATACATTTTTTTTCTTTACCAAGTCAATTGTGAGAAATTGATATGAATTTAAGTTTTACGAGTAACAAATATTGTATTTAGTAGTATTTTTTAGTTTACATTTGCTTATATTAAAATAACATGTTTATATGAATTTTGAATTACAATTTCACAAATAAATTTGATAATTTTATAGGCTCTTTATATGAATAACTAATGTTTGTATATCTCATATGAGAGAATATTATAAAACTATGAAATTTACTTATAAAAATATAAATTATGTAAAATGTATAGGGTATTACTCTACTACTTAGTAGTTACTACGTACTATATATAAATATTGATTCATGTGTCGTATATGTTACAATTGTGCATGTCCTAGCTAGTTAGGCAGAGAGTCGTACCAATAGAGGAGTAAAGAAGCTTCCCTTTCTGTAGGAAACCTAACAAACAAACAAACCTTACTGCATTAATTCAAAGCTTAATTAATTTCTGGCCAGTACTCCTATCTCATGCACGAACTCCCAATTTATTTTTATCTTCTCTTCTCTTTCTGTTCCTTTTTCCCTCGTCTTCATTTTGTTTTCCTTCTTTTGTACGGATTTACTCCCCAAGTCCAACAACATGCATGCTCCTCCCGAGGCCTTTTTAGAAGCTTTACATATATATAGTTGACAATTAGGTCATTAGCAGTCAGCTAGCCAGCCAAATACACCTGCCAAAGCTAATTAAATTACCTCACATTTCTGGGAAACTGAAAAAAAATATTATGTGTTTTTATTTGATGGATGATGCAATTGATTTGACAAGTGAACTGAGCCAAACTGATGAAAACCTGTCATGCATGGCATGGCTAATCTATGTCATGTAATGTAAAGTAATGTATAACTCTCACTCTTCTTTCTTCTCAGACTCCTAAATAACAATTCCACACTGCCAGATGAGGATTGCCACACCCATATATCTGAATTTACTTACCCACTTTTTAAGGTATTTGATTGGACACTGTTCTCTCTCATTTGGAATAGTTGATCAATCTAGCTCATTATCCTTCCTTTATTTAGTCTCTCTCTAAATAAAGTTCATGCTTGTTTCCCTTGTATTTAAATATAAATATATATATATATATGACCTAATTAAAATATGGATTCTATTTTTTTTGTTTTTTTTAAAACAACTAAAATTTTTTTTAACATTTTATGGAACTAGAATTTTTTCATAATACAGTGTTTTGGGTGTGATTTGGATACGTATAACAAAAATATGTATGTACAGTCTGTACAGACATGTTTTGTTATATGCATCCAAATCACACTTAAAACACTGTATTGTGAAAAAATTTCAGTTCCATAAAATATTAAACTTTTTTTTAGTTGTTTTAAAAATTAAAAAAAGTCCGTATTTTTACAAAATTCGGAAATCCAGACCTGATCCGGATTATATATATATGGATCCCCATCCGTAACAATCGGTTGCCACGAACACTATTCCAACAACTATAATCTTAACCCTTGATTTAAATATTGAATGACCCATATTAATTGCATTTCTCCCAATGTCGCTACAGCAGTAATATTTCTTTTTAATGACAAAGTTAAATACCAAAATACCCTCATGTCTGCGGCTACAAGCTTTTGCGACAGTGGCATGTATTTTTTGAAGGTGTCGCTCATGTGCCAACTTCCAATGTCTTTTTGTTCATTTTGTAAATGGGTTAATATGACCAGCTGACGCAACATATTAATTAATTTTGTGGTTATATAAACATTAATTTGCATAAACTGCATAAACTTGAAGGCATAGAAGCATCCTAAATGGCCAATATTAAGTACTTGTTGGGAAAAGTACGTCAAAAATAATCTATATTCTAAAAATTATTTTTTCGTCTTTGTGCAATTAAATATGAAATCAACAAAACCAATTATGAGAACAAAAATAACAAATAACCATCTACAAGCAAGACACCAAATTTACGTGAAAACCCTTCTAAAATTAAAAGGTAAAAACCACGGGTCAAACTCCGAATCTCCACTATATCACTAATAATGGGCTTACAATAATCCTCTCAAGCTTTATGCCCTAAAACTTGAGGTTACACAATAAATTGAGATAATACAAATTTACCTTTAATTAAGTTGAGAAACCTAATTAACTTCACCACCAAAAAAATACCCCAAGCAATAAAGTCTTCAAGCTTTCAATTGAACGGATATGATGGCGGATACCCACGAACAACAAACAGTAATTCTCTCAATTTATTCTTTTGGTATCTTTTTACTACCAAGCTTCTCTATCTCATGTATCAAATAAGACTCACTCATAGCTTTATTTATAGTACTCTTCCTAATCCATTCCTAATATGAATTAGAAACAATTTATTCTCCTAATTAAATTAGGGATCGCATCTCCTTGTCTTGGTCACCAACCAATCTAACAACTAAATCCTTTTTCAACTTGGATTCCTTTCATGGAATTTCTAATTCCAATATTGGTTCCCTTAACCCAATTTCTAATTGAATTAATATCAAGTAAACACACTTACTTGCTCACAAAGAAAATTAATTCTTTTCTATCTTGGATTCTATCTCATGGGTGAGGACCCACACCCAACAATCTCCTCCTCCGAACCCATGAGAGGAGGGATCACCAACCACAACTCTTTACTCGGAGTTAATTCCAACGAAGTCTTGGCTCAACTCAATCTTCTTGAAATTTTCAAATATCTTCATGTCCGGCTTTGTCTCATCGGCATGGTTCTTCACAATGGGAGAATCTAACTCAAACTTGACAGATTTTTTTTTGCCAAATTCATTCACAATCGCTTTGTATATATCCTGGCTGCGAGCTATCACTTTCTTTCTTCACTTTTGGTACCCATTTAAAGCGAAGAGCTTTTTCTCTCGTGGTTCTCATGCAAGGCTTTTGGGGGCGTCACACCCACACCCAACAATAAACTTGAGGTTACAAGAACAATCTCCACCTTTCACTTGAATACCCATCACAAGTATCATACTTGAGTATTCTCATCATTAAGCACACCTTCTTTGAATCTTTCAAGAGCTCTCTGCTAGACTCTAATACTACTCCACCACGCCAGCAGCAAACGTGTCTCAGCAGTTTTTCCTAGAGCCATCCGAGCCCTGCTCCACCCGATTCAAATATTTCACCTTTGAGTCCTTCAAGAGCTTTACTTGACTCTAATAATACTCCACCACGTGTCTCAGCAACTTCCTCAGAGCCTTCCTAAGCCCGCTCCACCCGACTCAAATCATCCCGTGCTCCACCTGATTCAACTTTATTTACTCCACCCACGAGGCCTTGCGAACCATGAGCTCTGATACCATTTTGTAGCGGAATTGTATGATCCATCCAACATCAATTCATCACCATGCAGTGCACACCTGTGTAGACGAGCCCAATAAGCATGTTGGACCACCTCCTTACCTAAAAGGTTAACCTATTAGGTTGATGCTCTACCATACTTATTAACCCATCTACACTCTTGAATTTATCTGATGTGCTTCATGTGAAATATCCCAACAGTACTCCCTCCGATTCTAAATTAGAACATTATTATTAATTTTTGAAACGAATGAAGTATTAATTACTTTAAAAATATTTTAAATTATCTTCAACAGAGATCTTATATTTATAGTTTAAAAATATTTTAAAATAACTTTAAAAGAAATCTTATATTTTGAAACGAATGAATTCTTAATTACTCTTTTGAAGTATTAATAAGATCTTATAGTTTGAAGTATTAATAAGATCTCTTTTGAAGTTAATTTAAAATACTGCATTCGTTTCAAAATATATATAAGATTTCAATAGAAGTGTAAACGAATCGAATCTTAGCGAATATCTTCATACTCAGATTCAGCTCGACTCGAAAAAATTGAGCTCGAATTCGGCTTGAATTCGATAAGGGGTTTATATTTTTGCATCAGATTCGACTCGGATTATTACTCGAACCTACTCGGTTCGTAAGTACTTGACTCGTTTATAAAGCGAGTTACTCATGAGCCTTCAAATCGAGTTTTGAATATGAATCATTTCACTTAAAACTGAACCACTACATACTAAATTGGTTACTTAACTAATATTTATATATAAAACTTTTTCACTTTTATTTATGTATTAAAATTATAAAGAATGTAATATAAATTGACATTCAATTAATTGATTTATTCAAGTACAAGTTTACACAATTTCATATTACACTTTATAAATTATAAAGATTGATACAAATATCACATATTTAGCTTACTAACACTGGTATATATGTTCGAATTCGACTCGTGTATCATTAAACAGAAAACGAGTTAGATCATATTCGACTCGGATCAACTTCGAATTCGAGCTTTAGATCATATTTTCGAGTCGATCTCGAGTCGAGTACCGAACTACATGGCTCGGCTTACACCCCTAGATTTCAAGTAGTTAATTTAAAATATATTTAAACTTAAAATTGACATAATTTTTTTAAATTTTAAAAATATAATAATGAAAATTGTAAAATATGTAATAATCCTTACTGTAAATTTTGTTGTTTCATAATTTAAATAAATTATCTCAATTTTAAATTTAAAAATGTTTTAAGTTAACTTTCAAAAATTAATAATGATGTTCTAATTTAGAATCTGAGGGAGTACTTAATATTGGCCCTTTAGGATGCTTCTATTACTTCCAGTTTATGCAAATTTATGTTTATATAACTACAAAATTATAAATTAATATGTTGCGCTCGCCAGCTGATCATATTAACCCATTTACAAAATGAACAAAAAAGGCATTGGAAGTTGGCACATGAGCGGCACATTCAAAAAATACATGTAACGGCAGGCAGTGGCACGAGGGTATTTTGTTATTTAATTTTGCCGTTAAAAAGAATTATTATTGAATGTAGCCGCAGAAGGATAAATGCAAACAATATGGGTCATTCAATATTTAAATCAAAAGTTAAGATTATGATTGCTGGAATAGTGTATGTGACAATCGGTTATCACGGAAGGGGACCCTATATATATATATATATACTATTTAAGAATTATGCTCTTGAAGCTTTCCGTATATATATATATATATATAGAGAGAGAGAGAGAGAGAGAGTCCGGATCAGGTCCGGACTCCCGGATTTTGTTAAAATCCGGACCTTTTTTTTTTTTTTTTGCTTTTTTTTTGAAACAACTAAAAAAAAATTTATGGAATTGGAATTTTTACATTATACAGTGTTTTGGGCGTGATTTGGATGCCTATAACAAAATATGTCTGTACAGTCTGGGCAGACTGTACATACATTGGTTGGTGTAGGTATTAAAAACACACCCAAAACACTGTATTATTGAAAAATTTCAGTTCCATAATTTTTTTTTTTTTTAGTTGTTCTACAAAAAAAAAAAAAAAAAAAAAATTTCAGGTCCAGATTTTCCCTCGTCCGGGAGGTCCGGACCTGATCCAATTTCTATATATATATATATATATAGAGAGAGAGAGAGAGCAAGGATCAAGTGCATACCCCTTATCTTACTCACCCGTGCTTACTCCCTTTACGCGACGGTTTCGATCATACAACCGTCGTCTATACTTTTAGCGACGGACAACATATAACGTCGCTAAAAGTATAGATGACGGTTGTATGACTGAAACCGTCGCCTAAAGGGGGGTGAGCACGGATAAGTAAGATAAGGAGTGCAATTTGATCCAGAACGTGTGTGTATATATATATATACATGGAGATTGATTCATAACCAACGTTATAGGAATAAAGTTATCTTTACAACAAATTGTAGTTGTCTATCTCCGGATCGAATGGTAAACATGGTTGTGAAACCCGAACCGGGCCAACAGTTGAATCGATATGATTAAAATCTGAAACGATCGGCACTTCGATTCGGATTGGACCAATTAACCAATTTTGGTCAAAACATGGTAGAACCGGTTGACCCGATGGTACGTTCAACGGCCAGTAAAACCAGTTAAATTGACCCAATGAACCGATTTTAATTATTTTTTAATATTTGTTTTGTACCAAAAAATTTTAATATTAAAATTAACCAATTTTAGTAATATTGTAACTCAACTTTACTATGTTTTCTTTCATAAAAAATGAGATTTTTAAAAATTTTATTATTTACTAATAATATATATATATATATATATATATATATATATATATATATATTAATGACGTTATTTGATCAATAACGGTTTGACCACTGTTTTGAATAAGTGAACCATCCACCCAATATTTTTTTCGGTTCGATAGCCGGTCAAGATCTGAAAACCTTGACTTTAAGGAGGATATTCAATCTGTAGTTTTAATATGTAGGAGTCCGCAGTTAAATATTACAAATTGGATGATGTCTAAAATATGTCTCATCAATCTGTAGTTTAATAATGTGAACGCTAAGTATTGCTCTCTTTGAAGACGATGTTATTTTTGGTCAATTCATTTTCAGTGCGGAAGCTGAGTCTATCAATAATATAATTCAAACAACGTCGTTTTATGATTACCCATTAGTCCCCATAACAAAAGTTGCGGATTCTAAGTTTTTAATTGGGAGCATAATTTCACAACACTTGGATCTATTATTATTATTATCTATATATGAGAACAGGAGATGCCTACCAGGCTACCAGGTAAATTTTTGTTTGTATTTTTGTCTTCCTCTTCTGTTTTTATATTAAAAATTTTAAAAACTTGTGGCCATTAATAATAGATTAATTGGATTTTTGTGAACCCGTTGTGTGCGTGTGGTGGAAGTAATCACCAACTACATTCGTAGTTATATGGAGCATATAACTTGTCACTTTTCTAATTTAATATTAATTTTATAAAATTTATTATTATATATACTAAATTACAGTACATGACACAATAAATAGACACATGTCATTCTACAAAATTGACACATGTCCATCTTAATTAATGATTCTTATTGCCCTTGACAAAAATACCCTTGACAATTACTTTGATATATATACTGATCACCTTATTTTATGGATATTATCAACAGTCACGTTATTTTAGGATTCATTAATTAGATAACTCTCTTAGGCAACAACCAGATTGGATCAATTTAAACACGATAGGGCCAACTTGTTTTTTTATGAAAAATTAGTTTTAATTATTTGAAAAGTATGTAGCAGTATCAAGAGTTACAAACAAGAGTGGAGTAAAAATATTAATTTGTGACAAAGATGGACAAGCATACAATGCTACAAAGAATGTAGTTTTTCAGAAAGTTTTTCACAATTTAATGTATAAAGGTTTGACTGTTTCACAATTTACAGTGTTTTTTCAATAAAAAACGTACTTCCTTTTACAGTTTTTTGTTCAAACTTGCTCTATTATTTTTTATTTTTTTTCTCATAATTGTGAAAAAAAAAAACAAAACAAAAAAAGGGGCACCGGACGTACCACCGGTCGTTAAGGCACCGGACGCAACCCCCCCCCCCCCCCCCCCCAATTAATCAATTTCAGTTATTTTATGAGGCAAAAATCTTTATTTACAAGTATTTTTGAGTCCACTCTACTGTTTTGGCTTTCAGGCTAATTGATTCTATTTCTCTGCACAAATACTTCAAAACCAACTTCATATTAGGGTGCGCTTGTTCAATACTTGGATCATATAAACAAATCAAATGGATTATTTGATCCGAGTATTTTGGCCCCAATTCCATCCAAAAACCGATCAATAGAGTTGGCTTGGTACGTTCTAGGGCGAAATCCAACATTCAATATGGCACTTAAATACATAAACAATTACATTGTCATAAATTTTCACAAAAATAAATTTACAAATTTAATTAAAGATGTTGGACTGTATTTTTTTTTCCATATTTTATTTAATTTTAAATTTAATAGTAATAACATGACTAGGAAAAATATGATGATAAACATAATCACGTTATGCCATTATATTACCCACAAAAGAAATAGAAACCTCAATTTAAAATAATAACTAGATACAAACACGCGCGTTGCTGCGGGATTATTCAACATGTCCTCAGCAAGCCATAAAAGAATGACACACAAATCAAATTATGATAAATCTGCAAACAGTCCAGAATAATAAATAATCATATGGCCTTTCTGTAAGTTTAGTAGTAACATATTTCTGCTAAATTTGGATTGCAAAAGGTCTCCATATATTAAAACCAGAGTGAGGAAAGGAAAATCTCTCTTATCCTGATCTCAGGGAAAAGGAAATTAGTAATCAAATCCTGAAATCCAACAGAATCTTGGTAGTTGAAGTATGGTGCACTTGCCCAATAAAATGTTCTTGTAATTCGATGTCCAAAAAGGTTTCTATATAATTTTCATCTGTTAAAGAGCAGATTATTTGTTGACAAAGATCATTGAGAAACATTGTGTATGTCCTTTAAATTTAAAATTATAGCTCAAGCTCAGGATTCACAACAGTGTTTCATTTGTTAATTTAATTTAATTTAAAGAAGCATACGAAATATATAAAACTATAAACTAAAACTTGTAAGCACAATGTTTTCCATCAAGCATCTGCATTATCTAAGATAACAAAAAAGAATGTTCATCGAAATCCTCTTCGAATTCCTAAATATACAACTGCCTATACACCAAATTTCATAAACAACCCAAAATTATGAACTATACATGAAACCTTACGTGTTATCTGGACCACGATTCCAAGAAGTTGTAATTTGGTCAAGTTTTTTGTTTAGACGTAAAAAAAAGTTGCATTAGTACAACAAAAACTGCATTGAAAAAGTTGCACTTAATATTACTGCAACTATTTGCATACGGATCATAATCTCGTGGTTAACAGATAACACATGCATTTGGGTTTTCTTCTGCACTGGAAACTGTTTTCATTGCCTTCTTCTTTTCTTTATCATCATATATCTCCAATTTCAATACCACTTTCTGCAAAAAAAAAAAAAAAAAAAAAAAAATATTTCAAAAAGAGAGTAAAAGTTCACCAAAGGAGATTCTGTTAATAGGACATCATCTGATTGAAGGAGGATCCCACATAGCAAAGTTACCGAGTAGTAGTTTCAAAGTTAATTATAAAAGAAAGGAGAAAATTAGGATGATAAAGTATTGGAACTATATAAATATTATTAGTTTAAACTTCCTCTAGAAGTAAAGGAAATACTTGAAAACTCTGCAAGTCCCACACCTATAGAAACCACAGCATAAATCATAAGGATGATATGGGTTAAATCATGCAAAGCCTCCCAGACAAACAACCAAAATCTTTTAGAAGGTTTCTCGATGTATCTTTTGAAGTCATAGATCTTTTGCCGAATAGACAAGCTATTATCTTTAACTCCTTTATCGAATGAGACGTGTACTGCATTTGCAATTCCTTCAACTCCATTGAGGGCTTCCAATTCCCCAATGTAATGGTTACGTACAACCTTTAAAAGTTTGTCTGGGTGAATACGAAATCCTGCTTTTATAGCCTCTTATGATGGCTTGTGGTCAATAGCTGTAAGTTATCAAAAATTAAGAATGAAGCAAATATGAAACAAAAATACTAATTTTGTTTGTGGTCTTCTATTCTGTGCTGCAGATATTGGAATCAATCACCAATTTTGTCGTCAATGACAACTCCAATAGTGTATGTCTTATTGTCTTGATAAGTTACCACTTCATGGTTCACTTTGGATTCCAGTTTTGTCTATCACGGTCTCTTTTTGCTGGATTGTACTTCTAGTAAAACTATGTTGTATTCCACATATTTCCATTGCAAAACATTGGGTGCATCGTCAGTAGGAATTTTCTCATTTGGTATCTACAATATCATCAGATCAGTAGCCTGAGCTCTTCTGTGACTACATACGGTAATAGCCTAAGAAGATGAATGCTAGCTTTTTCCCATTCCAAATGAGTACATCCAATTCTTTTTCATTCGTAATTAGCCAAATTAGCATAGTTCAGTCTGGATTGGGTATGGTAAGTTTCATATATGTCAGTGGTGTTCTACATTATTGTCATTTTCAACTATTATACTTATTGTACATTGATTTGTCATTCATATCTGATTTTTCTATTCTTGCAGGTCTGACTCCGAGAACTAACGACTCCAAGAAGTTAGTTCTCTTAATGGGTTGCACCTAAAAGAGAAGTCCTCGAGAATCTTAATGTTCAAGAATACTTAACAAATACCTTTTTCATCTTTGCACACTCATCATGTGGGGTTTCGCTTCCAATGACATCTCTGGAACCATTGGACTGAAAAATGATTTCCTAAAGCCAAGTCAAGCTCATTCAGAATGTTCAGATGATGAATTTTCCATGAATAAAAACAGAGAAGAGGGACTGGAATGCCCATCATCTAGTTATTATCTGAGAACAGACAAACAAATTTATGAGCATACACAATGAGCATAAAACTTGAAAATAAATATAGCAGATCTACAGCAGTAATGATCCGAACAACAACATTAACCATAATTAGATCAAAACAGATGAATTTCAAAAGAAAAACTTACTTGAAAATAAATCAGAACTCAATACGAACAACAACTCTTCAACTAATTAATTCAATAAAATTAGCTGTAGAAAATTTTCCCCTCTCCATAACTTAGTGATTACTTCATCGTACTAAAACATGAACTATTTACCACTGCTTGATTAATCGATAAGATTTCATCAGTAAGCAAAAGATTGCAGCCAAAACCAAAACACGAAATATAGTTTATCTACAGCAGTAACCATAATTAGATCAGCCAAGACCAAAACACGAAATTCAGTTTATCTACAGCAGTAACCATAATTAGATCAAAAGGAAAACTTACTTGAACTTCAGTAATCAATCCGAACAACAGTTCTTCAATTAATAGCAGTATAAAATCGCTACTTTTTGCTCGCCGTGGTTCCGAGAGTTTGATTCATGATGTTCATAATTTGAGGCTGACAAATTTGAACCAACACAGAATGAATTACAGATTCAGGGGAATCTATTATATATATTATGGACAAAAACCAATTAAATTAAGGATACTAATGAACAACAACTAAAGCATATAAACTCGCCGGAAATCTGATCGAAGGTCACAGTAAGAATCAGTTTCCGTTTCATGATTGGGTCTGGTCTGAGAATTTATTCTTGAATGCTCTGAATCATGATGTTCATCCTTTGAGTTAGCATCTGCCTCGCCGTTTCTACAGAATTTATCGCAGGAATCGATGCGTCGAGAGATAGAGAGTAGATGCCATATTTGGGGATAGCAATCTACAGGATCTTTGAGTTTGAAATAATTTGAATGAATATGAAATTAAATTAGTTGATATTTTTGAATTTTGAATATATTATCCCAGATTTATGGGATTTGAAAAATGAATTTAGTTTTTTTAGTGTTTCATATGTTTCTGTAAAAGATAGTTAGGAGCATTAAATAAGATAGACAAGTGTTTTATTTGTAAAAGGACAGATATCACAATATTGTGTTATGTACTGTGATTTAATATATATAGATATACAACTTCCATAAACAAAATATGATACCGAAATCACCCATCTATTAAATGAAAATGTGTATGTGGTTTGCATATATGGGCTGGGTAACCATGTGTTAGTCGGAGACATGTGCGTTCATTGTGGGCCACTTCTTTTACAAGCCCAGGCAAAAAATAAAATACTTGGGATTTGTTTTAAAATTGCTTCTACTTAAATTTTTCCAATTATTTTTTTTATTTTAATGTTATATGTTCCTACTTTAAATAGCAACATTGTTTGATAAATCATGTTTAAACGTATTGTCCCCTTTCCATTATATAAATCGTTTAAGATATAATTACACATACTAAAATCTTTTATTAATTTTAATATTAAATAATAAATATTAGTTTAAAATTTCATTATTATTCATGCACTAATTAATTATTTTTTTTTTTGAATGTTCTAATCAATTAGAATATTTTTTTTCCCTAACATAGGGGCGGGAAATAAGTGAGGGAAGGGGAATAACTTAATGTCGAACCATCTATCTTTAATTAGTATAGAAGTGAGTGTAGATCAAGTGGCCGTCATATATATTATTCCCTCCGTCTCAAATTATCTGCTGTTCTAGAGCTCCACACACATACCAATATGTATAATAAAAATACTAAAATACCCTTTGTGCATTGGAATCTTAAAAAAAACAAATATTGAAGAGAGAGAAACAATGATTAATTGAAGAGAGAGAGAGAAAGCAGCTATTAATTGAAGAGAGAGAGAGACAAGGATTCATTGAAAAGAGAGAGAGAGGAGTAAATGTGGATGTTTAAAAAAGAGGAGAGGCATGAATGAGAGTAATGATTATCAATAATGAGGGTAAAGGGGTAAATTTGGAAAACAAAGGAAAAAAATGCATTGGAATTTTAAAAAAGCAGATATTATGGGACAAATTTTTTTTGCTAAAACAGCAGATAATTTGGGACGGAGGGAGTAGTAGAGAAGTGAGTCATATTTCTATATTACTCTTCTTCATCTCTTTCAATTACTCTATTTTTTAGCGGCAAAGTAAGAAATGATTAGTTTTTTTCTCTTAGATATAAATATAAAACGTCTTATATTATAGGGGAAAAAAATTCTTCTAAAAGACTAAAACAACTTATATAATGGAAATGAGTCAGTATGTTTTATTCTATTTTATAAGTTAATTTTAAGTTTTATTGTTACTGAAATTAAGTGACTAGAGCACAATTAGGGCATTTTCGGGAATGACTTATTTTAAAATAATTTATAAGTTGTTTTAAATTATGACACTTATAAGTAAAAGCGTTCGACGTCAATTTGACTTATAAGTCAAAAATTAAGATAAAACGATTACTTATAAGTTAAAATAAATATAAAGATTACTAAAAATGACATTAATAAAAAGAATGACCAAATAAACATTACATTTGGTCAAACTAACTTATTTTAAAATGACTTATAAGTCATTTTTAAATAAGTCACAAATAGTTACTTATTTTTTTGACTTAAATTCAACTTAATTATAAGTCAAAAAATAAGTGATTGCTAATCACCTTAATAATGAAAAACAACTTATAAGTTGTTCCAGAACATGGCCTTAATGTTGTTACAAAGATTCAATGGATTAGGATCCTTCCATTTCACATATACTTCAATTTCTTTTAATACACATTTAGAGACAAAATTAAATTGATCGCAAAAAATTAATGTCATCAAAAAATTCATTGCAAACAATTGTGTCGCTAAAAACAATATTAATACCGATGAATGTATATGGAAAAAATTAAAAAAATAAGAGTAATTGAGAGAATCCTAATCCGATATTCAATAAATAGATCACATAATTATAAGCCCAACAAATTTGAATCAATTCAACCGTTTGAGAACTCAGTATTGTAACCCACACACTTCAACAAAAAAAAAAAGATAAATTTATGGCGTGTGTTTTATTGATCGATTGATTGTTGATATCAAAAGTAGGGCAGACAATGTTTAGCCAAAGAACCTTCATAAAAAATGAGTAAAATGTAAAAGTGATCCCGGTATTATATGAGTATTTAGATATTGCGCTTCCGTCTTTTAGTCGATATAAAACAAACTATTTACGTTTTTTTTATATATTGAATAAATAAAATACTTATTATTTTTACAAAATATACGGTCACAAGATTAAATTATTTATTTATTATAACTATTGTATTATTGTTATTATCATAAATTATTCTTATTAGCATGCATTACTTCAATTATTATTTTTGTTAAAAATAAAAATAAAAAATAAAATAAAACAAGGTTCATTTTTTTAACATAGTAATGCTATTAGAATATATACTAATACCATTAATTCAATAAAATTTAGAAAATATTTTAGGACAGTAAATAAGATAATTAAAGTAATTATAATATAAATCCTATGGAGAAAATTCTACCATTTTAATTAATATTTTTACTAATTATTATTATCATCAAAATAATCCTAAAAATTAGAGACCCAAACACCTCTACAGTACATGAGTCACTTATGTATTTTATTCCTAAAAATTAAAACAACCATAAAGCCAATGGTCATTTTTACATTTTTACTCCCCTAAAAATTAAAACCATGAAGCCAATGGAAAAACACAAAATGAAAGAGGGATCCCCACACACAAAACTACTCTCATTTCCATCATATAAATATTCTTTTTTCCTTTTATATTTATCTAAGACAATAAACTAATCATTTTGTACTTTGTCACTAAAAATATAAAATAATTAAAAAAATAAAGAGTAATTGATTATTGCATAGATGATAATAAAATTTTAAACCAACATTAATTACCAAATATTAAAATTAATGAGAGTTTTCTATAATGGAAAAGCGGGAGTAATAATTATAGAGCACATGAAAACCATTGTATAAGAAAAACCCACGAAAAAGAAATTTAAAAAAGCACTAAACCTTCATTATAGAGGTTTGCAAAGCTTATTAACGAGTCTTCTAATATAGGAGATCAGATAGAAACCTAACAAGACTAGAACATCCGGAAAAACAAAGGCACTCTTGTAGGACGTACTTCCAAAAATAAAAACAGAAACAGTAAAACCCCAAAAACTCGATCAGTACTTGTAGTCCTTGACATGGAGACTCTCAGAAGCACCCTCACTCAAAGCACTACCGCCCTGGTATTTTCCAAGGGTTGCCTCTGAGTTGGCCTTGCACCTTGCAATAAATGCCTCCTGAGCCTTCTTTACATTTTCTTCTTTTCCTGACCAAGCCTTGAGGGTGCTCTGCTGAAGAGCCCTTCCAAAGGAGAAAGATAGACTCCATGGCTTCTTTGTCTGGAGCTTGTTCATGGCATTGAGGTTGACGGTAGCCTCCTCCTCACTCTGCCCACCTGACAAAAACACCACTGCAGGAACAGCGGGAGGCATGGTACGCTGCAAGGCACGAACAGTGTACTCGGCAATCACCTCAGGTGCAACCTTTTTAGAATCAGATCCCGGAGTCACCATGTTGGGCTTCAACAGGGTTCCCTCGAGCAGGACCTTTTGGTCATTGAGTGCCTTGTAGCAAGCTGCAAGAACACGTTCTGTTACATCAGCACACTTGCTGATGTCGTGTAATCCATCCACAAGAATCTCAGGCTCAACAATAGGGACCAGGCCATTCTCCTGGCAGATAATGGCATAACGTGCCAAACCATTGGCATTCTCATTAATAGCCAGCTGAGATGGTTCAGTGGGACCAATCTTGAGCACAGCACGCCATTTAGCAAATCTAGCACCGGCTTCATAGTATTTAGCGCAACGAGCACCAAGACCATCAAGACCTTGGGTGGTGGTCTCGCCATTGGTACCAGCAAGCTCAACTGTGCCCTTGTCAACCTTGATTCCAGGGAGAACTCCACCTTCCTTAAGGACATCAACAAAAGGCTTGCCTGTAAATCACATGGACAAGGTGAGCTCTCCTTGTGATAAAAAAAATGTTCTCCGATGAAAGTTAACAATTGATTGAAGGGGAAAAAATGCATGCAGTGGGAGGGGAAAAAAGCTAAGTATGCACTCAAATGCATAAGAAAGCAGGTGATGTGATAATGAGAAATACACTAGAAACATTTATACACTCGAAACATTTATACACTCAATAATATCACAAGAGATCTGTCAAATATACCTGCAGCAGTACTCTGATAGAGAGTTTCCTCAAAAAGAATTACTCCACTGAGGTATTGAAGGCAACCAGGGGTGCAGAAGAGAAGCTCACGGAGTGCCCTCCGGTTTGTCTCATTATTCTCAACATTGATGCTCGAGAGACGCTTCCCAATTGTGCCAGTAGACTCATCAGCAGCAAGAATACCCTTTCCAGGGGTTCCAATGTAGGTAGCGTTGGCGATAAGCTCATCTATCAAATAAATCAAACTCATTAAATAGAACAGACACAAGATAAAGTACATTAGAAAATACAAGAATAAATACAGGATAATAAAGAATAATAAATAGTCTTTACCTTTTACAAAGGCTAATATATTGACAGAAGAGCATAAAATGGGGATTGATTCCTACTAATTCATTTCACGAACAACTATGTGACCAAAAGAAAGATATACAAGATTTTGTAAAGAGGAACCACACAAAGAATCAAGATACTAGAAAACTAGTTACATTTCGGGGTGTGGGGGAAGAAGCTAACACTATGAAACTCAAAAGCAAACATAGCAAGGTTTTATAAACTATTGCGACGTTGGAATTTTTTTCGCCACAAACAACAAAATGAACAAAAACATAATAATACATCTTTAAAATTTTATAAGTATAAAATAAAACAGGTTTCAGTTTATGTGCTGGCTTAAAAAATATTCTAATATCCAACTATTATTCAAAATGTAATGCACTCTAAAAGAAACAAAGGATTATCTTGAAAAATAAAGGATTCTCTATAATCCAACCTCAAAGAATAGCATGCGACTGAAAAAAAAAAGATTCTCTAAAATCCAACCTCAAAGAATTGCATGTAACATAGTATGTTTGTTTAGTGCTATGATTCAGGATCTTAAATAACATTCTAATACCTAACTATTTTTAAAATTGTAAAGCTCTCTTAAAAGGATTTAAGGCTTATCTTGAAAATAAAAGCCCTCTACAATTCCACCTTAAGGGCTTGCATGTAATAAAATTACAGTTGCTTAGCTCTACAATGAAGTACTATCCACACAATTCAAGATCTAATTTAAGAACTGATCTGGATCTCAGACCAATTGATCGCCTTCAACGAATTAAAAAAATATCCAGTTTTGATCATTCAGAACAAATTACCAAAACCCAATAGCAGAAATAACCACCAACAACCAGCAGATCATTTACAGTAAAAAAGAAATTGGCTATGGAAAATCCACCATACTTTAATTAGAAAGCTATAATTGAAAATTAAAACATGAAAATAAATCTAGGGAAATAACAATAATGAAAAAGAAGACAAAAAATACTGAAACAAATCCATTGTTGTAGTGATTAGGGTACTAATCAAAACATAACCATAGTACAGATCATAGGCATAGGCAAAATCAATCAAAAAAGAATTTTTTAAAAAAAATAATACAGAAACAAAAAACAAAACCAAAAACAGATCTGAATGAAAAGGAGTATAACACAGATGATAAGCATACAAGATCCAATCGAAATAGCACAATCAAACAACCAAAATCAATAATAAAAAAACAAAAGTAACTCACCAGCGTATTTGCCCCTGTAAGAAGACATTTCTATAGATCGGTAGTTGAAGAAAATAGAGGAGAAGGAATGGTAGTTTGGTCGAGAGGAGAGAAAAGAGAAACGATAATTGTAGAAATGAGAGGTGAGCTAGGGTTTTTATAGAATAGGGCAGAGGAGGAGGAACTTTTACTACTTTGGTCCGCTCTTTTATTTCCTGCCTTGGATATGGAAAAAAAAATGGGATTTTTAGTAGGGAAAAAAAGGGTGAAGAAAAGTTTGGACATAAGTTCCTTGTTTTTAAGACCAAGTGTTATGAATACCCAATCCTATCCGGCCCATATTTAGATTTTGCTATAAATCATAATTATATCCGTAATCTTATGTTTAGAAGTTGAGAATCTAACTAATACTGCTTATCTTGTACAAAATATTTATATATATATATATATATATATATTCTAATTTAAAATTAAAATTATTTTTATTTTTAAACTATAAAATGACATTAAATTCTTAATAGGTCAATAATACTTGTGTTAAAAGATTGCCTGAGGATTATATATCATGCTACCGCAGTTATATTTTTAATTAATTTTCGAGATGTGTGTAAAAAATAAATCATTATCTTAGAAATGCATCCCTAATTTATTACTACTACTAATTATAAAATTTATTATTTTTAAAAATTAAATAAATCACATTAATTCTTATTTGAAAAATAATATAAAATTGATTTTAAAAAATCATAACTTGGACCTTTATTAAACACAAACACCCTACTTTTAATCGGTACACCACCAAATCTGTTTACTCTCACCACCAACCTACCACTTGGTCCACTTATAGGTGAGACCGTATAGAATGCCGACACACATAGAATTTTGTCTGCGTGTTAATACTTTATTGACTAATTGATCAATTTATCTAAAAATAAACTTCATACTAATCACTTCTCTATCGGCTATCACACGTACAATCTGGTAGCAGAATGTGGAATGTTTTAACCGGGCTAGGCGAACCAATCAGTTGGTCTTCCATCAGTGTACACCTATGTCTCAATCTAATGGTTAGGTTCAGATTCTTAATCTTATTAGTCTGATTACTATTGCCATGACGAATGAAGCTAGCAACTCTGTGCCAACGAAGTCATCAACCACGCTTGTACTACTACTACTACTAAACAAAACATTTACAATAAATAAAGAAATTGGAGAACAAGCCATGGTTCATCACTTTATATAATTAACATTTACAATATATATATATATTTTTTCAAGTCTTTCTATTCCACCTCATGACATTATTAAAAAAACAAAAAGTCTTTGTGTGTTTGATATTAATTTATTATGTTAAATTAATACTCTAGTTTGTGATATATTCTATGAAACTGTTATGTTAAACGTAGCATTACTCTCAAGAAAAGTATTTAAAGATACAACAATTCATCATACAGGTTGCAAGATTTTTAAGTAGTTAAAGACTATTATTTTCAATAAAAAATACAAAGAAAACAGAGGTAGGTATTCTTTAACAGAAATCAAAAACTCCATCTATTCTACAGAAAGTCCCATCTGTCCAAAAAAACAGAGATTTTTATAATGATAATAATATAAATAACATAATCTTCTGAACTTATAATCATAAGTCAATTGTTATGTCACCACGGCTAACAAGAGCCGGCCCTGGGGCAGGTCTACCAGGGCGACCGTCCAGGGCCTAAAATTGAGGAAGACCCAAATTTTTTAAAAAATTATGTATATGTATATAAAAAAATAATTATAAAATATAATATAAAACAAATCAATAAATTAATATGGAGAATCAAAATAGACTCTTAGCCACACAAAAAAAAGAAGAAAAAACCCTTCAACCCTCTCAGTTCATATTTGATTCACGGTTTAACTATAAAATTTAAAATATTTTGTATTAACTGACGAGAATAAATATTTGATTCACGGTTTAACTGCAAAATAAGGCATACTTAATTAAAAAGTTGTTTATATTACACATCTCTATATCATAGATGCTAACAACTTAAAAAACACAAAAGTCCTATTTTGATTTTTGATTATGAGTTTTAATATTATATTTATTATTCCCTCCGTAATATGATAAAAAATTTAGTTGACTTTTTATGTATATTAAAAATAAAAAAATAAAAAAAATAATCCATTTTTAAATTCTCATTTAATTGTATAATTTATTGTACATAATTAATGATATTTAATAAATATGCATTTACAATAAAAATACGACAATTGAACTTAATATGTGGCCAGGGCAGGGACAAAACTGCTCTCAAGATAGTAATTAACCTTTAACAAAAAGATAATAAAGTGAATTTAATATAGTTATATAAACAAACTAGTACTAATATATAGTGAATTTTATATAGTTATATAGTGTAAATTATGTGTCTTGTGTTGAATACACCTTCAAAAAAGTCACAATCCGTACCAAATAGAATTATTTTGTAACAATCCTTGTATCTGTAGATATGTAATAATCCTAGATATTTTTAAAAGTTAAATAAATTATATTAATTTTAAAAAATTAAATTTGATTATATACTTTGAAAATAATTTATAATACTATTAGAATTTTAATTGATTGAGATATGTAGTTAATGTAGGTAATTAGAATTATTATTAATTATAAATTATTTTATTATTTTTAATATTTATTATTATTACTATTTTTGGTGTAGCAAGATTTTGTAAATAAATAAAGGAAGAAGCCCGTGGCTCGGCCCGATCCTGGCCACGGGTCTCACAATTTCAGCCCGTCAAAACCCGAGTCATTTTGGACCCGGCCCGAGCCCGGTCCGCCCGCCCGTTTGCCACCTCTAAAAGGGGTACACTTAAAATTTTTTGCCCTGGGCCTTATAAAACCCAGGACCGGCTCTGCGGCTAACTAAGGTAATTATAAAATAAAAATACATCTTTAATGTTTTTAAATTTATAAATACATCCATCGTTATTATTTTTCAAATATGAGTAACTATGGGTGGAGTAAATTACAAAGAAACACACACACATATATATAGCCATGTATGGTTAATATATGTAATAGTTTTAATAATAATTTTTTTGATATAATGTATAAATTTCTCATATCAGTTAAAAATACTAATAATAATAATTTTATAATTTACTCATTTAAAATTTTATTTTTAAAAAAGTATAGGATAAATAATATGGCTTAAATTGACTTACGTGACAAAGTATGCAGCCATGTATATATATACTTGGCAAAATTGATTCCTTTGCATTAATATCCTTGACACAAATTTCGATAATATAAATCATCATTATGGCAATTGACAAGTGACTCAGTAAACATTATATATATGGAATATATGAGATAGGAGAACATGTTGCCGCTACAAAGAATAGCGACAGGGGTTGAGGGCATTTTGGATAAATATTAGTGATCATCATTGTCGCTACAAGGTGTAGCGGCAGAGGATTAATTACACTTAATTTCAGTCATTTATTATCATGATCAATAGCTGAAAATTTTGTTGCTGGAATAGTGTTCGTGACAACCGATTGTCGCGGATGGGGACATATATATATATATATATATATATATATATATATATATATATATATATATATATATATATATAGAGAGAGAGAGAGAGTCCGGATCAGGTCCGGACTCCCGGATTTTAACAAAATTCGGACTTCTTTTTTTTTGCCTTTTTTTTTATACAAAAAAAATTATGGAACTTGAATTTTTACATAATACAGTGTTTTGGGTGTGATTTGAATACGTATAACAAAATATGTCTGTACAGTCTGGGCAGACTGTACATATATTAGTTGGTGTATGTATTAAAAACACACCCAAAACACTGTATTATGGAAAAATTTTAGTTCCATAATTTTTTTTTTGTTCTACAAAAAAAAAAATTGGGTCCGGATTTTGGATCAGGTCCGGACTCCCGGACCTGATCCGTGTTCATATATATATATATATATATATATATATATATATATATATATATATATATATGGGGTTGCATCCACAGCAACCGGTTGCTATGGAACAACCCCTTTTTGGCCTGTGAAATTTCGACTAGAGCAAAACAAAACAAAATTCACAGGCCAAAAAAGGGGTTGCTCCACAGCAACCGATTGCTATATATATATATCATCCATAGTAATCGGTTGCTATAGACACTATTTCAGCAACCATTTTGTCAGCCATAAATCAATAAAATAGAAGGCTGAGATAGAAAAAATTATATTGATAGCCGCTACAACATGTAGTGACCCAAATAACATACTCTAGCAGTTTCTATTTTAATAAAAGTCAAATTAAATTGCTAATGTGAGCCCATTTTGTCAGATAAAAAGATATAAAACGAATTTATTTTTTTATATACCAACCGCTACAGCTTGTAGCGGCTTGGTCTTAATAATTTTTTTTATAATGTGGGCCCGTTTTTAAGTAATAGAATGATAAAAATGGAATTTATATTTTTTATATACCAACCACTACAACTTGTAGTGGCTTGGTCATAAATTTTTTTATGACATCCGTTGTCCCACTTTATTGGTAATAGTGTTATTACTTATCCTTTTTTTACTAAAGACAACACTAAATGCATTAAAAAACAAAAAAAAAACAAACAAGTCGTTACATCATGTAGGGATCGATAATAGTGTTATTACTTGTCTTTTTATTACTAATACTAATATTAATTAAATGAGAATTAAAAAGGCAATTAATATTAGTACTAGTAATAAAAAGGCAATTAATATTAGTATTACTAATAAGAAGACAATTAATATTAGTAATAGTAATAAAAAAGACAATTAATATTAGTAATAGTAATAAAAAGACAATTAATATTAATACTAAAAAGGCAATTAATATTAATACTAAAAAGGAAATACTAATATTAATACCAAAAATACAATTACTAATATTACTAAAAAGGCAATTAATATTAGTATTAGTAATAAAAAGGTAATTAATATTAGTAATAGTAATAAAAAATCAATTACTAATATTATTACTAAAAAGGCAATTAATATTAGTATTAGTAATAAAAAGACAATTAATATTAATACTAAAAAGGCAATTACTAATATGGCTGAGAAATTGATTGCTAGAATAGTGTCTGTGACAACCGTTTGTCACGGATGGAGACCTATATATATATATATGTGTGTGTGTGTGTGTGTGTGTGGTAATCGGTTGCCTTGGAAACTGTTCAGCAACCAAGTTTGTAACCGTTGATCCATATATTGTAAGGCTCAGATTAAAAAAATTGAACACCTTACCGCTACAGCCTGTAGCGACAGTCCATTAAATCCAAATCAAGTGGCCATTTACATAATTCCCCCCCCCCCTCAATATTTAATACCCATGCCGCTACAGGCTCCCTCAGCAAGGCCAACCCCAAAAGAAAAATAAAAAAATTACTCCTCCATAGCATAGTTGAAAGTCTCTACTTTTTTGAATTTTTTTTATTCATATTAAGATTTATCGTAAATGCATTTAGACATTACATTTTAAATATATTTTTTTTCTATTTTAGCCTTCTATTTAATTGATCTACGGTTGACAAATTGTTTGCTAGAATAGTGTCTATAGCAATCGATTATTATGGATGAGAACCCATATATATAAATATATATATATATATAAGGCTATATATATATATATACATAGCTGTGTATTACACAGTCGGGCTATGGCGACAGTTCACCTATCGCCGTAATCTTGAATAGCTATGGCGACGGGTGAAACAGTCGCTATAGCCCAAAAAACTTTCGTCATAACTGACTGTGTACTACATAGCTGTGTACATACATTTTTTAATATATATATATATATATGTATATATATACGAAGAGGCTCTAAAGCGAACCTTAAAAATCGAATCAAAGACGAACCGTCGTCTTTGGTGTCTATGGCGACGGTTCGACCCGTTGCCAAAGACTACATGGCTATGGCGATAGCTCGAACAGTCGCTATAGACACCAAAAATGACGATTCGTCATTAGTTCGCTCTAGAGACGGACCGTATATATATATATATATATATATATATATATATATATATATATATATATATATATATATATATATAGCCAGGTTCTAAAATGGACCAAAAGCAACGGACTAAAGACGACCAAAGCAAAAAATGCAAAACTAAAGCTGAAACAAAAAATACGCGGGTCAAAAACCCATTTCAAATCACTTTCAACCATTTGCCTATCGATTCTCTCTCAAAGCCCCTCTCCCCGATTCTCTCTCAACGCGACTCTGATGCTAGGCTTTCAACGATGCTCCTATTAATTTCATGTTCCTTCTGCGAGAGTACACTCGTTCAGTCTGAAGCCATCACCAACGTCTGGTGTATATTCGTCACACAGACCCACAAATTTGCTGTAATCGGTAGAGACCGAGAGGTGTAGTAGGTGTCGAAACTCTAATTTCTCCTTGTTCTTTGAAATGTTCTTCTGGGACCTGTAAACCTATTCTCTCTCTACATGTAACTGGGTGTTTTTGTATTTAGAATTTTAAAAAATATAACAGAACATTTCACCAGGTATTTACTTTTTATTTTTTTTGGAGGAAGACTTATTTTGTTGAATGTTCTGCAAAAATGTATGTTAATATACTATTAATTTTGTGTTAAATTCCGTAATTTTTTAATTGTGGATATGCACGACCTGTAGTAGTGTAGTTGAAAGATAAGGGCTGAGTGGTAGTGTAGTTGAAAGGTAAGGGATGTGTGGTTTTTTTGATTTTAGCATTAGGGTTTTGTTGGCTGATCCTTTCACCCATAATAATTAGACCATTCTTGCAGCTTATCAATTGAATACATGGAGAAATAATTGAAACTCAGTTGATGATTTTTGTGAGGATCTTTAATTGTATGCAAAATCTTATTAATTGAATTTTGATGCAGTGATATTTTAAGCTGTTAAAAGATATGGGTCAATTTAGGAAATAATTTTTTAGCTTAGATAATTTTGTATTGATATGTTCCTTACACCTTGTGTTTTGGTAAAAGGGTAATGAATAAGATCATCAGTTGACTAATTCAAAGTAAGTGATTTACTCATGTTTGCAATTGGTTGCTGTTATGTTTTACTCATCTTTTTTTATCAACATTACAATCATGTTGCATCCTTTTAGAAAGTAAGTGATTTGTCCTTCTCCCTCTTCCTCCTTGGTAGGAAGTGGTCCCTAGAGAAGATGTGTAGTTCCTGCTTCCTTAACAAAAGTCCTTAGCTTTCAATTCCAAGCCTCCTTGTAACTAGAATTAGAATGAATTTATAAATATTTTTAGCTGCTGCCACTTTTAATTGTTATTTAACTTGTAGATAGTTATTTTTGTAACAAGTGTAGCAGTGTTTCAAAAGATAATGCTGATGCTTCTCCTTTTCAAATGTGACTTAGAATAGAAGTACAATACAAGGTGCTAAAAAGCAAGAATTTAATATAAAAGAGATTTTTCTTTGGTTGTTGTCTTGTTGATCTCAAATTCGTTATTACCTTCTGATTTCTCAGTTGCAATCCTCTTTTTTTTTACAGATTTGAGAAGGAGTTGATCGTTGCTGTAGGAAAAGGAGAACCTGCTGCTGTGATGACTGAAATTGACTTTTAAGTAATAGAGGAACCTTGTTTTCATGCTCCTCCGTTTTATGATTGCAAGGCACAGACAGGAATAGATACAGGTTTACTTGTACCTCATGTGAGACATTCTGAGGATATGAGTTGGGGACTTAAGCTGGTTGACGCTCGCAATGAGTTTTGTAGTAGTAACAACAATTTGTCATTGTAATCTGTCATTAATGTAGCACACCTCAGACGGTTTTGGTCCCTTCTTGATACAAATTTCTACATTCTTTCTTTCCATTTTTAAGGAAAGTAAGCAGTAATATGTTTTGTACTAAAGTCCAGCTGTAGTTCTATTTTTTCCTTGCGGTGTTGTTAAAGAAAGAGGCAGAGGTGAGTGTGCAAGTACAATTTATTTCAAGTTATTGTGTTTGTCAAACGGTAATACATGGATTTGAAGCCTGTAAACACACATTTGTTTAGTTTTTACATATATGCGGCTTGCTTATAGCTCACACTATGGCATTGCCCCTGTGTTTTTCTGGAGACTTCGACTGTTGCATAAGAAATGGCACCTTTTGTCTCTGATTTTGAAACTAGTGACTAGTATTAAGAATTGGTTCTCTTTTCCTGTTTTCCTTTCCTCGTGTTTTGGATGATAAGAAGAGTTTACTTTTTTGTGTGTTTCTTATGTCACAAACAAGCAATCCATATGTATTTCCACACAACAAATTAATCCATGTGAATTGAATTGACTGAGCAAGACACAAGAACCAGGCAGATCCTGATAATGTATGTTATTATAGAAGTCTATTAACCATATCCAAAAAGTCGGATGTTATAGCATTCAAAAAGAAGTGCACAAAAAGAAGTGCACAAAATTACACAGGGTTTTGTAAACTTCCTTTAAGGTAACAACATTATATTGTCAGATCACATTACATTTTTTTTGTGGGGTGAGGGTTGGTGGGGTTGGTGGGGTGGGTGGGGTGGGTGCGTGGGGTAGGGGTGGGTGATTGAGCTTCTTGGATATGTAAATATGGATGGAAAGAACTTTTGATTTGAATTTGGAATAAAATATGGGTCGAAAGATGGTTAACCGGGTTGGAACTATATTTTTCTTTTTAAAAATATGGTTCTAAACTTTAACCAACCCAAATAAATAAAAACAGTTAACCAATACATTTGGTTCCAGTTAATATGGGTTGACCCGACAGTTAACCAGCTATATTGTCAGATTTAATATATGAATGGATTTTAAAAATAAAATTAAATTAAATTTTTATATCGATCAGAGTACTTTAAATATAAATTTAATTTTTATTTCAGCCAGAGTACTTTAAATGTTAATTTGTCTTGGTTTTGATATGTACTATATATTTAAATGAGTTCTAATTAAATTGCATTTTTAGTCTAGTGTTTGTTTCATGCCGTGTAAGATTTTTAAATGTTTATTCATATAATACATCTCTTAAGGGAACGTTACTTGGGACTCATTTTATTAATGTGTTTGAACACATTCTACCATTAGTAACACAAATTTGGGATTAAATATAGAAAAAAAAGGAATATTATTATCAGAGCATGAAGCCTCCCAATTTAGCTCTGAATTCTGACCCATGATTCAACTTTTCTTCAAATTCTTAAAACACTTATGTTACGTTTGGATCGAGAGAATAAATTTATGGAAAGAATGAAATAAAAATAGTGTAATTGATAATCATTTTGAAGGATTAATCATTCCAATAGAATGAAAATTCATTTCATCCTTTTGTTTTTTTTATTTCATGCGGAGAGTGTGGAATAAAATTCATTCAATTGTAATGGGGGGATATATATAAAAAATTTTGTTATTATATAACAACACTCACTACCACTAACAACAAAACATACACTTAAAATATTTTAAAATTATTTCATTTAGTGCTCTATTCTATCTCTTCAAATCAAATGCAACATTATGGGTGTTTATAAGAGTATATTATATGATTCCCGGAGGGAAGTTTCCCCACTAGCATATAACTTTAGGCCTACAGAATTACTAACTGTTAACAGCTGTATAATATTGTTTACCTTCTGGGGCTGGCAGTGATTCGGCGAGTGAGACCATACCTTTCGTGACTTGTTTTTATTACTTGCAGCATAATTAAAGCCATAAACCGTAGCGGTAATACGCGTTTAGGAAAGTTGACTGACTGAATGCCTTTGTATCGAAGAAGATTAGAGGGTCTAATTCAAAACAAATCTTAAAATTCTAGATGAGTCAAAGGCGACATCGCCAGCCAACCACTACTACTAAAATATTTGTGGGGGTTAACACTTTTCTCTATTGTTATGGATTTTGATTTAATAAATTAAACAATTTATTATATGCTAATTTTAATTTTACTCCCAATTCATCTTTCTCTCTAAGTTGTGGCATATTGTAGATTTGGATTTCTCCCTCCCAATTCATATTTGTGTGGTAAATTTTCCAGCATTACTTGAGGTTTCCTTTTCAGCAATGTAGTAACTACATTCTAGCTAAAATCTTTATTATCACTTTAACATTTACTCAGTGGTCTACGCAATTTAAGAGATTGCGCAAATTACCTAAAACCTCAGTTTAATGTAATGAACCTGATTAATACTACTAATCTACCCTGCCCTGAACTCATCAAGTACTATTTTTTTTCTTCTGATTTATCCTATGGACAGGACGACCATTGGTTAGAATAGCAACCATTTGTCGCGACACCACTATGTTTTAGCACTAGTATTTATGAAGATGCCAGCTCTCCCCCCATCTATTGACTCTTAGAGCCGCATGGCCATTCATGAACTTGTCAGCAAACGCTCCTATTGCAGGTTGGTTTGACGAGGCAGGAAGGGACATTGTTTTGTGAGGAGCAGAGTAAGGATAAAGTAAACACATTGATGGGCATTGTTTTAGGCAATAACCCTCATATTCTGATACTTGCAAATATATAAAATCATCCACTTGTATTCTTCTTTTATAAATGATTTCTTTTGACTTGTATCCTTGCCTCTATCTGATCTGGAAATTGGGAGAGGGATGGAGCATTTTCTATTGGCACTCCACTTCTTTTATTGAAAAGACAAAAGCATCCTTTACATTTATTATATATTTGGAGAACTAATCTTGAAATGTGAAGGATATCCTCCTCTTTTTAGTAGACTGCCAATATAACCACCATTTCTTTCAACTTAAAGAATATTTCTTCCCTCTATTCCCATCCAACACCATATGTAATGACAGGTTAGAAATGAAATATAAAATGCATACAATCAAATGAGTTAATAGTAGGCAGGATGTTAAGGGAAGGAAGAGTTCAAGGCCACTGAGTTTCACTAAATGATTGAAAAGGACATTTCCTTTCCTCTTTTACCCATTTACTAAATTTTGTTCTATTCTTTCTCAGGTGGAATCTGCACCTTGTATGTATGTGATAAGATAAAGAAAAGAATACCCAGTTCAGTTTGTAAGGCCTTTTTTCCTAAATGAAGGGCCTAGAAGTAATGAATATACCCTCAACCAAACAAGAAAAAAAACAAAAAACTTTGTGTATTAGTTGATCAGAAATCTAGTAACAACGTTGATTGCAACCAGGCCAGGGCAGGGCCTTTTGCTCCTAGGGATTAAACACGCGCAAACAACAACACAAGAACAATAGGGAAAAAGGAAAGGCTTCCCTGTGTAAAAACCCCCAAAATGGCACCCAAATAGAGGTTCCATTGAAGATGAAGAAGAAGAAGAAGGCTATGTACAATGCATTTCGCTGCATATAAAACTCATTATATGGTCATAAAATTCACCATATACTGTACTATATTTTGCACACAAATTAAAAGATATCAAAGAAAAGAAGAATCAATGTAAAGTCAGGATTTCCTAGTCAGGATTCTTGGAGGCACAAATCAACAAAGAGAAGCCAGCCCTTTCCTGTTCATTCTGCTCTAATTTCTTCTCCTCCAACCACAACCTGCTATCCAATCCGCTCCTCGGCCTAAACATGAAAATTGCATATCCAGATTTTGGATTGAAGAACCAATCATGAACATCCCACATCATATCTACCAAGCAACCATCAATGAATAGGATTTGATTCCCCCGAAAATTCCATTGTAATCTTTTTACCCGAATCACATTCTTCTTATCAATACAAACAGAAAGTATTGAATTGCTCCGTCCCTTGTCTTCTGTAATGCACTTGATTAAAATGTCATGAGATGTGCCAGTTTCAAATAATTGAACCTTAGTTGAATATACTGCACCGCCTGAGAAATGCTCTCTTCGCGATACTAATGAAAATTTTGAGATAATAACGTTGGATACGAGTTTCTTCACGTCTACTTCTTCTTCCATGTCTCCAAGAAGTAGGCTTAGCTCTGAGTTGACTAAAACCGCGATATAAAATCTATTGACCGGTTCAGGTCCAGCATCATATTTAGCCGAGGTAAGATCCCAGATGATTTCAATCTTACAACTTGCAGATTCAAAGCTTTTAGTGCCTTTAATGTTTCTCAAATGCCAACGCTTTGTATTGAATTTGAAAGGAGAAGACGGGTCCTCAATGATGGTAATGGTGAATCCTTGGTCCATGAGGCTGCACCAGGTGACCGTGATCAAGAGCTGATTTTGGGTAGATTGCTTGACTTTGTAGATACATGTAACTGCATCTTGAATTGAAGGGATCAAGTTTGGAGAAAGAATTGCCTGATTTGATGGTCCAGAGCAATATGAATCCGATACTTTAATGGCATGTTCGCTATAACAAGTTGCTATATTTCTCATCTTTACAGACAACCCAGATAAAAACAAAGTTGAGAATTGAACACTTGAAAGTCTGAAACTCCCGACAAAAGATAGTACTAGATATAAAGAAGAAACAGAGCAAAACAGAGAGATGGGTTAGTATTATTCCTGGGCTGAGATAAAAGAAAATGGAGGAATTGAAGATTATAAAGGAATGGTTGTCTTATCTATGAACCGTCTCTCAATATTAATATATCTATTATAGTAAATTAAAGAATAGTTGTAACTGCAAAATCAGGTTAATGGCCAGCCCATAAGCATTTAATATGATTCCCTTACCTTAATAACAAGTAATTAACAACTCTGATAAAGGAAGATAGTACGAAGAAGGGGAGAGACCAATTTTAATATACTACAATTGTACACGATAGCTAAATAAGATTACCTATTTAATACGTACAAGATATAATTAGAGAGAAAAAACAAATTATGATAATACGAAAATAGTGGTGTTAGTTTTGCGTATCTCTGAACTAAAGGGGAATAGAAAGTGAGATTTGGTTAAAAGTTGTTAATGTATTAGTATTTCTGAGTTAGGATTAGATTAATCGAGTGTGAGATATATAGCCATAGCCATACAAGGAGTATCTGATGGATACTTTACTTGAACATGTGCACCCTGCAAACTACTATGCTATGCTATGCTATGCTATAGTGATGATAAATAATAGATGCTGAAAGTTGGGCCCAAAGTATTAAACATTAGGCAAGACATCCCACCAACTACACCCAAATACTATTCAACTTATTTTTTATCTTTCATTTTTATATTTCTAATAGCGAACTACTAAAACGTAGAAAACAATAAAAATGATTATTACTACTATAATTATTTACGTTAGTATATACATGGACCTAAGATATACAACCCCAACATTTGATATTTTGATATCAAATTAATTAAGTTTGAAATAAATATCAAACTTAAAAAATATATTCTTTTTGATTTAAGAAAAAATATATCAGAAACTTTGATATCAAAATATCAAATTTAGTGTACTCTAATATTTTTAAGTTCGATATTTTTTTCTTATTATTATGTTGAGATATTGGAGTACATTAAATATATTACAAATTTATTCAATCTTCAGCGTAATATAGTCAATATTTTGGCTTTTCAAACTGAACACAATTCTTAAGAGCGGCCAATTTGAAAAGCTAAAATGAGGACATAATAGTCCACTACAAGAAATTTTTTTATTTAATTTGAAAAACTAAAATGAGGAATTTAATTTTTTTAAATACTAACTGCTACAGCTTGTAGCGGATTGGACATAAAAAAATTTGTGTGTCATCCGTTGTCCCACTTTGTTGGTAATAGTGTTATCACTTCCCTTTTTATTATTAATATTAATATTAATTAAATGAGAATTAAAAAGGCAAAAAAAGACAATTAATATTACAATATTATCTTTATATCTCTCAATTTTCTTACAACGGAAGTCATTAAAAAAAACACCAAGCCGCTACATCTTGTAGTGGTTGGTAATAGTGTTATTACTTGTCTTTTTTATTGCTAAAGACAACACTAAAGGCATTAAACAGAAACAAAAAAAAAAACAAATCGTTGCATCTTGTAACGGTTGGTAATAGTGTTATTATTTGTTTTTTATTACTAATACTAATATTAATTAAATGAGAATTAAAAAGACAATTAATATTAGTATTAGTAATAAAAAGACAATTAATATTAGTATTACTAATAAGAAGACAATTAATATTAGTAATAGTAATAAAAAAGTAATTAATATTAATACTAAAAGGCAATTACTAATATTAATACGAAAAAGGCAATTAATATTAGTATTACTAATAAAAAGACAATTAATATTAGTAATAGTAATAAAAAGTTAATTACTAATATTATTACTTAAAAGGAAATTATTAATATTACTAAAAAGGTAATTAATATTAGTATTAGTAATAAAAAGGCAATTAATATTAGTAATATTAATAATAAAAAAGACAAGTAATAACACTATTACCAACCACTACAAGATGTAGCGGCTTGGTTGTTTTTTTTAATGACATCCGTTGTAAAAAAAAATTGAGAGATAGAAATATAATATTGTAATATTAATTGTCTTTTTTTGCCTTTTTAATTTTCATTTAATTAATATAAGTATTAGTAATAAAAAGGCAAGTAATAACACTATTACCAACAAAGTGGGACAATGGATGGCAAAAAAAAAGTATGACCAAGCCGCTACAAGATGTAGCGGTTGGTATATAAAAGAATAAATTCCCTTTTTATCATTTTATTTCTCAAAAATGGGTCTACGTTATAAAAAAATATTAAGACCAAGCCGCTACAAGCTGAAGCTGTAGCAGTTAGTATATAAAAAAAATAAATTCATTTTATATCTTTCTATTTGACAATATGGGTCCACATTAGCCAGTTAATTTGACTTTTATTAAAATAGAAGCCGCTAGAGGATGTTGTTTGGGCCGCTACATATTGTAGCGGCGGGCAATATTTTTTTTCCATCTCAGCCTTTCATTTAATTGATCTACGGCTAACAAGTTGGTTGCTAGAATAGTGTCTATAGCAACATGTTGTTTTATATATATATATATATATATATATATATATATATATATATATATATATATATATATATATATATATATACAAAATTTCAATTTCACTTGGCCTACATTTAAATTCTGTGGGGTTTGCCATCCCCGCACGCGCAAAATGGTTTAAATATTTGTTGCAATGTTAATAACAAATTAAGTTAATTATCATCGATCATATGTTTTCCGTTGAGATGATTTTTCTTCCACAAAGATATCATGCATCGATCATCCTTTAAAACAAATTAAGTGGGAAGGATAGCCAGCCGCCACATGCAAAATGCAAAAGTAATGCGTGATCAGGGAGTTTATGAAGTCATATTTGGACTACTTCTTGGAGTGGTTTCAGATTATGATGTAGGAAGTTGGTTTGTTAGTTGGTCAGTCAGTTGACGGTTATAGACTATTTAACTACTTTTCTGTTTTAAAAACAAACAGATCATAAAATAAGGCTGGGGACGATCTTAAGAATCTTTAATTCTGATGCCAGCATAGAAAATGTACACAGAACTAATAATAATCACAACCTGCTCATGCCCAGTGATGTAATTGTTACCTATTTCCCCTCTAGTTGGGATTATCTCGTATTTCTACGAATTCGACGAATGACCATTACGACAGGATAGTCCGGTCTTGAATTTTATTAATATATTGAGTCTCATATGTGTTGGACTCATGTTATAACAGCTAGAGTTTTTTAGTTAGTATAAAAACATTGTTTGATGTGTGGATCATTGTAAAGTGTGTGAGACATCTAATGAATATATCAGACAAGCAGTGTGAGACCCCAGATTTTATGAATAAATATTTAATTTTCTCGAATTATATTTTTGAAAATTATGGTGTGGATTTGATATAATATTATAGTTGTGGGTAATATTTATAAATGTTGCAAAGTACGCAAGTTGTTATAAAATATTCGTTTGGTCGGGGAATATTCTTTTTGTCGGGGAATATTCGTACAACGGTACAATCATTGGTGGACCCCACAATGGAATTATTGTCGGATTGAGAAAACGACAAAAATACTTTATGAAAATAACGGCGGAGGTGTTACCGTTAATACTGTTGAACTACTCGGTAGTAAAAGTACAGTAATACGCGTTGTTGCATAGTAGCACACGGTATTGATTATTGATGCTTACGTAAGAAGTCACTCAGCTATACTCAATTATTGCTACAGTAATTGCTGCATCATATCTATTATATTATTGATTCAATTATTGTCACAGTATCATTTGTATAATATATTATTTAAACAATAATTGAGACGAAAAGTTATAATAATTGTTGAAAGATTAATTATGTGTTGATTAAAAAATAAAATGATTTCTGGTAATTTTTATTCAATCTTTGATGTATATAAAGAGTCTATTATGAGACGTTGGTGATAAGTTTAATTATTTATGGGGGGCCATATGTCGTCATCTAAGAGTCTCTTTCATAAATAGTAATTATTTTCGTAAATAGTAATTATTTTCGTAAATAGTAATTATTTTCGTAAATAGTAATTATTTTCGTAAATAGTAATTACCTTCGTAAATAGTAATTATTTTCGTAAATAGTAATTACCTTCGTAAATAGTAATTACCTTTGTAAATAGTAATTACCTTTGTAAATAGTAATTACCTTCGTAAATAATAGTTACTTTCGTCAATAGTAGTTGTCCCTTCAATATTACCAAGAGTTAACTGCCTCTTCGGTGTTCCAAGGGTTAATTACCCTTTCGCAAATAGTAGTTGTCTCTTCAATATTACCAAGAGTCATTTTGACCCTTCGTTAAGACCAAGAGCCACCCTCAGTTTTTCTATAAATAGAAAGCTCATTCCTTCATTATTTCTTACGAATTCGCTCAAGCTATAGAGAGAAAGAAGAAAAGTATTCTGCTACTTCACTTATATCCAGTTCTTCTAAGGTAGGGAATATTATTTGTTGTACTTCTTTCTTCTTGAAGAGAACTTATGTTATTCCATTCTTTGTTACTCTGTTGGAATAACCTGTAAAAGTGGCATACCCTATACATGACCCGTATACGCGGTATACCCTATACTTGGTGAAATCCTTACGTTATTCCATTTCTTATTATTCTGTCGGAATAACCTGTATACGTGGTTTACCCTATACTTGGTGACATTCTTCTATTATTCTGTCGGAATATCCTGTCTGTGTGTTTTACACCGGACCTGGTTCCATTTACTATTCTGTCTTTACATTTTTTGTCGGAATATCCTGTCTGTGCTATACGCCGGACCTGGTTCCATCATTTACTATTCCGTATTTATTATTCTGTTGGAACATCCTGTCGGTGTGAATTTCACCTGACCTGGTTCCGTTATTATTATTCTGCTGGAATAACCTGTTTGTGCGGTCTCTATCGCATGCATGGTGATATCTTTTGTTATTGTATTCGGTATTACTCAGTTGGATAAAACTTTGACTTCTATACTCCATGAAATTAGTGGAATATCCTTGATATTTGCGCTTCATCCAGTATCCTTTCATGAAAATATTCTTCTGATCATTCTTGAATTTTACACCACAAAACAGTATCGTGTTGACAATTTGGACGTTAATAATTTCTGGATAAAATAATTCTTGAACTTGTTTTATTGAATTCTTATAAAATTGTCATCATCCTCTTATTTATATTTTTGAAAGTCATCTGTGGCCTGTAGAGCATGGATGGACTTGGTATGATTATGACCAGGGATTATTCGGTATAATCATGACCGTAATGTTACAAATGATGTGGTAAAAGTCTCATTTGCCGTAGTGCATTGATGGACAGTTGTTGGCATGATCATGACCATTAATGAATACACAAATATTCTTGGCCGTAGTGCATGAATAATTGTGGTCGTGATACTAAAGAATATCCTTGGCCGTAGTGCGGGGGTGATTCGATGATGTGGAATATTTATTAAGCTGAGTCTCAGCTATAACAGTGATGAAAAACCTTTTAAATCATAAAAGATAGTAGATTTTATTTTCTACTTGACTCTTCTAATGGATTGCTGGTTCCGCTGCAGTTAAACTTGATGATTATTATATTTTATCAATTTAACACTGTTGAAGGCTAATGATAAATTATTCTGCATTATCTTAGTCATAATATTTCTTACTGGGCTAGTTGAGCTCACCCTTTCTTTCACTGTTCTCTTCAGGAAATGAGAATATAGCTGAGACGAGTCGGGGAACGAAGTAATGGTCCAGAGGATAGCATTAGTAGTCCTCACTATTCTGTTAAATAGTGTGACAATAATTGTATTGAGGACACCTTTTGAGTTTGTATGCTCTCTAGTAGACAATAATTGTATTCAAACTCACAGTTATATTTTGTCGTATTGTACACGACACTGGTATTAGTAAGTTGTATTTGAATTCTGTACCATGTATCTGGCGACTCAAGATGGGTGATGTATACCTGATTTTGGGGGCGTCACAAGCAGCACTAACCAAATTGGTGAATCTGAGTATATCGCGTGTTCTTACCTATTCGTCTTTTATATAATATATGTGTGATTGCAATATTATTCGTTTTTAAAATTCTAACACACCTCTTCATATTAAAATATTTGTATAGAAAATCAAATGCAAAATCTGATTGTTTTTACAGTAATGATACATTTGGATTGAAAGAATGGAATGAAGAATGTAATGATTCATTCTATTATAGTTGGAATGAGTTATTCCATACTCTCCATCTCCCAAATAATAAAATTCATAAATTTGGGAGAAATAAGAATGGTACAATTCATTCCAATCGCAACCAAACACAATTTTTTTTTCATTTCATAGGAATAAGTCATTTCATTTCTATCTTCATTACTTCAATTCAAACGTAACATCGTAACATAAGTAATAGTCACACATAAATTACAAATATAACTTGGTGTGAATTGATATAAACATTAGCGTCTACCTTTGGGTACGTAGTTAACTTTTCAAGATGGATTAAAAGAACTAATCATAAAATATGCTTTTTCTAAACACTTTTCCATAAAATTTTTGTTTTTTGTTTATAAGTTTATCCTTTATATTAGCTATTTAATCAACTAAGAATAAAAATAATGTGTTAAAAAGCAAAAATTTATATGTAATTTCGGAATGGAGGGATGATAGTAGTAATACTAGAAAATTGTTTCGAGTTAAGATATTTTTGGGAAGGTACAAAGCACGTGATGGAAAAATTGAAGTAAAAAAGTCGAGTAACAGGAGAAGCCAAAGAAAAATGCCATATTGTGAGAATGGGACCATAAAGATCTTGTCTGCCAGTAATATAGACAAGGCGGAGTGTAACTAAAGGCTTCAACGTGAATATCACTATATATTTGTGTGCATGGCCAATAAGTACAAGTATTAGCCACCGCCAGAGGCCATTGATTACTAGAAGAAAAAATACTATGAAGATTTTGATAAATTGGTTTGGGCTTGATCCAAAAGTTACTATGATATTTTACTTTTATTTAGAGTAAAAAATAAGTGACCGTAATTAGTTAATTTATCAGGCTTCATGGCTAATGGGCACTATTATATTTATGGACCACATGCAGATGCATGAAATGGTTGTCTCTTTCCACCCTTCCAAATAATTTCTTAATTTCCTTTATACCATACAATTACAAACAGAATGGAGTAAATGAGATATTCAAAGTACATGCAGAAGTCTCTTTAATTCCCTCTAAACTTAATCTGAGTGTTGGAAACTTCAGACCAAGTATTGAAGAGAAGCAAGAATATAGTTTCCTCTTATGGAACATGCATGAGCTGCCTAAACACCCGGGAATTAATTACGTACACATGATTCTTAGCTTGCATTTTTGTATGCACGAAGTTTTTAGAAGAAACCTTTAAACAACAGCGTTCAAAACAAAATTGAAATGAAAAGAAAGAAGGGAAAAAAAAAGCCATCAAAGGAAATGATCGTATATAGGCAGACAAACTTCTTCAACCAGCTGATCACATTTTTCAAGTTCTGTGTTTGGAATATATTCTTTGCATGATAACAATTCTATATCACACCTCTACCAACTCCCACCCATCATTACAACATACTCATTACATTTGCAAAACAATGATTTTTTAAGGAATTAAAATTCTGATCCCTAACATTATCTAAAAATATATATATCAATCCACTAATATTAAAGTAATATCACGTTAATAAAAGTTTCATGTCACCTATATATATATATATATATATATATTTGACTTAATTAAGACGTGTGATTTGTGTAATTCGTCGATTAGTACTCCATACATACATCATGTCAAACATTAACCCAAAGAAATTACACATCGTTATTAGTATAGGGAAAGTGCCGGTTTCATGATGATTTGGTAGTTGGTTCTGCAACCGTACGTTTTGTCCCGTAAGCTGAGATGCACATGCATGTACCACTAGACCCCCTTAAATTGGATTCCTGATCTAGTAGTAGTGGTCCCATTTGTGAATTAGTTCGAAACTTTGCTTCCTAATTTCATAGCATCATTATTAATAATTCATTAAATATTAAATGAACTTGACCAAAATGATCATTTGGTTGCTGCATCGATCGATCTTCATAATTAGCTAGAGCACTTGACAAAAAACATAAACTAATTAACATGGTTTAATTATAATACTGATACAACATGTAGGAGAGTGCATGCTTGAATCTTGATTGATACCTCTAGCGTGGAGTAAATGAAAAATTAATAAAAATTACATCTTTGAAATTAAGGGTTACATTTCTGAAATTGCAGCACTCATACAAAAAACTGATCAGGCTTAATTCAGAAATGTTAATACGACGTGGAAGGAATATAATTAAGGTTTTTTCAATGAAATTTTAGTATGACAAACGAACTCATGTCTAGAAAACTAGCTAAAATTTACTATAGAAATGAATAAGAGAACGTGAGGAAGCCTCAGAGGTCACAAGTACTGATCAGCTTGAGAGAACTCCATATTATGGCCTGCAGACCAGACCAGCTGGGAACTGATCAAATAATCATATGAATATACCAGACAAAATCAAATGTGGTCGTACCTACAAAGCCTTAATTATGTGCGAAATCACCATGAAATAGAGGAGGCGGTCCCCTAGAACACTACTCATTGTTTCCTTGTATGCTAACTCTAATCTCTGTACTACTTGATGTTGTCTTATTCCTTTATATGCAGAAACAAATGTTACACCTGAAGGTAATTATGAATGTACTATTCGCCCTCATCTGAATGTCATCGCAATAATCATGCATGATCTCTCACAAGCTAAGGCTCCATACTGTACGTACATGTTTTAAATTGGGCCATTAACAACTCCATTAAACAACCATATATCTTGCCCAATGAGACAACAATCAAAAATCCAGTTATCTATCTCAGATCAAATTAAAGCACCTATAGCTAGCTACAAAAAACAACATCGTATCAGAATAATATATATATATATATATCGGAATAATTAATATAATCTTTCAATCTCTTGATTTAAGGTTTATCAAACTTTAAAACCATTGTTCCACAGGCTAAACTCAATAAATAATGCTTCATATATGAATTCAATTCCATCCAAAAACACATTCCTTTGAACTTTTGGTAATATTAATCTCTTAAACGAAATAGGTCATAATACAATACTAACAGTCATGGGTTGTGGAAAAAAATACCGACCACAGTCATGCCTACTCAAATATATCCAAGAATGTGCTGGGGACTTGGTTGATACAAAATGATCAATCCCTTCTTTTTTATATGAGGAGTTGTCATATGGAAGTATTATTTTGAGTACAGTTCAAATAAAAAGTAATTTTATTTTTGAAAAAAAAATACTGTTCTTTTAGAAAAGGTTGATTATATAAAGTCGAACAAAAGGGGTGACACCGAAGTTGAGTAATTTTGACTTTTATAAATGGTTAATGAAATGATTGAGTCTTTAATATTTCATTAGTGTAAAAATACAAATATTATGCATACCAAAATCCTTTACTTTAAATTTCACTTTTGGAGATAGCTTAAATCGAAAGCTTCAAGTTCTTGCCAGTTTTATTTATGAAAATATTTAAAGTTAATTAGTTTTGTTAGATTTTTTAAAATGGGCCCAAGTCTAATTAATATATAAATACATTAACCTCCCTAACTCAAAATCAAGTAACAAAAGAAGAGTTGAAAAAAAGAGTTATTTGTGGTTTACTAGCTTTTCAAAGGCCAGTGTCATTCTTCTTTTGGCTCGTCTTGCGTAGGGTGAGCTCAAACGGGTAAAATTGAAAAAAATTTAATCGAATTATTTCGGTTATTTCGTTATTTTACTTAATTCGGTTATATCCATTTAATTATTCTGATTCGGTTTTTAAAATTATGTTATTCGGATACCCGAATAATCGAATTAAATATTTTTTTAAAAAAAGATTTGAACTTTGTCATATGGTTATGTACTTGGTATTGTTAATTTGAAATTATTAAATTAGTTTATGAATTATTATGATTGTGGTTAGATATTATTTACAAACTCTAGTGTGAATTTGAAATTATTATTTTTTGTTTGATAAAGATGTGTTAATATTTCGGTTATAAACCAAAAAATCGAATAGTATAATTCGGTTAGTACTAATTTCAATTTCAGATACACGTTTAGATAATAAAATTGTATGAAATTCGATATTCTGTTAGTGTGTTATATATTTGACTTTATATACATATTAAAACCCAACTTGATCTAAACCTTGAGTCAATATATTTTAATTTTGTATATTAAACTTTTAAAACACACTATGTCTGACATTAATGTGGGACTATATGAAAATTGATCATGAATGTCCTCATTTTCTGTCTCTCCATTTAAATTTTGATACCCTAGTTTTTTATTTAATTTTAGAATTAATTAGTGTTAAGTAAGAAACTATGTGTCCAAATTTAAGTGGGGATACAAAAAGAGACAGAGGATCTACTCTCCTCTTTCACCGGCGTATTGATCAGTGGAATTGGAAACCTAATGGTGGAGAATCTGTCACAATTAAGAGAGAAATAAAGGACGGATCGTCCACCATACACATATATGCTATTAATATATTTTGTTCACAACAATAAGGAAAGATGAAAGTCACCCAAAGTCCATCACGTTTAGCTACAAATAGAGCTAAGCAAGAATAGGATTAAGAAATTAGTTCTGAAATCGCATCAAAATGGATCAAATCGAACCAATTTAGTCGCGCCAACGGTTCAAGCATGTGCGACAGTTTTAAACTGACTAAAAATCGCATATGTGGTTTGGGTACGGTTTTGAAAGATTCATGCACCGCTCATATATTATATATATATTTTTTATAAGTTATATAAACAAATTCTTAAAAATATAATACAATTATCAAATCACACCCAAATAATTTCATATGTAATTTAAACTTCCAACCGTATGATGCTCTACCCAAGCTACAAATACAAACTTGGAAGTGACCAATAGTCCTATCAAAGGGGTTTTAGGGCCTTTGTGGCCTTGTCGGTTCCTTACTTCAAATACGAATGATTTTGGGTTTGGACTGGCCTTGTCGGTTCCTTTACGATTGGATCACAGAACCATTATATAAGACAAAAATCGAAAGAATATTATTTCACTGGTTCTAAAATTACGTTTTAATTGATTTTATTTTTTCAAAATATTTAACGTTTTATATAATATAGAAGAATTAATTATAATATTTTTAAAATTATTCTTCATAAAAAAATATTACAGATAAGAGAGATTATGAAATAAATATATGGTAAAGAGTATTATAGACAATTAATATTATATTTAATGTTATACAATTATTTAACTCTAAAAAGTCAAATATTATGAGACGGGGGAAGTAATATTTTTACATAAAATTATAATAATATTTTTATAGGCCTAAATATGTATTAATACCCTGAACTTTTAATTTTTTCTATTTTGAGGATTGTCTTTTTAATTTTTTCAATTAGAGGATTAAACTTTTAATTTTTATCCACTATGGGGATTGTATTTTCAATTTTTTTAATTAGGGTATTAAACTTTTAATTTTTCTGATTACGTTTAATTGATAGTGTCACGTTAAAAAATTGATGCCATGACAAAGACACGTTGCTAAAAAATACTTATGTGTAATATTGAGTCTCATTTTAATATTTATTCAATTAATTTTTTGTCCCAAAAAGGGTTAATATAAGACCATTATTAATATTTTTACATAAATTTAATAATAATTTCACCCTTTTTGGTATAAAAAATTAATTATTTTAATTATTGATGATTATGAAATAAAATTAAAGTTCAAGGTAATAATATATATTTATTCCTTAATTTTTTATACAAACAATAACAAAATTGTCATTATATTGATTATGAAATAACAAGATACATTTATACATTTTAAAATATTTATCATTATGTTGATTATTAATGATTTCTTAAGTTGAGTTTGTAATGTATGAAATTTACTTTAAAAAATTAATAATAGTCTTATATTAACCCTTTTTGATATAAAAAAATTAATGAAATAAATGTTAAAATAAGACTCAATATTATATATTTTTTGCCACGTGTCATCAATTTTTGATATGACACTATTAATTAGACATAATTAAAAAAATTTGAGAAAATAATCTCAAAATCCAAGATATTATTTCATATTCAGGCCTATTTTTATATGATTCGGTCTCCTTATATAAATATTAACAAAATCCATATTTAGATTAAAAACATCATATATAAATATTATATTTTCATATAAAAATATAAATTCTCAATAAAAAAATCTGCAAAGCTTGAAGATAACTCCACTAGACGCCCACTTTTGTCCTTATATATATTATACAAGGTGGCACACGTGTAAACGAGGGCCCGCCAATTTCCTTTACCTGAGGACCCCACAACCACCAAGACAAATACTAGTAGTATAAGTTAGAGATGAAATTTAAAAACTAAAGTCAAAAGCATCCAGCTCCTTCAAAAAATGTCATCCCTTACATCATCTTTCACTTAACTGAATTGACCTAAAGCTGGCAGATGCCAGATCCTTATAGGGTCCCACACTTATCCCACCATCATCTCCCACGTAGGCCCCACTTACTCCTCTTTCTCTCCTCTTCCTAAACCTACACCACCATAACGCCACAACTCCACAAAATACAATAAGTGCCCCGCACAACAACACTACCCCAACTCCAATACCCACGACCACCCTATTCTTCCCCGCACCCTCGCTCACCTTAAAATATCCCACCTTGCTGACATCTCCAACACCCACTAAGGTTTGTATGGGGTAATTTATTCTGTAGCAGAACCCAGAGGAGTTACTGTACACCGTACCCCAACAGGAGCAGTTGGCTTCGCATGAACTTTCACATTCTTCTAGAGACTCCATTTTTTCATAACCCATTTGCTCTTTGTACGGTAATTCCACTCCACTTCTTCTCAAGACCCGATACTTGCTATCATGTAAACTACAGAAATCGCCGGAGTTATTCTCAGGCGTATCACACCTGCCGGAATTATACTCCGTCCGGTTATCAAGACAAGAACAGCCCTGACCCGGATGGCATAGACCGTACGACCCGCATGGACTTGGTAACTCACACGGTTCAGATATTGCCTGGTAATCCAAGATCCAACTTGACCCGGTCCAGTAATATCCTTTTAGATTTCCATCGGGTTCAAGCCTGAGCCTTCGTCTTCCGGCGCTGAATTGCTGAAAACTGTTGAAAGATTGAATGTCAACTGGAGCTGACCCGTTTTGGTACATACCCAGAAATCCATCCGAGCTAATCACAGCGTAAATGGGCCCTTGGCCTTCAATGATTTCTGCCTTGACTTCCATAGCTTTGTGCCTCAAGTAAATCTGACCCGAATCCGACTGATGATTGAAACTCGCGTATAGCCCGATGAAGTTGGATCCTAACCGCATGTAGTAAAGCCCATTTGATGAATCCAATGTCATGTCACTTGTGAAATTCTGGTTCTCCACGAGGGTATCAGAGGGAAAGTCGAAACTTTGCCAAAGAATAGAGCGAGGTTCGTTACCCTTCTGGATTTGAACGTTTGATGTGTTGGAGAGCCAAACACGATCTCCATCGGTGTTACTTGACCAAAACACCCTCGAGTGCGAGCCTAATATTACAAGACTGCCACTGAAGACTAACTGAGTTGAACCGGCCCAGCGCGCCAATCGGGTGGTGTTGGCGATCCAAAGTTGTTCGGAGGAGGGGAGGTGGATGACGGCAAGAACGAGTTGAGTACGATTGACTCGGAGTAAACCCAGCGAGTAGTTAGCGTTGGAATCAGTGAGAATAGGTTGGAAAGAAGAGACTGAGGGGTTTGGAGTAGCGGTGAAACCTCTCAAAAGCTCTTGGGGAGTGGCGGTGGATCCGACCCCTGACCACCACGTAGTTGCACAAAGAAAGGAAAGGAGGAGGAGGAGCTGAGTAGTCATGTTGAAATTACCACTAGTATAACAGAGCATCCGTGAACGTGTCATTTTGAGACGCATATATCGTTCGTAATATACAACTCGAATATATATACTCATATAGGAGGGACTTGCCTCATTTTGTCTGCTTATTTTTAATTTTAATGTAATAATATAACTCAGGAATATAAGATTGGTAATAATCCATGTTTAATTTCATGAGGTTATGTTTATTTATAAATATTATATTTGATATAAAATTATTAATTTAAAATATCTTATTTATTTTTAAATTTAAATTTAAAATTATTTGTCTCAGTGTTATAAAATAATTTAATAATTTTGATATTATAATTATAATTTCAAAGTTATAATCGTAGTATTAATAATTTTAGAATTATAATATTAAAAACATAAAGTGTTAAGATATTACTACTAACATGCACACCATTATGAATGTAATTATTATATGAGTAATGGTTATAAATTAATGGGTAGACAAGTGTGGATATCCACCAATATCGTCTAGTTAATTTTAGGTTGATAGCTAGACTAGATAAAGTCCCGTGGGCTAGCAATTACTAGCAGCTTTAATATGTCCGTCAACCTCATCCTACATTAATTTATAATATTCAAGTAGGTTAAATTTTATATATATATATATATATATATATACTACATTAATTTATAATATTCAAGTAGGTTAAATTATATATATATACTAGTAATTGTCCGTGCCTAAAGGCACGATGTAACGAAAAATTAGATTAAAATTTGAAAAATATTACATTATCTAAAAACTTTTTGCAACTTAAAATAACTTACAATCAGACATAGCAATTATCATAATTCACTAAACCTCCACAATAATTAAATTTTCTTTAAAAATAGATATCCAAAAAAATTTAAACCTGTTTACAAAACTTAAAAATCATCAATAAAAATTTTTATAATTCACCACACCACCATAATAACAATTATTATTATTACTACTATTATTATAATATTTATTATTATTATAATTATTGTTATTTGATTTGGGCGGGAATTTTTAGTGTGAGATGAAATGTGAGCCTTTAGATTAAGTTGGAAGAATTAAGATGAAATCTGAACCGTCCTTGTGCTTTGTCAAATGAAAGATTCAAAATGGGTTTTGTTTTATTATATAGATATTATAATTATTTTTATTATAATAATAATATTTATTATTAGTACTATTATTATTATTTTTAGTATTAGTACTATTAGTACAATTATTATTATTATTATTACTATTATTATTAGTAGTAGTAGTAGTATTAGTACTATTAGTACAATAATAATAATAATATTAATAATAATAATTTATTTGTGTGTGTGAAGAAGAGGGGATAGAGAAAGATTTTGTGTGTGAACATGAAAGAGAGTATGGTGTATGGGTGAATTTGATTAGGCCGGGAAGAAAAAAATATGAGCTTTTAGATTAAGTTGGAAGAATTAAGTTAGAATGAATCTGAATCGTCCTTGCTTTGTCAAATGGGTTCTGTTTTATTATATAGATTTATTATTATTAGTACTATTATAATTATAATTATAATTATAATTATAATTATAATAATAGTAGTAATAATAATAATAAGAATATTGATATTGATATTAATATTAATATTAATATTCTTATTCTTATTATTATTATTATTACTACTATTATTATAATTATTATAATTATCATTATTGTTATTATTATTGTTATTTGTTTTGGGCGGGAATTTTTAGTGTGAGATGAAATGTGAGCCTTTAGATTAAGTTGGAAGAATTGAGATGAAATCTTAACCGTTCTTGTGGTTTATCAAATGAAATATTCAAATTTGTTTCTATTTTATTATATAGATATTATAATTATTTTTATTATAATTATAATTATTATTATTAGTAGTAGTAGTACTACTATAATAATATTATTATTATTATTATTACTATTATTATTAGTATTAGTACTATTATAATAATAATTATTATTATTATTTTTTTTTTTTTTATTATTATTATTATTTGTTTGTGTGTGTGAAGAAGAGAGGGGAGAGAAAGATTTTGTGTGTGAATATAAGAGAGAGTATGGTGTATGAGTGAATTTAATTTGGGCGGGAAGAAATATGAGCCTTTAGATTAAGTTGGAAGAATTAAGTTAGAATGAATCTGAACCGTTCTTGTGCTTTGTCAAATGAAAGATTCAAAATGGGTTCTGTTTTTTATATAGATTATTATTAATACTATTATAATTATAATTATAATTATAATTATAATTATAATTATAATAATAGTAGTAATAATAATAATAATAATAATAATAAGAATATTAATATTAATATTAATATTAATATTAATATCAATATCAATATTATTATTATTATTACTACTATTATTATAATTATTATAATTATCATTATTGTTATTATTATTGTTATTTGTTTTGGACGGGAATTTTTAGTGTGAGATGAAATGTGAGCCTTTAGATTAAGTTGGAAGAATTGAGATGAAATCTTAACCGTTCTTGTGGTTTATCAACTGAAATATTCAAAATTGTTTCTATTTTATTATATAGATATTATAAGTATTTTTATTATAATTATAATTATTATTATTAGTAGTAGTAGTACTATTATAATAATAATAATATTATTATTATTATTATAATTACTATTATTATTAGTATTAGTACTATTATAATAATTATTATTATTATTATTATTATTATTATTATTATTATTATTATTATTATTGTTATTATTATTATTATTTGTTTTTGTGTGTGAAGAAGAGAGGGGAGAGAAAGATTTTGTGTGTGAATATGAGAGAGAGTATGGTGTATGAGTGAATTTGATTTGGGCGGGAAGAAATATGAGCCTTTAGATTAAGTTGGAAGAATTAAGTTATAATGAATCTGAACCGTTCTTGTGCTTTGTCAAATGAAAGATTCAAAATGGGTTCTGTTTTATTATATAGATATATAGTTCAGATTCAGTTCGGACTTCCGTATTTTAAAAAAATACGGATTTTTTTTCTTTTTTTTTTGCTCTTTTTTTTAAATAACTAATTTTTTTTTAATATTTTATGGAACTGGAATTTTTACATAATACAGTGTTTTGGATGTGATTTGGATACGTATAACAAAACAGGTATGTACAGTCTGTGCAGACTGTACATACATTTTTTGGTATAGGTATCCAAATCACGCCCAAAATATTGTATTATAGAAAATTTTCAGTTCCATAAAATATTTTTAAAAAAAATTAATTATTTTAATAAAAAAATATATAGGGTCCGGATTTTCTCCCATCCGAGAGTCCGGACCTGATCACTTTTTTATATATATACTCCCTTCGTCCCATAGTTATAGGCTGATTTTCTATTTTGAGATGTCCCAATATATAGGCTACTTACTATTTAAAAAATTTAATTGGTTCATTATTTTACGTTTATGCCCTTATAATAAATATTCAACCATTACTCTTTTTTTGAATAAACAACATTCAATGTCATTATTTTTATCAACACGTTTAATTTTGTTGTATTCTCTTTGGTTAAAGTTTATGGATTTTAATGGTCAGTACACGTCAATCAATGAAGTTGAGAGTTCTAGTGTGATAAGTAAGTAGTAATTAACTTATTCATTAATTTCATATTAAGGGGTATATGTGAAAAATTTATGTTAAAAATTGTCATTTAAATGATTTTCTTAAACTATGTGCCAAAAAAAATTAACCTATAACTATAGAACGGAAGGAGTATATATATACTAATGTCGAAGGAGTGGTTGCATATATATGACTCTTTTGTTTATTATTTAGTGTTAAATTTTAAGACTAGTTCAATAAATATTACTCCCTCTGTCCCAAATTAATTGCTCAATTTTGACCTTTTTAAGTTAAATTGACTTTTTTTAGAATTAATAATTAAGCATATATAAATATATTTCTAATATTATAAAAATTGGGATTAGTAATAAATTGTATATACTTTCTTTTGGTTATAATCTCTTCACCTATATTTTAACAAAAATAGTAAAAAGATTATTTTTAAAAATGGTCAATTTGACATTAAAAAGTTAAAACTGAACAATTAATTTGAGACGGAGGGAGTAGCTTTAATGATTTTGACTACTTTAATAAGTGGATTATATTTTTAGTATAATTAAAATTAATAAATGTAAGCTTTCATTTTTCAGTCAGAGAAGTCTTGGTTGGCGGGAAAACATTTAAAAGCGGATGAGAAAATAAAAATGTTGGTTGAAATTAGGCTACCTCACATGAGAATCTGCCCATGCATCTCAATATCGGCGGAATTAATAGGCTACCCAAAGTCAAATTTCCACGCTCTTCATTAACTACTTGCTCTGAATAAATGAGAATCACCTGTATGAGTCGACTTTTTTTTATGAGTGGACTTTCTAGATAGGGTAAACGAGTTAATTGAGTCAAATAGAGTTATTCGGATTCCATTGAAAAAATTAATTTGGTACTCAAATTTGATTCGGTTTGAATATCGATTCGATTGAAATTTAATTATATTTAAATTACTCGCGAGTCTCGAATTAAAATTCAAATTTGAATATGTGACTTAATTTATAATACATATAATTATAAATTGAACTTATTAGGAATGAGAAAATAAATTTATATATAACCGATTCATGACAAGAACTTTTCCAAGTTATTATGTAATATTATACACAATCATATGGAGTATAATAATGGAAAGAGAAGAATAAATTGGTTGGTGAATTCATAAATTAAAAAAGATATTGCAAATGAATATGGAAATGCAGCCCAACAATATGCACATGTTGGCAGAACAATAACCAGGAAATTTTCCTTGGTTGTAGGGTTGTGCTTTCAAATGATTAAAAGTAAACATATATAATAAGTGAGACGTACGTTGACTTTAAACCAACCAGAAAAAAAAAAAGGAAAATGGTACTAAAGATATATCTTTAGTACTGAAAGTAGAATGTTACTGTACTCCTTAATTAGAAAATGGACTTTTATTTATTAATATGCGACATTTTCAACAATTGATATGAAGAATTTTGGCAACTTGTTGAATATATATAGGGATTTCATCCAAAACAATCGGTTGTTGGGGAGCAACCCCTTTTGGTCCAGCCGCTACAACATGTACTAGCCTTAGACAATTTTTTTTTTATAAGCCGCTACAGGTTGTAGCGGCTGAGCCAAAAGGGGTTGCTCCCAACAACCGGTTGCTGTGGATGGATACCCATATATATATATTGTTAAATGCATTTTTTCTTTTATATGTTTTAATCAATTTTAAGTTTAGTTTAAATTTATTAATTGATTGAATTTAAATAAAATTACAACTGCATTTGATAATCTATAATAAGGAGATTTAGAGAGAACAATATATGATTCAAGTATGAATTATATATTGTATTTTAATTTTATCTAAAGTGGAGTATATGAAAATGTGCATTGTTATTTGTAAGAGACTATTTCCTTTAAGTTCCACATTGGTAAGGAGTTAAACTATTTAATGTTTTATAACCGTAATGAGGATAGTTTAATTTACTTGTGATATTAAAGGGAATGCTCGAATCCGGTCACAATGACGTTGTGTTTTTGCACCACCCGTGACAAGTCTGCGTTCGCAAAGTCGCACTGATGCTTTAAGCATAAGCCTATCTTTTAACATAGGGTTCGACCAAATTAAACTGCAAGCATAGCTAGAATTCGGTTTTCTGTAACTGATATGCAAATAAACATGAATTATCTTCTATTGATTAATGTTATGATTACATAATTATTTTTATAACTATTTTGTAATTGATATTTAATTAATAGAATTCAGTTTTATTTAGAGAAGACCAACCATCTTTCACTACATCTCCTTATACTCATATATATATATATATATATATATATATATATATATATGGGAGCCCTTCCATAGCAACCGGTTGCTGTGAGTACTGTGCAACATCCCCTTTTTGTACCGTTGATAAACTTATTGGAAGGCTGAGATGAAACATAAATATATCCCAGCCGGCACAACTTGTACCGGCTTTTATTTTAATATGAGGACCCCACCACAGTCAACATGTTGTCAGTTTATTGAAATAAAATGAATTTTTAATATTAAATAATGCTCGATCGACACAGCTTGTACCGGCTCTGCCTTTTTTTATAAAATACTACCAACCGGGACAAGCTCTAACGGCTGTAAAAAAAAAAAAAAAAAAAAAAAAAAAAATCAAAGCCGGTAGAGCCTCTTACGGCTGTAAAAAAAAAAAAAAAAAAAAAATATATATCAAAGTCGGTAGAGCCTCTTACGGCTTGCACAAAAAATTAAAAAAATTATGTTATTCAAGCAACTCGCTGCTAAACAGACTCGAACACGCAACCTCAAACTCCAAACACACGTCATATGACCACCCGAGCACCACGGGCCTAGCTGTCAATATCAGCCAAGGAAATCTCTTTACATTAAAACTTCACCATCCCCCAAAAATCTAAATTGTTGCATTATTATTATTATAGTACGATTTATTATTATTAACAAGTCTATATAATACATATGGGGGTTTGATATTTAGAAATAAGTTAATATCTATATTTTAAAATAAATGATTATTACAAATGATTTTATATATTAAGCAATGATTTTATTATTAAGAAATGATTTATACAATAATTACATGTTCATTTTCATAAAAAAAGAAAAAAAAAACATAGAATGATTAATACAACCGACGCCTATATCTCAGATGCCGGAAGTAATCTTGCGGATTTCTTGTAGAGCTCCCATGCGACGCGGTAACGAAAGACTGTGACATCTTCCAAGGACCACTTCTCTTCAGAAATATTACCGTTGACCCTAACGAAACAGTCAACATATTTGCAGACAAAAATGCCACAGTCTGCGTTGTTGTGTTGTTTCGGTCGAATCTTTAATGTCTGCACAGTAGGATTACCGCTGGGCCACTCACGCATCGGATTACCATTTCGCAAACAAAATGGTATCAAATGTACCTGCATGTACAAAGTAGTTGGTTAATAATTTTTTAATATAATAGTACATTATAAAATTAAAATATTTTAAGACTAAACATACCGCAACTTTAACGAATTCTGAGTACATTTCATGTAACTTAATATACTTGGTGTCATTGTAGTGCGGGTCAATTATGGTAACCATCCAATCTTCAACTGAGAATAGGAACAAGACAAAATGGTGTTGATTGGTACTACACACCGGCATGAATATGTATTTGCATTCGTGTAAAGGTGGACCCACATCTTGGTTAACATACGGATCGCAAAAACTCCATGCAGTATTCACGTTAGTGCATGGCACATAGCCCTGCCCAAGATGCATGAAGAATGAATTCATGAAACCAAATTGGGACCACCTTTGTATTCCCCGCGACCTGTAGTATTCCTCTCTATCTCGTAGCAAAAGCATATACGCGTCTATGACATGCTCGAATATCCAACTCCCAGGCCCTAAGGATTGCACTGCATTGTGTTCTAATTCATATAAATGGCGCGGATGTGATAAAGGATATAAATCCCCTTCTGGTGCCACGACGTTTCCAAAAATATGTTTATTTACAAATGTCTCCTTCCAATCTCTAAGTCTTTTGGATAGGGACCCTTTTGGTCCATAAGAGATGTCGTCTCCCGCATCTTGTACCTGAATGAGACCCAAATGTACATTATTATTATATAGCAATAATAGTTAACAACGTCACTATTAACATAACTATATATACCTCCTCGTAGGCTTGGAAGGTTGGAATGTAACACTCCTCGTAGGCTTGGGTGGTGGGAATAGAGCTCTCCTCGATTACTTGTGGGGTGGGTATGTAGCTCTCTTGTACAACATAATCAGTTTGTTTCCCAAGCCCTTCACTGAGTTGTGTGTATTGCGACTGTGGTCCAAAATTTGTGGTATCCCCTTGTCGAGGTATTTGTTTACCTCTTGCTTCGAAGTCGTATAGAGCGTATTGGAAATCCCAATTATTTTTTTGTAGAACCAACTCGGGAGGCAGCTGAGTAAGTGCTGAAAATTTATCCAGTAACGACTTTGCACTCTCAACCTGTCATGTAAGATAAACACAAACAAATATTATTAACAATAAATATGAATAAATGTAATATTAAGTATTTACTCTAATACATGATTTATTAAAGAAGAATATAATTTTATACCATTTGAATAAGGTGTTGTTGGTTGTAAATGGCCCGAGGCTGATAACAACTGTCGTGGTCGCTTGTCTGTCGAGGTCGGTGGATTTTCCAACGTGTAATTTTCCTATACCAGACCATGTAATCATCTATTGGGACATAATCAGCAACTTCAGTTTGTTGTCCTTCGAGATGATCCATGTATGCCTCCCACATCGAAATATATTCCCCTCTCAAGTCCATGCAATCCTCGACATCAATAAATTTAAACTTTTTCTCCTTCCTGAGGTCACCGTGGTTTTTGGCTGGTGATGGTATGCCTTGCATGAACCCGAACTGTCTCATCACACGATCCGGCATCTGAAATTCCACAATATCAAAGTGGATCAAGGGGACCCCACCAGACCCCAACAATCTGCCTTCAAAATTAAATCCACTGATATCATCATCCCACACTATGTAAGGCCGCCAAACCACATCCCACATAGACTTAATATCTAACTCCCCTCGGTAAAATGACAAATGGTGATGGGGATTCTCACGTCTACCAGGGTAACTGTGGGTTCCAAAATAGGACCATGCTAAAGCCCTAGGTAACCATAAGGATGATTGTGGCCAAGGGTTTGGCTTTCCAATACTTACACGCTCATAAGCCCAAATTTGTAACAACGTAACACAACCATTAATGTATTTAACTCCTTTCCTAGTAGCAGTATATAAAGATCTGTACAAATATGCTAACACTGCCGCGCCCCAAGAGTAAGTTACACAATCTTCAGCGTTGGCAATAAAAGACATATATCGTGGGTGCACACTATTTCTATTCCTATTAGGGAATAATATTGCCCCGCACAACCACAACATGTATGCCTTTGTGTGTCGCCCTACAACATCTTTACTTGCATTCTCGGGACAATTATTAAAATGTTCGTGCAACCACACTAATGAAATTGCACTGCGTTTTTTTGAACTAAAATATTCACCAGCTAATTTATCTCCAAAACAATCCCTAAAATAATTCAAATTGGTGACAGCAAGGGGACCCGTTAAGGGCTTTCCCACCACCGGTAACCCAAAAATAAAGTGAACATCCTCTAACGTGATTGTTATTTCTCCACAGTTTAAATGAAAAGTATTGGTCTCCGGGCGCCATCTCTCGACTAAGGCAGATATCAGACCAAGATCAGTTTGGTGTACAACACCTTGATAACTAAATACTCCAAATCCACATTTATCTAAAAGGATTTTTTGTTCTTTTGTCAAAGCCCACTGATTATATTTCTGATCAGTATATTGACTGGAGCTTAGTTTTCCCCTATCTCTCCCATGATATATGTCATCTGATACATGATCTTGTTGATCATGCAGAACACTTGGATCAATTGGCCCATATTCCCAACTATCCATCTTTTACCTAAAAAATACATCAAAAGAGACAGTTTATCAGGGAGAGGAAGGCCGACTACATAACAAAACATCGTAAAAGGATTATGGTACTCGGTTCATCTTTAGAAGTTCATGCTGCACAAGTGTACACAAAAGAGATGTTTAGACGTTTCCAACGTCAATTCGTCGATTCCATGAAATACAATGTTCGCAAACTTAGTGAGATGTGTGACACTGATACTAAGGTTTATGCAGTGTATAATGCAGATGCAACTGAAAGTGGTGGAAGATATAAAGAAGTTGTCAACAATCGACAACTTGGATCGGTGACATGTAACTGCCAAATGTTTTCTCACTCTGGTGAATTATGCAGGCACATCTTGAGATATTTCATAGCAAAGAGTATTTCACAAATACCGACCAACATGATCCTTCATCGGTGGACAAGAGACGCGAACAAAAGCAATGGTGAAGACTTACTCTTTAACTCCACACCTGCTGACTTCGAACAAAATCAAGGAATGCGCTACAATCATTTGATGGCTGATTACCAGGAGTTAGCGAGCAAAGCGGCTTGCTCAGTCCGAGGTTACAAAACTGTTCTTAAGCTGAATGCACGAGGAAAAGAGTTGGTTGACCAGTATGATCCGGATGAGAATATTACTGAACTGGCAGATGACGACATTGATTGCACAGTTGGAGATCCAAATCATGATATGGGATACGATAATGACGATGAAGATGCAGAGGTGGAAGAAGAAGAAGAGTTTTTGCCGCCTAATATTTCTCAAACAAAGGGCCGCAAAAAACAATCTAGATTCAAGAGTGCACTCGAGAAAATCATTCCATCTAAAACTCATCGAAAATGTGCAATTTGTGGCTTTGAAACCGACCACGATAAGCGAAACCACTATCGAGTGCTAGGGATTCCTGAGCCAAAAAAATAGGCGTCGGTTGTATTAATCATTCTATGTTTTTTTTTTCTTTTTTATGAAAATGAACATGTAATATGTACTATTTCTTTTGATATATTTATGCAGTACTAGTATTGGTATAATCGTTAGAACTTATAATATTGCTAATCACATTATTATTATTATAATAATACTTCACTACTTTTATAAATTCGATAGTGTGACATTATTATTATACTTCACTAGTTTTATTATTGTATAAAATCATTTCTTAATAATAAAATCATTGCTTAATATATAAAATCATTTGTAATAATCATTTATTTTAAAATATAGATATTAACTTATTTCTAAATATCAAACCCCCATATGTATTATATAGACTTGTTAATAATAATAAATCGTACTATAATAATAATAATGCAACAATTTAGATTTTTGGGGGATGGTGAAGTTTTAATGTAAAGAGATTTCCTTGGCTGATATTGACATTGTTCCGGTTGATATTTTTTTTTTTTTTTTACAACCGTAAGAGCTTGTAGCGGCTAGGAATATTTGATAAAAAAGGCACAGCCGGTACAAGCTGTGCCGGTCGGGCATTATTTAATATTAAAAATTTATTTTTTTTTTAATATTTAATATTACAAAGGACAAGCCGGTAGAGCCTCTTACGGTTTTGATTTTTTTTTTTTTTTTTTTTTACAGCCGTTAGAACTTGTCCCGATTTTTCTTTTTTTACGTACTTCTCTATTATATATCATGACTCAACAAATTAAAATAGAATAAAAAAATAAAATTAATATTAAAATATTTCGGCCGGTACAACTTGTACCGGCTTACTCTTTTTTAAAAAATTGTTGTTAGCTTCTATATTAAGTATTAACAATAATAACAATAATATTTAAATAGTTACTCTTTTTAAAAAAACTGGCCGGTAATATTTTAATTTAAGTTATAAATATAAATATAAAGTTTATTTATATTAACAATAATAAAAATAATATTACCAATAATAACAATAAATATAAATAAAATATTAAATAACAATAATAACAAAATAATATAACAATAAATAACAATATAAACAATAACAAATAAAAAATAAAAAATATTTATATTTGTTATTATAAAGTTTATTTATAATAACAATAATATAAACTTTATATCAATCTTTAATAAAATATAAAGTGTATATTAATATAAACTTTATATCATTTTCAAAATATATTAATATTAAGGTTTATATCAAACTTTATATCAAGTGTATAACCTTAAGAATATAAATGTGTTAAAAACAAAAAAGAGTAAGCCGGTACAAGTTGTACCGGCCGAAATATTTTAATATTAATTTTATTTTTTTATTCTATTTTAATTTGTTGAGTCATGATATATAATGGAGAAATGCGTAAAAAAAAGGGTAAGCCGGTACAAGTTGTACCGGTCGGTAATATTTTAATATTAAATATTCATTTTGTTTAACTATACTGACAATATGTTGAAATGTGGACCCCTCTTATTTAAATAGAAGCCGGTAGAGCTTGTCACGGCTTGGTATAATATAATTATATTTATTTTTATATTAATAATATTTACATCTTTATTACATCTTTATTTTTATATTAATAATATTTAGATCTTCATTTGATATATTTTTGATATATCAAAAATGTATCAAAATTATATCAAAATTGTATCAAATGTATCAAAAATGTATCAAATGTATCAAATATATCAAAAATATATCAAATGTATCAAATATATCAAAAATGTATAAAATGTATCAAAAATATATAAAAATATATCAAAAATATCAAAAATATATCAATTATCAAAAATATATCAAATGTATCAAAAATATCAAAAATATATCAATTATCAAAAATGTATCAAAAATATATCAAAAATGTATCAAAAATATATCAAAAATGTATCAAATATATCAAAATTGTATCAAATGTATCAAAAATATATCAAATGTATCAAAATTATCAAAAATATATCAAATGTATCAAATATATCAAAAATATATCAAAAATATATCAAATGTATCAAAAATATCAAAAATGTATAAAATGTATCAAAAATATATAAAAATGTATCAAATGTATCAAAAATATATCAAATGTATCAAAATTATCAAAAATATATCAAATGTATCAAATATATCAAAAATATATCAAATGTATCAAAATTATCAAAAATATATCAAATGTATCAAATATATCAAAAATATATCAAATGTATCAAAAATATATAAAAAATGTATCAAATGTATCAAAATATATAAAAAATGTATCAAATGTATCAAAAATATCAAAAATATATCAAATATCAAAAATGTATCAAAAATATATCAAAAATGTATCAAATGTATCAAAAATATATCAAAAATGTATCAAATGTATCAAATATTTCAAAAATGTATCAAATGTATCAAATATATCAAAAATATATAAAATGTATCAAAAATATATAAAAATGTATCAAATGTATCAAAAATATATCAAATGTATCAAAATTATCAAAAATATATCAAATGTATCAAATATATCAAAAATATATAAAATGTATCAACAATATATAAAAAATGTATCAAATGTATCAAAAATATATAAAAAATGTATCAAATGTATCAAAAATATCAAAAATATATCAAATATCAAAAATGTATCAAAATATATCAAAAATGTATCAAATGTATCAAATATATCAAAAATGTATCAAATGTATCAAATATATCAAAAATGTATAAAATGTATCAAAATATATAAAAATGTATCAAATGTATCAAAAATATCAAAATATATCAATTATTAAAAATGTATCAAAAATATATCAAAATGTATCAAATGTATCAAAAATATATCAAAAATATATTAAATATATCAAAATTGTATCAAATGTATCAAAAATATATCAAATGTATCAAAATTATCAAAAATATATCAATTATCAAAAATATATCAAATGTATCAAAAATATCAAAAATATATCAATTATCAAAAATGTATCAAAAATATATCAAAAATGTATCAAATGTATCAAAAATATATCAAAAATATATTAAAATTGTATCAAATGTATCAAAAATATATCAAATGTATCAAATATATCAAAAATATATCAAATGTATCAAAAATATCAAAAATATATCAAATGTATCAAAAATATCAAAAATATATCAATTATCAAAAATATATCAAAAATATATCAAAAATGTATCAAATGTATCAAAAATATATCAAAAATGTATCAAATATATCAAAATTGTATCAAATGTATCAAAAATATATCAAAAATATATCAAATGTATCAAATATATCAAAAATATATCAAATGTATCAAATATATCAAAAATGTATAAAATGTATCAAAAATATATAAAAATATATCAAAAATGTATTAAATATATCAAAAATATATCAAATGTATCAAAAATGTATAAAATATATCAAAAATATAAAGTTACAAGTTGTCAGTTTGGTTAAATAAAAAGATTTTTTTAATATAATACACCAACCGCTACAAGTTGTAGCGGCTTGGTTTTTTTTTTTTCTTTCTTTTTTAAATCATTTCCCCCATACATGTAGGCTTTTTTTTAATACACCAACCGGTTGAAGTTGTTGCGGCTTGATCAATTTTTTTTCTTCTATTGTTCCCACCCACTTTGTCACATATAAAGTTAATAAAGAATTTTCAATTTAAAATACCAACCGGTTGAAGTTGTACCGGCTTTTGTTCAATTAAAATAAATAGCTAATTATTTTAACTTTTAAAATGAGTTTTGTAATGTGCATTTATTTTAACTTCAATTAATATTCTGTACAATTTTTTTTATTAAATCAAATATTTTGTAAATTATTGAAGAAGGTACTAATTAATGATATCAAATTAATTGTAAAAAATTTAAAGTTTTTAAAATTATTACAATTTTTAAAATTAATTTAATATGTTTAAACTTTTGAAATAAGTTATTAAAACTTATACTAAATTATTACATTTTTTACAATTAATTTGGTATAAGTTTTAAATTAATTGTAAAAATATTTTTATAAAAATAGCAAATAAAAAATTATAAAAATATATTTTTATAAAACAGGATATTATTTTTATTTGAATTATAATTCTTTATTTGTTATTAAATGAAAGAGTTATAAAAAATAACAAATATTTTATAAAGAATAGCAAATAAAGAAGTTGTGCAAGCCGGGAGAGGTTGTCCCGGTCGGATTTTTTTTTTTTTTTTTTTTTTTTTTTAACAGCCGTAAGAGCTTGTAGCGGCTGTGAGTATTTTATAAAAAAGGCACAGCCGGTACAAGCTGTGCCGGTCGGGCATTATTTAATATTAAAAATTCATTTTATTTCAATAAACTGACAACATGTTGACTATGGTGGGGTCCTCATATTAAAATAAAAGCCGGTACAAGTTCTTACGGCTTGGTAAATTTATGTTTCATCTCAGCCTTCCAATAAGTTTATCAACGGTACAAAAAGGGGGTGTTGCACAGTACTCACAGCAACCGGTTGCTATGGAAGGGCTCCCTATATATATATATATATATATATATATATATATATATATATATATATATATATATATTTCATCCTTTAATTAAAAAAAGCATGTACCAAAGGTTCATATGTGAATTGCTATAGCTGTAAAATTATAGGTTTGATATATATCTTGGAAGTATATTGCCAGTAACTTTTAGCAAACTTTTTTTGGGTAAGGGCCAATAAACACCTTAAGGACGTGTATACCCGTGTCAATTCCTTGTTCCAATTGTTCTCTGTCTGTAATTATTTTTTCATATATATATATATATATAAGGGAATATGGAGGTACACAGCCGTGTAACTTTTAAAGTTACACGGCTATGTACTTCTATTTTTACCATATATATCTATATAATAAAATACAAATGATTTTGAATTTTTCGCTCATCCTAATAAATCATCTGGGTCGCCCAAAATTTGGGATAAATCTCACCGTCCATAGTGCCGGAGGCATGAGACTGTTGCTAGTGTGTGTGTGTGTGTATATATATATATATATATATATATATATATATATATATATATATATATATGATTCCATCCACAGCAATTGGTTATTGAGGAACAACCCATTTTGGCCAGCCGCTACTACCTGTACTGGCTTATAAAAAAATTGTCTAAGGTCGGTACAGGTAGTAGCGGCTGGCCAAAATGGGTTGCTCCCCAACAACCGATTGTTGTGGATAGAATTCATATATATATATATATATATATATATATATATAGCAAGGATCTTAGACTCACCCTTATTAAGCTCACCCCGAGCTCACCCTGCCTTTTTTTTTTATAAAAAAACATAACTAATATGTACAACACTGTTTTGTTATATGTACCCAAATCACACCAAAAATACTTTTTTTTTAAAAAAACTTTCAATTCCAAAAATTATTATACATTTTTTATTAGTTATGTTTTTTTATAAAAAAAAAAGGCAGGGTGAGCTCGGGGTGAGCTTAATAAGGGTGAGCCTAAGAAATGGACTATATATATATAGAGAGAGAGAGAGCAAGGATCAAGTGCATACCCCTTATTTTACTCACCCGTGCTCACCTCCCTTTAGGCGACGATTTCGGTCATACAACCGTCGTCTATACTTTTAATGACGGACAACATATAGCGTCGCTAAAAGTATAGACGACGGTTGTATGACTGAAACCGTCGCCTAAAGGGGGGTGAGCACGGGTGAGTAAGATAAGGGATATGCACTTGATCTGGACTGTATATATATATATATATATATATATATATATATATATATATATATATATATATATATATATATATATATATATAGGGTCTTCATCCACAGCAACCGGTTGTTGGGGAGCAACCCATTTTGGCCCGCCGCTACAAACTCTACCGGCCTTAGACAATTTTTTTTTTATAAGCCGGTAGAGCTTGTAGCGGCTGGCCAAAATGGGTTGCTCCCCAACAACCGATTGCTGTGGATGGAGACCCATATATATATATATATATAGAGAGAGAGAGCAACTTGTTGACATTAAAACTCTGACCAAACAAGCCCCAACATTGATCGTCTTTAACGGTCTTGAACTTTGGCAATTAAATATTGGGTCTCAACTCCAAACCAACCACCCATATCTTCCCCCTATATATCATGATCTTCAACTTCACACACACAAACATAAATAAAAACTTAAGCTTGTGAACATGAGACAATAAAAAACAAAGCTTGTAGCTACAGGGTAGACTATACATGCATAAAATTAGTATATGTATATATGGTGAAACTGACTACCAAAAGATATATATATATATATATATATATATATATATATATATATATATATATATATATATATATATGTCTCATAGAATAAAGTCTTCAGGTTTTGTTAAAGGAGGAGCTGTTGACCTGAATATCAAATGAATGAATCGAACCCATACGAATTGAAATTAGTAGTCTATAAACTACACGTGACAGGGCAGCTGGCTGACACCAAACGTAAACTATAATTTCATAATTTGGTAGGCCATTTCAGTATATATATATATATGCATTTGAAACCAATAATTAAAAGATAAAACATTCATTCATTCAATGAAATCAAAAAGATATCCAGAACATATTGATCAGTGCTCTGTCAGGAAATGCATGCATGGGTTTGTCTCCAACGACGGACATGCATGCATGGATTCCATCCTCCCCAACTATTTTAGCCTTTATTATTTCATGTAGGCTTTAGCTTTATAGACATAATATATATTATAAGCTGGACAAACAAATAATTAAAAAAACAAAGAAAGCTCATCATATGTGGAGAGAGAGAGATAGGGAACAGGTTTGGACTGAGAAAAATATATAAAAACATACATCATACAAACTCCAAGTTGAAAAACTTATTAGGAAGTATGTATGTTGTTTTATGATTACTTTTTTATTTAAATTTATAGATTACTTGTTATGGTCATTTGATATTTATATTTAAAATTCATCGTTAATTAGATAACTTAGGCCCATAAGCAACAAAAGAATCAAAAAGTGACCAAAGGTTAGGGCCCGTAACAAGAAGAAGAAGAAGAAAGTTAGAATTCTGAGTATAAGGGCCCATGGCATTGGCCTATATGTGTTGTCTTCTCCTCTCTTTGAGGCCATAGAGATGGATATTAAGGGATAGAGGAAGGTAAAATACATGATGATGCTAGGAGCCTAGGACTTATATATATATATAGGAGAGTCAAAATGGAGTTTCAAATTTAACTTCTCAAATTAATGCGTCATTAATTTGATAATATCTTGTCTTGGTAAAGATAATAAACCCACATGACTGATTTTATCAATTAATGTGTTCCCCTCCATTATTTTAGTTGAAGTTTTAGAAGTAAGCACATTGAGTAGATTAAAATTTTAACAAATATTTTGTCTTACCACATTTATATATATATATATAAGATTAGAATAAAGAGGAAATATATTCACATTGGAGCAAAATTGATTGCAAAGATGAAAGAGAAATAAATGTGTATTTAATGTTTAAGGGAGGGTTAATATACAAAATTAAACAAAGTAATTAATATTCTTTGAAATCTACCAATTAAAGAACCGATTAAGAAAACAGTAAAATATATAAATGGAGGGATTAGTAATGAAATTTAATTAATTTGAATCCCGGAATTGAGACACCATGGGCAACTCCTGTCACTACTTAAAATGGAGTACATAATTAGGGATCTATCGCTTTTGATGGAATTTTAAATGGGATAAAATTAAAGTTATCAAATTTTGTGGACTGAAATGTCTCAAATACATATATTATCCTTATATATACAAGTTGCTCAACATAATGCTGGGTCAAAAATACTTATAATAGACTAATGGAATAATAATATATGTATATGTGACTCTTATTATCAGAATGGCAACTGCTTTTAGAATTCTATTTTGAGTTTTTCTGCATAACACCCTGCAATTAATTCCATAATTAATTGTAATTTAACTCCTTCTATTTTAGGATAAAAGTTTTTATTATTATTTTAGGTAATCTCAAATTAAATAATATTTTTTTTAATATATATGAATTTTATCATCACAAAAGTCGACCAATACTTTTATAGTGCAGGGATGGAGTATGTGTTATAGATTATGAGTAGTAGGATACCATACGAAGAACTCTCATGCATGACTCAATTATAACTTATCCAGCCACAAATAATTATAATTAAAAACCATAGAATAGAGATAGAGATAGAGATAGAGATAGAGAGGTAGCACTAAATCAAAATTCCCGTGAGTGGGTTGGACGAATACTTTACTACTTTCCTTGAAAGTAGCACTAATTAGAGAGGAGGTAGTAGACAGTAATACTGAAATCAAATCTCCACTTTTATGGCCAGTTTGGTAAACACAGAAAACTTAGCTAAGAGGCCAGCAAGTTAAATCAATCAGTTTAGCATGGAAATTAAATAAGGCGAGTTCCTTTTCACCAATCGGTCTATAGTCCACTTAATACTTTACCAAATTTTTCTCTCTTACGGATAAGGAGTACTGGTGGAGGTGGAAGATGATAAGTTGGGAACTAAATTGATCACGTCTGTCTTTTTTTAGATCACTATCAGCTTAAGAAAAAAAAAAGCTATATAATTTCAATATATATATATATATGAGGTTTGATCCATAGCAAGTATTTGCTATGGATATAAATTGAGCAAATAATATATCCGTCCATTCTATAAATCAAGGGCGCAGATTAAAAAATAAAAACTCCCTTAGCAAATATTGCCCCCAAGCCACCAGGAGTTTACGTAGGCTACTCAACTATCAACAAACAACGTATATGTTGCCCATAAAAAAAAACCACCAGTTAGAGTTTACGTACGCTACTCAATTATCAACAAACAAGAAAAGCATAAATAAAGTTAGAATTTTGGAAAAATGAACGACATGTAAATCTCCAGTACTGCAAACCCTTCTCATTTGGCTAGAAGAGGAGCTCAAGACTTGGGTATGGAAATTAGGAGACTCCATAAGACTATCAAGCAGAGGTTGAAACAAGAAACTGGGCTTCCCATCAAAACTGTTGCTGCTAAAACTCCTCTGCATCATCTTCACTGCATTTTCACACCCACCACCATAACTAGGAACAAAGGAATTGTTGTAATCAAAAGCAGAGCAAATGGGAATTTGAGATTCCTCTGTTTTCACCTCAAGAACGGACATATTTCCATACCCATTTGGATAATTTGATGCAGTTTCCAAATGGGTATTTTGGCAAAGTGAAAGATTTTCCATTTGGTGACTTGGAGGAGAAGAAGAAAAAAGGGTAGATGCAATTTGTTCTATTTCATTTTCATGGCTGAAATTGTCTGGAATTGACCGGAGAATATTATCAATGGAAACAGAGGAGTCATTGAAAGGAGAAAATGGATCGGAAAAGAAAGACCCATCAAATACAAAGAGATCAGAAGACATTGAAAACTAAATATGAATAATTCGGATACTATTTTTTTTATTTAGCTCTTTTGTGTTTGTGTGAAGAATACATATAGATTCAGGGACGAAGCCAGGATTTGATCTTGCGGGGGGGCCAAAATCAAACTTTCAGCCAAAGGCTATGCCATTGAGCTTTCCAAGTCCCAATTCTAGAAAATAATTCTCACTAATCCTAATTTCGGGCATTATTTCTTCTAACCATAGGTCCCACTGTATTTACGAAACAGTCCATTATCTCCGCCAATCCTAATTCCTAGAATTATTTGAGACTTGGGAGTGCATATAAATCTCAATAAAAGTAAATCTAACAACGCAAATTGATAACTCCTCGTATCAATAATTTTAAACCCCAATTTATTTTTTTAAACCCCAATTTATTTTTGCACATACATAATATTATCTCACAATTCAAGTGGATGAGCCTTGGTACTTGATAAGCCTTGGTACTTGATAAATTTTAAAATCTTGGGGGGCCATGGCCCCCTCCAAAGAAGCCTAGCTCTGTCCCTGTATAGATTATATGTAATGGTTTATGAAGAAAGACAAACAAAAGAGAAGACACTTGGCTGGCATCCTCCTCTATTGTTTTTGTCTTTCTTCATAACCCACTACATATAATCTATATTGGGTTTCGTCTTTTTTTTTTATCGTACGCTAGTTGGTGTAGCGTAGGGGGTTAGTATTTTTGAACGTACACTAGTTCGTCTAGCGTAAGGGAGTTTTTATTTTTTTAATCCGCGTCTTTGATTTATAGAATGGACGGATATAATGTTATTTGTCCAATTTACATCCATAGCAAATAATTGCTATGGATCATATATATATATATATATATATATATATATAATTTGAAGCTTTTTATATATATAGGATCGTGATGTTTCTATGTAAAAAAATATATATGATATTTTTATAATTTCTTTTTTCATGTAAAAGAAAATGTTCAAATTTTCTGAAATGACAATTTCCTAGATAGATAGATAGATAGATAGATACTCGAGCTTTACAAAAGCTCATCATTAGGTTAAAGTATATGAGAACCAGAAAGAACTTTTAATCGGGGCATGCATGTGTTTTGTGTGCGGATGGCTAAAGATTGTTCTTTTTTTGACTTTCCAAAGTAACGAGGTAATGAAAGATAGACACATACATATTAAGACTTTAAGATGATTGTTAACACGCTAAGATCCGTTCATGCATCTTAATCATTAAAAGTGCGTTTAATTTTGCACAAAAATAATAAGCACATCAAAAGTTTGACCTTGTATCGCCGGAGAATAGCTCATGTATAAGAATAAGTACAGACTGATTGTGTGTACTTTAGAATCAGTGTAAGACTTTTATTTATAGTGATCTCGCCATTCTCAGAGTCATTCCTTGTATTGGAGTAGGGTTCTTCATTAGGTTTAATTCCTTAATGGAATTGTATACAAATAAGGAAGTTAGTTCAAATCACAACACTTCCTTCTGAATTTAGAAACCTAAATATAATTATAAATATTTGATTCCCTACAATACTCCAATTAACTACCAAAACATAATACTACATGGATTCAAACCGCATGTGAACTGTAGCCCACCATATAAACCGGACCCGATATATCATGGCCAAACATTGCCCAATAATTAATAATGAACTGAATCAAGCCCAAAAACTTTTAAAGCCCCGTATGACAAACCAACCTTTCAACTCCACCCACGTGCCCCATCATGATACCCATTAATTAATGAGGCGTCCCTTGGTATCCGGACACAACTGAAAAGCCACGTTTTTTCGAATTCTAATCCCTAAATAAAACACCCCTTATTCCTGTGGGCAAAGAAATCACGTCTTGCTAGGATTAGGGTTTCGTGTTGGCTGAGAATGAGAGAAATTCACGAAGAGCACGGAATTGATTGATTGATTGAAGATGGGAGAACGACAGGTGGGCGATTACTCCAACGACACGTGGCAGAACCCCTAGAATCCGGAAACCGTGTTAGGGTTATTAGGAATCCAAGAGCCTTCTTCAGTTCTTCGAGTTGAGAGAGTGTTCAAATCCTTTTAGTGCCTTCAGGTGGAATATCCAAGCCTTAAGCTACCAAAAGAGTTCCCCTTAATTCCTTCCTAGAATAGAAGGGGTATTTATAGAGTTTTTGGAATTAAGTAATCACATGCTAGGCACATGTTATCAAGGAAATTCAGAAATACCCTTTAGTCATTAGAATAATTCTCATATTGTCCTGTCATTCTAGCCACCAATCCAATTCATCAATTAATTTCTAAAATGAGCCGCCTTCACGAGTCTTTTGCCTCGGAACACGTGGACGCTTCTCCCGGGTCTAGCACATTTATTTCTGACTTTTCCATCTTCATTCCATTAGGTTATGCGAACCCTAAATTACATATTTAATGAGGTCGTGGAACCCTAATTGTGCATTTAATTTAATTAGGATCATGTGAACCCTAATTTTGCACACGGGTCCCACAATTCCCAAAACAGATAAATCTTTGTTTCATTTGAATCTCAGAACTATCTTACTCCCTTTAACAAAACTCTTTCTACAGCCGACATCCCCTCAAGTTTCATCAATGGCTTCCTCTCAAACTCCAACTAACACCACCATCAGCATCAAGACTCCCATCACGGCTACTCCTCTTTCGAACCATCCCTGCTCCACCAACCTCCATCACAATCCCTACAGTCAACACCATAACCACCAACTCCAGTATTACCACCACTACCACCACAAAAACTCTTTCACAAAGCCCTAACCCCAGTTTCAATTTTTAAAAAATGACGAGTGAATATCCTAATGAACAACAGTTTTTCCATGCCAACACTCCTTCTGACATCACCGACTCAGACCTCGTCGTGATCCAAAAGCACTTATCAAATCCCTGAAACCCATCAACCCAAAGCCCCCTCAAGCTACTGACCGAATGTACCGCCGATCGACTGAATGGATGGATAGACATGCCCCTCACTCTCCTAAAGAAAGGTGTCCGCCTCCCACTTCACCCATTCATCCTCATCATCTTAAGGTTCATTAGCATCAGCTAACTTAGCTATTATTATTTGGAACTAAAAACAAATATTTGTAATTAACATGCACAATCACACTGCAACTCTAATTTACTTCATATTTCTAAGTATCATAATTAATATTAAAAAAATCAAATCAAATAAGATGTAGACGCAGGTACATTTTTTGTCTGGTTAACCTTATAGAATACATCTCTATTATATGAACCACATACAGATGCAGGTCCAAATCATATGTCACCGACCATTGAAATATCTTTGTGTTTGTTGCCTGATGCAATCGCATGATCGAACATAGGCCTTGTTTCTTTTGGCATGATGTCTTCCACGGATTATGCATGTGACGGACTCATTAGTTATACATTCACTATTGGATATATTTTTATTTTTTAAAAAAATATTTAAAAATGATACGAAATAAATATAATTTCTGAAAATTAATTAAATGATACTGAAAATTAATTATAATATTTGATGTCTTCAAAATTTGGATAAATTCATATTAATTTTAAATTAAAATTTCACAATTTAACATTAAAAGTCAAAATACAAATATATGTATCTACGTACAGCCTTGTTCAGGGACGGAGCCACATGCATATTGGAGGGGGCCACGGCCCCCCCCAAGGTTTGAAATTTTTGTAAGATTCATCTCCAAAGTTTGAAAATTTTATAAAACTCACTTGTACATTTGGTTTGGTTTGAAAATTTTGTAAGGCTATCCCCCAAGTTTTGATATGTTTTAAAAGACTTTTTTTTGCTATGTTTTAGTATCTTTGTCAAAGTAAATTCTATTACTATATTATTTTTATTTTAGTAAATATATTTTGTAATAGTGAAATTTTACTTTTTAGTAATAAATATATTTTATACTGTTAAAAAAATTTTGACCTCCCCAAAGAACAAATCATGGCTCCTGTCACTGGCCTTGTTTTCTTTCTAAGCTTTGTTGTTCTATTTAAAGATGCAACAATCAATCAAATTTACTTCCATCAAACATCTCTACCTCGAGGCAAATCAACCCCCCCCCCCCCCTTCCTCTGTGTTTCTGAGAGATCGATCCAGAATGAAGCAAAGAATCAGTGATGGTAAAACTAGTTTCATCTTAATACTCCTTCCTCTTCTCCTACTACTTTCCCTCTCAACAATATCAACATCTGCTCGTCATCTCCTTCCTCCACACCACCAAGGTACGTACGTACAAGGTACGTACACTAGTTCACTCCTATTACACACACACACACACACACACACACACACATATATATATATATATGATGTATATATGTGATATGTAATATACTACGTACATATATAAATATATGTAGATCGCCCAATTCCATTTTCAGTTAATTTGATTTGTTATTTCTTCATTAATTCTGTGTTGATTTATTTAAGTTTGAAAATAATGTTTATAGGTGATGAGGAGGTAAAGGCCAATCAGATGATCAGCAGTCATGCAGGTTCACTCACAGAAACAAAAGAAGAAAATGATCTCTATAACGTACGTATATATGTGAGATCGAATTTCATTGATTTAATTTCAACTCATATATATTATTTTATTTATTTTGGGTGGTTTTAGTTAATTAAATTAATTTGTTTATGAACTAACTAACTAACATTCATGCAGCTAATGGGTTTCGAGGAAGTTTGCGAAGAGGTTGATGAGGAGTGTCTAAAGAGAAGGATGATTGCGGAGGCACACCTGGATTATATTTACACCCAACATCATCACAAGGACAAGACCACCCCTACATCTCCCTAAATTTACTTAAATACATATATACTACTACAAATATATACATATACAACAATTAATTACTCTTAAATATCGATCAAGTCAAATTTAATTCCAATCAAGTCTCAAACCTAGTTACCTATTTTGTACTCGGTCATGGGACCACTCTCTTTTAATACTATTTATTTAAAAAAATATTCAAAATTATATATTTTTAATATAGTTCACTCATTTTCAATCGAGCGAACTGGAATGAGTGAACTATAGCGACGGTTTTTTCCATCGCTATAATATAAAAAAACAATTTTCTATACTATAGCGACGGAAAAAATCGTCGCTACAAATAATGGCAATGCATGTCGGTCGTTGTTAATTTTACCCCCTCTCCCCTGTACCAACTTTTATGCTAAGTTAGGAACATTGAAACTGAGGAGAAAGGGGGAAAAATCAAAATCAAAATCAAATATAAAAAAGAAAATGAATATCAATAAACATATATAAATCTAATTATTTATACTTGTAATAATTCTAGTATCAGGATTCAGGCGTAAGGTATGTATAATGTAATGGAAGACCAAATAACTGTTTTTTTAATACTTGCTATTTCCTTGTGTTTTCCATATTCCGAACCTAAGCCTGAGAAAATCTATAGATTCAGTGAGGGAGTTTTTTTTTAAAATTTTATTTTCTTGTTATTATTAGCCTATTAATTTTAAACGAGCTCAGAAGAAAAGGTTGGAGAAGAGGGGGTAGCCCGAGATCCTTTCTTTGCCTTTTAGCAATTCCTAACACAAATTGTTTTTTCAGTACAAGATAATAAAAGAAACACAAATAATATCAACCATACTCCGGCCCTCCAAAAACACAGGAAACTTATAACGTGCAACAGAACCCAACTCTCTGTTGACATGGGAAAATCTGGTATCCAAGAAAGAATTGACTTTAGAAGCAGTAAGCAATCACCTACAATTTGGTCTTCATCCCACTAGATCATCGCACCCCATTAAATAATTTCTTGAATAAAACTGGACTGTGTTCATAATAAGAGTGAAACATGTTTTATTTCCGTCACACGAACTAGAACAAAGCCTCTTCATTTCTTATAGCTCTAACAGGATCAACTTGGACTCGAGGCCCAGCACCGCGGCTTTGAAGAATGTCATGTGTAAGAACTTCATTGAAGAAATGAGTTGCAGCTAAAGAAGTTGTTCAAAAGGCAATCACGAACTCAAATCCAACAACTTTCAAGTTTCTGGACAATCTTGTATACCATATTACAAGTATTAAAGCTTCCCACTGCAAGCTCAATCATTGCAAAATCTTGAGCTGAAGGTTCCAACTCCAAGAACATCAAGCAACTATAAGCCCTTTAAGACGGAAATAAGAAAGGGATAAAGTAACATCCAAAGAACCTGAAAGTAAGGCCGTAAAATAAACCAAACAGTACAGACTCGATTCGTACTCGCTTGACTAAAAGTTCGATTTGACCTCGACTCGAAATATAAATGATTCAAATATGACTAAATTTTAAAATTCGATAAATTACTTGAACCTCTTTAAATTGCAATTTTCTATTTGATCCTCGGATCATATTCGCTCGGAAAGTTCAAGACTCGATAGCTAAACGAGTTTATCGAGACTCAATCAAACCTTATTTCATACTCCATAAATTTTGTGAACAAAATATGAACAACTCAATATTCGGCTCAACTTGATTCATTTACACCCCTACTTGAAAGAGCATTACAAACACCAATCTGGGAATTAACAGAAGCCACGAGGCAAACTAATTCTCTATTATGCTAGATGTGTAGACTTTATGAAAATCCATTATTGTTTCAGGAACCGAGTAATTCTGGGAGCAACTGTTCAACAAACAAAGTGAATCCCATACAGACAGTGATGAGAATAACAAATAAAGGACTGTAATCAGCGTGATTGGAGGTGACCTTGAATAGATGTCACAGAAGTGCTTTCTGTTATGTTGCTAGCAGCAGATGCTGGAATGTGAGCAAAATTTAGCTTTAACAATGCCAAAAATAAAATTCAAGGAAAAAAGAGGGTGGGGGGGAGATAGATGAACAAGAATCAAACAACACATCAACCACATTAAAGAAGAAAATGGTTATGAAAACCATCTAGCATCTATTTATTCCTTTCAGTTGAAAATTAAGAAGAAAAATACTAAAGAGACAAAAAAAAAGTATGCAAATCTAGGCATCAAATCTGAAGGCAAAGGTGAATTGGCATGCAGGGAACACGAGGCATACAGGCATTGAATAGTGAACCTGAATATGTTCTCTGTTGGCTGCTCAATTGTTGCACAAGTCAATCTGATAGTGTATCTGAGTCGCACCTCAAACATTATGCATCCTTTTCCTGCAAATGAAACAAGACATACCAATCAGCATCAGAAAGAACCATAATATTAAACAGAAGAAAACTAGAAGAATTAAAAGTTGAGGAAGAAAGGATCAACACCACCACAACAAAAAGAATGGGCCTCAAAATCTTGTAAAGTTAAAGAAACAGCAGAAACACCAATAACAAAAGGGTGGAGAAAGTAACGAATTTAAAGATAGAATCAGCGTAAGAAATGAAGAAGAAACGAAGCAGAGAAGATATATCCACCAAAAATAAGACAGAGATCACTGCAACAGTTAAACAGGAGTACACATACCCCCACCCCCCCAAGAAAAAAAAATACTCCCTCCGTCCCAGGACTTTAATTTTTTAAAGTCCTGCTTGACTTTTTGAGCATATTAAAAAAGAAGATAAAATGACTAATGATAATCCATAAATATGCATAGAACATAGAAATATGACAACTAATATTAAAGATATTATAGGCAAATTATTATAAAAATAGATTATTTAAGGTAAATAAACATTTAACTTGAGACTACCTAAAATAGTAATAAAAACTTTTATCTTGGTACGAAAGGAGTACATGATTTTAAGACGAGCATTATCTCAGATTAATTGGTTAAGAAGAAAACATGTCCCTGAAACACAGTTTAAGATCAAAATCATAACATCATCTTAGTGTCATGTTTATATTAATATTACCCTCTGAACGTTTACCCTTTTTTGTAAACCACCTCTGATTTATGGCCTTATTCTCAAAAGTCCTGATAAACTGAACCAGGAATTCAGCGGTGATAGAATTTGATTTGTAACAGCCTATGTGCTGCCAGAATTAGCTAGAATACCAGTTACACAATCCAACTAAAAGAACAAAGACGATATTAAAGACAGAACAATTCACTGGTGATTCTTCAAAACCTAACCATATTAGAAAGACAAGGGCCAGAATAACCAAAACAGCAGTAGACATAAAAAATTAATAAAAATAACAAAAGTAATAAACACAGGACAAACACAGAACTATAGCTATTGGCTATGGCCTATATTTTATTTTATTTTATAACTAGTACCTAGTGCCTATACTTAAATACTTGATATAAATATGCAAACCATTTTACAAATTTCAAATACAAGGAAAGAATTATATAAAAGATTCCAACTACTTCATATCATTAGTTCGTTGGCACATAGGAAACAAAATACAGGTCAAAAAAAGTTAAAGAAATAGCAATGTGACATATCTAAAACATCAAAATCTTACCGCTTTAACGTCTTTGGATAGTCCCAAATCATGAATAGAACTTTCTGATATACAGTCTGCATGGACGATTGGACCCTGAGCTGCAACATCACTTGCACTTCCATTCTTACCATTAGTTGAGAGAGTCAGACAAACAGCTCCCTTGAACATCCATTGGTCCCTTTCTTGGAGATAAAAATCTTCAAACAGCTCGCCACATAAAACACATACACAATGATTTTCATCAGCTGGAACCATCTGCTCACCACCATTCACCGATGCCTTACCAGAAACTTCCATCATATCATTGGTTTCATTATTAGAAACCTTTTCAGCAATCCAATCAAGAGAATTCACATACCATCTCCTTGAAGCCTTGCTCAAACTGTCGGATTCAAGATTCTTTTGTGTGTGCCACTTCATGTGTCTATCAAACCGTTCTTTAAGTTTGATTCGAAGACCACATATCCTGCACTGATGCGGAAGGTCGTCAAGGAGTTCGTTGATTACTACTGCATGCGACTCCCGGATCACATCTGGCTTAAACTCAAAACCAATTAGATTTTTTCTCTCTTCCAAGCTGGATACAGGTAAGGTAGCAGAGTTTTGAGAACCCAGTCTTGAGAAAGATAGCTGCTCTTCACTGGTAGATGAAAGTGGGACAGCTGCAGAAACTGGAAGGGGGGACATTGTCACTGGAGGAATGGTCAAAATTCCTGAACTTGGGCTCTGGGGCTTACCAATAATTTGGGGTGGGCCAGAAGCAGGTGATTCTGTCTTTGAAGCAGAAATCAAGCCCTTTGCAACCAATGAGTTCAAAAGACTTGACACTGGATTAGAGACGGCATTCACCACATTTGTAGTTTGTTCTGAGGCAATACCTACAAGAGAGGGAGGAGGCCCACATGACAGTAGAGATTGTTCTACCTGTCTCTGAGGAAGAGCCGAGGAAACCAATCCTGATGCAACCTTGGTCTCTAATTGGATCGGAGGAGGACCACTCGGAAGAGGAGGGCACAAAGATGCTTGAGAAGGCAATGCATCTGCAGCCTGTAAGTTCAATTTGGGTCTGCCAGTAACAGAATACTTACCAAGTATTCCACTCTCCATGACAGCAGCCAATAAATGACTCGTATTCAACTGTCCTGGGTTTTCCGAAGCAAGAGGACATGAATGATCAGATGAAGACTTTTCAACTGCTGAGGGTTTCCCAACTGGAATCTGAGGTAGCGGTTTGTGGGATGGGACAGAAGGATCATACTGCGTGTGTTCTGGCTGAAGCTGTTGCAGGGGAATATGATGCCTCTGTTGAAAAGAAGACTTTATAAAAGAAGCCTGTTGCAACTTCTGTGAGTTACCCAGATGAACGTTTTGAGTTGGCATTCCAGGATCTTGTGGGAACTGACTACGCAGCCCTAAAGTCAATTGTCCTGAAATTTGAGAAGTTATATCCGACCGGGGTAAGGTTTGAGCTTGTGAATGTTCTTGCTCAGCTAGATTATGCCCAAGTTGACTGGAGGAAGGACGATGGAGCATGGGTGGTTGTCGAGATGGTGATGCAGCTCCTAGAGAATATCGATGTTGCCCTACAGATCCAGAGGACAATGCATTTGTCGAAAACCCCAAGTTAGTTGGTGATGGAAATGACGTCCTGACCAAGGAATTTACATTTGTTGACAGCCCACTCATAGATGTAAGATAACCTTCTGAATTGCCTGAAATAATTCGACCTGAAGCAGAATAGCTCATCCCATCAGCTGCACACGCCTCTCTTGACCAGAGTGATGAGATATGATTTCCAAGAGTTTCTTGGTCTTTCTGTTCTGATAGTAGTGAATCAGTGGAAGCTTCTTTATTAACCCTTGACCCAAATTCACGTAATTTTAGTGGTTTTAGGAGGGGGTTCTGCAAATGGCATAATATATAAATCAGCCAGAGCAATCTGTGAAATATTTATAATAAAAGTTCTTGAGTTGTTTCTCAAACCATACAATGATCCAATCTAAGTCAATGCAGCCAATATGACAATTTATATATTTGTAAAATTCATATTTAGAGAAGGCAACAATTAGAGATTTCTGTCTTCTCAGCTCACTCTATGACTTCCAATAAATGAATTATAGGGTTACTTGTAATAACCCAACTTCTCAGCCCAAGGATAAGGCTGACTTGTGTGATGTTCAAGTGAGTTTGGCAGATTCATGAGGTGTTTTGTTTTGTTATCATATCAGTTCATCTCGGACCAGAATAGAAAATAAAGGTATGAAATATAAAAAAGAAATAATTAAAAAGAAATAAAGAAAAGAAGCCTCTCTTCAACCACCTGAGGATAGCAAAATAAAGTCTAGTACATCTGACATACTTTTAGAGACTCATGAATGCCTCAGGTAAGTGAACAAAACTTAGATTTCATGAGATGTTTTGTTTTGTTATCATATTTGTTCATCTCGGATCAGAATAGAAAATATAGTTATAAAATATAAAAAGAAATGATCAAAATAAAGAAAACAAGCCTCTCTTCAACCACCTGTGAGGATAGCAAAATGAAGTATGGTTCATCTGAAGTACTTTTGGAGATTCCTGAACAGACCCTCGGGTAACTGACAAAACTTGGATTTCAGTTTATTTCCAAATGCATGCCATCTCCTAACCAAGATGTATCTGTGCAAGTATTTTAAGATTTGAAGTTAACTGGCAGAAGGTTTAAGTGCTTTAAATTGACCGACACTCAATAAACAATACCACTGCTTGTTACGGGACCAACCATTCTTGATAGTATATCTCTCTTCTAAAAAACAATAATAATGAATTGGGTAGTGTGAAAAGCTAATCACTAATCCTAATACAAGCACAAATGCACAGGCCATCTAAATCTCACTTTGAGCAAAAGGATAAAGTACCGATTTCCCCTGAAAATCCAAGATGCAGGGCAGTGAGCAAGTGATTCAAAAAACCAAGAAAGTAATCCAGCAAAAGGCTATTTCAATATAATTGTTATATGGCATTGTAAAGGCAACATGGCAGGATAATCAAAAAGAACTAATACACAAGAGTTCCACTTCACCGATAAGTTAGAAATTAATTCTAACAACCCATTCTGACCCCACAGAAGAAATTAAATCAAAAAGTTGAAACCACTGATTATTTGATTTATTTATTTGTTCAGAAGCAGATTTATTGCATACTCGCATTTGTAGGTCCCATGAACTCCCAATTATCCTCATAAATATATGGTCCCTATGTTTAAGTATGTGGCTTCTATTCATATATATGCTGGTATGCATACCAAGTACCAAGCATCTGAAACAAAATGACGTTTCGAAAGAAGAAATTAACAAATGGCTCTTAATTATGCTTTCCTTCAGAGACTTTCAGAATAGCAAGTTGCGATGCAATTAAAGAAAAACTGTTAGGATATCAGATATCGCAATTTGAGACTCCAACAACCCTTCTGTAAACTTACCAATCTTTCAGAATCATCAGTTAACCGAGGATCTCTCTTTGATTTGCGGGAGGCACCATGAATGGTGGATCCAGAGTTCAAATCATCCCACATGTACTCCTCTTCCTCAGAGTTCTTCCAACTCCTGTCCATTTCACCGCTGTTTCTACTAGTCAGAAGGTTATGGGTAGGCTGTGACATTGCATCATTGTTTGCAGATCTATGGGTTGAATAATGTGGAAGCCCAAGCTTAATATCAAAATCATTTCTTTGGCTGGATATGGTCTCTGTAATACTGCCAGCTCCATACCAAGCCTTGTCAATACCTTGCTCTGTAACCCTATCACTGGTTTTTCCAATTCCCGAGTCTGAATGCCTTGAAAGCTCGGTACCATACTCGTACTCTCCATATGCTGAGCCCTTCTCCTGAACACACTCGGTTACTGCATCTCTTGGAGGACGCTGAATATTCTGCAAAATTTACAATACAGTAAACCACATGCAACAATATATAACGCTTATGAGAATCCAAATATTATTCCTCATACATAGATCTTAAGACGAGGATCAGCTCTCTGTCTCCCAGAATTAAGATTGGTTGATCTCTCCAGTCTCTCTGTATCCTCAGGTGAGTTAACAAGGTTCCCGATTATGTCATTGGTTGATCCTTTTGCCTTCATTGCATTAGGCCAAGTGAATGGAGAGAAAGTCAGTGCAAGATTGTTCAGAGAGAAAATTTTCAAGATAGGAAAAATTTACAGTTGAAATATCTGCATTGAGTCCTTTGTAGAACTAGAATCATCTTCCCTTAATTAATTAAGGTAAATATCTACTGTTTGCAGTGATTAGATTATCTACTAAATACTCCCTCCATCCCACAGAATACAAATGCAAGATGTTACATACAGTCTATTTTATCCTCAAAAGTATTTAACTAGGCCACTGCTTTTTAGAAAAAGAGAGAATCATTAGCGTACTTACATGAGGTCCTTTGTGGGTAAAATGGAAACTTACTATACTCTCTTCTCAACTTTTGTTTTTTTTTAAATGGTGTAAAATTGTATCTGAGACGTCTTTTACTGGACGGAGGGAGCATGTAAAAGATGACCTAATGGTCAAAAGGTAGTTCATCATTGAAGGTAAAATACAACAAAAATTAGGGGCACAATAATGTTAAGATTTTTGCGGCATTCTTCAAAGTGTCCCAATCAGAGTTTATATAATTAAATAAAAATCCAAATATAGAATTATTGCAAAACAAAAAGAACGGATCAGTTCTCAAGAAACCCCGTAATTATTAGCTTATAAAAACCAAAATCATTGCAACACCCCCAGTCCCATATCGTAACATGTGGGATACTTGGATGTGTATATAAGGACTCAAATTGCTATCAATAATAACTTTAGTTATAACCTTTTGGGCCTGTGATGGACTAAGATGACTCAAGAAAATATTATAAGCGGACCTTATTGTGTAATGATTTAATTTGGACCAGAGTTTTGACCCGAGTTGTTACAATCACTATTCAAGAATGCAACAAAAAGATGAGATCCAAAAGCTTCTGCTATGAAGTCTACACTTTTACATGCAAGTTATCTAATGAGTTATATTGGACAAAACACCAATGATTTTCTATATAAATTCAATTGAACTTTCCTATTTCTCTTGCCCAACATAATTTAAAATTAAAATAAAAATATAAAAAATAAAAATAGGTAATTACATCCTTCCAAACATTCTATAGATTACACACTTGAAAAACCTAATATTGTCTCATTTTATATTTGCTACATTGTAAACCCAAAATATATACCAAGGACTACAACTTTGGCAAATAAATTGTTTAGCTTGTTACTGTAACTGAAGATGAAAACTGGAGTAACAATGAAATTTCTGTTTTCCCTCGTGAAAACTAGGCATGTAATACGGTATCCTTCTGTCATTAATCTCAAGAACTTCTAGCTACATGGAAGCCAGAAAAAAGTAACAACATAACAATATCTTTTCTCAGGGAAGCTTTGGGCATCCGTATTAAACAGAACAATTGTGTGATACAATTCTACATATGCCAGAAAAAATTATCACGTGAAATCCTTCCCCAAAGATGACATCATCATGAGGGGTAGTTATTTGAGATGTCAATTTGTGCTCTTTGAGTCTAACTTCTGGAGTGCTAGATTTTAAGGTAATAAGAATCGGTGTGATCTGTGTTGAGAAATTATCAATAAAATACAACTAAGGTGATATGAGTTACTCAAGCATACGACATAAGGTTTAAAGGAAGTCCAGTAGAACAAAGTAATAAAAGAAACATTGTATACAAACCCTGCAAAGAAAGGGAAGAAACTTGAGTTGCCCTTACCCTGCTCGACTCCTGGAGACGCTGCCTTGCCTCTAAATACTTTGGATTTACATGAATACTGTGAGCTTGACGTTGAGACTGTGAATCAGTTTTAGATGTTGTCATTCCTGAAGCCGAACCATTCGCAGCAGGTGTAAAACCAAGTTCTTTCTCAATTATCTGAAGTGGCTGAGAAGGGAATACACCTTTCCAAGTTCCAAAAAGATGCCGCATACCAGGGTGTACTGCAGGATCAACCTGTTTGTATGCCTTGCAGAAAACCTAAAAGAAAAGGGGAAAACTAACAAGTGATTGTCCAGTAATTTTGTTCACTATCAGTTTCAAGGAAATCATTTATTGGCAGATGAACATAAAATTAACAGGGCTTCATTCCTACTAATAGGCATCAATAAAATAAAAATGGGACCTGATAACATATTCTATATCATAAATAGATTATTAAATTGCATCAATAAAGTACAAAATGGTATCTCAAGAACATAGTGCTATTGGCCTATTGTTTATTTCATATAGAAAGGTAAAATACAGACAAAAAAACATTTGTCATAACAACAAAGTGAAGAGACTATACATTTTCCCTCTTTCTTTTTTTAGGAAAGGTAATAAGACACCATAGATGACTAAAAATCTAACCTCAGGTAGTCTGGAAGCAAAGTACTTAATATAATCCCTCCCAATATTCTTCACAATACTGTCTAAAAGATATAGAGATGGAAGTTTCTGCTCAGTAGGAACCTGTAATTTCCATTGTCATATAAAATGTGTGTCAGGGAAGAAAACTAAAACATTTTAAACAGATGACTGATTGAACTTTGGGCCTACAGATACAGGCATAGAGCAAAAACGTAGGAATACATTTACAGATGCTAATAGAATAGCAACAAGATCACGAAAACACTACTTCAGTACAATTTTCAAATAATATGCAACAATTACGCACTGGCAAAAGATGATAAAAACATACCAAGTGTTGATAAGGTAACTAAAAAAACCAACCTCAAGCTTTCAACTCAATTAGAGAGAATATTACAAAATACACATCTAGGTTTATGCCGGCAAATACATTGTATAAAAAAATTAGCCAATAACTTACTCTAGTCTAGTGTCCCAAATCTAGTTTGCTTATTTGACTCTACTATGATTGCAAAACTCTTCTAAGTTTCAGTTTTAGTCATCAATAGTGTTCAATAAAGTTTCAGCTTAAAGATGAATAGATCATTACTATGCGTACTTATACATCTTCTAGCAATTTGACATGGGCATTTTTAGAATTAAGTGATTTCTATGTCACCCCTTAACAATAAGGAATGGTACACGTCCTAGCCAGCTCCTTCACATAATGATCCAAGTCCACACACTCCGTCTACAACTCATACATGGTATGCAATAAGAAGAATCATCCCTACTCGAGCAAACACTAGTAACTATTGCTTTAAAAAAATCTGAAGTACTAAGCTCCTCTTACCACTTCCAGAGAGGAGGAAAATTACTCCAACAAAGTAATGTTACTCAGAATAAGGTTTGAACATAATTAATACAATGAAACTCATAAGGCATGGTTTAACCTCTAGTAGACACCATGGTGAGATATAAAGCTGATCACAATCAGGACAAACATGATTAACTTCTACTATGTTATTTAAAAAAAATCTTAGATTCTTCTCTGGCTCAAGTATTGCCTCGAATTGTTCCCATGATAGGATACCAAAAGGTTTCTCCACCACCCACCAACAAGACTTTCAAATCAGAATGCATGTGCATGATCATTTTTCAATTTTCAAATTCTTGCAGGTTGCAGGATATATTATTATAGTATAAGCATCAAGAGTAAATTTTAACCACATCAATTACTGTTTGACCCCAAAGTAGAAGTAGAAGTGGAAGGTACCACTACATCCATAATAAATTAGATCAAATATAGATTATGAAAATCCTCTGGCGTAAAAGAAATATAAGAAAGAAACGTCACAGGAAAATGGTTCTCTTCAAAAACAAACTTGAGAACATTATTATAAACAATGCGCCAAGTGTCCTCACCCCCAAACTTTGCACAATAAACACAGTATTGGCCTTATATTGCCCATGTAGATCAGAATGGATGCATAGAGCTAGTTTTAGGAAATTTAACAGCATAAAATGAAATAATGGAGATTACATGAATACCAAAAAGTACATACAAGTGTAATTGTTTTCAATTGGCATCGTAGACGTTCTAGCCAAGCTGAACAAATTGATTTCAAGTAACCATAATAGACAATACGGGATGATTAGATTTTGAAAGACTCCACAGATAAGAAGAGCCAGAAGATGGAAACAACCTTAGATTACATCTTATTCCATGTATTGCCAATTGTTGTTGCTCATTAAACCATTGGTTAGTGCTCACTCAAACATGAACTTATTAACTGCCAAAGCATGCCAGGTGAACTTATTGACCGGTCAACCTAAAATAGAATACTGCAAATCCTGGATTTATTGACATCCCATATCCATAACAAGCACAAAATCAAGCTCTTTGACAACAGTAAATTGATTTGAACTAAAACCAAAAATAATACATTAATCCCAAAGCTTCTTTAATTTAATTGACATTATAGACTTATCAAAACAATAAATCAGCTACCCTAAACTCTAATTAAACAACTAAAATAAAACTTCTTTTCATCCATTCACTTTACAGTTCAAGCAACACAGTAGCACTATTACTAAAGCTGAAATCACCTCAAGAATATTTGAGCAGATAATTGCCGCAATAGGCTTGGCAGCATGCAAATTCTCGCCAGCGATAATAGTTAAGTTAGTAATGATAGGTTTGGAATTGAAAGTCAGCTCAGCAAGTGCAGTCCTGTACTGACTAACCAGTTCTTGAATAGCTCCCACCCTTTGTGAATCGCTACTCTCTGAATCTCTCTCCCTCGACAAAGCCGCCGCCGCCTGTTGAACAAAAGCACGGCCGTTGGAATTTCGACCGATGATGGGTTCTTCCAATCTAGGCTTTTTCAGCCCTAGCTCTCTCGATCTATCAAATGATCTACGAGAGCTCTCCATTTCCATGAGAGTAAAGATTCGATCAACCAAAAAACATAAATCAAAACCCTAATTTAATCCCTACTTTATTACATAGACAAAAATTGAAAGAGGAAAAACTAAGTTTATGGTAACTAATACTAACAAGGACTTCATACGAGCCTTACAAATCAGATACCCTAATCATTGCCCCTAATTATGTATACACAAAATCAAGATTGATACAAAAGTTCGATCTTTGAATACAAATATTGTGAATTGAGGAGAGAGACGAGAATATGATTGACGAAACTCCGATATAGTCTTCAAATCGAGCTTCTCTAGCTAGGTACATGTATATGCATTTGGGACCGTCAAAAACGAAAGAGAGAGATGAAGGAGACAAGTAGGCAGTAGCCAACGAGAAGATTGAAGATAGGGTACTTAACACCTATTTATCTAATAAAATACAATGATTTTAAATTTCCCGAAATAAATTATTTGGGTCATCCAAAATTTAAGATAAATTCCACCGTCCATACATCTATCTAATAAAATATAGTATCTATCTATCTAATCTATCTAATAATGATTTTAAATTTCCCGCTCACTTAATAAATCATCTGGACCGTTCTAAGTTTGAGATAAATCTCACTGCCCATACAGTGCCGGAGGCACGGGACCCAGCTAGTATACAATAATTAGAAAGTAATTATAAAAATAAAATAAATATAATATAATTACAAAAATAACACAATTCATATTAATAAGAAAACTTAAAATTAAGAAAAAATTTCTGCCATAACTAATCATTCAAATTCAAATATCTGGGATCTAACCACAAAAATAAATTCAAATTTCATAGGAAAGTTTACACAAATTTTGTACTTTGCAGGAGGTGGCTGAGGCAAATTTCAGAGGAGGTAGAAGCTTTGGAGGAGGTGACAGCTTCGGAGGAGGTGGTAATGGTGGCTTCAGAGGCGGCGGTGATGGCTATGGAGGAGGTAACAATGGTGGCGGTGGCGGTGGCGGTGATGGCGGTGGTGACTCAAGTGGTAGTTACAGAGACGGTGGAGGTGGAGGTGGAGGTGGAGGCTGGAGCGGTAGTGGCGGGAGCAACCATTTTCTGGTAGTAAAAGGAAATTCTCAAGATAGTGTAGAGGAGAAGATCAATAGTAATGTCATGGTAACCAAACTTTTATAACAAGGTAATCAAACTTTTATACCAAGGTAACCAAACCTTGGTAATTACCAAGGTAACCAAACTTTTATACTGAGGTAACCAAACTTTTATATTAAGGTAACCAAACTTTTATATCAAAGGTAACCAAACTTTTATACTAAGGTAACCAAAAGTTTGGTTACCATGACATTACTAATGATCTTTTAGACTTCTGTTATGAACAATTAATAAAATATTTCTTTTGCAGTATGCATATGTGGGGGATTTGGGGTTTTAAATTTTTCCCCTCCTCTTTGGAATTTAGGGTAAAAAACTGTATCCGATCAGCTCCAATCGTATCGAATCAGTTACCTAAAATTATGAAAAACCGATTAGACCGGTTTTTCAAACCGGTTATCTGGTTGGTGCAGTACCCATTTTTTGCTAAATTTTACCGATTGATTACTTTGGCCATCCTCTTTTGGGGAACGGAAGGGAGTATAAAATTATTTTTTTCTGCAAACCAAATACCAATGAACCATCATCATCTTCAATCCCAATAATCAGCAAAGAAATCCTAATTCTCTGTTTCTGAGTTTTAAAATGGACAGAAAATAAAAAAAATAGATGATAATTTGGACGAGAAAGAAATTGAAATAAGTAATATTTTTATAATTCTCATATTATTCTCAATTTTTAATATAATAAATTTTAAATTACAACTTATGTTTTCAATTTTAAATTTTCTATTCTTTTCTATTAAACTCAGAAACAACACAAGTGAAAACTTCAAGTTTTCTATTTCTTTTCTGTTCTAATTTTTGTTTTCTATTCTTTTATTTTCTGTTCAAAACTCACAAAAAACAACATCAAACATTTACATCGGATGATTGAGACCCTTTATTTTTATGTCATCATCGATCAACAAAACATTGCATAAAGTATAAGGAGAATTCACCATCAAAGTAAAGTTAATGACAGTAGATCCACCGAGAACTACAACCAGTAAAAAAAAAGTAGAAGACGTGCCGGAAAAATCTCAACCCCCATATTCACATCCAGTTCAAGTAGAATGAAAATACTCTTTTTTTTCCTTTCCCTTTTTGACAACTATTATTGGGGGGTTTGGATGATTTTTTATTGGCTTTGATAATAGGGTGGATTTCAAAAATTAAAACCCAATTACTTCAAACTGGTGGCTGTGTCGGCAGATGCAATGTCCACAAAATGAGAACGATCCTCTCTTCTTTACTTTCTGAACTAATTAACCAGAACAACCAGTTCGGTTCCTAAATCTCTTCACGAACCCGGTACCATTTGCAACAATGACGAACTAGTTTTGTTTTGTCCCAAAACAGTCTTTTCGAATCGATTTAATTAGCCTAAAAATAAAAAAAACGAATATATTTGGTTTGGTATGGTCTGATTCTTGTTGCATTTGTCCTCATCAGTTAATATTGTAGTTAGGCAAACATTTGCATTCAATTTTTCATTCTAAATATCTGATTTTTTTTATGATTTTTAAATTTATAAATTCGTACTCGCTCCACTAAAAGATTTTGTACCCCCACACCCCCGGCTCCCCTCTTCTTTAACTGGAAAGATTCTACTCGTACTGTCGTACAAGGGTAAACTGAAAAAAGTAAATTTAATTGTAGGCATACATCTGCGTCGTCCGTCCTCATTTCTTTAATTTTAAAACTGATGGGAGTAATTTTTGGTAACCAAACCAGTCAACTTTATCAGAGAAACCTGTAGCCTGTGGACCAATTGACCACCTCTCAAATGCGGGAGACAGATTTATGTCATGCCAGTAAAATTGGTTACGCCATCAGCCGATAACCATTTGCAACAATCATACATACAAAAAATATCAAATCACAATGTTGGCACTACTTGAGATGCCTGGGAACAATACGTTATGTGAAAAGAAGATTTTCTATAAGAGGCAGCAACGCAGCTTCTTCTGTTGCCCAAAAGAATACTACTTCTCAATAGGCAAAGTGAAAATATGTACAACAATCAGCCTGCATGAAATCACAATAATTCGAAAATGAGAATATAGAAACCAATAAAATAAAATTGGAATGAATTTGAAGGGATACTAGGCAAGGACTACCCCCCCCCCCCCCCCCAAAAAAAAAAAAAAAAAAACTCCCATCACTTTCACCCTGAGGAAGAATAAAGAAACCATTGGGTCCCATTGCCCTCAGGAACCATCATTTCTCACCCAATTAGACAAGGAACTAAGCACCTGGCTGCACACCAATAAAAAGTTTTGGATACAGAACCAGGTGAGAAAAGGATAATTTCAGGCGGTTCCTCACAAGTACATACTTGGCACAGCTAACGTTGTTAAGAGTTTTGTGCTCGTGGTAAAAATGTCACAAGGTTAAATTTAACAAGGGCAGCCCTCAGTATTAGTATTACCATCACCAAAAAATCAATTCATGAAGATTATTGAGAATTGAAGGTTGTAGATTACCAGAAAGACAAGCTTGGGTTTATCCAAGCAGTTCCCCTGCTTCTGCCAGAACTAAATCATCAATGAATTATGTATATGTGCACAACTAAATATCAAAGATGCTTCATGTGAGCAATGGCAGATCTGCGCGACCTGGTTGTTGTGTGGGAGGTTTTATCAATGGACTTAGAGATTCCATGATGCTGGCAAAGGAAGGGCGTTTCCGCGGCTCGCTGCAGAATCAAATTTGTATCAATGAAAAGCAAACTAAAATTTCAATACATGTAAAACAATGAATTGTTGGGATCAGGAAATGAAGCAATTCCTACTCACTTCGCCCAGCATGCCTCAATTATGGAAGCAACTTGAGGATTTAAATCACGAGGAATATCAAGCCTTTTCAAATTAAAACCAACAGCAGCTACAACCTACAATACAGTATTATAAAATCACACATGAGAAAAATAAGCTCACACAATATCCCTCTTCTTGACAAAAAAGAAGAGAGAGAGAGAGATGAAGAAAACAGAAGTAGGAACCCTGGACCTAAACGGAAGAAAATGGGGGTTGAAACAGGATATGAAACCAAACGTAAGACTACTGATGGGATTATAGGCGTAATTGTAGGTAGTTTACAATCATAAAAATGCATCAGGTTAGTGTACAGAGCAGCAAGTGTTAACAATCATTCAAGGTTCAAATTGTCAAATGAATTAAGTAGCGGAGTACAATGGAAAGGAGGAGAGGAGGTCTAGGGTCACTTTAAAAGTTCTAAATATGTGATATGACTTCATATTATATTAATAATAGTAGGGCTGGTAGAAATGCTGATGGGATAAATCATCATCATCATTATTAGCAATAAAAACAAGTAATTAGAGCTGCAGATCAAAGCTCTGGCCTCTATGATGTAGACAAAAAAATTGGTGGTTTCCTATATTTATTCAAGCATTTGATGAAGAAAGAAAAAATCACACATGGAGGATAAGAAGTCATCCTAAAAGAAAACAAAGAAGTTAGCGGGAATTTTTTAGGTATTACTGAAGCACCACTCACCAATACCTATGAAACTATGACGGAGAACGTAAAGTAGTAATCAAATCATAAAAATAAGCAGTTCTAAAGGTCCTCTAATATTGCCCCGAGTCTACAGAAGACAACTTTTAGCCACAATTCCGAGTATCAGTAACTCTCTACTCTTAATTGTATTAAATTACCAAAAGAATTTAACTTGAATGTACAAACCTGTAAGGGATTTAAATTACCCCAGGGTTGCTGCAGAGTTGCAAGCTCCCACAAAATTACACCAAAGCTGTATACATCTGACTTTTCATTTGATGGTTCATCACGAAGGACTTCTGGTGCCATCCACTCGGGCTATTTAAGAAAACAAGGTCAAAAATATTGTGATAGAGAATGTAATATAAAGATAATGATACTATTATGATGTGATTAAGTTTGAAGAAAACTCACAGTTCCTGCAGCTGACTTTGATGAAAGATATGTGTTTGCTTTTAAGCGAGAAAGACCAAAGTCACAGACCTGTATTAACAGTCAAATATATTACAAAGAAGTAACAGCATACACAAAGACGCAAAATAGAAAAAAAATCATCTGAGAAAATACAACCCATTTATGATTCCAACGATAAGACTAGTAAAAAGGAAGGGTGAAGAATGTTATATATTTCTGGAGTTGTATCAATTGTCGATGAAAAAGTAAAAATAGGCTATATTTAACGATGAAAAAAGAATAACAGAACCTCAAGTGTAGTGGGGTGTGACAGTGTGAGTTGGACATGTCAGTTATTAAACAAACTTTTATATCGAGCATGTAAATTACAAATAGAAGGTACAATCTATCCCTTTGAAAACAAAGATGCTGATAAAATTATGCCTGTACAAAACCACGTTCAGATAACTGCTTGTCAAAAATATTTCATACTCTTATTACATAGACTTTGGAGAAGAAAATTCAATATTTAATGTGTGTTTTTTGTTTTTTTATTTTTGGTGGGGGATTAACAAATTCAGCAGCTTGACCTCTTAACTTATAGCCTGCATCTGAGGTGTAACCTACATAGACATTAGGGTGGTTTGAGATATCAATACATTTCTATGCAGCTTATGCTTGACCTGTGGCCTTCACGTCTAACATTTACTGTGATTTACAGGGCTTTCATATCAAATAATTACTTTGTTGAGAGTAAAACTCACAAAATATGTCAGGCAGAGGGCATTTTGGGCAGCAAGCAATAAATTAGTATATTCTAGAGTTGGTATATTTTGAGTAAGCATGTGAGCACATGGGTAGTTAGTTATTTTGTGAGTGTAGGATAAGAGAATATGGTGTAGGTTTAGACTTTAATTTTCAAGTAAGTTTGTGTAGTCTATAAATACAAGTCCTATAACTTTTATTTTACAAATGACGAATGATATGAAAATTTGAGAAGCAATTTTGCTCTCACGCCTATCTCCCTCCTTCTATCTTCCCCCAAAATTGAGTCTATCTGTCTGTTCCTTTCTTTCCTCCCTAAATTCCTTTTATCTATCCCTCTATTTTATTTTCAATCTCTGCAGATTCAAGTCAGGACAAGGTGTGGCCTGACAATTTGGTATCAGAGTTATTCCTTCACTGGAAAAACTCATCTTCATCATCATTTCACTACTTCACAACTGTTCATCACCAGAAATACAGACAATCAAAAAACACTTCATTCGGCCACAAAACCTATTGAAACACATCCCAAACTAGCCCAGAAGTAAACAAGCAAGGATCTGAGCACAGTAGTAGCAAAACTCCATAAACAATGCTCTGCTTTGCTGAAACTTGCAACTCAACATATTAATTATGCTGAAACAATGGTTATGTTTGATAAAAGGAAGGGCAAGACAGGTCACATGGACCATAGAGAAGATAAGGGATTTTTTAGAAATCTCATCCATGCTGAGAAGTTAAGGGCATTTTGAGCAGCAAGCAATAAATTAGTATATTCTAGAGTTAGTATATTTTGAGTAAGCATGTGAGCACATGGGTAATTAGTTATTTTGTGAGTGTAGGATAAGAGAATATGGTGTAGGTTTAGACTTTACTTTTCCAACAAGTTTATGTAGTCTATAAATACAAGAGTCCTGTAACTTTTATTTTACAAGTGACGAATGATATGAAAATCTGAGAAGCAGTTTTGCTCTCACACCTATCTCCCTCCTAACTTCCGTCAAAATTGAGTCTATCTGTCTATTCCTCTCTTTCCTCCCTAAATTCCTTCCATCTATCCCTCTATTTTCTGTTCTATCTCTGCAGATTCAAATCAGGACCAAGGTGTGGCATGGTTTTCACCCAAGGCTTCAAAAAATAAATATATAATGTACCATTATATAATGCTGACTACGTCTGCGTTAAATTCCTCAGTTATAGTAATTCCCCTAGCCTACCCAGTCCACCACCTTAGTTATAAATCAGTGATGAACAACAAGTAGAGTGAGACTTTTATTAACAAATTATTTTCCACAAAATATATGAGCGGTGAGGGAGAAAGGAAAGAAAGAAATAGAGCAATATTTTTTCAACACCTGAATTCAACCACAAAATCTACTGAACCAGATTTTGTTGGTGGATTAACTCATGTGTCAAATACCTAATGTACAACTTCAGCTCGTACATTATCATTGCCAATCTCAGATTTAAATTGGTTAAAAGTTCCGGTGTTATGAACCAGGCATTGATAACATTATAACTAAAGCAAGATGATGAATAAAAATGTAACAGGCAGCTTATAAAGCTTCTCTCAGCATAACAATGATTATGGCTAATGGATAAAATGTTAAAGGGGTTTCAAGATCAATAACATCAAGCCACATGCCCACATGAGTTCATGAGAACAAATACTTCAATTTCTAAGAAATAAGAATAATCAAGAGAACCAAAAGGTAGTTGATTAGCAGCAATCTTCTATGTGACCATGCTCCAGATTTCCTTCTTACCTTAACAGTATATTTTTTGTCAACTAAAAGATTGGGAGATTTCAGGTCCCGATGAACGATGGGAGGGTTGCGTCTGTGAAGATAGTTCATTCCCTTGGCCTATAATAATCATACAGAAGTCATTAGAGAGCGAGGATGCTGATAACAAAAGGAAAACAAACACAAGGCTATATAAAATTTTACAAAAAAAAGTCCTAGATAGATACCACGTCATAAGCCATACTCAGCCGACGCCTCTCATCCAACATTTCTCTAGCACCAGATTTATGCAAGAGCCTATATAAACTACCTCTACAGTTCAAAGACAATAATGAAAACAGTTAGACAGAAAACAATGTAGTTTAGCATTGCAAGGAAAAGGTAAGTTGTAAAGGAGTAATATTGAGGAGGCATTAATAAACCTTGATAAATACTCGGTAACTATTGACAAATTTGGAGGCTGCGTAACAACCCCCATGAAGAGAACAATATTTGGATGCCGAAGGCGTCTCATTATTGCAACCTAACAGAAACAAATAGTGGGTATTGAATTCACAGTAACCGAGTAATATGTATACATATATGCATTTAAGCATATGAATATTTCAGTTCAACACTATTTCTCAACTTTTTAAGCTAAATCAACAAGAAAGTAAACTAACACTTACCTCCCTTAAGAACTCCTTAATTCTCTCTGCATGAAAATCTTGGTCCATAAGAATTTTGACTGCAACATCCTGAAAATTCATGCTTTTGTAAGATCACAAATATAAAGGGATGATACAAAGTTACCAACCATTATAGTCCAACTGACGAACACCAAGCAATAATTGAGATGCTGAAGGAGAATAAAGAAGATTGTCATATATATTACTCAGCAAGAAAATTTTAGGCATTGCAAATTCATGCAATAAATAATAATACTGGTTAAAGTAATGATGCAAAGATCTGTCATTTGAAAATAAAACACTATCCAAAAAAAATCTGATATTTATAAGATGAACCTAGAAAACAAATGAGACCCTATCCAATCAGGCCCTCATGACATTATTCGATCTAATTTAAGAATGTTCTACTCTACATAATGGTTAAAGATGATACACATGATAAAAATTTGCACGATCTAATCCATGAAAATAGCACATGTTAGCAGCTCTCATCAATGTCAGCATCTTACATATAGATTGTTTTAACATAATTATAGTTTTCCCACTACTTAAACCTTAAACCATGGGGCATCCATTTAGTGCCTTAGCAAACTAACAAAGAAAAAACCAGAGGATAGAATACATTCATATTCATCTTAAGAGGTACCTGATCATGAATAAGTTCGAAATGAAAATCTAGAAGCAAATGATGGATTACTTACAGAGCCATTCCAATCAGCACGATGGACAGTACCAAAAGAACCTGACAAAATAACTCAATTTGTTTAAGAATAGCTTCCTAAATCTGGCAAAAACTGCCTTTCCTCCCAATAATAAACAACCATAATGGAGTTCGTAATCTACAATGTTATCCAAACCAGTGGAAGGGAATTACCTGCTCCGATTCTCTCTTTTAAAACCAGATCATTCCATGGAATGTTTAAATCTTCCACATCAAGGGTAAGTTCCCTACTCTGTCTACTTGAAGCAAGTTGACTGCCCTCAAGAAACCTCTGATCTTCAACTGTGTCCAGCCTTGGATCAGATACGGAAATAACGGGTTGCAGATCTCGATGCCCGATGTGAGGGGTGTGATTTAGAGGAACTGGGTTTTTTACCATATGAGCTGAGCTTATAATCATCCCAGGAATATATGCATTAAAATGATGCAAATCTCTGTCTCGAACCTTAGTCCTGGAAGCCTTTGGAGGCAGATGTGATTGAGAAATTTCACCACTATTGCTTGGACTAAACCCAGAGTTGTTCTTATCCATGTAGTTCTTATTTTGCTTAGGATACATGGGGTCTCCAGTATCTCCGTCAGTAACAGTACCTGCATTTTAAATTCATTTATCTTTAGAATCCTTAAAACTCCACAAGCCACATATATCATATCAGTAATGATGAACACCGTCCCAGTATAAATTACACCTAAAACATCAAATTTTAATTTACCATAAATAATGTTCTCGTGAAATCAATTTAAAGCTAGAAACTAAAGAATTAAGGAAACTAATCTCAACTGCGAAGGACACATGTAGAATCCATACAAAGAGAAAATGAATTCCATCAAGCGTAATCAAATCTGTATGATTTCTACTTCTAGTATTCTTGCCACGTTGATGAAAGCAACACACACAGTTAAGGCAGTAAGAAAGAAAAAGGTAGCTTCCACATACATTATTGTCTGTATAGTATCATTAATATGGTCCCAAAACATAACAACATGCACTAAGAAAAGAAAGTTGACACAATACAGACATGAAAATCACCTTCCGAAGAATCTTTAAATAAAAGATCAAGCAATTGACTGTCCGAGAAATACTGTTTGGCCAGTGACCTGAAATCAACCCTTGGTTCAACTTGTCTGAATCGCGGAAAGCGCAATGGAGAAGAAATTGAGATGGAAGATGGACCATTTAGCAAAGAATCAGGCTCACACAAGCTTCCTGGATTCCCAATCAAATCAACAAGAAACTCCCTGTAGTGATACATATTTATTTAGTTTCAATTCTTATTGAAGACAGTAAAGTCAGATGGATGCAAATGGCATAAAATTTTTAAGAGAGAATAGATAATATGTTCTACAGAACCTGATTCAGTGGAAGGAAATGAAAGAGAGGAGGGGATACAGATACTCGGTCACAAGGGGAAAAGCCAATACCCAGTCACATTACCATTAATCATCAACGTTGGGCAGGGTACAGACTTAACCTTTTGCATGATTTACACAGTGACCCTTCTAAAATTTGGACCTGCAACCTCATAATTGTCGCGTAACATTTATCACTCCACAATGCAATGCCATTGGTATAGAGGAGGTGATTAAGTTAAAAACTCATTTGAGAAAATTCATTTCCCATGAGGTTAAGCAGAGTAATGGTACACCTACAAAAGACTCTTACAAAAAACAAATTACTAAATGATGTGTCATACTATAATTAGTTGATGATCCACCATATATGAATCAGCCCAATGGTTATAACTAACCACAACCATACACATCATTTAGTATACAATTTTAGTATCAATTTTTCAGTTATTAAAGCATTATTGGGCTAAGAATAATGTCGAGTATGTGGAGATGGCTTTCATTCTTTGCAATAGCAGGCTAGTTAGGTACTCCAACAACAGTTAAAACAATGCAACAGCCATTGACAAAGTCCTACACTTGAAATAATTTGAAAATAACAAAAATAGAAGAATGTATTTATTTTTTATCAAAAAAAGTCCATAATCCATAATGTACTAACTACTAGAAAACGCTTATTTCACATATACTAAAAAATAGCCGAAGGGGCAGAAACCCGGATACATACAAAAAGGCCTAGCAGCCCACAAGAAACCAACATACAAGAAAAAGGCAAAGCTATACACTTTATGATTGCCTAATATTATTGGAGAATTTAGTAAGCTCTTGGATGTCATAACTCATGAAAGAGGTGAGGAGGATGCAGAAACCCAAAAAAAATACTTGCAGGACATATAGTATTTAAACAATAATGATAAGGGAAACCTACAAACATTGAAGCTCAGAATATTAACATGGAGAAGACGGTGGTTGTGTGAAAAATATGATTGGATTAGTTGTGAGAGCATGGATGAAGTTAATCTACAAAAACTACCTTAAAGACCAGCTTCTATAGCATCTAGATAAATAAATTATTATTTATATTAAGATGGAATTATTTTATTCAATATATTGCTAAGGATATGTATAAATAGTGAAAAGATATTGATAAGGATGATCGGGATCAAAAGATGTGATCCATTTACTTATACGCTTTAATCTAGTTAGAGAACTAGGCAACATGCTACTACCTCCATCCCAATTTAGATGTCATCGTTGATATACACTATAAGAATATCATGTGCGGTATAAAAACTTTGTAGAGATCCATGAACCTGAGACCAAATCTTGGTATCTTCAAAAAGAGGGTAAATTTGAAATGTAAATATAAGTTTACAGCTAAGTGACGGGATTTTAAGACAATTTAAGGAAAGGGAACCCCTATATTGCGAGTGATGGTTTGAGATTTCTCGCAATATTGGAATATGCAAGATCAATGAACCTTATCCAGCAAGGAAGTTTATATAAGATGTAGCTCCCCGTGTCTTGTTTTCTATATATATATTCATTTGGTCCTTGCTTATAGTGAGTGGAACAAGAGGCCTCTCAAGGTTATTGAGTTTCATGTCCATATCGTGGTGATAAATACTAGTCCAGTCAGAAAGAAAGGGGGGAAAAAGAGTGATATTTCTCTATTTATTTTTTCCCCGAATATTAAGGTACACATAGAACACTTGGACAAAAATTATTTTCCAATAATAGATTTCAGCGTTTGAAGTTTAATATTGAAAAACGTTCATCAGAAAAAATATATATATGTCTAGCGTGTCCCATGCTAACCTAATATTTTGGGTGAGGGAGACTAAACAAGAAATAGGATTTTTCTTTTTCCTTTACCTTTTATACAGTCTATTTTAGGCTACAAAAAAGAGTACCCCTGCCGTACTGTAAACTGTTTTTTAGATGTTAGGAAAAATAACTGCTACTAGGTTATACCAACAATTTATTATTTATCTAGAGAACAGAAAACAATTCCAAGAAACGAGAAATAACACAAGGTTAAGTCATGTGCATAGCACAAGAGACGCAATGAATGGAGTAGAGTGTGGATGAATATATGTTTGCAGCAGCTTATCTGTACCAGATTATAGCTTGTAGCTAATCTGATTAGTAGCTCAAAACGGAAAGGCTATAATCAAAGTATAGCTCAACATTGGCACAATTCACAAGTTGTTCAGAAGGTAATTATCATATTACAGATAGGTGCATTCAGTTAAAGAATTTTCTGCACTTTCGAGGATACTATCAAGTAAATTCATTAGCAGAAGTGATATTCCTTAATAATTGATTGTCACGATATAATTATGATTATCTCCAACTGCTACAGACAAGCCCTGAGAACTTACTAAAGTATGTGTGTTCCTTTAACAAATGGCTAGTTTTAGCAAAGTATTTTAGTGAACCATATTTAACTAAAGAAAGTGTGCTTCAGAATGGCGAATCACGCATATACCTTATAAACATTTTAGCTCTGAGGAAGGCATTCGAAGTACAAGATGAAATGGGGGATTTAGATTATAATTCTTACCATTGACCAAAGGTAAAAAGAAAATGAGCTGTCATGGCAGTTAAGAAGAATCACCTGTCAATTCCAAAACGAACAAGACAAGAGGAAGCGTCATCTCTTTTACAATATTTGCATCCCTTAGCAATACGACATGGTAAGTCAATTGTGTCGGCTAGCACCTGTAGAAGTCATATTTTTTGGCATATTAATCCCCTGAATCCTTGAAGAATACAACTAAAATTATATTATATTTTATAAATAAGTAAAATAAGGAGGGAGCAAGAGAAATAAAGAGAAAAATATTCAATGTCTCACAAGTATTATGCAACTTTAACCAGCATGAGAACAAATAAGTAATTACATAAACCATATGAAAAATAGAATTTCGTGTGATAAAGAAGATAAAAAAATTCCTTAAACTGGAGTAATACATATTTTATGGTATAGAAAGGTGAAGATTTCATTTAAGTGTCTATACCATACTTTAAATAATACTGCCCGGTGTCTGCAGAGACCAATAGAGAGGCTGCCTATTGGAAGCACAACAGATCCAATACAATCCTTTAGATCATCACTGCACTCTTTCCAGATAGCTAGTAAGTCATCTTCTCCGGAGAAAGCTGCACCCCTTGTGAAAGCAAAATAACTTACTTACAAAAAGAATTCAACATATACAAATATATCTCGTATTTTCATAATAAAAGGTGCTGCAAACTCACCCCATACGATTGCAGATGAGCTTTGCTAACTGGTCAACAACCTCTTTTGTGGTGTTACAATTACAGGAAACACTGTGAATCCGGTTTTGTAATTCCTTCAAAGTGGCATCACCTCGTCGATCAATCAAAATAACTTCAACTGAAGATTCAGTTCTAGGATCTATGGCTTTCAAGGATTCAATTGATGGTATGCGGCCACTGTCTTGCAAATCAGAGCATACAGTCCACACATATGGATCCATTCCATTGATTAAGTAAAACCCATCCGGAACTTTGTCAAAGTATGATAAGCACCCTTTTGCCTGAGGCACATAAAATTTTGTAAATCTAGAATCTGGATATTGTAAAACTTATATGCACATGGAATATACATTTCTGATTCTCAATCTGTACAGATCCTTTTAGTAGGCAAAAAGTGCATTAGGAAAATGAATAAGCGTGAAAAATTTATGACTCAATAGTTTACAGTTTTGTAGATAGTACCTTAATTTCTGTCCTTGTTATATTAAGCTGATAAATGGAATCCTAAGCTCAACTAAGGATACCGCTAGTTTATGTCTGCCCCAAGTTAAAACATATTTTCAAAAACCTTGATGAAGCAGAAGATTCATGAAAAGCATATTTATTCTCCTCACAATACTAAGTCTAATTATTGTAATAAGATCCCAAAACTGTAATTATACAAACATTTTGTATATAATCATAACAATGATTATTTGTACTGTTTCAGTACACAAGAACATGCCAAATATTGATAATGATAATCTATTTTAGAACATAGTGGGCGTACCCATCTACAAGACTACAAGCAAGTGCATAACCACACATTAATGCATTAGCTATTGTAAACAATTTTGTATATACTTCTATTCTAACCTTAATTTCCTTTTTTTTTAATCAAATAAATCCATCTAAATTTCAATACCATCAATTCCCTGGTTCAAGCATTAAAACCTTTTTTGCTAATAGATAATTAGCATAGCACTCAAACTTTATACGGGAAAAAAAACTTACGGAAAAATGTTGATATGCAGTGAAAGATGTAGCATTACAAAAACCTACCCAAAACCGATGAGACATAGCCTCAGCTGAACCAGAGGAGGCTGCCGACGACCGTAAAGCCAATTCTTCAGGCACCGAATCCAAGAAATTGGGATCATCGGCACAGGTAGCTTCGGAAGAAAGACGAAGCGCCAAGGACAACTGCAATTGGTAACTCTCCTCCGTCTGCTGCGCCCAGCTCTTCGAAGAAGACGAAAATGAGCCTCCGCCGGCAGTTTCCACAGCCTTAGGCCTCAATTCTCCACCGTCATGAAACGGTCCCAAACCCAATCCATCGTGATCGCAAGCCGCGGAAGAAAGCGACGGCACATAATAATCGCCGGAGAGCGAACTCTCGCCGAAACTACTCCCACTGGACTGCCTCTGCAACCCGATCGAGGTAGGAAACGGCGTCGTCCCCATCCGATTAAGTTGCTGCTGAATCATTCGATGATCGGTCGAGTCCCAATCAAAAGCCCCATCGTTCTTGGCCTTGTTCTTCTCGCCCGAGTCGGAGGAGGCCCCAGCGGATAGCTTGGGCGGAGGAGGCTGGTGATGGTCGTCGGGAATTTGACTCAGCAGAGTGTAATTGGATCTCCTACCACCAATCAATTCCATTGACAAATTCAAAGTATCACAAAACCCTACGAACCGCCATTGCAATAGGTCGGTGGTGTGAGGTTAGTTGGTTTTTCTCTCTCCTCTCACTAAAAATTCGATTGTCCGTGTCGTACTAGTCCAGATGAAAGGGGGGAAGTATCGGGAATTTATTTAACTAAGGGTAATAATATCCTATCCAATCACCTCACAGAACAGGTAGGAAAGAGTCAAAATTGCGGGCAGCAAATTCTGATTTTTTTAAAAATTCAGACACTTTTTATATATATTAGATAAATCTACTAAATAAATCCACGCCCTTTTCCAATTATTAATTGATGCAAAATGACTATTTTGAAAAGGTTAATGTTAATTAGCAGTGAAATATTTTAAGTTGAGAAAAATGATCAATATTGAGGGAGGCATTTTTGCATTAAATTTACGCTGCAATTACATAAATCACACATTCACACTTATTGTTAATCTCTTTATACTATCCTCAGTTATTTACCAAAAATCACAGTTATTTTTTTAAGCAAAAGGCAAAGATAATTTTATTTTATTTTTTAAAATAAATATTTGATTGTTATAATACGTTTCATACAGTATTGAAAATTAAACTAAAACACATAAAAATCACCTCCTAAATAAACTTCATGAATCAAACATTTTCTGCCCATAATTTTCACTTTAAAACTCAACTTCTCGTTAGCATTCATCAAAAATGTATTGTGCTTCGACAGTGGAGTGAGTCCGAGGGGAGGAAAATAAGAGAAAAGTTGTGATGCATTGACATTTCATGTGCTCATAGAGTGGCCTGTGTTTAATGACTAATGTTGACCATATTTGGCTGCCTAGCTAGTAGCTAGCTACACACATATATATACTAGAGTATGTATCGAATCATAATCAATAATTTTTGTAATTTAAATTCTAAACGAGTCAAATATAATTTTGTTCAGATTTTATATATATTTTTATTCAAACTCTTTTTAAATTTATATTTAAATTATATTATTGACGAATTCCTATTTTTTTAATCGAACCCAAACAATTTTGTTTGATTTACCGTTGTAGTTAAAATTGTGGTTAGAACAAATGTGGCGGAATCAATTAATCAATCCTAATCAGGTGAATATAGTTGGATATAAAACGTGATTCTGTGTAATTTTTTTTATAGTGGTGTTAAAAAACATGACACGTGTACTTATTCTATATGAAGATCATCTCGACAATCCATACACCAGAGTCGCCTAGCTGGGACAAACACCATGTCACCCACTCCCCCACTCCCTCTACCGCAACAATTAAAAAAAAATACGAGCCTTAACTTTGTAAATAATTTAAGAGTCATGTTATATATATATACTAGCTGGGTCCCGTACTTCCGACACTGTATAAATAATATGATTTATCTTAAACTTTGAACCATCAAAATAATTTATTGAGTGAGCGGAAAATTTAAAGTCATTTGTATTTTATTAAATTATTATTAGATTATTAGATAGATAGATGTATTTTATTTGATAGATGTATGAACGGTGGGATTTATCTTAAACTTTGGACGGCCCAGATGATTTATTGAGTGAGCGGAAAATTCAAAATCATTTGTATTTTATTAGATAGATATATGAGATATGTAAAAATTAAAAAATATTTTATTTTATTTTATTATATATGTTTTTACGTTAATTATAATTTAAATTCGTTAAATATTTATCGATATATATATATATATATATATATATATATCATTTTACATAATTTAAATTTGATATTAATTGAGAAATGATACATTTGTCCGACTCTTCTCTTACAAATATCGTGGCTGATTCAATTAGCAAATTTTTGCAAAGATAATGTCATGTTCACTCTATACCGCCACATCAAAATAAAATTATTATTGATTTTTAAATATTTTCGAACTCAAAATTAACATATATTCATTAAATTTTAAATAATAAAATTGTGAATATTATAAAAAATACTATTAATTATAAAATTCACCGTTTCATAATTATTCATAAATCATGTCATTTTTGTATTTGAAATTATCTTAAATTAATTTTCAATAGTCAATAATAATCTTATAATTTGAAAAATAAGATATTTGAAAATATCTCAAACTGACTTTCAAAAGTTAATAATAGTCATATATTCATTCCATTCAAAAACTAGAGATACAATTTCACTTTTAAGGTCAAGCGACGGTATATTAAACTTCAAAATTGGTAATTTGACTTATAAAAATTTAGAATAAAATAAAATTTATGATTAATAATTTGTGTTATATACTATACATGTAAGGCCAACTTTTTATAAATGAAGATTTAATTTCATCTATTTATTATTTTGAAATAGTAAATGTTGAATTGATTAATGTGGTTAGTTATGGGTAAAATACGCAAATATTTTTAATTAAGTAAGTGGTTATAAAATACTTATTGTTGTCGGAGAATATTCGTTTGGTCGTGAAATATTCTTGCTGTCAGGGAATATTCGTACGACGGCGCAGCCTTGTGTGGGCCCCATAACGGAAAGCAATTGGATGAAAAAAACGACAAGTATGAGTTGTTTATAAATAACGGCGTAGTTGTTACCGTTAATACTGTTGGAATACCCGGTGGTTAAAACACAGTAATACGCATTGTTGCATAGTAACACACGGTATTGCACCAATTATTGATTCTTACGTAAAAAGACACTACTCAATAATTGTTACAGTAATTACTGTTCAGTATTTTATTTTATTGATTCAATAATTGTTGCGTTGATATTTTATATTACTGTTGTTTCAATAATTGTCACTACACAGTATTTTCTATTATCGAAGCAATAATTCATATTATCTGAATAATATTATTAGAAAATATTATTGGCAATGTCTAGAAAGTTCTGTCTAAGGAGAGGTTTGGTCACCTAATTGCGCACCAGTAATGAGAGATCCTTATTGAAAAGCCCCCTCTTTCCTGGGAACGGCCTGGTTGCTAGTACTGTGATTCTGTAATATTATTTGTGAATAATTAATTATCGATTTATATGATGAGAAAAATATTAATTTTATGTGGATATAGATGGAGAAATTTTTTAAAATGTCAATTGTTAAAAATTGATATTTTATCTTTTCTGATAAAATAATATTTTATTATATTATTATAATATAAAAATGGTGATATTTTTATAATGAATGTGGGATATATGAGTATATGAGGAGGAAGAGTATTTTTGTTGCAGAAATTGATTAACGCATGTTTTGTGTGTCGGTGGACCTTATTTCTTGACTGAAATTTGATTATAGCCTATAAAATCATCCGTATGTAGATTTCGGTCATTTTCTGTTTGGAATTTGAAAAAACTTTCTTCTGCAAAGTTGTAGAGAATTGAATTTCCTATAAAAAATCATGAGATTCAAATTTTTTCTGATAAACGGGCTATTTATTATGAATTATTGAAGTTCCGAAGCTCTGAAATAATTAATTTTTGAAGTTTTAAATATTTTTTTAATAAAAAACGTTTTTTATATGTTGTGAGCCTCATTAATCACTTGCTAAGTTGCTGAATTCAGAAGTCTAAGGTTGGCGTAGAAAATTTTATTTATATAATATTATTATATTAAATTTTCTGCTTTGGTGTTCTAAGCATTTTCCTATAAATAGGGTGCTTAGGTTAGAATTGAAAATCACACCAGAAACTGAAATTTTCTCTCTTTCTCTCTCTATAATATCGAGCGTATTTTGTGAGTATTTTAGTACTTTGAGTATTGTTATACGGTGTAAGTTCTTTCAGCACTATATCCAGTATTCCAGTTAGAAGTACTATTTTTTCTGAGGTAAGGGATATTATTTTTTTTAAATGATATTATTTCTTCAATATCATTATGCCGAAATATTGGTTGGAACTTTTTATCAAATTTGGAACTTTTTCATGTCGGGGTTACTATTCATGAGTTACTATTCACGAATCATGATGCTGTTTTTTGTAAAATTTTTATCTTTTGGTGTCGGAGTTACTATTCACGTATACGGTACTATTCACGTATACGGCACTATTCACGAATACGACACTATTCACATAAAAATTAAATTTTCGTTTTTCGTTTAAAACATCTATTACTAGTTTTGATTGTATCCATGTTTTGATCATTCTTGAATTTTACTCCACTCTGGTTATTTCTGAAGTATTTTCGAACTTGGGTTATTTAAATTATGAATCCTTAATATTTGTTCTTTTGTTTCACTGGATTCGTTTTCTTTAAAATATTTTTCATCATCCTCAATCCTAAATGATGATATAACTGAATATATTTGGCCTGTAGTGCAAATATGAATGATTTTATAATGAATATATTTGGCCCGTAGTGCAAAGATGAACAGGTGTTTAGATGAACATGACCAACTGGTGAATATCTTTGGCCTGTAGTGCAAAGATGAATATTTGATTTATGATGTATATTGATGTTACAGGGATAAAATATCGATGATGGACTTTTAAATTTATATATAGTAGTAGATTTCATTCTCTACTTAACTCTTCTAATGAATTATTGTTTCCGATACAATTGTTGATCTAAAACTTGTTGCCTTTTGTATTCTATTAGATTTTTCCCTGTTGAAGATTAAGGATAATTTGTTGTACATTATCTTAGTCATAATATTTTTTACTGGGCTAGTTGAGCTCACCCTTTTCATTTTTATTCCATTTTTTTATCAGGAGACGAGAATATAGCGGGAAATAGTCGGGGTGTGGAGTAATGGTTCAAGACAGTTGTTTTAGTAGTCCTCACTATTTTGTAAAATAGTGTATCAATAATTATAATGAGGACTTATTTGAGTGTGGATATTGTCTAGATGACAATATTTAAATTTAAACTCACAATTTTTATGTTGTATTAATAAAGTTGTAGTTATTTCTGTACCATGTATTTGGCGACTCAGAATATGTGATGTATACCTATTTTGGGGGCGTCACAATACAATTATAATAATTGTATCGATCAAAATGAACTAAATTTACATAAATTTAAAAATTAATATGGTGTCATTTGCTCTCAAAAGTCAAATCGTATCTAGAGGCTTCAAATTGATGTTTGTTGACCTACGTCACGTAGTAGGCTACGTGGCAATTTGAATAGCATTATTTGCTACTTTTATGTTTTGTGCCTCAATAGTTTTTTTCAATTTAATGAGTTATACATCAAACTCATTAAGCGTAATAAATGTTTTTAGCCTTTAATTGTAGATTTGAAGAGTGAGAAGTAGGTTGCAGATTTAAATAGTGGGAAGAATATTTGTTGACCTACGTGACAGTTTGAAGAAACTGTTGGAGAGAATTTTTTTTATGTGACTCACCTATTTGAATAACCCAAAGTGGTTGGAGACGTACTTATTATTAAGGGGACTGAAATGCACTTATGTCCTAACATGCTTTTTGTTGAAGTATGGACCTTGTTTGTCCATGGCCTTTCATTTGTTGAAACAATTCGGACGATCAAAATGACGGTCCTTATTACTCAGCAAGTGGATGAGTACAACCCTGTTTTATGATGACACGAGGTTGTATGTCATTAGACATCTTGTATGATAGTGGCAAACACCCTTCCAATGTTGGGTTCGCCTCTCCTTATGTGATTCACCAAATATAACTGCTAAAAGATGTATATAACACACTTGTCTATACTGTTTAGGGAGAACTCCACAGCTAGAGACCACCGTTCTATTCCCTTGTTACCCCCTCTCGACCCAGCTACAATTTTATTACCTGAAAGGAATTGTGAAGCAAAAGGGTGAGCACAACTAGCTCGGTAAAGAATATCATGACTAAAGATAATTAAATTATCAATAGCCTTCATCAATAACAAATCAGAGATTTAGAACACATGGTAGATGATAAAAATTTCAACCATAGTTACAGCGGAACGAGCAATCCATTAGAAGAGTCAAATATACTATGAAATTTATTATTTTCTCCATGTTAAAAATTCACCAACAATGTTTTATCCCTGTAACATTAATCAACAATTCTGGTCCAAAATCATATGAATAACTCATAATCATAATTGTAGTTATAAATTCCTCTTTTCATCCAGGACGAAGATAATTTTCATCACCTATCTTTACCTGAAACATCAAAGATCATGGTTACACCAAATCACATTTCTGGTTCATAATCATACTAATAACTTTATCTTTGCACTACGGCCAAAGATATTCATTTGTATCACCAGTTGGTCATGTTCATCTCAACACCTGTTCAACTTTGCACTACTGGCCAAAGATATTCAACAACATGTCATATTTGCACTACGGGCCAAAGATATTCATCAACCATTAATCTTTGCACTACATGCCAAAGATATTCCTCAACAGTTCATATTTTCACTACAGGCCAAATATATTCATCAACAGTTCATATTTGCACCACAGGCCAAATATATTAATATCTCAAAGAAATATATAATTATTTCAGAATTTATATAAACAATAATTATAACCATGTTGATCAATTCCCCTTTACACTTAAGCTAAAGATATTCAATTATAAATTCAATGGTCATGATCATACCAGTCACAATTCAACTTTTCACTACTGGCCAAAGAGAACCCTAGTCATGATCATACCAATAATCTACTCATCTTTACACTCCAGTGAAAGAGAATTTCAACATCGGGGTTATAAAAATATTATATATGATAATAAAAGCAATATATAATTTTAATCTCCAGAGTAATATTCATAAATCAACTATAATTTGGTTAGAAAAAGAAATCAATTTTGTAGTGAATAGCACCCGTGAATAGTAACTCGTGAATAGTAACTCATGAATAGTGACTAATAAATAGTAACTCTAACACAAAAAGGTAGAAATTTCACAATAAAATCCATACCAATATTTCGGTATAATGATATTGAAAGAATAACATTTCTTAAACTTATAAATAATTTATTTTAATTATTTACACTTTACTAAATAATACATTTAATCATCATAAAATGCCAAACTTATAAGATTTCATCACCAATAACCAAAACCCTCATAAAAAATCTGTATATACCATATATATGATTCTCAAGCCATAAAATCATATTTTCCAATTTTCTTCCTTCACATAACATATTTAACTCATTTATTCATAACTAGTTCATTTTCATAAAAAATACTAAATCAGTTTCAAAAATATTTCTTTTCTGGAATTTAGTAGAATATAGTCCCATATTGAACATATATTTTTTTAAAATTTTTTAAAATTCATTTACTATTTTTCATATGGCCAAAATCGTCGAATATTTAGATATTTATCATAAATTGTACTTTTATCTAAAAATTTCAAAATTCATAGAGTATACTGATATTATATAGATGTACTCCCAATAAAAATTTCATCAATTTTGGAGTTAATCATAGAGTTATAAGGCGTTACTTTTAAAATAGTTTTTTCTCATAAAATTCATATCTCTTAATCTATACATCCAAAAATTACCATCAACATATCATTTCAATTTTTTTTAGAATTTTATGAAGGTCAGAAGAAGTACGAACTGAAAAACATAATAACCCTTAAAATCTCTTACTATCTCTTACCTCAAAAGAACAGCACTTCTGACTGGATATCGGATATGACGCTGAAGGAAACTTGCACTGATGAATATCAACTCACCAAGTATCTAAATAATCACAAAATACACTTAATAATCTAGAGAGAGACAGAGAGAAAGCTTATGTTTCTGGTGTGATTTTTAATTCTAACTTAGCCCTCTATTTATAGAAAAATTTTAGTAGACTTGACCTGCAACTTGATGGCTTTACTTACTACTATTCCCACCCACCATATTTGAAAGAAAATTCAGCACATTTCTTCACCAACCACAAGTGGGGCCCACCAATTCTAGAATTTTCTACCAAAATCCTTTATAAACCTAATTTTCGAATCAGTCACCTCTTAAAATTCATAACAAATCATACGTTCATTTTTAACGGTTCAAAATTTGTGGACATATACTTAACTTATATATGTATAACATATCCAAAAATTACAACGATCCAACGGTCGGATTAAAAATTATAACTCACGCAGTATATCTTAAAAATACTGATTTAATTTTTAATACCTCAATTTCGACAAAAATACTGATAAAACACCTCAACATTAATTCCTTCATTTATAATCACGTAAATAAATCCATCATTTATATCCACATCAAATAAATATTTCTTTATCATATAAATCAATAATTAATTATTCACAAATAATATTACAGAATCACAATTATGACAACTAGGCCGTTCACAGGAAAGAGGGGGCTTTCCAATAAAAATTTCTCTTTATTGGCGTGTAATTAGGTGACCAAACCTCTCATTGACATAACTTTCTAGACATTGCCAATAATGCTATCTAATAATATTATTCAAATAATATGAATTATTGATCTGATAATGAAAAATATTGTGTAGTGATAATTATTTAAACAACAATAATATAAAATATCAACGCAACAATTATTGAATCAATAAAATAAAATATTGAACAGTAATTACTGTAACAATTATTGAGTAGTGCCTTCTTATATAAGGATCAATAATTCAAAAATACTGTGTAAAACCGTGTGCTACTATGCAAACACGCGTATTATTGTATTTTAACCACCAAATATTCCAACAGTGTTAACGGTAACGATTACGCCGTTACTTATAAAAACTTAATTTTGTCATTTTCTTCATCCGACAGTTATTCTGTTATGGGGCTCACAAATGGTTGCGCCGTCGTACGAATATTCCCCGACAGAAAGAATATTCCACGACCAAACGAATATTCCCCGACAACAATGAATATTTTATAACCACTTGTGTATTTTGAAAAATTTTTATATATCACCCTTAACTTTAACTTTTATCAATTTAACCATTTACTGAATAGTAATTATAAGAAAAATTGAATACTTTTATTTCATAAAATTCGGGGTCTTACAACAGATTTAAAACGAATTCGGAGTAGCCGAACAAAGAGCAAATCACTAACAATTTTTTTTATAAACATTTGGTTACCCACAAAAACTGAAATGGTTACCTTCGTACGAAGGTTTGGTTACCAACTGCACCATATTCAAAATAATTTTATTTTTAAAATGTTATTTATAAGTAACTAACAACTACATAAATGAAAACTTAGACATGACATTTCGGAGACCATCTGCACGTAACACTTGGAGACTATTCTTAAATTTTTTTATAATTAATTTGTAACCCAATAAAACTGAATTGGTTACCTTGGTATGAAGGGTTGGTTACCAACTGCACTAAGAAAAAATTAAAAGTGTGGAGATTGATTGGTTACTTTGATATGACAGTTTTGTTACCTTAGTATGAAAGTTTGGTTACCAACATCTCTGTCTCTGTGGTGCTTATGCATCACGTCGTCTTTGTTACACGAGAACATCCTCATCATCCACTTATGAACTTCAAGATGGTTTTGGACCAGCAGAAACAAAGTTTTTTAACCAAGCAGTTTGAAATCTAGGAGATCCTCTGTTACCTTGTTCGCATTTTGATGGAAGGAACCTTCAGTTGGGATCTGAATATTTGATTTCGTTATACTTTTGTGCTGATTATTTGCTTGCAGTTGAGTTTCCCAACTTTGAAGCTTGCAAACTGTCTTGGCACAAATACTCTTGGAAAAAAGAAATGCACTTCATCCGTTTCGATGCAAGTTCACCACTACTTTCAAAAGAAAAAAATGCAGGGCTGCCTGCCAACTTTTTATTTTGGTCTAGAATCGTCCTATAATATATATATATATATATATATATATATATATATATATATATATGTTCTAGATGAGGAGAGAGAGAAGAAATGACATAACTAATCCTTAAATTAAGGAATCTTACTTGTACTAATATTATAATATAAATATGATATTGTATTAATTATGTAAATATTTTATGAGTGCACTATTGTTGTAATTATTTTTAATAATATAATAGAATATGTAATTGTACCTTTTTAATATGGCACCCGTCTAGGCCCATTATTGGTTGCCTTTAGTTTTTTGTTTTTATTTTTATTTTTTATTAAAAATATGCAGTGGGTCTAATACTGACTTTTGAATTTAAAAAACATTGACTTATGTGAAAAAATAGAAAATTGATATTTTCATAATATTTTTTAATATTTTCACATGTAAAATGTCATTGTATATGTATAGCAACGGTAAAAATTATCGTTATAGAATTTATAGTGACGATTTTCTTATCATTTTATATTGTAGATTTCTCATTTCCTAAAAAATATAGAGAAAAATGGATATACGGGTATATTTAGGAAACTGACATCATTTTTTGATATTTCTACCTAATAAAAATTTGACCAACTAATATACAGACATATCAAAAAAAGTATTAATTTCCTATAATTAAGATATATATATATATATATATATATATATTGATTTAAGAATCTAAGAGCATATTTGGAATTTGAATATCTCGAGGAAAAAATTTATTAGATTTTTTTTTCATAACTATTCATTCGCACTGCATTTAACATTTATTGAAATTATATTTTTTACAAGTAAATGTATAATTATAAATATTTACAAAAATACTTAACTAATCAAATTTTAGTAATTACTTTAAGAAATCTTGGAGACGGACCTATAATTAAATGAATTCATAACAAGAAAAATAAATTATTTTTAAAAAAATTGGGGACAGACCTATAGTTAAATGAATTTCATAACAATTTTAATTTTGAAAGTATTTCAATTTATTAAGTATAGTACTGTAATTAAAAAGAATCCCTTTCACTCCATTTATTTATGATAATATTTTAACTTATGAGTAATTATTTAAAAGGCTTAAATATAATTTCAGTTGTATTTTGTTAGCACAACTTATTATAACTTGTTTACATTTTTATCCGTCAAAATGCTTTAAAAAGAGTGTGTGTAGTGTATCTCACTAAACGGTTATAATAATGCAAATAGTATCGAGTAAATTTTTAAAATTTATTTCTCGTGATTATCCTATTAATTGCTCAATATTTTTATTTATTACACAAGATTCATCATATCCTTAAGAAATTAATGCAATATTAATTAGTCTTAATGGCACAAGCCGCACAACTTGTATTGAGAAGACTTTCCAAATTGACACGGGCAAATGAAAACGGTTGTCCCACCATATCTACTGACCAACCAGAAGTGGCCACCTAAAACATAAGAAGCCGAAAAGGAGGGAAATCCGAAAACGGCGAGGCGCCAAAAATTACCAAACACACTCAACTTTCCGAAAACACGTTTCCCTCTCTTCTTCAGTCCTCGCCAAAATCGCTTTTAATTCACCATTCTCTCCACTCTCCTGCATCCTCTTTGATATATCAGTTACGAATTAAACAGGTTCAATTACAGTTACATATATATGTTGCATGCGCATAAGTACAGTTACATATATATGTTTACAGTGATTGGTTGCGTTGTCCGCTGTTCATCTCAATGCTAAATGGTGAATAAGGTAAAATTTTACATGTTTATATATGTATGATTGTTTTGTATATACGCTGCAAAATTGGCATCATGGTAATCCCATACATTAATTTCAATTTCACATTATAAAGTAAGGAGAATGCATTTTGTAGCTTGTTTATGCGAATCGATACTACTTAGAAATTCCTTATTTATTGTGAGCTTGAAAGATTAACAAAAACTCTATGATATTGAGGAGCTGGAGTATCATCCCCGTAATTTGCTTTAATTTCGTGTTAGTTTGCTATCCATTCTTTGACCTTAACCATACTTCGACTGAAATTTGCAAGTCAAGACCTTTCCAATGTGCAGTGCCTTCCTTTGCTTCTGATTTCGTTTTTTCTTTAAAATTACATTCAAGACAGTGCTTGCTGAGGAGCATATGGCTGAAGCACAAAATTTTCTTGTTTTTAAACATCTGCCTTCATCTATTCCAGAATAAAATCAACAGCGTGTTTTGTATATTTCTCTATGCAAAGTGCAAAAGAGATGAGACTTTTGACGATAGAGTAAAAGAGAGACTTTCAACAATAGAGAAGAAAGCCCATAGAAATGATTAGATGATAGAGAAGAAAGCCAGCCGATAGACAAGAAAGCCAAAAGAAATGATTAGATAAATCAAACACATTGTCGTAAAAATTCAGATTATAGAAAGGTTTCTATTTTCCAAGATGCAAGGAAGACCTGGATGGCATTTTTGCTGACTATGAAAGAATTGCTCTTTTCCAATATGCTACCTCCTCCTATACTTGGAGTTGCATGGCAGAATAGCAATTACAATCAATCAATAGCAGCAATGTGGAAAAAACAGGAACAAGAAATGTGCTAGCATATTCCAATGCTTTTTGCTGGTATAAGCATATTCTTATGTTTACATGTTAATTGCCAGGCTGGCTTTTGAGCATGAACAAAATATATCACTAAAAAAAAGTACATTCCCATTCCTTGTGGGATTTTACTGGTTATGTATCATCACTCATCAGAAGGTCAAAACAAACTACATTCCCATCACTATGGGGCTTTTACATAGTCATCATACTCAATTGTCAGTTGCAAGAACCTAGAATGTCCCATGAACCAAAAACCAAAATGATACTACATGTCAGCCTGCTATTAATCTTTGTACACAATTCCCATGCCAAGTGCATGGATACTACTCATTGATCTTTCTCTTTTCCCCTAGCTAATTTGCTAGCTGGAAAATGCAACCTAGCCATGAGCGGACGAGGTGCTCTTATGTTCTGGTCAAATCCCCTCACACAAACAAACCCTGTAGATTATAATCATGGATTCAGCAAATAAGATAAAGAAATATGCTAAAGGCATTGACAGTTAAATCTAAAAGACAAAGTTGTTCCATGTGGACCACTGCTAAGTATGAGGTATACTCGACATGGCAACGAAAAATCCTACATATATCATATGGGCATTGTTAAAAGCTTCCAAGCCAGAAGGTTTCTTAAGGAGGTCAAATTTAAACATGTTATGTGTCCTCTTTGTCAAATAGGGTGGGAACAGTTCCTTATTTCTAGGGTTTGAGACACATTTTTCTACCAAAAAACCCAATTAAACTAGCTTTCTATTTCCCAAGCTAAATACAAGCGGCTGTCTACAAATGACCTATTTGAGTGTGCTTGTGAATCTATCATGCACCTACATGTTTTTCTAAGTTTTTCAATGGACTTATAAAGACGTAGTTAAATGTGAACTTCACAATGCCCACTTATGGTTCAAGGAATAACAAGTATAGAATGCTCAAAATTAATTTTAGATGAAATTAACTTATGAATGATATAAAAAAGTCTTACATGTGCCTGTTGGGCGTAGAAAATAGAGAGAGAATTATTGAGTTATTGAGAAACAATGACTTCACTTTTCCATTGCTAAGAATGAATATAGTTTAATATTGAGCCCAAGTACCTAACTAGGAAACTATCCTAGAATTAGGGGATTACAACTAATTACAAGGATATTACAACTAATTGCAAGAATTAAGGGATTACAACTAATTACAAGGATATTACAAGAATTTAAAAATATAAATAAAATATATTGTATTTATTTCTCAAGATGGAGCTCCGGAGGAGACGTCAAGCTTGACCCTAATTCTTGGAAGTGACTTCGTGGAAGCGGTTAGGTTAGAGCGTCGACAAGTTGATTTGCTGAGGAAACATGACTAACACGAATAACACCTAATTGAACTTGATCCCGAATAAAGTGATAGTCAATTGCCACATGTTTATGTGCGAATGAAAGACTGGATTAGAACAGAGATAGGTGGCACCAACATTGTCACAATAGATAACATGTGGTGCAGAGAGAGTGACACCAAGCTCTGTGAGAAGAGAACAAATCCAATTGATTTTTGAAGTAGTAGCGGCAACTGAACGATACTCAGCTTCTGTGGATGACCTAGCAACAATGTGTTGTTTCTTGGATGCCCATCCAAGATAGACAATATAAGCACTCGTAGAGGCATAACCGTCTTTGTTGCCATCCCAATCTGCATTTGAGAAGGCATGACGAGATAGTGGATTTACCTTGGGAAGAAATAATCCATGAGTCAATGTGCCACACAGAAATCGAAGCAGCCGTTTTGCAACATTCCAATATTCAAACGTAGGGCGATGCATGAATTGGGAAAGCTTGTTAATAACATATGCTATGTCTGGTGCAGTCGGTAAGAGTTGTACCTGAATGAAGTGTGAGATTTTCATCTGTAGCAAGTGGTGTAACAACAAGTTTAACATCAAACATTTTTGTCCGGGTAAGAAGATCACTGATGTAGCGCCTTTGAATAATCAACATACCAGATGGAGTAGTGAGAACCTCAATGCTGAGAAAATAAGATAATGGGCAAAGATTCTTGATTGAAAATCTTTGATCCAGGAGATCAATGTAGCACTGAATTATATTAGTGTTGGTACTTGTAATAATAATGGCATCCACATAAACAAGTAGATATATAATAATGTCACCGGAGTGAAGAACGAATAGAGAAGTGTCTGAATGAGAGTTTGTGAACCCATACTCAATGAGGAACTGGCGAAGTTCAAGGTATGAAGCTTGTGGGGCTTGCTTGAGGCCCTATATAGCCTTCTTTAATTTGCATACATGTGTTTGGCTTATCTCTACAACAAATCCCGGAGGCTGGGCCATGTAGACATCTTCGGAAAGATGGCCTTGAAGAAAGGCATTATTAACATCAAACTGTCGCAACATCCAACCTCTACTGATTTTAGAACAAAGGTTGACAACCAGACTAAAGGTGTCATGATAATCCACTCCAGGTCGTTGATGAAAACCTTTGGCAACTAATCTGGCTTTGTACCTGTAAATAGAACCATCAGGAAGCCATAATACGAAAAACCCACTTACATCCAACAAGATTCTGCAGAGAAGTAGATGAAACAAGCTCCCAGGTTCCATTTCGAACAAGAGCATCAAATTCATCATTCATAGCTTGTCCCCATTTGGGATCTTTTAGGGCTTGGGTAGCAGTATGAGGCGCAATGTCTGATGATGGAGAAAGGACAACATTGAGATTCATCTTGGTTAGGTGTTTGTGGATGTTATTTTTAAATCTAGTGGTCATGGGGATTGGGTATTTTGATGCGTGGGTTGAGTTGTGGTTGAAGCATAAGAGTTCTCGTAATTGTGTGGTTCTGGTGGTAAATGGTCTGCTGGTGAGGGAGGGGAGGTCAACCGGTTGGGCATTTTGGGACGGATGTTGACACGAGGAATCCTTTTGAGGAGGCGTATTGAGTGAGCCACTAGAAATGGGTAGAATTTGGATTGGGGGAAGCTATTTGGAAATGAGCTCTGGGGCGGGACAAGCTAGATGGGATTGGTGATTGGTAAAGGGGAAGGAGTTTTCAAGAAATTTGAGATGACGAGAAATTTACGTTTTTGAAGTGGACAGATCAAGATAGATATAGACACTTTGTGTTGAAGAGTAACCAAGAAAAACACAAGAAGTGGAACGAGAGACAAGTTTATGTTGAGAATAAGGATGAAGCCACAGATAACATAAGCAACCGAACACCTGAAGTATGGTGTAGTTGGGCCGAGAAAGAGTTTTTCAAAAGGAGATGAAAGATATAATGTAGGTGTGGGCATGCGGTTGGTGAGATATACGACAATGGCAAAGGCGTAAGTCCAATAAGTTAGAGGCATCGAGACATGAGTGAGAAGATATATACCAGTTTCAACTATGGCGATGACGTCGTTCAAAAAGACTATTATGCTTTGGTGTATGAGGTGGTGTAGTAAGATGAGATATACAATTGGTGGAGAGAAAATTATCAAGGGCTTGATATTCTCCACCATTATCTGAATAAAGGATAACAATACAATGTTTAAATTGGTTTTCGACTAATGCCTTGAAGCGCACAAATACATCATACACATGGAATTTTTGTTTAAGTGGATAATACCAAATATACCGTGTATCAACTGAATAAATAGAAGAGGTCTACATCAGAAAATAGAAGTTCAAGCGGATGAGATGAGGTTAAGGTAGAAGAAGAAAATGGAATTTTATGACTTTTATTACATGAAGAGGCATTACAATGTGTGAAAGAAAATAACGGACTAGACAATGGTAAAGAGAACTTGGAAATAATATTTTTTATAATAGTAAATGATGGATGACCTAGTCTAGAGTGCCACTCGGATGAAGTAGTCCTGACATTAGAAAAAGCAAGCAACGGTCTAACTGAAGGGGACGTAGTCGGCCATTCATATATACCATCCTTATGTTCACCCATCAAAAAGATTGCCCCCGTGTTTAGATCCTTCACGTGAAAGGCAGATGGTGAGAATTCAACAGAAACATGGTTATTAATACAAAATTGATAAATCGAAATTAAGTTCTTTTTCATGGAAGGAATACAAATGACATTTTGTAAAGTAAAGGTGCGAGAGGAAGTAGGTATGGTGGTAGAACCGGTATGGATGATGTGAAGGGCCGATCCATCGCCGATCATGACATCAGCAGAACCTTGATACGAGCTATGAAGACAGAGATTGCTCAAGTTAGACGTAACATGGTGAGATGCTCCACTATCCGGCAACCAAGTGAGAGTAGTGTTGTTGCCGAGGACGGCATGATTGGCTCATGGCTGCCAGGGTGTACGGAAGAGATATCTCTAAAAGTCTTGAGAACGAGGTGCCGGGGATTGTTGATTAGTGACAAGTTGAAACATCGGGCATCGTTTGGCAGTCTGTCCTTGAATGCCACTTGCTTGACAACAACCCAAATAAGGTTTGGGGTGGCGTTGATCATGAGGAGAAAGCGCAGTGGTAAGGCCTTGTTGTTGTGGATTGATGGCTGGTGGACACCGATTTGGATGATTCCGGAAGGCTGTGGGATTTGCCGTTGCAGGTAGATAAGATGGATGAGTTGTCTGAAGAGAGCTTCTTTGTTGAGAAGTTTCTCATGGAGTTCAGCAAAAAAAATTGACGTGTCACAGGGAATGACAGATTTGTACTCATCATCAAGTCCTTCAAGAATCCGATCAATAAGATCCTCATCATCATCTTGTTTCCTCAGAAGAGCAAGTTCATCGACACGAGTCTTCATCGCCTGCATATATTCACTAATTGATTTTGAGCCCTTGGTGCACCTCTTTAATTGTTCCTTCACTTGTTTAATATGACCACGAGATGGTTTGGCGTATGTATTAGCTAATAAGGTTTGCCATACTTCAAGGGAAGTGGTGGTGCGGGAAATAAGCAGTTGCAAGGAAATAGAGATAACACCAAGGAGAGTGCTAAATATAAGACGATCATGATGCTTTTAAGTTGTGTATGTCAGATTTGGAGATGCAACACCATTAACAGTGACGGTGGGCGGTGATGGAGGAGTGCCATCAATGAAGTGATGCAGATCATAACCTTCAAGAAGAGATTGGATTTGAAGGCTCCATGTGATAATTGGTGGATGACAATTTGGTGATATCGGAGAGATTAATTTTTAGGAAGGAAAGTTGAGGATCCTGCGAGTTTTGAATGATGATAGGATCGTTGGTGAAGGAGGAGGAGGTCACATCGGAAACCATTGAGGAGATGGGCAACGTAGTTGTAGGTTGTTCTGGGAAAAAAATACGCTCAGGAAGATTAGGCTATTGATACCATGTAGAAAATAGAGAGAAATATTGAGAAACAATGACTTCACTTTTCCATTGATTAAGAATGAATATATATACACAAGATTGAATATTGCCCAAGTACCTAAACAGGAAACTATCTTAGAATTAGGGGATTATAACTAATTACAAGGATATTACAACTAATTGCAAGAATTAGGGGATTACAAACAAGGATATTACAAGAATTTAAAAATATAAATAAAATCAGTTGTATTTAATTCTCTAATATTGGGGACATGGCCTAAATCTGCAACAGAGTTGTAGCATGGATAAGACTTACCAGCCACCAGTTCCTTTCACTGTTTTATGCCTTAATCAGGAAATTTGAACCGTAACAATGGTCCACCACAGGCAGTGGGTACCTTTGTAATTTCATGCCCCGGTGTTTAAAAGGTTTTGTTAAATATTTAGTGAATTTCCTAGTCTTTCGTATGCAGTCATGTAAGATGCAAGACTGCAGCTGAATAACAGATGTTGTAGAGCTTGTAGCTCTGACGATACCTTGTGAAGTTATTATTTAATATGCTTCTTCTCCACGTGTATGTGTGTTGTGTGTGCTTATTTGTTGAAAGACAAGAAAAGGGGTTGACATTTATACATACCTTTCCAGAAGCAGAATTGAATACCTTGTGTTGATAGACCTAAGATGAGAGAGAACATATTCAGTATATTGCCAAATTTAAGTTATCCTAAAACCCAAAGACAATTGGCTGAATCCCGTGATTTTTTTACCTTTGAATATAGTAGGTATGGAGGTTCCGAAAAACACTGTTTTTCTTGGCAAATTCCATATCCAAGATCTAGGAACGTCAATTGGGTTAAGGCTAGATTCATGGTCTGCAAACACCTGTAGACGAATAGATATTCAGTTTATTCAATGCTGCCTATTATAGAAAATTATTGACATGGAAGATGATTTTGAGTTGGCTGATGGTGTAGTCTACCTCATTAACCTGAAAGTATGTGCCATTAAGTGGAAAGCTCCCTCTCATAGCTGTTCGACATGGTATCTGTACATACATGTCAAAAGAGGTGGAATTAAATGTTAAACTGTGTTTAACTGGACTTGCAGCTAACTATCCTAGAAGTAGTTGAGACATATTCTCACCAAAAGTGTTCCTCGAACCGTTTGGGAATTTGCTTCTCGTGCGCTGCTGCATGCGTAACATGTATGATCATTACATAAATTCCCTGATTCTTGGCAGCTACACTGTCCTATTGGTGGCTGAATTGAGTCTGCGGTTTCCCCTGATAAGAAACATTGATTCATATTAGCATCAACTTAGCAAGCGTAATAAGCTAGAGTTTACATGAACTAGTTTACAGTTGAAGAATTGCTTCCATTGTGTTCCAGGTCTTTCTAAGACTATGGTGGGTTTTATATTATTTTATGTTTGTTGGTCCAATTACTTACCAGGAGTCCATATGGCAAGAAGGTATTTGCATGGATCATCAGGTTCTCGTGCAGCCAACTGTAATATTACAATGTTATTAAAAAAAGAATTTGGACAGTAAGAAACAATTTTATTTCTTAAAAAGCATATCAAGTACTACTAACCCCTTCCAACAGAGGATGTGAATCTGGAAGTTCATACCTACAAAACAGGGAGGAAACATTTAGTACACATTAGCAATTGTTCAATCCACTCACTTTAAACCATCCTTTAGTATTTTCTTTCTTTACTGACTTGGCTAACTCATCAACTAAAACTTGGAGAACAATATATTTCACTTAGTTGTGGTACACATTAGCAATTGTTCAATCCACTTACTTTAAACCATCCTTTTGTATTTTCTTTCTTTACTGACATGTCTAACTCATCAACTAAAACTTGGGGAACAATATATTTCACTAAGTTGTGTCACATGAGAAATAGGTTCGCTTTGGCTACATGAATCATATTCCATCCATCAGTCATGGAAGATGAGTCAAGTGCATACTTACACTTGGTGTTCAGTTCTTAGCCGGCTCACATTTTTTAGTTTAACTGTAGGAATTGATGCTGCTTCTGGTGTTAAAGCTACCAAGGCCTTTGACACATCACATTCTTGAAGTTCCATGTTGTTGTGCATGTATTCCTGCAAGGTTTGAGTGAACTCCTCAATGTTTAACTTGATGGTAGGAATTTCCTCGGGGTCTTCGCCGAAGATGTCTTCGATGTCATTTTCTAAATTTCGTTTTCTTTCTGGCTCAGGGGTTGCCGGTACTTCAATTATAGGCTCTGGCGATGCTGGTACTTCAATTATAGGCTCACAAATGCTGACATCAGATTGTGCTTCCTGTTGTTGATTAGTCTGAGGTACAGGTAGCTGCAATCTTTTGATGATCCCCACAGGGCTTTGATTGACTGCATTATTTTCTGTTGTAACTAAACTTTTTTCCTCTGGTGCTGGCAGGGCAAGTCTTGCACTGCATTCGACAAATTTACGAGTTATCCAGTATATCTGAGCATGATGTTACAAGATTATTTCAAGTATGAAACTCAGGAGATTTGCTTTGTTTTACGAGGATGCAGTCTTAAGGTACACACAATAATGACACTGAGAAGATAATACATGCACCATAAGTCAATAACACTCTCCGCAATGTCTCCTATGAGTGATTTTATAGTGTTTGATGTGCTCATTAGTATCTGTATTTTGTTTTTGGCCAACCAGTAATGAATATGTATGTGTATATTCGGCATTATATCTATGATCGATGTTACACGGACTCTTCTCTTTGCCCTAAAGTACTCGTGTCCGACACTCAGACAAGGCATGAATACTGGACACATTTTAGTGTAAAAGATTGGCAAATTGAGGAGTAACCATGTTGGATTCTTCAAAATACCGTGTCCAGTTGGACACTCCATCCGAGTCTGTGTAACATAGTCCATGATTGTTCATATCTTGAAATTGTATTTTTCACTCTGTTTTATTTGAATAAAATTCTAGATCCTTGAAAATATTCCCCCAAAAATATTAACTAGATAATTAGTGTGCATGGTCGTTAATTGCAAAATTTGATTGGGAAAAAAACTGTGTAAACCTTGCAAATGCACTTGCGAAGTGTCTGCACTCCCCTCTCATTGGGCACGCATTGCAATTTGGTTTGCTTTTTGTACAGAAAACCTGCAATAATCACAACTTTTTGTAAGATTTCTCATAACACGTTTGGGAATTCACCTTTTAATTCATGTCCATCTGGTATACCTTCCCAAAAGTAATCAACTGGTAGTGCAGTTCATATCTGTTACAAGTACCCATCATATGTCAGTCAGCCACTTGAATCAAATTCATCACAAATGAATATAGAGACTTTTTTGGCTTACAGTGTTCTTTGGTCAAGCTTGCAGAGTCGTGGCCAGAGATATTTCTGAATTGACTCCAACACTGGATACCTTTAGGTGTCAAGACAAATTATTAATATCTTCATCCTGGCAATTTTTCGCTAGTATATGTTGAGAAATAGCACTTACATTTCTAGCAGATGCAACTGGAGCGACTCAGGCAGTGGCTGAAGGGGTACCCATCCTAGTCTTACAGCTATACGTCCAACATTCGTGTCGACCTTTTAAAAGACGTCAATTATTATGTTTATGATAGATTTCATTATTATTTTGAGATAGTTTTCTTCCACACAGACACAAGATTTTGTGATGTATATAACTTACTGGGAAAGCAAGATGGTGTAACGTTAAAAGGCGAACACACTCCACGCTTTTCAAACCCAGTCCCCTGAAGCTCAACAAATACTCTCTGAGGGAGAAAATGTTAGTTGATGTCATCATTAAAAAGATGTTGGTATTTCTTTCTATTTCTTGTTGTGGTCAATTTTGTTAGAAATGTATATGATTTCAAAACTGTAAATTAGATCAACCTAGCATCTTATTTAAGACAATGTATTGTATTCCTCTAACATACAAAACAACAGAAACTTGCACCATAGACTTACTTTGCTTTGTCAGGTGGCACATCTCTCAGCCATTCAAGATCAATGCTTCCATGATCTCTAACAAGACGGTCAAGAAAAGCCTGCATTAATTTTCCAATTTATAATCAGTTGATGTCAGGTACTATCTGCTGCAGTCACTATTATGAAACAAGTATGTCACCCGCAACTCGTCGTTGAATATGAATTTCTTAATTGTGAAATGCTAAAAGACATACCTTAATTCTCTCTGCAAGTATATTGTTCATGCCCCTTTCTCTGATGGTGTAAGCAACCACTTCAACATCTGCAAGCCTTACTGCTTCCCAATCCACAGAGTCCATTGTGTTGGCTGTTCTTTCTCTTTCACCATTGACTTGTGTTTGTTTTCTTAAGCTATCCCACTCAACTGCAATCTGTTTCTCTTTACCCATTCTTCCCCTTTCGACTTTAGACGTCGTGGCATTCACGCCATTAAAGTTCTTTTGAGGAAGACAAGCATTATCATTTGAATTTGACTTGATCTCTTTCAGCCCTTTTGTTCTTGAATTATCAAGAACCCTGGTTACATCTAAGGGTACTGAAAAATTTGGAACACTAGATTTCTCCACTTGGCAGATCTTCTCTTGAGTAGGTAGTCTGACCTTGTTCTTAGGATCTTCAGACAGTGTTTGAGACTGATATACTTTATTCGATTCAACTTGAAGGCTGTTGTGTGGCAGATAATTTTCAGCAGAAGATTTTGATGCTTCATGAGAATCCATTGCTACAATATGTTGAACTGTAGCTTCGCTTGCAGATTCTGTTGATGACCTACTTTCTTCAATTGGAAAAAAATATCTATCTTCCTCTAGAATGCCAGAAGACTTTCTAACTTCTCCCAACATGTCAATGCATTCAACCTCTTTTGAATTGGGGGTCAGATGCAAGAGTTCATTACCAGAAGGGATCAAGGGTCCCAGTAAAGCTTTAGACCCATCTGATCTGTCATCCTCCTGTTTCTGCAAGTCACATGCCGTAATTTTAAATTGGTTGCTCTCTATCTTCTTACTAGATGATACCTCCGGATTGTAAAATCCATTGCAATTGGTTGTTTCTGCCATCCGTAGGAGCTCAACAAAAGAAGTGGTGCCTGCAAAACTATTGGGTCTGGACACAACTATAGGTTCTGCTTCCAAGTTGGTATGTGAGAATGATCTTTCAGCAACTTCAGCAATAGAAGAGTCCATAGAGTTCTGAGAGGAAATAACAGAATTCTGAGAAGAAATTACATCATCCATTTCTTTTTGGTCTCCATTAAAACTTGACATTGTTCCTGTAATCATATTGGTTGATCTATTCAATGCTGATTCTTGGTACATCCCTATACCATAACTAGCAAAGTCCAACTGGAAATTTGAACCATCTTTTGGCCTAACACCATCCGTGCTGCTTACAGAGGATTCATTGCTGTTGTCGAATTCTCTTTCTTCATTATATCCAACATCCCGGAGCTTCATAGAAATCTGACCACAGGCCGTTTGGTTTGACTTCACTCCATGCCATTCAATCGTATCATCTGGATCCAGTACACATGTTTCTGGTTCATTGACTGATGATATATTCATCCTCTCTTCGGAGGCTGGACCATTGTTTGACACAAGGGGAAAACGCGCAGCAAGTGACATAAAGGCAGAGCTGCAAGAATGGACAAAAATAATGTCAAAGATGCTTTCAGTTGGAACTCATGGCATCAAATTCCTTAAAAGATGCAAAAGATCAGCTGACCTAGACAGATGGTCCGAGACATTCTGCGTAAGGAAAACGCCAACCACAGAGTCTACAACCGATCCCTTCCACCTAGAGAAGCGTCTGTCTCCTGCAAAAATTATTTCAATTCCTGCTGTCAATACACAATTGTAGGTATTCAAGTTTTTCTTTTTCAATTTACGTATATATGCGTACACAGAAGCAGCAGGAGTTATGCAAGCACAAGGCCTGGAGTGTTTATGTAGGTAAATAGGCTTCTATAATTTTATTTTGAAAGTCAAGTTTATCAATATATCTCATCAATGCACATTTAATAGAAATGATATAAGCAATTTGCCAAGAGTATGTTAAAATTTTTTTTAGAAGAGGATAGAAAGGAAGAAAGTTTTGATGTAGACGTAGTTCTGATTATTTATAACATATATTAATCAATTTTTTTTATCATTTCTTTGCCTTGTAGTTTTAATTCTAGGATCAGTTCGAGGCAGCTTAACATTTGGCCTTTGAACTCTGCTTCCATATCTGGCAACATGCTACTCACCAGGTAATAGGAAGCAGCTAAGATTTTGGATTCATATTTATTCAGGACATAGTGATGCTTCAGTGCTTAGTTGTAATTATTTATTCATTTAATGTCAAGAACTTCTCCCTAGCAATATATTATTCTGGAGAGAACGAAAGAAAGAAAAGGAATGAATAGGTGACTGGAAATTTAGTGGGATTTTTTAATACCTTTCTCCAGGAGCTAAGTGAAGCATGACCAGGTGATGAAGGAGACCATTAGTTGGCATGTTTTAAGCCCTCAAGGAGACAAAGTGAAGCAAACATAGGAAAAAGGTTTATCCTTTCCCTGTTGCATGAAATAACGACACTTACCTATTAATCTCTCTTCAAGGCAACTTACAGTACTTTGGTTTGCTATAGTCAATTTTTTTACTTCTTTCAAATGATTGGCCATGCAATCATTGTTAGTTTTTTCTCGTATCAATTTAGTAACCTTACAAAATAGTCCATATATCAAAAAGTTCTTCTGCAGTAAATTACATGTTCATTATCGTGTTTATTGAATTCGTTTACCTTGAATAAGATGCATACGAGCAATAAATGAGTCTGCCCTTCCACCGAACACTTTTCGTTCTTCTTCCCACCATTTTTCCTTCTCCTCATCTGTCCCATTAATACCTTCACTATTTATATCTTGCAACAGAAGCTTCCAAACTCTAGTTGTCTCATCATCCAGGTCAACTCTAGGGCGTGGCCGTCGTTTCTTAATGGGATTAAATGGGCCTTCAAAAGGCACAAGAGTACTATCTCTTCGATAAACAACAAGTGCATTTTGATCTTGATAAAAACTGAGTGCGTTCAGCTTTGAATATGCAACTTGTTGCCTTTCCTCATTGATATCTAGATGCTTTAGATGCTCAACTAGTGCATCAATAGAAAACATATCTTTTTGTGCTATACCTGGATATGGTCCTGCAGCAAATGCCACAATCAAGTAAGAGAGAATCAGTTGTAGAATGTTTTTTTTTTCCTTTGGAGAGAGAATATTATATCCTCAATAGGAGGTACCATTTTATTTGGTGACACAGATCTTGATTGTTAGTACCTGGAGTCCATGAATTGGCTAGGCAATTTCTCTTTGTCCGCTTCTTGGTTGCGGTTGCAGCATGGGTATCTGCAACTAGGGCTTCCATGCATGAGTGAGGTTGATGGGATATACCTGTTGATGTTGCTCCTCTAGTGGGAAAATTTGGCAACTGCATTCCCTCTACAATTTCAATAAGAGAAGCCAAGTCACGTACTCGAGTAAGGCCCTTGGATCTCTTCTTTTTCGTCTCCGTAGTACTCAAGGCCAGCATGCATCTGAAACTTAGAGGTTTATCTTGAGCACCTTCTGAGGTTTTGATTGGAGCATTTGTTCCGTTAAATTGAGAATCCAAAGATGTACAATTAGTTTCTGATGTGAAAGGATAATCGCGGGTGCCTTTTAAAGGATGTTCCATTGATTGCTTTGCAGGACTCTGTGCAGCAGTTACAGTAGGCATTGTGATGGATGCCGCTGAATTATGACATTTCTCAGTTCTCTTTCTCTTATAAATTGGGGGGAAATACATGCCAGGAATCCTATCATTGCCATATTGATAGACCGGAAACATTGCCATGTATGCCTGCATAGAATTGTGATGTGCACCAATTGCATTAATGTTGCACAGCTCTTTACCAGTGGCACTTCCATGTCCTCTCTTCACTCCCCTTGCTTGTTTTTCCTTGGTCAAACATTCCGTGGTGCTGCAGTTGGAATCATTTGGACTCCTTGGTACTGAATGAGAATTTGAATCGAGTATCTGTAGAATGTTGGACTCTTTGTCATGAGTTACATTTGAGAAAACGATGCGGCATTTTCCTCTTGTACACTCATTTTGGACATCAGCCATTAATTTATCACGTGCTTGATCAGTCTTGCTTAGAGTCAAGGGGCTTTGTGCTTGTTTGTCAGGCATTGATATGTAATTTTCCACTTCCTTATTTGTGGAAAGTGTTATGTCGTAAGCAAATCCCACTTGCTCTTTTCCTATGATTCCTTTTGTCCCATTTCTAAGCTGCACACTTGTTTGTATACAAGTAGAAAAATTCTGTGCATGTGATTCTGAGCCAAAATCTGGCTGGTTTGAACTTTCATCTCCAACTTGGCTTTCAGAGTCGAAGTTCAAAGATTTCCTACAAGATCTTCTCGTGCAAAGAAGAGTCTTTGACTCCGTCTTTGACTCTGTGATTATGCTGATTGCATCCACTGAAGGAGAATCTGGGGGATTGTCAAGTCCTTTCTTTCGGAAGTATTTCCTCTTTCCCGTTGGGGTGTCATTGGGACCAACAGCCTTTGGGGTTCTTGGATTTGGAGTCTTTGGCTTTGCGGTTTTCTTAGATTTACCTTCTTTAACTACTTTGGGCATGTATTTTTTTCTCCTTGGTTTTTGATGTATTGTAGTGTTCATGTCCAAGCTTCCATTGCCGTTGGCATTGTGTTTCTCCTGCAATTCCGAGGAGACAACATCGTTCGATTGAGTGAGCTCCACGACTTCTGCTGTCATGTCAGTAACGTGTTTCTCCTGCAATTCCGAGGAGACAACATTGCTTGATTGAGTAAGCTCAATGACTTTTGCTGTCATGTCAGTAACAAGTTCTTTTTCCTCCTTTTCTGTTATTGGTTGTGGTGGCGAATTAAGATCAAAGGAAGGTTGCAAATAAATAGAGCACCCATCTGTAAAATAGAATAGAGATCCATTTCACATCAGATTCCCAAAAATAGAACTTGGGTTAGTATTGTTTAAGTATAACGTATATTGAAAACATGTTATATCTTGAACAAATTTATGTACTCCAGCAGGATATGAAAAAGTAATGTAGATGTTCATGCCGTGTGCCAAAGAATGCAACATACTTTAAGGAGACAAATTAGATTTTATAGCAAGAGGAATGTGAATTATTAATATAAATGGAGTAAGGAAACATGTAAAAGAGTTATGCTATGTGAACACAAGACATGGCAAACTACAAGTAGTGATGTGCCACTTAGTGGTAATGTGTGGCTTTAAGTTCTATTATACAAAATTACAAATTGGTATATCCCAAGTTTAATGATACTCAAATTTAGGTAAAATGGGCAGAAAATACACCATCACAGAAGTTTCTTTTCCAACGCAATTTACAATGAGTACTATAAATGCAAAATTTGTATTGCATCATTTGTCATGGATTAGGATTTTTTGTGATTACCTTTAATTGGAGTTGCTGGTATGAAACCAAAAATCCCATTAACATCTGGCGCAGCTGATGGGGCCGCATTTGCAAGTGCCAAGAGATCGCAAAATGGCATATTTTTGTCAACGGAGTGCATGGGAGAGAAGTTAGAATATGTATAGACATTATCACTAACTACCCCGCAACCATTACTTTGCGATGTTTGGAATGTATTTGATTCTATCAGTTTTGCTGGGTAAAGTTGTTCCCACTCCAAGCCATTCTGCTTAATTATATGGTTCTCTTGTTCATCTGTACAGATCGCTCCCTCTATAGCTTGAGGCGGCTTCAATGGAGTTGCTGGAACCCAAGAAACTGAAGCATCTCTAGTGATATCCATTTGAAGGCCTAGAACATGGTAATCAACCTTTCTTTCTCTGTTTTTTAATTGCTTCTAGCAAACAATTCAGCAAATCTAAACCTGCTTGCACATCAGCAATATTTCAATTAACTATGCAATAAATTTTAAAAAATAAATAAATAGACATGAGACTAAGAAGATGAAGAAAAAATCAGTAAAAATACCAAAATTTAAGCTTTAAAACAAATTCAATTAATCTTATCACATTCAATAAAAAAAAACCAAAATTTAAGCTGTAAAACATGATCAATTAACCTCATCACACTGACAGAGCAACAGATCTCTTGAGTTAAATACCAGTAAGTGGTGGTCAAAGCACAAGAATCAACAAATTAAAAAACAATAAAATTGAATAAAGTGAATTAAGTGTGATACATGTATAATGAATGCAGCAAACAATACATTTGCTTAAAATCTCTGTGATCTTCCTACCTTCTGCAAATTTTACCCCACTTGTTCATTTTCTGTCTTCATTTCCCATTTTGCGGACATACAATTTAATAATAATCATAAATAAACAAACCTTATAGACAAGAGCAACCGAGGGGTGGTTCATTCACAGAGATCTGATCTGAATTGAGTCACTACACGGCAAAGCGATAAATAGAAGCAGAGGTTTCATCCCAGAGAAGAGAGGAAATAGGGGATTTGTAACCAAAATACTTAGACCTGGTTTTTATTTATTTATTTATTAATTATTTTATTATTTTTAAGACAGAAAAAGAGAAAGACGGATAGGCTCTTTGAACGACCAACTTTGTTTCCCGTCAATCCACGTTAAATTTTTTTTAACGTGTTTTATTTTTTTAGCTGTTAAACAAGCTGAATGTACCTTAGTAATTTAGCCCCAATATAGGGGCATAACTGTAACTAGCAATCGCACAACTGAGTAGGCATGCGAAGCGTCTACACCGTACTTAAACACGTGACGGGACGACCAGCTTTATGAGCTTACTAAGCCAAGGACAATAGGCGAATTGACTAATTTAGGCTTTGGCGGTAATTGAAGCAGAAAGGATAAGGGTAAGTTTACAGCGTCATCGAGATGTGACTTCTGTCAAAGGCCGTCATGACGTTGTTATGTCACCGTTAGTGGTCCCCATTTTGTGGAACAGTCCACAAAATTAGTTGGACATTTTAATTATTTGATTAAATCTAGGTTTGGTGATCTGACGGTGGTGGGATAAGATAATGTTTTACCTTTTCTTTAGTAAGGACTGATACTTTGATGCCTGGCTTTCGGTAGTGATAGATAGCTTTAAAAGGGTTAGGAAGGTCAGGCATGCAATCAAGTGGGCCCTCTATTCAAAAATAATACGATAATATTTTATATGTATGTACGACCCATGTACTTATAGTTTTTTCAGTTATTCCTGTTTTAGTAACTGTGGTGGCCGATCATTTTAAAATTCTTTTTAGGTGTGACCAATTATTAAAGTTTTTATCGTTGAATTATCACGCCGTTATTTTGTTATGTTTATATAAATACGAGTTTTATTTTTTTATTTTAAAAAATAATATATTATAATATTATATTATGAATTCCTATTCTAAACATAACACTATGATACAACGTTGACTTTAGGGAATGAAATAAGATTGAAAATTTCATGACAACTTATTTAGTTAGACGAGGAGTTGATAAATTATTTATTTATATATATATATATATATATATATATATATTGTTCTAAATATAAGTGATATTATTATTTTTTATAGTTAATTTTAAATTTTAAATTTAATATAAATTCATATAATTTTAGTATATCGATAATTGATAACTTTTATTATTTTCATAATTTAGATGAACTACATAAATTTTATATGTCATACGTACAGAATACATGTTTTAAACATAATACTCCTTTATAATTTTATAGGTGACATATATGATTGTCTTGTCAGCTTTTACTTATCCATAATGTGCTATATTTGCATGAAAATTATAATGAATGTAATAATAGTTTTTAATAACCTATAATAATAATAATAATAGTAACATAACATTAAGATTAAGATTACTACTGACTATATAATTAAAATTAAGGAATTTTTAAATCGAAAGGAAAAAAATATTATTAATCCCTTCAAAAAATGGACAATTATAATTTGATCACAAAAAGACTGATTGGCGCATGGTATATAATTTCAAAGACTGCTTAATTATAAGTTGTACAAAATTAAGACTGTTTGGTGCATGGTATATAATTCCAAATATGTGCTGTCCTACCCATCTCTATATGGTAAATATGAAATATTGGCAATGAATTGGTTAACATCTTAATTAATATTTTTAATTATATATATAGTCATTCTTATTTGATGTTGTTAAGATTTATTTAGACAATTGAATTAAATTAAATCGGTGTTATACCTAAATTGAGTGTACATGCATGTCTATGAACCTTCAAGCTCACACGCTTGAAAAAAGACACAAGAAAAGTCAGAAACACGCACAACTGGAACCAGGCATGCATGCATTCCGTCCTTTTCTTTTTTTTTTTCCTGGTGCATTGCATATATAAAGACGAAAGAGTGCATCGATTAAAGACATCGATGATGACCGAGAAAGTTAGAGAGGATTGATCATCAATTTTGTCTCCTCCATCCGTCCCTTATATACGTTTTGGAGTTTTGTACCTTAATATATGACGTTTTAAATTTAAATTTAGAAGATGATGAAAAAGAACGAGATATGAGAAACGGTTACAAAAATACTAACGATAATAAATGTTTTTTAAGCATAAAAATAATTATATTCCTTTCAAGTTAGAAAGTGATGATCTAAAATCACCAAAAAAATAATTACAAAAAGCAAAAAGATGAAGACTTTATATACTATTACATATATACTAGCAACAGTCTCGTGCCCCCGCCACTATGGACGGTGAGATTTATTCCAAACTTTTGACAATCCAGATGATTTATTAGCATGAGCGGAAATTCAAAATTATTTGTATTTTGTTACATAGATAGATATAGGACCGATCTATAGTTATAACATATCTTGAGCGTCTATTCGATTATCTAACGATTTAATAGAGGTCTCGTCCGTAGTTTAGTTTTTAGTATTCGGTAGTTTAATATTGCGGACATAACAAATATCCAAAATACTTTTATTGTAAAAAACACTCGTCCGCAAAATTAAATTGCGGACGCTAAGTATATATATCTGGTCAATTGAAAAACGACGTCGTTTTTTAACAAATATCGTTCGCAGTAATAAACTGCAGACGCTAAGTTGATTTTTTTTACATTCTACCTTCATTCCTTTCTTTCTCTATTTTCTCTCATCCGCTTACTCCTATCATTCACCTCATCATGAAAATCAACACCACTTGAATATGATGAACATGGTATATATTTTTCAAAAAAGGATTCATCCAAAACCAAAAAGCTTTCAATAAAACAAAAGCCGAAAATATCAAGTCACATGAGATTTGTCCAGAAGGGGTTGATACAACTCAAGTTCTACATCCATTACTGATTCAAACTCTCTTGTCACAATGATCACATTAATTAGATCCTTTTGTGGACACAATAAAAAGAAGAATTGATAATGGAAGAATTTCAATTAAAATTATATCAAACTTGATTCTAATTTTGTTTCTAATTCTCTCTCCAATATCAAGCCTAAGCCTTCTTAGATAGATCTCATATATAAATTGTTTATTTTTCAGATTTGGATTCTGTTTCTGATTTGTAATTATTACTGAAAGGTCTATTACCTGGTATTCTCAGTTTAATATTGCGGAGTCTAGAAAATCATAAGAAAATTATTTTAGCTTAAAAACGGTGTTGTTTCTCTCTTGGCAAGCGTCCGCAGTTTATTACTGCAGATAAGAAAACTAAAGAAAATTTGAATTTGGCCTAAAAACGACATCGTTTCTCAATTGGACAGTGTCTGCAGTTTAATACTGGGGACGTAAGACTTTTACAAGGAATATATTTTGGACATTTATCCGTCTGTAGTATTAAACTACAGAATATTAAAAACTAAACTGCGGACAAGAGCCATATTAATCGTTAGATATTCAGATAGACAATCAAAATTTATTAACATATTTATTACTACCTCTATCTAGTAAATAGATTTTTATTTTTTTGAGTAACAACATTTGTCATTTTTACTGTAAATAATTACACTCAAGCGTGACTTATATTTAGTTTAATATATGAGAAAAATAATTAATATAATTTTTAATACTTTTTTTATATGAATAATAAGATTTGTTCTATAATAATAAGTTTATTTTAAGTAAATTTTAATATGTGAAAAAAATATTTATAATTTTATTACGTTAATTTGTACTCTATGGGTATTAAAATTTTACTTTTTAATTACAAAAATATATATCACTTAAATTTTAATCTTTGAGGAATTCAATTAGCAAAAATTGTATGACTTTATTTTTCTAATAAAATGAAAATTTATTATTTTTTGACATTTATGTTATTTATTGCACAAGTTCATAATTTAATTAATTAGATTAAGTTAAGTAAACATTATAATATACAAATTTATATTTAGTTGATAAATTAAAATTATAACTTGAATGATGTATTAGACATTATATTAAAAAAAATTAGATATTAGTTGATCAACCACAGTAATGGTAGTGAATGTTACATATTGTAGATAAAATGGGTACTAGTTGTTACTAGAAAAACTAGAGGGTGATGAGTGTTATTATAATTATCTGTCAATATATTTTACTCTATTTTTTTATACATTAAATATTAATTTATTTTTTGTAATTTTTTTAATAAAATTTAGAAGAGTACTATTGTAATTTTAAATTTTATTTATCAATTAAATAAAATTTGAAATTATATTTTTAAAAAATAATTACTACTAATACTTATTCAATAATAATAAAAAATTAATATAAATATTTGTAAAATTATTATATAGTTTATAATATTTCATTGTACAATAAATATTATAAAACTATATCAAAAATTAACCGTCAACTTCTCATTCCACTCTATAAAATAAATAACAAATATTTATTTAAAATAATATATGTGCAAGTTAGACATGTAGACTGACAGTACGACTGCAATAGGTCGTACTGTCGGAAAATCACACAACTTTTCAAAATTAAATACTATATCATCGTCAATGATTATTGATACTTGGTAGTTATAAAAAACTCGAGTGGAGTCGCCTATCCCATACTCTAAAGAATGGTCAACTTGTAATATTCATGCATCTTTGTGTGGCCCCTTTTTAATTGCAATCTTTCTACGGGGATCGGGAATTTTTTTATTTTGACTTTCAAAAAATATATATTTCATTCGTCTTAGTATAAAAAATTTTATTATTATTTTAAATAGTTCCGAGTTAAATATCTATTTATCTTAAATAATCTATTTTTTATAATATTTTTATCTATGATACCCTATTATTAATTGTTACTCCCTCTGTCTCTAATATTTGACGTTTTAAATTTTTTATTTGTCCCTAATTATTTAAAATTTGTTCAAATCTAAGAGAATAATGACAATTTTTCTAAAATTACACTTCATTATTCTGTCTATTTTTTTTGATACTTTAAACTTTTCATTTATCCTTATTCCAATCATTATCTTAATTTTTGTGTCCACCTCAAAAACGTCAAATAATTAGGGACGAAAGGAGTATATTTTTATTCTCTATGCATATTTATGAATCATCATTAGTAATATAAAAAAACTATGCAATTAAATGAGAAGTTAAATATGGATAATTTTTTTATTTTATCCTCTTTCTTAATATGCGAAAAAATACGATCAGGACTTTTATCATGGGATGGAGGGAGTAGTATTTATTTCAACTAATTTTTTTTTCAGAATTTAATAATTTAGGTATAATTTAGATACATATAAGAAATAGTGTTGCTCAATCTGTGCAACATCATTTTTTATATGTATCCAAATTATACTCAAATTATTGAATTCTGTAAAAAAAATTAATAAGACCCAAAATAGGATTAATGTTTTAATTGGGTATTGTGACGCCCCCAAAATAGGTATACAACACCCATTCTGAGTTGTCAAATACATGGTACAGAAAGTAAACTACAACTTCAATAATATAAATATTGTATTCTAGACAATATTCACACTCAAATAAGTCATCGTTACAATTATTCAAACACTATTTTACAGAAATAGTAAGAACTGCTAAAACATCTTTCTAGAACCATCACTCCGTACCCCGACTAGTTCATGTTATGTTCTCACCTCCTGAGAAAAATGGAACAAAAAGAAAAAGGGTGAGCTCAACTAGCTCAGTAAAGAATATTATGACTAAGATAATATACAACAAATTATCGTTAGTCTTCAACAGGAAAAAATCTGATAAAATATATTAGTCAACAAGTTTTAAATCAACAACTGCAGCAGAAACAACAATCCATTAGAAAAGTCAAGTAGAGAATAAGTTCTACTATCTTCTAAAATTTAAAAGTTCATCATCAATATTTTATCCCTGTAACAACAATCAATATACATCTTTAATCAAATATTTATCTTTGCACTACAGGCCAAAGATATTCATTTTTATCACTAATTGGTCATGTTCATCTCAACACCTGTTCATCTTTGCATTACGGGCCAAAAATATTCATCAGTTAATTATTTATCTTTGCATTACAGGCCGAAGATATTTAGTAATATCATTATTTAGGAGTGAGGATGATGAATTTTTTTTTAAAGAAAACGAATCCAGTGAAACGGAAGGACAAATAGTAGGGATTCGTATAACAATTTATCCAAGTTCAATAATACTTCATAAATACCAATTTTGAAGCAAAATTCAAAAATAAAGATCAAAACATGGATACAATCAAATATAGTAACCATAATAGACATCTTGGACAAAAAGAAGAAAATTTCATTTTTCGGTGAATAGTGTCGTATTCGTGAATAATGTCGTATACGTGAATAGTAATCCCGACACAAAAAGATCTAAATTTGATAAAAATTCAGATCAATACTTCGGTATAATGATATTTAAGAAATAATATCATATATGAAGAAAATAACATCCCTTACCTCAAAATATCTATACTTCTGATCGGAATATCGGTATAAGGCTGAAGAAAACTTGCACTGATGAATAGAAACTCACAAAGTATATAAATACTCACAAAATACACTCAATAATCTAGAGAGAGAAAGAGAGAAAACTTATTTCTGATGTGATTTTCAATTCTAACTTAGCCCTCTATTTATAGGAAAATGTTAGCAGACTTGACCTGCAACCTGATGGCTTTACCTGCTACTATTTTCACCAACCACATTTGAAATAAATTTAGCACATTTCTTCACCAACCACAAGTGGGGCCCACTCAATTCTAGAATTTTCCACCAAAATCATTTATAAACCTAATTTCTGAATCAGTCACCTCTTAAAATTCATAACAAATCATACGTTCATTTTTAACGGTTCAAAATTTATGGACATATACTCAACTTATATATATATATAACATATCCAACAATTACAACGATCCAACGGTCGGATTAAAAATTATAACTCACACAATTTATCTCAAAAATACTGATTTAATTTTTAATACCTTCATTCCGATAAAAATACTGATAAAATACCTCAACATTAACTCCTTCATTTTTAACCACAATAAATATATCTAACATTTATATCCACATAAAATAAATATTACCTTATCATATGAATCAATGATTAATTATTCACAAATAATATTACAGAATCACATTTATGACAACCAGGCCGTTCCCAGAAAAGGGGGGGCTTTCCAATAAGAATTTCTCCTTATTGACGCGCAATTAGGTGACCAAACATCTCCTTTACAGAACTTTCTAGACATTGCCAGTAATGCTATCTAATAATATTATTCAAATAATATGAATTATTGATTTGATAATGAAAAATACTGTGCAGTGATAATTATTGAAACAACAATAATATAAAATATCAACGCAATAATTATTGAATCAATAAAATAAAATATTGAACAGTAACTACTGTAACAATTATTGAGTAGTGTCTTCTTACGTAAGTATCAATAATTCATTAATACTGTGCATCCACGCGTATTACTGTATTTTAACCACCGGGTATTCAAACAGTGTTAACGGTAACAACTACGCCGTTATTTATAAAAACTCAAACTTGTAGTTTTTCTTCATCCGACAGTTATTCTGTTATGGGGCCCACAAATGACTGCGTTGTCGTACGAATATTCCCCGACAACAAAAATATTCTACGACCAAACGAATATTCCCCGACAACAATGATTATTTTATAACCACTTGCATATTTTATAAAATTTGCACATTTCACCCATAACCAAATAATTATATCAAATTAATACCTTATTATTCACAAATATAATTAGAGAAAATTCGATTTTATTTATAATAAATTGGGGTCTTGCATGTATACTCAGTTCAGTTGATGGACATTCAAATACGAGTTAATTAATATTTTGGAATCTTCTAAATATCAAACCAAACTACAAAATAAAATAGAAAATTGGCCCAATAAATTCTCTCAAATTTGTCAATTACTATAAAAATCAATTTAATAGAAATTATACCAAAACTAATCGTCAATTGTTCTTCCATTTTATAAAGTAAATTACGAATAATTATTTAAAATGATACATGTGCAAATTAGACGCGTGGACAGACAGTACGACAATATTATTGCTGTACTGTCGAAAAATCACACATACTTTATAAAATTAAATTAAAAACGATGTCAAAGTGGAGTCGCCTATCGCCCAAGCGAAGTCAACTTCTAATATTAATGATACGTTTTTATGTAAAGAGTGAAATTTACCAGTTACATGAATACTTATGGGCACATACGAATCAAGCAGGACAGACGCATAAATTTTGTAAAAAGGGGATATTTTTATAATTAAATAACAAATTATTAAAATATTTTTTACGTTATTCTATTGGACAAAAGGAGTTTTATTCATAATATGTACAAATTTTATTATTAGATATAATGAGTTTTTAATCTAATAATTGTGACATGCGATAAAATTATAATGATAAATTTAATAATATTGTATTGTTTTTGCTTTATCAAAATGAACATTATACCCATAGCTGGTTTCTTCACCCCAAATTCCCAAAAGGTACTAAAGCGCAGGATTTACCTACATGGTTTCAGTCCTGATTTTATTTTTGGGACCTGTTCCACAGATTTTTCCTCCCAAAGTTGAAGATATGTTTGATAAATACTATCAAACTTCTGTCAATCTCAATGACAATCAGGCTTTGCTAAACTTCTGTTGTGCTAATGATATCCCTTGGATATTTAAATGGTCTTATACTCTCACTCAGCATGTGGGAACAGGGGTTCATAAGCTATGTCGACAGTTGGCTGTTAAATGGTGGAATAAAATCGATGAAGATAAAATTATGGATGTTTCTCCAAATATTGTTGACTATGACATGAATAAATATGATGCCACTCAGCAACAGTTGACACTGTGACTATGCTCGACAGTGATGATGATGAGAACACCGCCTCTAATAATCCTTTTGGGGCTCCATGTTCTCAGCCTAAATAATGGAGGTTTGTCTTTAGTGGTCTTAATAATACAGGCTTTCGGTGTGATGGCCTTAATAATGCAGGCTTTCGGTGGGAAGATTCTTATCTTCTCAATGGTGGTCCCTCTCGTTTGTTTCTCTGCTTGCTGTCTGATCGACTCCATTCTTATCTAGGACGCGTCAGCAACTTTTTATAAAGCAGTCTTCTTTTTTAAAGTTGTTTGTCTATTGTATTAATTACGCTTTACTTTTTTAAAGTTGTTTGTCTCTTGTAATAATTTCATTTGCCCTCCGTTCTATAAGAGGTACGTCTTGTGTTCAGTTGTAAGGATCCGAAGTTTGTATTCAGTATAAGTCACATAAGTTTTCAAGAGTTCGAGGATTCTCAAGCTCATTTCTTCTATGTAAGTTTATTAAGTATTCAATAATATTCCGCTAATTTCTGTATTATCATCTCTATACGATCTTGGTTGAATTTGGTATCAGAGCCATCATAGAGTTTGATCTTGTTGATGATATTTAGTTTCTTGTTCTGAAATGAATTGCTGATTTTGCTCATTTTGTTTTAAACACCATTTAAATACTGTTATAGATTAAGCTTTAAGTTTTATTCAGGGTATGTTGGTTGTCGTTTAAGGTTGTTCTGTTGTTTTAAGCCGTGTTGACATAAATCGTTTAGTGGACATCCCTTTTTATCAAAATTTGTCTGCTTATCTTGTTAAGTTTTAAATACCGTTTAAACGTCTAATGGCAAATCTATTCAGAAATTTATCCAGATCTAGAAACTCTTCATCTTCTTCATCTTCTTCCTCTTTGGATTCATCTACTAAACAAGTGGTTTCTATCAGAAACATTGAGACCCATTTACAAAATTGGTCTATTCTAAAAACTTCTACTTCACAAATCTATAATAAAGGTAGTTTTTTGTTTAAATCTGATTATATTATTAAGTCTGTTGAACAGTCCCTTCCTATAACTCAAGGTCATATGACTGTTGAGATGTTTCCCAAGAGATTACTAGAAGAAGCAGTCGAAAGAGGCTATAAATATCTTCATATTGGCTTAGTTCAAGTGGTGGTTAAACCATTAACCTGAATCGGTCTTCCTACCTCTTTGCTTTTATGTTTAAGGGATAAAAGACATTTAAAGTTTAACGATTCTCTGCTTGAATGTGTTACTTCATCCCTCTCAGAAGGGCCGGTCTACTTTAATAGTTTTCCTAATTTTGTAAAAAAGGGATATTTTTATAATTAAATAACAAATTATTAAAATATTTTTTACGTTATTCTATTGGACAAAAGGAGTTTTATTCATAATATGTACAAATTTTATTATTAGATATAATGAGTTTTTAATCTAATAATTGTGACATGCAATAAAATTATAATGATAAATTTAATAATATTGTATTGTTTTATACTATATCAATAAAGAGTAATCTTTTTGTGAAACAAAAAAAAATGACAAATGAGATTTGTTATTGTGAAAGAGAGGGAACTAATAAAATTCACTAACTATATATTTTAAAATACATAAAATTTATTTTTCAAAACTTTATTTTTTAAAATCATAATTTTTTTTGAGAGGGACTCTTTACTTTAACATCCCTATATAACAAAGAATTACAAAAATCAAGAGGGCCCACTTGCTCCCCTTCTCTTCCCCCCATGGATTGGTTCCTAGAAGTTAGTGTAAAGGTGCAAAAATGACCCTGATGTTTGCACGGATGTCCCAATTTCATCTTAAACTAATTTTTTTTTTCAAAAGTATCATTAACGTTACAAATTTAAGGTCAATTATGCCCCTCCCGTTAAAAAAAAAATTCAATTAGACAAACGGAAGTGCTAAGCGATTGACACATGGTAAAAATAATTTGTTTTCTCTTCCCTCTTTTCTCTCTCTCCTTTCTTCTTCCTCTGTTCTAAATTAACAAAAATAATTTACTACTATATTAGATTAATTGTACCTGCTATGCAGAGATAAACAAAAATATACTACTATATTAAAAGAAGATTTGATTGGATGAATAAGAGTAACAGGATTGGGAGTAACGAAATCTGTAGAAAAAAAGGACACAGAATGGTCCATTAATGGAAATCTCTTACATGAAGCTCTCATCTTTCTTTACGCGATAGAGAACCTAAATGCTTAGAACAAAGGTACCCTTTTGGAATGAGATGATAAATTTATGAAAAGATTGATACTTTTCTCAATTTCAGATAGGATCAGTAAAGTTTAAGAAACAAGTCTTTTCAGAGAAACATGAGATATATCATAATTAGAAAAAGAAAACAGAGTGAGCAAGTGGAAAATTACAAAAAGGAAAAGGAAAAAGATGATGAGTCGAGGGCGAGGGCGAGGGCGAGGAGGAGGGGGAGGGGGAACATCAAATGATGACCTTTTCACAAGAAGTGCAGCTACCTCGCCCTTTCCCCCTCCAACCACCCCTCTCTCAGTCTCTCTCTTTCTCTAGAAAGAAAAAGAATACAAAAAAGGTCGATCGCTTAGCACGTCAAAAAAAAGGTTCAGTTTTGTTATTTTAGAATAGAGGAAGAAGGAAGGAGAGATAGAGAAAAGAGAGAAGAGAAAAGAATAAAAAAAATTTATTTTTGCCACGTGTCAATCGCTTAGCACGTCCGTTTGTTTAGCTGGATTTTTTTAACGGAAGGGGCACAATTGATCTTAAATTTCTAACGTTAAGGGTACTTTTAAAAAAAAAAATTAGTTTAAGATGAAAGTGGGACATCCGTGTAAACATCAGAGACATTTTTGCACCTTTTCCCCTAGAAGCTAAAAGCGAGCTAGTTTTGACCCGATCCATTTCAAATGCAACTTTTGTAGCAAATCACTTCTTCTTCTTCTTTTTTTTTTTTTGCAGACTTTAAGAATGTATCAATGATTTAATTTATTATATTATTTATATATTAAATATTAATTTATTTTTCTATAAAAATTTTAATTAATTTTTGTAGAGTATTATTGTAATTTATATTTTATTTATCAAATAAATAGAATTTAAAATTTTATTTTTTAAAACAATTACTACTAACAATAAATAAAAAAAAGTAACATAAATTCTCGTAAAATTATTATATAAGTTTATACTCCCTCCGTCTCAGGATAAAAATTCTGTTGAATTTTTTACACATATTAAGAAGATGAATGAAATGATAAAATTACCCATAATAATGTCATTAAATATGTACAGAGAATTAGAATAAGAAAAGTATGAGATATTTAATGCTATGAGTATAATAGGAAAATATGTGTAAAAATTTAGTTATTAAAGAAAAATAAACATTTAACATGGGACTACCCAAAATAGTAATAAGAATTTTTATCATGGGACGGAGGGAGTAATATTCTATCAAACAATTAATATTAATAAAACTAAATCAACAATTAACTGTCAACTTCTCATCCTACTTTATAAAATAAATAATAAATATTTATTTAAAATAATATATGTGCAAATTAGACTTTGTGAACTGACAGTACGACTGCAATACGTCGTCGAAAAATCATAACTTTTCAAAATTAAATACTTTGTTAACATCAATGATTATTGGTATAGAAAACTCGAGTGGAGTAGCCTATCGCCAAGCGAAAGCATGGTCAACTTCTAATATTCATGCAATTTTGTGTGGGCCCATTTTAATTTTTTGACCACTATATTAAGTGTCGATTTTTATTGTGGTTGCTCAATATTTTTTTATTACACATATTATTATATTTAAAAAAAGTTACAAAATGTTTATTGTTTAACATTATGTTCAAAAAAGTGAACAAAAATGTTGATTAGACTAACGGTTAATATGTGTTAATTATGTAGCAGGTGACGTGAATCGAGTTAATTGATATTTTAATTATTGTATTAGGGATCAATTTTTATTTTGGTTACTGAAACTTTTTTTGCTACATTTTCGTTATCGAAATATCAAAAATATTACAAATTAGTGATTTTATTACAAAATATTACAACATGTATGAAGAGAAAGTACATCATAACTAATTTAAATCCATAAAATTTTCAAAATCATATTCAATTTGCAACCTTCTACAAACCAAACCAAACTGCAAAATAAAGGAGAAAATTGGCCCAATAAACCCTCTTAGATCTGTTGAATACTGCAAAAAGCGGTTTAATATAAATTACTTCACTCTCATTTCGAAATAAAACAAGTAGTTTTGGATGTCGTCATCGTCAATTTGCCGCTCTTCTTTTTTTTCGTTTTCTTTATTTTTCGACGAATATTCAGAGGTATAAGAATGACCTATTTTCTAAACTAGATTTCTGACGAGAGAATGTAGTTCCGTCTTGATCCACGATGAGAGAAAAAGTTGATATATATAAGGTGTAGAACACCATTTTTTTCAATAAGTTTGTCGTTCGTTGTTAAAAGAGGAAGATGAATTTTGATTTTTAATTGCTTTTGTTTCTTTAAATTACGTTCTTTTTTTTTAAAACTGTAATTATATTCTCATAATATTATGGAGTATTAAAATAATTTGTTTAACTTTATATTTTCTCTTTTCTTCTATGTGAGTATTTTATTTTATTTCTACAAACTTACCCATACATGTTACCTCTTTAGAATATTCCACATCTATATGTCAAATGTTTCCCAAGCAAGTTTTTTTTGTTAATATTTACTATTTAGACGGAAAATTATAAAATCACTAATTTATAATATTTTTGGTTTTTCGATAACGAGAATGTAACAAAAAAAGTTTTAATAACCAAAATGAAAATCGATACCTAATATAAAGACTAAAACATCAATTAACTCGATTCACATCACTTGTCATATAATTAACACTTGTTAACAATTAGTTTGTGTTTGTAACAAAAAAATTTTGATAACCTAACAAAAATCGACCCATAATATAGTGATCAAAACATCAATTAACCCTCCAAAATACATATTTTACATAAAATAAAAAATTAATATAAAAAGAAAATAATAACATAGAAACTCCTTTTTTATAGTAATAAACCCATATAATTATATTAATAAATTTCTATCTTTTTTAAACTTAAAAGACCCCACCTAAGTAACACCATCAATTACATGATTGTAAAATGGGGGTAAAATATTCGTACAATTTTAAATTCCTCTTCAATAGACAATAAAAGACCCGACCTGGAATATACAACAGGGTCTTGCAAGAATGTTGTGCACCAAGCAACATGTATTGATTCTTGCAAGAATGTTGTGCTTCATTAGAGGAAGTGAAAGAATGCCAATTAATGTGTCCAAGTGTCCAACTATAAAATTAAATTGATAATACGCATTATGAGCCCAGCAATATCCAAAGGATCAAGAAAATAATAGTCCTGTGGAATTTGGCGGGGAGATAGAAATTAAGCAAAATAATATACATAGTGTAGATCAGTCTCTTAACAAATAAAGCACTATAATATCTATTCAAAAGCTAGTCTGCTTCTCTGGGAACTAGTAGTAGTAGTACATGTCAATCAAATTAAATTTGGCCACTGGCAGCAGCATTATGCTGCTAATAAACATACGGTAATATTCTCCATGGAACCACACTACGATATTCTGCCCAGACGTCTTTGTACTTCTCTGCACACCGAGCTTCATCTCTTCTCTCTCTCCATATTAGCAAAATAAGAAGATATATTGGATAGAAATATGGAACTGGGGAACTGCAAAGAGATTGTTGAATTATTTTGAAAGGTAGAATTGTTACCATATTGTCATAATAGCTATATCGAACTCGAAATATTTTACAAATTAATTGGAAAACCTTGCCTGATCCCACAAGGCAAACTAAAGGACAGTGCCAATAACAAATCCCCAAGGTAATTGCAGTGCCTTGCAATTCCCCTTCAAATAAAACAATTGAAATAATTTTCAGCGAAAGCCAAAAAATATGAATTATAAGATTGAAGAATTGGTCCTCACAACAGAGCCGCATTAACACCAGGAGAAGAAAATGTAAGTAAGTAACTCATTACAGTGGATGCCTGTCCAGGAGGACAAATATCTCAGCTTTTTTTACATCCAACAAAACATTTTACACGTTATCTCTTGGAACCAACTTCAAAACAAAGATCCATGACAATGGTAATTTGGCATCAATCAGTATCTTCTTCATCAAGATGAAAAAGAGATTGATCTTGTTTATTTATATTGTCGTGATATGACAGTATAACAGGTCAGTAGAATAGGCTGTGCACAGCACTCTCGAGTGTCAAGCTGCACCTTCTACTTATTTTTCAAACTTACCATAGACAATCTAGGCTGTGGTTAACCATTTGTGAGAATTGCACAAAAAGAAAATAAATTGGTAATGTGTATTCGATCATGGGCTTTCCATATCAGTGAAAGCTTAAACCAACAATTATTAGGGCAGACTCCATGATTAAAGTCATGACGAAACTGTGCTGAAACAGCATTCAATTAGTTTTATTTTACATGGAAAATAAGGAGTCCACAAGAAAAAAATAAAGTCAGATTGAAGGATTACCAGTAACCAGAAACAAGTAACTTCCCTCCAATAACTTTTGGAGGTGTACCCCATATTAGCGCTTTTGGATTCTTCTTAAAAACATGCTTCTGCTTGTTAGCTCCTCTGAAAACCATATACCTTCCACATACATGAACCATTTACCAGTTTAGCAAGGAAGTAAAAAGTGAAGCAGGGGGAAAAGAGTAGTATTGAGACTTCCATTTTTATAGATATTTACCCGATAAGAAAGACGAAGCAATTTGCAATAACAGCGGCTGTTGTTAGTTCCACTTTGTTACTCAAAAGCCACCAGCCCTAACAAAGGGAACACAAACCATCATTAACATGCTTAACGATGGTTATATATTCAGGTTATAACAATAGCGATACATATCGACCTATCAACAATAAACAAATAACTAGAGATACGGATCTATGAAACAAACTAGAAGCAATAATCTTCAATATTACAAGTGTGTCAAAGTGAAAATGCTGTCTGAGACGTAAATTCAAATCCTAAGGATCAAAATAATAAATAAGACGTAGATAATCATAAATAAAAAAGAGAGAAAATGTATAAAGACAAGGTATATAGCAGTATGTTACTTCAAAATATCGCAAAATTCTAGGAGGCTTGTAAGACTAGATTTTGCTGGATCATACTTTGAACTTCAAGCTTGATTGTTTTGTTAGACTAATGAACAGGTTCAGTGTACATAATATCATCATTAAAAACGACTACGTTAATTTTTCAAATTTAATCTATTGATTACAAAAAGAAAAAATTAAGAGTAACGTATGAAAGTATACATACAGTCATGTGATCCATGTTTGCGTCTCAAGAATATTAGCCATTTCTGATATCAACACATCAATTGTTTTAATATACCGCAAATCATGGGTAGTAGAAAGGTCAAATAAGTCAAATGGAGTACTCAGTCACCTGAAGTGTCAAAAGGAGTGATTACAGTAAAAAACAAGTAACCTTAATTCATGGCTGAAGTGAAAAGGTCAAACTTCTTTAAAACTCTGCCACCTGAGTTTTATGTGCAATAATTACTATTTGAGCCTTGGGCATTGTTGGACACTCTTTCTTACCATCTTATAGCATATACGCCCCTCAACCTCCTATATTTATAAGATGAGATAAAAATAAATAAAAAATTGTAAAGAGGGAAGACATTTTATTTCATTTTGTAAGTTAGTTTTTGTAAAATCTTTTTGTATGTGTAGCAATACTCTTTTTATTAATGGTAGCAGATTCACATCTCAAAAACTAGCAAGGAACATTATATATCCACAAAGACGACAAGGTAGATGACCTTTTGTGTTTGTTAAAAATAAATTGGACCTCAAGCAACATCCAAGAACTACACAGAACCCTCTGATTAAAATCATTGGATAACAGTCAAGTTGGAAATTTTATTTTATTCAATAGGTGTCTAGCCGGAAATTTATTTTATGATATTACCCTTGCACATTAAACATAAGTTTTTTTAACTAATATTTTCAATGAAAAATGTAATTAAATGTAAGCTACTTTTTAAAAAGAAAAAAGAAAAAAAGAAGTTCAGATGATAACAATCAAAGGTCAACATTAGGAGAAAATCAAACAGTGTGCTTCATTTAATAAGCATAAGTTACAATGTCAAAACCTAATTTTACACATTAGCATATAAGTTTTGTTTTGGGTACCACACTAACCAGTGATCCCCGAAAGCATTATTCAAAGTGTCTGCCAAGACAGAGACATGTCATTATATCAACCATGTAGGGTAAGGTTTCGGACACCAAATTATAAAACTTAGGCAAGTCGGAGTAAACTTGTGACTTTATCTTGCCAGGCCCATCCCGCGTCTTGTGACATGTCACAGGTCCTGTCACTTGACACACTAAAACAAAGCCTGTGTCGACATTATGATGCAGACTTATCTAACAATTTTTTTCCCATTTATGGTGTTTTGGACTTTAAAACATTGATTAATTGTTAGTAATTTTTTTAAAATTGTTTGTCCAGTAGTAATGTAGAGATTGCCAGAGCCATTAAAGCAATCGATTATGCAAATATGAGTGTATAGTCTCTCTCTCTCTCTCTCCCCCCCCCCCCTCCTCTTTTATCTTGTAGCTGTTTCTAAGAAAAAGACTATTCCTTTGGCAAGTTTAGCTAAGAAGTCAAGGATACATGCCTGGATACTGAATGTGAAGGGAATCCAAACTAAATCTCCAAATACTAGCATGAAGCCCAATCTCTCTGCAATTATATCCCATCTACAAAAGAGGTGCACAAAAACAAAAAGGGTACGAATAGTAAATGAAATCATACATTAATACATGATCAATATCTACGCTAAAGCTTAATCTAATGAAAGGGGAGCGAGTTAGAGGAAAATCAACTTTTCTTGAACATGCAGAGTACATAAACTTTACATGTGTCAAGTAGACTTGCTAGGGAAACCTCAAATAAAGATTCGAACTAACTATTATCCTAAATGTATGTCCATGCAGTATCAATTACAATAAAATATTTGAAACAATGAGGTAGTAGCAGTAAAACCTATCAAAAGTTGAACTATCCTAATTATACGAATGTATATGTATGTGCAGAAGGCGTCTCTCAAAATGTAGACACATAATTATGCGAAAGATTGCTACAGGCAGTATAGCACTAGTCTATAGTTCACGCATAAACCATTAACTAAAAAACAAAACCACTCAAAAGCAAAATTAATTATTGATAATAATATCAATATCATTATAGATGCAATTTGACCTCAAAATCAACCACATTTTATTTTACCTTCACTCAGGGCAGTCAAAGGATGCAGCCTCTAAATGGCTCCATTCATACAACTGTTCTACAAGTTCTTCACCATTAATTTAACGCTATTGTCCTTAAATATTTTAAGGAAATTCAGATTAATAATATTTTTGGGACTTTTTTTTTCTTGGGACTTTCAAGAGGATAGCATTATTAAAACCCTGAAGTATCTGTTCCTGTCAGTCTCTTCTGACAAACAGCATCTTAATTTTCAGATAAAATATTTTCATATGAATTGTCATTTAAATGACTTAGATGGAAACATTGACCATGCACACAAGAGGGGTTTGACGTGATTGCATTATAACAGTCGCTTGTCCTGTATCCAATAGCTTTGTGGAATGTGTGCAAGTAAATATTTGCAGTTTGAATATGAATATTTTAGACAAAGTAGTGCAAATAAATGCCTTTCTGTGAACAAAAGCCAGCTAATATATGCACACACCAACAATAATCTAACAGAAAATGATGCAATGGCATGACATATAACTTGCTTCATCTTCTTTAGAGAAATAGGCAATCCACTTACGTGGATGTCATGTATTCTTCATAGAAAAAGTAATCCAGGATGTATAACTGAAAAATATGTGAAACGATAGAAAAATCAGTATCCATAAGTAGAACATCTTATTCAAGAAAATAACATCATCACCACAATACCACACAGAATAATTGGTAGAGAATCATTGATTGGCTCAAATCGCCGCGGTAAAAACATTTTGCAAGAACTGAAAGGTTGATAAGTAGCCATCCCATCATTCCAGCTCTCACAAAGAAAAATCTACAAAAGAAGAATTCCATTGTTGTAACAAGTGCCGTATAGGATCATGCTAATTGTGGGAGCACAAAAAAATTTAGGGATGACAGAAACAGAAGAGTTTTTTTAGAACATAAGACGCAAAGGTTCAAACCTAATAGATTATTTGATCAATAAGGTTGATATTATTTACATTGAAAGAATAAAACAACCCTGAGCCCCTGACATAGGTAGGGCAGTAGAAAGAAAATATTAAACACCAGACGAAGGATACAAATATGTAATGGAACTAACTAAGTTAGTTATTACAATACAACAAGAGAGGTCTTTGCAACATAAAATATTTATAGAGAATGAATAACTTAAATGCATGGTAGGAAATTAAGATGCTTAAAACTTCCCATAATAAGAAACAATCCCAGAAAATAAAGGATGGATTACATACTTGAGGTCAATGCCAGTGAACTGAGGATTCAGCTGTATCCCGAACCACCTATAGATGACATTATATATAATTAAATTAAGAAGACAGTGATTAGACAGATGAATTGAGGTCAATATTATTTTTTTCTTGGGTTAAATCCACTTTTCCTCACTGTACTCGACTTCGGTTTACAAATGCATCACTGTACTGAAATTTTTTACAATCGACTCACTGAATTGATTTTTTTTTTCAAAACGTCACAAAATCCGTTAAGTCAAGTTGACTTTAAACAGACTTGTCATATAAAATTCCACAAAAGAGAGAAATGTGACGTGGCAAACCAATGCACATGTGTAACAAAAAACACACGAAGATTAGAAATATCTTCCTCATCCCGTCATGAAAACCAAATCATAAAACGCTATCCATTTACTCAATTTGGAAAAACTCCTCCCGATCTTTCTCTTTTATTTGGTAGATTAGAAAAATTCTTGAAAATATCTTTAAATCCATCAAATTGGAAATATTTGGGGAAATGACACGGAGAAGATGGGAGAGAGAATTCGGGCTTGAAGATGGGTAAATGAAATTAGGGGAGAAGTTAGAGCGGAGAGAGAAAATAGGGAGGAGATGATACGACTCTAGTTCTCTAATCTATAAAATAGATTCAAACTTTGCAGATCTAGGATTGATGATTGCAATCTACGATCTAATCCATTAAAGCAATAGGTTGTTTGATTTGCCAATTCAAATTATGATGTTTTTTTCTTTTTTTGTTTTCTGGTCTAATAATATGGTGGTATTGAAGATTTGGGTTGAAAATCTTAGTTTCAAATTGAATATGATGAACAATGATAGTGTGGGTCAATTTAGAAACTTGGTGATATTACTTCAAGGAAAATAGCTTTCATGATAGTTGTAAAAGATGAAAAAGATAGAAGAGAATATAAAAGGAGCTAAATGAAACGATGATGGTTACGGCTCCATTCATTTTCCAACAACCCAGATCTAATGGATCATGGTTTAGCATTAAATTTATGGCAATTAGCATCAATTTCATGGACAATGGTTTACTCTCTAGCGAACATACCATTGATTGAAGATAGAGCACATGAATGAAAAGAGAGAGGAAGTTTATAGGTTTTGTGAAATTTAAGTATAATTTGTTAATTTGTTTTAGTGTAAGTTTTTAAATTTATTTAAGTGTAATTTTCAAATGTACAAATTAGTTAAAAATAAGTTTTTTCTTAATTCTTAATATAGGTCATCACTGACATATCATATCTTAGTCTATTTAAATAATCCACATAAGCGTCCAACATGGTGCTATGTAGACATGCCGTTAACTTTTAACACATTTGGATGGTTTTTAAATTTTTTGTAAAAAAAAATTTAGTTCAACTAGTTGACCGTAAAAATTTTAAGTCCAATGATGTATTTGTAAACCAAGGTCGAGTATAGTGGAAAAAAGTGTATTTAAGTATAATTTGTTAATTTGTTTTAGTGTAAGTTTTTAAATTTATTTAAGTGTAATTTTCAAATGTACAAATTAGTTAAAAACAAGTTTTTTCTTAATTCTTAATACAGGTCATCACTGACATATCATATCTTAGTCTATTTAAATAATCCACATAAGCGTCCAACATGGTGCTATGTAGACATGTCGTTAACTTTTAACACATTTGGATGGTTTTTAAATTTTTTGTAAAAAAAAATTTAGTTCAACTAGTTGACCGTAAAAATTTTAAGTCCAATGATGTATTTGTAAACCAAGGTCGAGTATAGTGGGAAAAAGTGTATTTAAGTATAATTTGTTAATTTGTTTTAGTGTAAGTTTTTAAATTTATTTAAGTGTAATTTTCAAATGTACAAATTAGTTAAAAACAAGTTTTTTCTTAATTTTTAATACAGGTCATCACTGACGTATCATATCTTAGTCTTTTTAAATAATCCACATAAGCGTCCAACATGGTGTCATGTAGACATGCCGTTAACTTTTAACACATTTGGATGGTTTTTAATTTTTTTATAAAAAAAAATTAGTTCAACTAGTTGACCGTAAAAATTTTAAGTCCAATGATGTATTTGTAAACCAAGGTCGAGTATAGTGGGGAAAAGTTTATTTAAGTATAATTTGTTTTTAAAATTTTTGTAAGTGGGAAAAGTGTATTTAACCCATTTTTCCTCCTTGTATTATTTTTTTATTTTTTGATATGTATTTTTCATCCCCTTCTTTCTAAATAAGTCATCATTGCAATAAATTTATAAGATATGCTGGCGAAGTCCTGTTATATATAATATAAAAACTCCTATAAGATAATCAGCGAAAGTACCAGTCGTGGATTATATTTCCTGTGACATGAGGTTTTAGGGATGAAGTCTGATTACGAGATTTACGACCGGCTGCATAAAGTAATGACGTCACCTGGAATTATAAGAATAATAATAATAAAACATAAGCTAATGAACAAAAGAATACAAAAAACTATATCATTTATGAGGATACCAAGTTAGGGATTAAGATCCTGAAAATTAGGTTAACGAACCAAAGAATCAGATGGTCGTTCATCTGGAAATTGAAAATTAGAGATAATATACGACTCTTTTTTACCCTAATTGTTTATACAGCAGCATAAGCTTAGGCTCGTGTTGGGAATGATAGAAGTATACTTTTTGAACTTGTCAAAGTGAGTTCTGAAGGGAGGCACTTCATATGGAAATGCAGGGTGATCCTCTAGAACCCCAATCAATAGCCATATTACAATGCATCACAGTTTGAATTTATAGGGCATAAGCCGCAAAAAAATTTTGAAGGAAGAACAATTGTGTAAAATGTATTATACCTAACAATCTAGTTTCAAACATGAAATAAGCAAAAAGACATGCATCAACAGTCTCCTCTCATATTTTATCACTTCATTGTTATTTGAAAAGAAAAGTGTTGGTTGGAGCATGGATTGAATCCAATTGAAGGGGAGCATGGCCAGTGTAGGCAAAGAAGGGGAAGAGATATTGATAGCACAGGATGCCAGAAACCTTCCAGAGTGCATTGCTTGGGTAAACAATGAGTTTCTGACCTCTTTTGCTAGTATTCTTTTCATTAACGAAACACATTATCCAGATCAGCTGATGTCTTGCATCTACAAGATGAGTTTGTGTCAGTTTTATCTTCCCCTAATGTCTATTGTAATGAAAGGCAAACCGCTGAATCAGCACAACAAAATAAGAAGGTTGGTGAACCATATGGTCTTTCAGGAATGAATACAATTTCGATTTGTTCGAGTACCTAATTTATATATAGTGCAGATTGAAGATGACTCAACATCAACATGCTTAGATGATTTAACAATAAAAATTACTTCTTGCAACACTCACTCTCAGAGAATCATACATTGTCCAAGCTAGAGTAACCTATTTTATTTCTTTTGGATAAACAAGCACCTAAAAATGTACAGGAATCTTACTTGAATTTTAATTCGAGATGGAATATTATTATTTTCTTGATAGGTATAGTTCAAGATGGCATTCTGAATAATATTTAATATTTTGTTACAAAATTACTCTTCATAATCCTATTAGTGGGTAAGGTTCTACCCTTTTCCATATATGTCTAAAACACAAAGTGCCAACAATTTAAGGAAGTAAGCAGACTTGTAGACACTAAAAAGGAGCCTATAAAGATTATCAAGAACATAAAAACACAATCCAACTTTGCTCAATGAAATCAACAAAATTTTAAAGATCATATACAGAAGAGCGGAGCCAAAGAGAAATGGCGAATCTTGTTACTTGTATTTGATCACATTAAAAAAAAATTTTACCTCGGATTATAGGAAATTCCAACAGAATCATTCTCAGAAGTAAGAAATTGAAGAATCAAAATTTGTACTATGATGATCAATTAATCAGTATTTCATTTGAAACACAACCCTGCCTTTAAATATAAAAAATTAATAATAATAATAATAATAATAATAAAATAGTTGAAACGAATCGTCACAAGGAAACTTCTAGTTTCATTCATGCTCTACTATTGATCACGTCAAAGCAACGATTTGGTGTGAACTTATTTTTTAAGCCATGTCAAACTTTTATTATAGAACTAAAATACCTGCACGCCTAAAATTTTGTAATAACTACCCATAAGTGACCATAACTCCTTCCACTATCACAAAAAGTTTTTCACCCTCTTTTTCTCAAACATACCAGTAACCAGTATACTTCTTTAAAATTTACAACTGGGTAAGTACGATAAAATCATGAAAAAGAAATTCACAGAGTTTCTACATTCTATGGTTACTAGTTTTTTGTTTTTTTTAAATGCCCAGTTATCCAGGCAGCCATCATATCTGATGGGAAATATTAATAATGGCACTGCTGTCAGATAATGTCAAATGTGTGTGCAACAATCTAATATGGTCAACCATCACATACGCACAATGAAATAGAAACTTACAAGAATGCTGAATATAAAAGTTGTTGATAAAAGCTCAAGTCCTCTGTCTGATATCACCTGCAAATATCATAAAGATATTAATGCATCTTTGAGAAACAAAAATTAAAAAAATTTGCATTGATGTATTCTACATAATTGTGAGCTATACAACCATAACTAAACCACCTAGTAAACAGCTTAAGTTACAGTTGCCATATAATATCACCATGTGAGGTTGTGGTAATTCCAATTCTTCATAGATGGGGAATATAAGCAATGAGTTCAAATTAAAACACAAGTGGGATGCCTAATAGTGTTAGAGGAAGTCTTCCTTACAAATAAAAATATCACCAATAGTTTGATTATCTATTTTCGCCCAAACGTGACCAAACCATTCGTGAAGTTGGGGGAGTATAAGATTTGAAATAACTTATTTTGCTATTTATGCTTGGTGCCTCTTGATATGAGTTATAGTTTATATATAATTGATCCACCATACTAAGAAAAATTGCATTCGATCCTCAAGAAAGTTCACCAATCTGTGATCATTACCGGAACTTTAAGCTAAAAATTAAGATTACCATATCAAAATTAAACTACATTATGAGAATCAATCACGAATTATTGAATGCACATATCCAATGTGGAAACAAATGTATAACAATCTTACACACTACAAATAAAACATACAGTTGGTGAAACGAAATCCAACCACACTCCAATAGCAAGTAGTGCCAGTAGCAGAAGGAGCGATACCGATCCTAAAACAATAAAATGAACGAAACTGATGAAAAAATCGATGTAAATCAATGTGAATCAAGTAAAAAGTGAGAAGTTATACCATTGCAACGATAATGAAGACGAGAACCGTCTGATAAGGTGACTCCAGGAATAAACTTTCCGGGTAGAATAGATACAGCAAACCTCAAATAAGTAAAGAATGCCAGCAGCAAACCAGCCTAATTCCAGTAGAATACACAATATGATGAATCAATCAGAAACAATACATTATTACTAAGTAATATAGAGGGGAAGTGATAGTAATATACTGACTGAGTTCCACGACGGAATCGAGGCGTTGAGAAAATAATTCAGATCCATTTGCAGGTGGACTTCAGTGTTCACTGGTAACTAGTTGCGCGCTGGATTTTCTAATTTTTTCAAAGAGGATACCGCCCCCAATTAACATCAACGGTGAACATACATGCTGGTCTGAATCTAAATTATATTTTATCCAACATTGGGCATATAATTACTATTTCCCCCTCGGGTAATGGGTATACCAACCGGTTTTGATTTTTTGGTTTTTTGGTTTTTCGGACCGAATAGGTCGGTTCGGTATAAAAAAAAAAACAGGTCCGGTTCGGTACCAAAAAAACAAAAGCGGTATATACCGCTTTTTCGGTACCGGTTTCGGTCCGACGTTTTCATGGTTCAGTTTTACCGAACCGGACCGGTATATACCGGTTTTTTAATTTTTTATTGTTAATAATAATTTATTCTTAATAATAATAATAATAAAATAATGATTATAATAATAAAAATAATAATAATATTAATAAAAATAATAATACTATTAATAAAATTATTAATAATAAAAAAATAAAAATAATAATTATATTAATTTTCGGTAAAAACTGATACTGAACCGGTACCGCCGGTTCGGTATACCGATTCAACCGATACTGGTATCGATTCATGAAATTGACTACTATCGGTATTCGGTTCGGTTCGAGCCAGTTCGGTTCGATTTTTTGCCGATGAACACCCATAGTATACCGTATATTTGACTAACTAATTACTTTGTTTCGAAATATTTTATTTTTTTAAATCAACGTGATATATTTTTAAACTCATAATTAATATAATAAAAAATATTATAAATTATTTAAAAAATATTAATAGCTATAAAAGTTATTATTTCGTAATGTTCAATTGATCCAATTAGTTTTTTTTTATAATTATCAAAAAAAAATGTGTCACTTTGACTTTTAAAATTTAATAATAATCTTATTATTTATTACAGTTAGATATCTAGTCTCTTACTAAAGTAAGGGATATCATTTCTTTCATATTTATAAGAGATATCACTTTCTTTCATACTCCTAAATTTAAGCTTACTACGATAAGTATTACTTATATAATTCTTGAAATGATTAAAAATTTCTTGGAAGTTTGCGCTTTAACTAGTATAATTTTGTGACGCCCCCAAAATTAGGTATACATCACCCATCTTGAGTCGCCAGATACATGGTACAGAATTCAAATACAACTTACTAATACAACTGTCGTGTACAATACGACAAAACATAACTGTGAGTTTGAATACAATTATTGTCTACTAGAGACCATACAAACTCAAAAGGTGTCCTCAATACAATTATTGTCACACTATTTAACAGAATAGTGAGGACTACTAATACTATTCTCTGGTCCATCACTCCGTTCCCCGACTCGTCCCGGCTATATTCTCATTTCCTGAAGAGAACAGTGAAAGAAAGGGTGAGCTCAACTAGCCCAGTAAGAAATATTATGACTAAGATAATGCAGAATAAATTATCATTAGCCTTCAACAGTGTTAAACTGATAAAATACAATAAACATCAAGTTTAACTACAGCGGAACCAGCAATCCATTAAAAGAGTCAAGTAGAAAATAAAATCTACTATCGTTTATGATTTAAAAGGTTTTTCATCATCGTTATAGCTGAGACTCAGCTTAATAAATATTCCACATCGTCGAATCACCCCCGCACTACGGCCAAAGATATTCTTTAGTATCACGACCACAATTATTCATGCACTACGGCCAAGAATATTTGTGTATTCATTAATGGTCATGATCATGCCAACAACTGTCCATCAATGCACTACGGGCCAATGAGAACTTTTTATTTTTACATCATTTATAATATTACGGTCATGATTACACCGAATAATCCCTGGTCATAATCATACCAAGTCCATCTATGCACTACAGGCCACAGATGACTTTCAACAAAATATAAACATGAGGATGATGACAATGATATAAGAATTCAATAAAACAAGTTCAAGAATTATTTTATCCAGGAATTATTAACGTCCAAATTTGTCAACACGATACTGTTTTGTGGTGTAAAATTCAAGAATGATCAGAAGAAGATTTCCATGAAAGGATACTGGATGAAGCGCAAATATTAAGGATATTCCACTAATTTCATGGAGTATAGAAGTCAAAGTTTTAACCAACTGAGTATAATAAAGAATGAGATAACAAAAGAAATCATCATGCATGCGATAGACCGCACAAGCAGGTTATTCCAACAGAATAATAAATAACGGAACCAGGTCAGGTGAAATTCACACCGACAGGATGTTCCAACAGAATAATAAAGAATGGAACCAGGTCCGGTGTAAAACACACAGACAGGATATTCCAACAGAATAATAAAGGATGGAACCAGGTCCGGTGTAAAACACACAGACAGGATATTCCGACAGAAATGTAAAGATAGAATAGTAAATGGATGTCACCAAGTATAGGGTATTCCGCGTATACCGGTTATTCCAACAGAATAATAATGAATGGAATAACATAAGGATTTCACCAAGTATAGGGTGTACCGCGTATACAGGTCATGTATAGGGTATGCCACTTTTACAGGTTATTCCAACAGAATAACAAAGAATGGAATAACATAAGTTCTCTTCAAGAAGAAAGAATAACACCCCTTACCGTATTAAGAGATTGAATACTGCAGTAGTGTAGTAACCGAATACTCTTTTTCTTTCTCTATTACTCTCTCTATACTTTCTCTCTCTATAGCTTGAACGAATTCGTGAAAAATAATGAAGCCCTAGGCCTCTATTTATAGAAGATTTATTACTATTTACAAAAGTATTTACTATTTACAAAGGTAATTACTATTGACGAAGGTAATTACTATTTACGAAGGTAATTACTATTTACGAAAATAATTACTATTTACGAAAATAATTATTATTTTACGAAGGTAATTACTATTTACGAAGGTAATTACTATTTACGAAGGTAATTACTATTTATGAAAGAGACTCTTAGATGATGACATATGGCCCCCCATAAATAATTCAACTTACCACAAACGTCTAATAATAGACTCTTTATATACATCAAGGATTGAATAAATATTACCAAAAATCATTTTATTTTTAATCAACACATATTTAATCTTTCAACAATTATTAATCATTTATAACTTGTCGTCTCAATTATTGTTTAGATAATATAACATATTATACAGATGATACTGTGACAATAATTGAATCAATAATATAAGAGATATGATGCAGCAATTACTGTAGCAATAATTGAGTATAGCTGAGTGACTTCTCACGTAAGCATCAATAATCAATACCGTGTGCTACTATACAACAACGCGTATTACTGTACTTTTACTACCAAGTAGTTCAACAGTTTTAACGGTAACACCTCCGCCGTTTATTTTATAGAAAGATAATTTTGTCGTTTTCTAACTACGACAATACTTCCGTTGTGGGGTCCACCAATGATTGTGCCGTCGTACGAATATTCCCCGACAAAAAGAATATTCCCCGACCAAACGAATATTTTATAACAACTTGCGTACTTTGCAAAATTTATAAATATTACCCACAACTATAACATTATATCCAATTTATTCCATAATATTCAAAAATAATAATTATAGAAAATTCATCTTTATTTATAAAAACTGGGGTCTTACAACCTCCCCTTCTTATGAAATTTCGCCCTCGAAATTAGGGTACGTACCTGGTATGTCAAAGAGGTAAGGATACCTTGATTTCATTTCAGATTCTAACTCCCAAGTCATTTCCTCAACATCGTGGTTTCTCCACAAAACTTTGACTTGAGGTATAACCTTGGAGCGTAGAATATGTTCCTTCTTATCCAAGATTTGAACAGGAATCTCTTCATACGTCAGATCTTCCGCTATTTCGTCCGGTTCTAACTCAATAATGTGGTTCGGGTCTTTCACATATTTTCGTAACATGTATATGTGAAAAACGTTATGAACACGAGACATACTTGGCGGTAAAGCGAGTCTATAGGCCACAGTTCCTATTCGATCGAGGATTAAAAATGGACCGATGAATCGAGGATTAAGTTTTCCTCTCTTTCCAAATCTTGTAACTCCTTTCCATGGAGTAACACGTAACAACACATGATCTCCTATATTGAATTCCACGTCCTTTCGATGAAGATCAACATAACTCTTTTGTCGACTTTGTGAGGTTTTTATACGTTGTCGGATCATTTGAATCTTTTCCGTAGTCATACGTACCAACTCCGGTCCCAACAACGTTGCTTCACCCACCTCATCCCAGCATACTGGAGAGCGACACTTTCTTCCATATAACGCTTCGAATGGAGCCATGCCAATACTTGCTTGATAACTGTTGTTGTAGGAAAACTCCACCAATGGTAAGAACTTGTCCCAACTTCCCTTGAAATCAAGGACACAGAGTCTTAATAGATCTTCAAGAGTTTGAATAGTCCTCTCCGACTGTCCGTCCGTCTGAGGATGATATGCCGAGCTAAATCGTAAGTCTGTGCCCATAGCTTTTTGCAAACTAACCCAAAATCGTGAAGTAAATCTTGGGTCTCGATCAGAAACTATGGATACCGGCATACCATGCAGTCTTACAATCTCGTTTATGTACATACGAGCAAGACGTTCAAGTGTATAAGTTTCTCGTATCGGTAAGAAATGAGCAGACTTGGTCAATCTATCAACAATAACCCAAATCGCATCTATGCCTTGAGAAACCTTAGGAAGACCGGTAACGAAATCCATGGTAATGTGCTCCCATTTCCATTCTGGAATTTCAAGTGGTTGCAATGGACCTTTTGGTACTTGATGCTCCGCTTTAACTCGTTGACAAGTTAGACACCTTGAGATAAACAACGCTATCTCTCTCTTCATATTACTCCACCAAAATGTATGACGAATATCATGATACATTTTGGTACTCCCAGGATGGATTGCAAACGGTGTATTGTGCGCCTCCATCATGATTTTATACTTTAAATCAGGGTCGTTAGGAACACAAAGTCTGGAGTTGACTCGAAGTATTCCTTCTTCATCGATTCTTGCTTCCGGCATAGCACCTTCTTGCACTTTCTTCCTCATACGCATCAGCTCCAGGTCTGTAGCTTGAGCAGCTTTAACTTTATCGATTAAAGTCGGTTCTACTCGTATATTCGCCATTGTCACATGTGTCCCTAGAGTCTTCAACTCTATCTCCATCCTTTGCAAGTCACACAAAATGGGCCCTTGCGTTGACAATATCGCACTCGTACTTGCATGTGATCTTCTACTCAATGCGTCAGCTACTACGTTCGCTTTTCCAGGATGGTATTGGATGGTATGATCATAATCTTTCAACAGTTCAAGCCAACGTCGTTGTCGCATGTTGAGTTCCTTTTGAGTGAAGAAATATTTGAGGCTTTTATGATCCGTAAAGATCTCCACTTTCTCCCCATACAAGTAATGCCTCCAAATTTTAAGTGCAAAGACAACAGCTGCCAACTCTAGATCATGAGTAGGATAATTCCTCTCATATTCTTTGAGTTGTCGCGAGGCATAGGCTATGACTTTTCCATGTTGCATGAGAACACATCCCAACCCTTTGCTCGAAGCATCACTGTAGATGACAAATCCCTCCGAGCCAGATGGTATTGTCAGAACAGGTGCTGAAATGAATCTCCTCTTGAGTTCTTGAAAACTCTTCTCACATTCTTCGCTCCAACTGAACTTTGTATCTTTCCGAGTCAGCTGAGTCAATGGAGTAGCGATTCGAGAAAATCCTTCCACGAATCTTCTATAATAACCAGCTAAACCGAGAAAGCTACGTATTTCGGTCACTGATTTAGGTTGCTCCCAGCTTTGAATAGCTTCAATCTTTGCTGGGTCAACAGATATTCCACGACTTGATACCACGTGCCCAAGGAATGCTACTTCCTCAAGCCAGAACTCGCATTTCTTCAACTTGGCATAAAGCTTATATTCACGAAGCTTTTGGAGTGTCAGCCTCAAGTGTTGCTCATGATCTTCACGGCTTTTGGAATAAATAAGGATGTCATCAATAAAGACGACCACAAAATGATCCAAATATTCCTTGAATACTCGGTTCATCATATCCATGAAGGCAGCAGGAGCATTAGTCAATCCAAAGGACATGACTAGGAATTCATAATGCCCGTACCGAGTTCTGAAAGCCGTCTTTGGAATGTCATCGGTTCTAATCTTCAATTGGTGATACCCGGAACGAAGATCGATCTTTGAAAAGAATTTGGCTCCTTGCAACTGGTCAAATAGATCATCAATTCGTGGCAATGGATACCTATTTTTGATGGTGACATGATTCAACTCCCGATAATCAATACAAAGTCGCATACTCCCATCTTTCTTCTTTACAAATAGAACAGGAGCACCCCAAGGAGAAGTACTAGGACGAATAAAGCCAATGTCTAACAATTCCTGCAGTTGGGTTTTTAACTCCTGAAGTTCAATAGGAGCCATTCGATATGGGGCTTTAGAAATGGGTTTTGTACCGGGTTCAAGGTCGATACAAAATTCAATCTCACGCTCTGGTGGTAAACCAGAAAGTTCTTCAGGGAATACGTCAGGAAATTCATTAACAATAGAAATATCGTTCAAAACTGACGTATTTTTGTTTAAATCTGTGACATGAGCTAAGAAAGCTTGACATCCGTTTTTCAATAAACGAATAGCTTTATGGCTTGAGATGACCGTGATTGATTTTAATGGTTTGGTCGCTTGAATTCGCATAATAGGTTGATTAGGAATATGAAAGCTAACAACCTTATGGAAACAATCAATTTTTGCATGATAAGCAGTTAACCAATCAATCCCTAGAATCACGTCAAATGCAAGTATTTTCAATGAAATAAGATCTACAGGTAATGTGAGGGTACCGATTTGAACCAAACAAGACTTATAAACAGTGGATGTAAGGAAGGTTTCTCCCAACGGAGTTTCCACAGATAAGTCAAAGTCCAATTTCTCCGGAGTCAAATTTAATCGATGAGCGCAAGTAGGAGAAATAAAAGAATGGGTAGAACCGGTATCAAATAAAGTATAGACTTCGTTAGAGTTTATGATAAGCTTACCCGTGATGACCTCATTCGGGTTCCTTGCTTTCTGGGAGGTCACAACAAACGCTCTCCCTTGCACTACCGGCTTTGACCTTTCTGGGACGGCCTTTGGTGCCTCCACCCTAGCTGAATTTGTCTTCGGTAAACGACAAAATCGGGCTAAGTGACCTTCTCTTCCACAATTATAACATGCTTTGGACGGCATCGCGCAATTTGGACTGATGTGTCCCTCCCCTCCGCATTTGAAGCATATGATAGGTGGTCTTTCTCCTTCCTTAACAACGGGTGCTGGTGCTGACGTTTTTCCATCATTGTTGAATCTCCTCTTCTTGAAATGTCCATTCTTATTATTTTGGCCCTGATTACCACCGAAGTGGTTACCATTTCTGGCTTGCTGATTCCCTCCACGCTTGTTGTCACCGCTTCGATGACCACTCTCGCTGGTATTATAATTTTGCCGGCTGCTCTCTTTTAGTTGAGTTGACTCGTTATCGCGCTCCACTAACTGAGCCCTATTTACAACATCTGAATATAAACACAATTTATGAGAAATAAGATGTTGACGTATCTCCGGCTTCAAACCTCTTAAAAACATTCGCGCCATTCTCTCTTCATTATCCACCAAATGGGACGCAAACCGTGATAACTCCGCAAATTTTGCCTCGTATTGCGACACGGTCATATTATTTTGTTCCAACTTAATAAACTCCACCTCCTTCATGTGGCGAATACTTTCGGGAAAGTATTTGTCATTGAACAGCTCCTGGAACTTCTCCCAAGATATCTTCAGTACAGCAGGTTGAGTACGTTTTACCGATTCCCACCAGTAATCTGCCTCTCCGCGCAACATAAAGGCGGCAAAAGGAACCTTTTGCTCCTCGGAGCATCCCAAGACATCAAATATCTTGGTTATCTGCTTTATCCATGTTTCCGCCATAAGTGGTTTTGGCTCTCCCTTAAACTCCGGTGGTCCCAGCTCCTTGAACTGTTTAGCGGTGACCGCCCGAGAGTTTCCCGCGTTTCCATCTACGTTTTGGACAGGAGTTGCTCTCGCCTGCTGCTGCATGAATTGCATAAAACCTCTGAACATTTGATCATTCGTCATTTGGTCAGTGTTGTTGTTTGCATGAGGATTTTCGCCTTCCTGGTGCACATTATCCTGATTATTGATATGTGGTGAATCAACGATCGCCTGTGCTCCATTGCCAATCTCAACATTCTCAGATGTCATTTTCAGATACTGCCATAAAACAAAAGGTTAATTGACATGTAACATATTATCCCTATATTCTGACCGACCAATAAAATAGCACATAAACTTAGGTAGGTCAAACTAGCGAAGGAATTCCCCGTCTCTCCCCTCCTAGTACTATTCTCACATCTTAGCCAGGGATCATATCCCTAAGCTCTGATACCAACTGTGACACCCCCAAAATTAGGTATACATCACCCATCTTGAGTCGCCAGATACATGGTACAGAATTCAAATACAACTTACTAATACAACTGTCGTGTACAATACGACAAAACATAACTGTGAGTTTGAATACAATTATTGTCTACTAGAGACCATACAAACTCAAAAGGTGTCCTCAATACAATTATTGTCACACTATTTAACAGAATAGTGAGGACTACTAATACTATTCTCTGGTCCATCACTCCGTTCCCCGACTCGTCCCAGCTATATTCTCATTTCCTGAAGAGAACAGTGAAAGAAAGGGTGAGCTCAACTAGCCCAGTAAGAAATATTATGACTAAGATAATGCAGAATAAATTATCATTAGCCTTCAACAGTGTTAAACTGATAAAATACAATAAACATCAAGTTTAACTACAGCGGAACCAGCAATCCATTAAAAGAGTCAAGTAGAAAATAAAATCTACTATCGTTTATGATTTAAAAGGTTTTTCATCATCGTTATAGCTGAGACTCAGCTTAATAAATATTCCACATCGTCGAATCACCCCCGCACTACGGCCAAAGATATTCTTTAGTATCACGACCACAATTATTCATGCACTACGGCCAAGAATATTTGTGTATTCATTAATGGTCATGATCATGCCAACAACTGTCCATCAATGCACTACGGGCCAATGAGAACTTTTTATTTTTACATCATTTGTAATATTACGGTCATGATTACACCGAATAATCCCTGGTCATAATCATACCAAGTCCATCTATGCACTACAGGCCACAGATGACTTTCAACAAAATATAAACATGAGGATGATGACAATGATATAAGAATTCAATAAAACAAGTTCAAGAATTATTTTATCCAGGAATTATTAACGTCCAAATTTGTCAACACGATACTGTTTTGTGGTGTAAAATTCAAGAATGATCAGAAGAAGATTTCCATGAAAGGATACTGGATGAAGCGCAAATATTAAGGATATTCCACTAATTTCATGGAGTATAGAAGTCAAAGTTTTAACCAACTGAGTATAATAAAGAATGAGATAACAAAAGAAATCACCATGCATGCGATAGACCGCACAAGCAGGTTATTCCAACAGAATAATAAATAACGGAACCAGGTCAGGTGAAATTCACACCGACAGGATGTTCCAACAGAATAATAAAGAATGGAACCAGGTCCGGTGTAAAACACACAGACAGGATATTCCAACAGAATAATAAATAATGGAACCAGGTCCGGTGTAAAACACACAGACAGGATATTCCAACAGAATAATAAAGGATGGAACCAGGTCCGGTGTAAAACACACAGACAGGATATTCCGACAGAAATGTAAAGATAGAATAATAAATGGATGTCACCAAGTATAGGGTATTCCGCGTATACCGGTTATTCCAACAGAATAATAATGAATGGAATAACATAAGGATTTCACCAAGTATAGGGTGTACCGCGTATACAGGTCATGTATAGGGTATGCCACTTTTACAGGTTATTCCAACAGAATAACAAAGAATGGAATAACATAAGTTCTCTTCAAGAAGAAAGAATAACACCCCTTACCGTATTAAGAGATTGAATACTGCAGTAGTGTAGTAACCGAATACTCTTTTTCTTTCTCTATTACTCTCTCTATACTTTCTCTCTCTATAGCTTGAACGAATTCGTGAAAAATAATGAAGCCCTATGCCTCTATTTATAGAAGATTTATTACTATTTACAAAAGTATTTACTATTTACAAAGGTAATTACTATTGACGAAGGTAATTACTATTTACGAAGGTAATTACTATTTACGAAAATAATTACTATTTACGAAAATAATTACTATTTTACGAAGGTAATTACTATTTACGAAGGTAATTACTATTTACGAAGGTAATTACTATTTATGAAAGAGACTCTTAGATGATGACATATGGCCCCCCATAAATAATTCAACTTACCACAAACGTCTAATAATAGACTCTTTATATACATCAAGGATTGAATAAAAATTACCAAAAATCATTTTATTTTTAATCAACACATATTTAATCTTTCAACACTTATTAATCATTTATAACTTGTCGTCTCAATTATTGTTTAGATAATATAACATATTATACAGATGATACTGTGACAATAATTGAATCAATAATATAAGAGATATGATGCAGCAATTACTGTAGCAATAATTGAGTATAGCTGAGTGACTTCTCACGTAAGCATCAATAATCAATACCGTGTGCTACTATGCAACAACGCGTATTACTGTACTTTTACTACCAAGTAGTTCAACAGTTTTAACGGTAACACCTCCGCCGTTTATTTTATAGAAAGATAATTTTGTCGTTTTCTAACTACGACAATACTTCCGTTGTGGGGTCCACCAATGATTGTGCCGTCGTACGAATATTCCCCGACAAAAAGAATATTCCCCGACCAAACGAATATTTTATAATAACTTGCGTACTTTGCAAAATTTATAAATATTATCCACAACTATAACATTATATCCAATTTATTCCATAATATTCAAAAATAATAATTATAGAAAATTCATCTTTATTTATAAAAACTGAGGTCTTACAAATTTCATTTAACTGAATATTTTTATTGAATTTTATTCGTTATCTTTAAAATATGAATCTTAAATATCATTTTTAAAATTGAATCTAAGTTTTGGTCATTATGTTGATAATTTGGACATTCTTGAACTCTAGATAAATTAAATTATAAATCTCTAAATGTTTATTCTTGATCTTATTATTTCTATTCATCATTTATATCATTGTTATAATCCTCAAACTTAAATTATGGTGAAAAGTTATTTTTGACCCGTAGTACAAAAATGAACTGTTGATTGGTATAATTATGACCAGAAATTGTGTAGCGGTATAATCATAACCTTTGGTGTTATAGATAAAGGATTGTAGTGAAAAGTTTATTTGACCAGTAGTGTAAAGATAGACTGATATTTGGCAGGATCATTGTCACTAGTGATACAAATGAATATATTTGGCCCGTAGTGCAAAGATAAACTGTTGATTTGCATAATTATGAATATGAATTGTTGATTGGTGTTACAGAGAAAAAATATTGACATCATGCTCTACTTGACTCTTCTAATGGGTTGTTGGTTCTGCTGTAGTTATTATTGAAAATTTCATTATCACAACTCTCTAATTTATTGTTGTTGAAGGCTAAATATAATTTATTATTTATTATCTTAATTTATTGGTTGGTTACTAATTCATTATTTAAAAATTATAGTAGTATATTTTTGTTACTCAATATTCTTTTTGCATTAAAACTTTTTTCCTCCTTTTATCATAAAAATGATCCTCGCTCAAAATTGGGTTTTTTTATTTAGGATATATTGTGACTTTGTATTAAGGGGTTCTGCTATATATTTTAAAAGATTTTAGCCGAATTGCGATTGAGATGTATTTCAATATATATTATTAGATATAATTATAGAACTAATTCACTATATCAAATACATCGTAAAAATATTATCAATTAAATTTATTAATAAAAAAATTCACATGTAAACTTATAATATATATCATTTTCCTTACCATTGTTACTTTATATTATAGTTTAGTTTTATTGTTTGTTTAAGAATTGTGAAGTTTAGTTTTAGAAAAGTGGGGGGAAAAAATGTTTTGTTTAAAATTTGGCAATCGAGCATTTGGTAAATTATGTTTTTTGAATTATACGGTGGTCTGCGTAATATAGTATTGCTGCTCCGGCCCGCCCTTACTTTATACTCAACTGAACTATGATTTTCAACAACACTAAACTTGGCACGTTTTACTTAATACACCACTGAACTTTTAATTTTTTGGATTACAATATTAAACTAATTAAAATTTTTTAAAATTTTTCAAAAAACAGATTTAAAAAAAAATTTAACATTATAAAGTTTTAAAAATAACAAAAAACATAATAAAATACAACAAAAAATTAATATATTTTTTTAAAAACAGATTTAAAAAAAATAGAATTCTATAAAAAATGAATTTTTTTAAAAAACAGTTTTTTTAAAAAGACAGGTTTTTTTAAAAAACACAGAATTTTTAAATAAAAATAATTTTTTTAAAAAAATAGAAATTTTTTGAAAACAGTTTTTTTTTTTAAAAATAGATTTTTAAAAAAATAGATTTTTTAAAAAATAGAATTTGTAAAAAACGGGACTTTTAAAAAAAATAGATTTTTAAAAAAATTGAATTTTTTTTAAAAACATTTTTTTTCAAAAATTCAATTTTTTAAAAAAAGAGATTTTTTTTAAAAATATAATTTTGTAAAAAAATATAATTTTTAAAAAAAACATATTTTTTTAAAAAAATAGCTTTTTAAAAAAAGAGAATTTTTAAAAAACAGATTTTTTTAAAAATGGAACTTTTTAAAATATATATTTTTTAAAAACAATTTTTTCAAAAAATCAATTTTTTTTAAAATAGCTTTTTTAAAACAATAGAATTCTAAAAAATATATACTTTTTTAAAAAAACATATTTTTTAAAAAAATAGAATTTTTTTAAAAACAGCTTTTTTAAAAAATCTGTTTAAAAGAATTTCTATCCTTTTTTAAAAATCTTATAAATTCTATTTTTATATAAAAAATTTAAAAAATTTCTACCGTTTTTTTAAAAATTTCTACTGTTTTTTAAAAATCTGTTTAAAAAAAATTCTACCGTTTTTTACAAATTCTATTTTTTAAAAAATCTGTTTAAAAAACTGTTTTTAAAAAAATTCTATTTTTTTTAAAAAATATGTTTTTTAAAAAAAAGTGTATTTTTTTTAGAATTCAATTTTTTTTAAAAAAATCTGTTTTTCAAAAAAATCTGTTTTTTAAAAAATCTATTTTTTTTAAAAAATCTACTTTTTTAAAAAAACTGTTTTTAAAAAAATTATTTTTTATAGATTTTAAAAAAAAAAACTGTTTTAAAATCAATTTTTTAAAAAAAGTTCTACTTTTTTTACAAAATCTGTTTTTTTAAAAAGTTCCATTTTTTTAAAAATCTTTTTTTTAAAAAATTTTCTTTTTTTAAAAATCGGTTTTTTTTAAAAAAAGCTGTTTAAAAAAATTCTATTTTTTTAAAAAAAATGCTTTTTTAAAAAAATTATATTTTTTTAGAATTCTATTTGTTTTAAAAATCTGTTTTTTTAAAATTTTTTTTTTTTTGAAAAAACTGTTTTTAAAAAATATATTTTTTATAGAATTCCATTTTTTTAAAAAAAAGCTGTTTTCAAAAAAAAATATATTTTTTAAAAAAATCTGTTTTTTAAATTTTTTTTTAAAATTTTTTTGTTGTATTTTATTATATTTTTGTTATTTTTAAAACTTTAAAATGTTAATTTTTTTAAAAAAATTTGTTTTTGATTTTTTTGCCACATAAGCAAATATTTTTTTATTTTTTGCCACATCAGTGCCATGTCAGCGCCACGTCAGCGCCACTTTAACGTCTGTCAACTATTTTGGACGGAATGACCCAATTAAAATTTTTTAATTAATTTAATGATATAATCCAAAAAATTAAAAGTTGAGTGGTGTATTAAAAAAAAGTGCCAAGTTTAGTGGTTAAAGTCATAGTTTTGCCCTTTATATATCCTCCTCTTAACCTTAGTCTTTTCCGCACTGCAGAGTGCTGACTCTCTGTATTACTCTTTTGTGAGTTTGTCTCTGTAAATTCGTGCAAAGAGCAGTGAAATTCTGGGGTAATGTTTTCTTTCTCTTTCTTGTCTTAGAATTTTGTTATTTGCAAGCTGTATATTTTATGTCATTGTCTTTATCATTCCTGCTGGTAATATGAGTTAGGGTTTCAAGAATTGTTCGGTTCTCCTTTTATTTCTGTTCTGTATTTACCGATTCTTCCTTTATTTTATGTTTCGCATTTCTTATATCTGTTTCATCCCAGATATTTTCCGTTAATGATCCCTCGTTGTAAACTTTTTTCTACGTGTATATATCTATGCAAAAGTTTAATGTCTGGTATTGTTTAGCAATCTGTTACAAGAATGCTCTTCCCTGACATCTCGAACTAATTTATATGGTGACTCTTATTACCAGTTTCAGAATTACCATTGTTAATCATAATTCATACGTGTGATGTTGTATATTTTGTGAGGTAAACACAGTGAATGTATATGTATAATGTTTCATTATATAGTGTGCTAAAATATTGGAAGAGCTGAACCTCCGTTAGAGGTTGTATTCTTTGTTTGTAATATCTAGTAGAGTATTAAACATATATTTGTCTGTATGTATACATGTCTCACCTATATTGGATTTGAAGTTTAAATGCATGATTAATGTTTGGTAACAGAAATAGAAGTTAAATATGAAGATGTGGTTCAGATACTCGGTGGGGACTCATAGGCTTAACATGTAATAGCCTTAGAATTCTGTTGATTTGTTGTTTTACTAGAACCTCTAGGTAATGATATACCTATTTTGAACTTCAATTACGATGTTAACAGCTATGGCCGGATGGTTTCTCTGATTAAATTGATTATGGAAGTTGCGTGGGATATGATTTGATGGTGGGTGTGTTGTTTGATACAACTTGACTGTGGGAGTGGTGTTTGATATAATGAGTGTGGTAGTTGAATAGTTGATAATAGTGACTGAAGTAACGGTGCTTGATATAATTTCTGATGGCTTTTAATAATTAGCTGGAACAAAGTATTGTAGCTGTAATTCTATAAATACTAAAATAACTGTAGAATTTCTTAATTACTTCGGAAATGAAATTATATCTTATAGAAGTCGTAGTCCTTTTGATTAGGGCTTAGGGAGGGGTGGAGTTGGAATTTTCAAGATACACTCATCTTCATGATAAGTATGTTATTAAGATTTCATACTTTATAACCTTTGTTACATGGACTTGAATGGAGTGTCCGGTTGGACACAATATTTTGATAAGTTCGACACGGGAACTCCTCAATTTTACCAAATTTTCACACTAGAATGAAGATTCTAAGTGTCCAGTACTCATGCCCTTGCCCGAGTGTTGAGTGTCGAACACGGGTATTTTAGGGAAAAACGAAGAGAAGAGTCCATGTAACATAGTGTATAACATATGACTGTTTTGCCCCTTTTCGTAATATCTTTCTAATTCCATTTTCGTGAGCCATCTGAACATGATAAACTTCCAGGTCTCGAGGTCAAAGGTGGAGAGCCCCTTATGGTGAAACTTGGCGCGGGCATGATTTTGCATCTTTCACAGGTAACATCAAGGAACAAAGCATATTTTGTGTTGCATCTTGTATGTTTTGGACTCAACTCATTCATCTGAGCTCAAGTGATATTATACTCTATCATAGGCTTGTCTTGGTGAGGTCAAGAAGGGAAAAGGACATGAATCTGTTTGCCTGTTTGTGAATGTTGATGGGAAGAAGCTTGTCCTTGGAACCCTTTCTCCTGAAAAGTTGCCTCAGCAGCTCTTGGATTTGGTCTTTGATAGAGATTTTGAGCTGACACATAACTGGAAAAATGGAAGTGTATTCTTCTATGGATATAAAGCTAATAAATCTTATGATGAATATCCTTTTAAAGTTTTATGTGACATTCTCTTTATTTTCTTCCCTTCACCTTTGGGCTTCTTATGTTATGTCTAGGTTTTTCTCTGTTGTGGGAATTGGCTGTGCGAATAGTAGTCTTATGGTTGTTTTCTTCCTTGATTTCCTTGCTTTTCTTTATTTGTCCTTACAACTGGAAATGAGGATGAATCTGGTGAGTCGTCTTGTATACATTTGTTTATCTGCAATCACATTTTTAGTATCAGTGAACTTATATTTGCTTATATTCACCCAGAATCTGAGTCTGAGGAGGATATCCCGCTTGTTGCTGCAAACAATGGTATAGACATTGTAGTTTATGCTTTCTTTGTAATTTTTACTACTAGGATTTAAATCATAATGGTCCTCATAATCCATTGATCGCACAAGATAATCCTCGTATCTTATTTCTGTTTAAACGCTATTTCATTCTTCACTCAAGAGTATCCTCATATCTGATTTCTGCTTATATAACATTGTAGGAAAACCATCCACACAAGTTAAGCAAGAGAAACTTGTAGCAGCTGAGAAGGCTAATGCTGTGAAGGATTCTGCAGCTGGTAAACAAAAGGTGAAGATTGTAGAACTCAATAAGGATGTGACTACCGAGGATGATGACGAGGTCTCCAGTGATGACAATGATGTAATGTGTAGAGATAGTTCTGAGGATGATGACGAGGTATATGTTTAGTTCACATTCTTGTGTTTTTTAATAAGCTATGGGCTGTACATTCTTGTAACTTTAAATGGCGGTCTTTTATTCAGGATATCGATGATGACGAGGATGACGATGATAGTGATGAGGATGATGAAGAGACATCAAAGAAGGTATACACCTCCACTTATCCCTGTTTTTCATTTAAGCGGAGTATGTCAATTGTCAAGGTTGTAAGCTTCACATGTTAATTCTTGATATTACTTGCTTACCAGTGTATATACTCTTTTTAAAGGTTCATCTTAGCAAGAAGCGAGCTCTGGAGTCTGCTAGCAAAACAACTGTTGTTGATAAGAAGGCAAAATTAGTTACTCCTAAAAAAACTGGTGATTTCCTTTTCTCTTATCTTCATTTGGCAGCTGTTCCAGGAATGTTATTTTTCTGTTATAGTCTGTTTCAGATGTTATTTTTTTAGTCCCTTTATTTGTTAATTTTTTAATTTTAAATTATTCAACTCTTTCCTAACTCAGTTTTACTCTTTTGAATTCTAACCCACTATGTTGTGCTTCTATTGCTTACATATCACGTACTTGCAAAGAGATTCTGTGATATTTCAGTAACATATATATCTGATTGATCAATATTGTAGCCATGTTTTTATACCCAAGGGGATAGTGCAGTTCACATTTTGAGTAATCATTGGGAGATAATGCAATTAGTAGCAAACATGATTTAATATGAAGTCACCTCTAGAAGAAGTTGTTTTTCTTTGTGATTGCTTAAAAGTCATTTCTCTTGGTGCAGATGGCAAGAAAGGCAACGTCCATGTGGATACACCTCACCCGTCAAAACAGGCTGGGAAGACTCCTGCTAACAAGTCGAATTTACATACTCCAAAATCCGAGGGTTCCCATTATTGCAAGTCCTGCAATAGGTAGGTCTTGGTAAATTGTTATGTTGGGACACGTTCACCTTCACGAAAATCTAATGTAACTCCATGCACAGGTCTTTCAAATCTGAAACTGCTCTAGACTCTCACAACAAAGCTAAGCACATTGCTGGAAAGTGATAGGGCTGGAGATTTGGAGTGATAACTTCGCTACTGCTTGTGTTTTGGTGAACTTCTTTTGGCATGTCATTAAGTCGGTTGAATGAAATATTGCTGGATATTACTACAGTGAAATGCAGCAGTAATGAAATTTTCACTTTCTGTGGTTAGTTCTTTGCAATAGTTTGATATTCTTTTGTTTTTCATTAGTTGATTTATAAGTGGTGCCGTGTCTCTATTGGGTTAATCTGAAATGTGAATATAGATGACAGAAGTATGCTGATCTCACCTTCCATACACAACCTGGTCCATGGTGTATGTTTTGTCTTGTGAACAATCACTGTCTAATGGGTTAGAATTGCAAGAGGGAGTGCATGAGAAGATAGAACCATGCAAAGGAATCAGGAAAAAACATACCGCCGTTGATGATGTGGCAGGTGATTTGTGAAAATGCAAGATTCTGTTCCCCAATTGTATTTTTTGGTCCCATCAACTGCTCCGTTCCCCAATTGTTTGCCAAACATAACAAAAGTATTTGAACTTAAAATGTATGCTATTCATTTATAGCTCATTTAAATACTCTTACAGGTGAAATGATCAATTTCAAGTCATACAAGGAGTAATTTTTATTTTGTGAAATTAGATTTTACAGTTTAGACTTGGAGGATAGATAGTTTGCACAAAAAACCTGGGGATGGGTTCGTAGTAGTAAAGAGAAACTTTACCGCTATGATATTTGTCAAAATTATTTTAATTTTAGTACTAATTCATCACTAGGACTTGTAATAAATATTTGGCTGATGACTTGCATGCTTTACCTTTTTGTCCAAATCGATAAATGGGTAGCATAACCTACCTAATAAAGAAGATTTCAAAATAGTCAATAAAAGCAGTTTCTACTTCTTTAAAAAGTGAATCACAAATAAAAAAAATACCAAAAATGATGAAATTGTGCAATACCACCATAGCCAAGTCTTGGGTATTCCAAGTTCCCAACTGTTCTCTAAATAAAGACGCAACATCTCACAAGCGATTGGACTTGAGCCACCTCCCAACTACAGTTGCTCTGGGCATGTATCAAGTTAAAAATGAAATACAAAGAAAAATATACTCCACCAAGCAACTCACCTGCTAATCTTTTTCAGATGCATGAAATTGCAGTAGCCACCTCGATCACATACATTTTCCTCATACTGCCTACAAGTAGCTTCACGAAAATCCGTAACAGGAGGAGGCAAGTCCACAATAATGGGGGCCGACCTGAAATTTAATGATGTCAGCTAGAATGTAAAAAAATGACCTTATTAGATTACGAATTAGGATGTTAATAAATGTTTTACTTATTGGTAAAGTTATCGGGAATGATATGCAAGGCTGAAAGAATAAAAAGAGAGAGCATTTATCACCATCCATGCAACACTATCACGGCCTTTAAGATGGGCAATTGGCAAAAATTTGAATATCACCAAAGATCAAATCTGTTTAGAAAGATTGATACTCCTTAATTTCCATAAAAAGAGTCCCAGACTTGGGTCTTAATTAATTCGCAAAATTCGTGTGAATTATTTTTCTTTTCGAAATAACAAATTGTTCTTGGTATTACTTAATAACTAATTTCAAAACTATTGTACTAATCAAATCCCATATAAATTCACGACAATGAATTAATTGAGTAGGGGGGGAAAAAATCAAAAGGGAGTCTTTTTGTGGGAGTAGTACAAATTGTTTTTTAGCCGTGGTGTAACTTTATTTTTTTTATTATTATATCCCTGAGAAAATTTAGATGTTTACAAAGAATATAATGCTTAATCTAGTCGCAGTATGTCATCTGCTGGTTTGCCCGAGAGGTTAAGGGGGAAGACTTAAGATCTTCTGCACATAAGTGCGCATGGGTTCGAACCCCATAGCCAGCAAATCAACTAGAATTTTTTAATTTTATGTTTATTATTGTAGCTCAAAGTCTTCCTAATTTTTTATATTAATTTTTATAAGATCTAAAATTACGAGTTTAAGGGCTTTTCTAAAAGTCTTGAAAAACACAATTTGTAAATTTATAATTAATCTAAAGCAACATGTGGATAACATGTTTTACAATTAAATTTAAGATTAGGATAGTATTGGTGCTTCTTATACACGAATAAGTTGTAACAAGGTTGTGTGGTATAGAATAGCAAGAAGACTCCATTCCAGTTCAATCCTGTTCCCAAGTTATGGGTGAAGAGTCTTCCTTCTGGGATAACACTAGGCATCTCATCTCGATGGCTGCAGGTAAATCAGCAAACGTGCATTTTTGTTCCGATTGACCTATAAAATTTGATGGCCTAATAATCTTTTGCATATGCTTCAACCCAGGTTCATGTGATTGCTTTTATTACCAGGACCATGGTTGTATAAACATGTCTACATGCAAGTCTAAAGGGGTGGTATTGAATTAAGACTTTTAAAGTTTGGTTGTATTCAATCAACACATTTAAACAGTTTATAAAAGTTTACTGGTATTCAATTACAACTTTTTAAATGTCTTTAAAAGTTTGGGGGTATTGAATCAAAATTTTTAAAAAGTCTATAAAAGTATTTTGGTATTTAAAAAGTCATAGATTTTTTAGATTTCTATCAAATGGTAGAGTTTGACAGACTTTAGAATAAAAATTATAACTATCAATTCATATCCAAAGTCTGACCTCATCTCTAAAGACTTCTAAAGACTTCCAAATATTAAACACAAAAGCAAAAATTTGGATCGCCAGTAAAGAGGGAACCCACAAATTCGCGATGTAATACCCAGAAATAAAATAATAATAATTAAGAAATAAAATAAAAAAATAACATTTAATTTTATATTTTAAATAATTTAATTGGACTTTGTCTTTTATTGGGTTAAACTAGTTATTTATTTTATATGGGCTAATAACTATTAATATGTGAAGGATAAATTAATTTAGTAAAATTTGGACCTTAAAATTAATTGGATTTAATTTATATGTGGATAAAATTAAATCATATTATAATTAAGAGAATTAACATGATATATTAATAAGTAAACAAATAATTAAAGACCTAATATGTCTCGCGGTACGTATAATCGAGGAAAGAGGAAAAATACACAGTAAATCGGTATGGGAAAAAGCGACAGTTCGAAAGCTTCCAATACAAAGACAAAAGAAATTTATTTAATAAAGTTGAGATAAAATCATGAAACTCTCAGATCAATTGTGAAGATTATGTACGTATATATATTTAAAATTTTTATCCTATTATTAATTATACTACATGATTTGGTAAAATGAGGGATTATATATATAGTAGTAAAATAATAATATGTTACTGACTTACTGTGGATAGGGGTGTTCATTTGAATTTGTATTTTTGGTTTTTCGAATCGGACCGAATCTGTGACGACCCCAAAATAGGTCTATTCCATCCAACTCATTCTGAGTAGCCAAATATATGGTACAAAAACAAATACAACTTCAGAATTGTCGTACAAAATACGACAACACATATACTGTGAGTTTAAATACAACTATTGTCTAATAGACAGTATAAAAACTCAAAAAGGGTCCTCATTATAATTATTGATACGCTATTTCACAGAATAGTGAGGACTACTAATGCAACCATCTGGACCGTCAATCCATTCCCCGACTAGTCCCAGCTATATTCTCATTTCCTGAAGAGAACAGTGAAATAAAGGGTGAGCTCAACTAGCCTAGTAAAGAATATTATGACTAAGATAATATACAAACAATTATCATTAGTCTTCAACAGGAAAAAATCTGATAAAATATGGTAGACAACAAGTTTTAGATCAACAACTGCAGCGGAATTAGAAGAGTCAAGTAGAAAAAGAATTCTACTATCTTCTAAGATTTAAAAGTCCATCATCAATATTTTATCCCTGTAACATCAATCAATATACATCTTGAATCAAATATTCATCTTTGCACTACAGGCCAAAGATATTTATTTGTATCACCAGTTGGTCATGTTCATCTCAACACCTGTTCATCTTTGCACTACGGGCCAAAGATATTTATTAGGTAATCATTCATCTTTCCACTACAGGCCAAAAATATTCATCAGTTAATCATTCATCTTTGCAATACATGCCAAAGATATTCAGTAATATCATCATTTATGACTGAGGATGATGAAAAATATCTTAAAGAAAACGAATCCAGTGAGATAAAAAATCAAATATTATGGATTTGTATTACAGTTTATCCAAGTTCAATAATACTCTAAAATAACCAATTTTGAAGCAAAATTCAAAAATAATGATCAAAATATGGATACAATCAAAGATAGTAACCATAATAGACACCTTGGATAAAAAGAAGAAAATTTTATTTTTCGGTGAATAGTGCCGTATACGTGAATAGTAACTCCGATACCAAAAGATAGAAATTCCACAAGAAAAATTATCATGATTCGTGAATAGTACTCGTGAATAGCAACTCGTGAATAATAACTCATGAATAGCAACTCGTGAATAGTAACTCATAAATAGTAACCCCGACATGAAAAGTTCCAAATTTGATAAAAAGTTCCAACCAATATTTCGGCATAATGATATTGAAGAAATAATATCACTTACGAAGAAAATAACATCCCTTACGAATATTAAATGAAAATAATATTCCTTTCGAATATTGAACGAATATTAAATGAAAATAATATTTCTTGCGAATATTGAACGAAATAATATTCATACGAATACGAAAAATAATATCTCTTCAAAATATGAAATAAATAATACCCCTTACCTCAAAAAGACAGTACTTCTGACTGGAATACTGGATATAGTGCTGAAAGAACTTGCACCGTATAGCAACACTCAAAGTATCAAAATACTCACAAGAATACGCTCGATAATATATAAAGAGAAAGAGAGAAAACTTATTTCTGGTGTGATTTTCAATTCTAACTTAGCCCTCTATTTATAGGAAAATATTAGCACGCCAAAGCAGACTTGACCTGCTAGCTGATGGCTTTACCTGCTACTATTCCATCCACCAAAAATCAGCCATATTCCCCAACAACCAAAAGTGGGGCTCACCCATTTCTAGAATTTTCCACCAAAATCATTTATAAACCTAATTTCCGAATCAGTCACCTCTTAAAATTCATAACAAATCATTCGTTCATTTTTAACGGTTCAAAATTTATGAACATATACTCAACTTATATATGTATAACATATCCAAAAATTTAAACGATCCAACGGTCAGATTAAAAATTATAACTCACACAATAAAGTTGTAAGAACACTGATTTGATCTTTTAATACCTCCAATCCGACAAAATACTGATAAAACGCCTCAACATTAATTCCTTCATTTTTAACCACAATAAATAAATCCATCATTTATATCCATATAAAATAAATATTTCCTTATCATATGAATCAATAATTAATTATTCACAAATAATATTACAGAATAACATTTATGACAACCCGGTTGTTCCCAGAAAAGAGGGGGCTTTCTGATAAGGATTTCTCCTTACTGGCGCACAATTAGGTGACCAAACCTATCCTTGACAGAACTTTCTAGACATTGCCAATAATGCTATCTAATAATATTATTCCAAATAATTTGAATTATTGATTTGATAATGGAGATGATGTGCAGTGATAATTATTGAGCAACAATAATATAAAATATGAACGCAGCAATTATTGAATCAATAAAATAAAATATTGAACAGTAACTACTGTAACAATTATTGAGTAGTGCCTTCTTACGTAAGGATCAATAATTCAACAATACTGTGCAATACCGTGTGCTACTGTGCAACCATACGTATTACTGTATTTTAACCACCGGGTATTCCAACAGTGTTAACGGTGACAACTACGCCGTTATTTATAACAACCCAAATTTTGTCATTTTCTTCATCCGACAGTTATCCGTTATGGGAACCACAAATGGATGTGCCGTCGTACAAATATTTCCCGAAAGAAAGAATATTCCACGACCAAATGAATATTCCCCGACAAAATTAATATTTTATTACCACTTGCTTATTTTATAAAATTTGCACATTTCACCCATAACCAAAGTATTATATCAAATTAACACCTTATTATTCACAATAATAATTAGAGAAAATTCAATTTTATTCATTAAAAAAATTTGGGGTCTTACAACCTCCCCTCCTTATGAGGATACCTCGCTTTCATTTATGATTCTAACTCCCAGTTCATTTCTTCAATAGCATGGTTCCTCTACAAAACCTTAACTTGAGGTATAACCTTTGTGCATAGGACATGTTCTTTCCTATCCAAGATCTTAACAGGTACCTCCTCGTACGTTAAATCTTCGGCTATCTCGTCTGGTTCTAATGCAATAATGTGATTTGGGTCGTCCACATATTTACGTAATATCGATATGTGAAAAACGTTATGAACATCCAACATACTTAGCGTTAAGGCAAGTCTATAGGCCACAGTTCCTACTTGATCGAGGATTTCAAATAAATCGAAGGCTTGAGCTTTCTTCTCATCATCGACTCTTATTTCTAGAATAACGCATTCTTGCACCTTCTTCTTTATATTCATCAGCTCCAGTGTGTAGTTTGAGCAGTTTTAACTTTATCAATTAAAGTCTGTTCTACTCGTATATTCGTTATCTTCAAGGGAGTCTTTAACTCTATCTTCATCATTTGTAAGTCATATAAAATAGATTTTTGTGTTAACAACATCGCACTCGTAAACGCATACGATCCTCTACTCAACGCGTCAACTACCACTTTCGTTTTCCCACGATGATATTGAATGGTACGATCGTAATCTTCAACAGCTCGAGCCAACGTCTTTGGCACATTATACGTTTGTTTTGGTTGAAGAAATATTTAAGGGTTTTAGAAATGAGTTTTGTACTAGGGTCAATACAAAATTCGATTTCATGCTCTAGGAGTAGGCTAAGAAGTCCTTCGAGAATACGTCAGGAGATTTATTAACAATAGAAATATCATTTAAAAATTGTGACTCTCATCCAAGACTTGGATATCACATGAAATGAAGGTTTCTACTAACGAAATTTCAATCGATAAGTCAAAGTCTAACTTCTCTAGAGTTAAATTTAAACATTGAGCGCAAGCAAGAGAGATAAAATAATGGGTAGAACTGGTATCTAATAAGGTATAGACTTCACAAGAATTTATAATTAACTAACCCGTGCTAACTTCGTTCGGATTACTCTCTCTTTGAGAAGTCACAAAAAACGCTCTTCCTAAAATCACCGACTTTGTTTTGTCTGTATCCACCTTTGGTGCCACCGTCCCAACTGGACTTGATTTCGCTACAGGACAAAATCGAGCTATGTGACCGTCTTTTCCACAAATAAAACATATCTTGGAAAGTTATGAACATTTTGGATTTATATGTCCATCCTCTCCGCATCTGTAGCATCTAACTGGCGGTCGTTCTCCTCCCCTAGAATTTGTTGTTGTTGCTGGTGCTGTTGCCGATGTCTTCCCGTCATCGTTAAATCTTCTCTTCTTGAAATATCCACTTGAATCATTTCTTCTATTATCTTGGCCATGATTACCACCGAAGTGGTTACCATTTCTGCCATGATAATTTCCTCCACGATGGTTATCATTGTTTCGATGACCGTTGCCACCGGTACGATTATTATCGTGTTGTTTCTCGTTATCCTTCGGCTGGGCTGGCTCATTATCGCGCTCCACTAACTAAGCCCTATTCACAACATCTGAATATATACAAAATTTGTGAGAAATGAGGTATTGACGTATTTCGGGTTTCAAACCTCGCAGAAATATTCGTGTCATTCGTTCCTCATTATCAACCAAATGAGATACAAATCGGGATAACTCCGCAAACTTAGCTTTGTATTGCGACACGTTCATATTGTTTTGCTCCTGTTTGATGAACTCAACCTCCTTCATGTGACGAATACTTTCGGAAAAGTACTTGTTGTGACACCCTCAAAACAGCTATACAACACCCATTCTGAGTCGCCAAATATATGGTACAGAAACAACTACACCTTTATTAATACAACATAAAAACTGTGAGTTTAAATACAAATATTGTCATCTAGACAATATCCACACTTAAATAAGTTCTCATTACAATTACTAATACACAATTTTACAGAATATTGAGGACTACTAGAACAACTTCTAGAACCATCATTCCACACCCCGACTAGTACTCGCTACATTCTCGCCTCCTAAGAAGAAAAATAGAACAACAATGAAAATGGTGAGCTCAACTAGCCCAGTAAAGAATATTATGACTAAGATAATATAGAATAAATTATCGTTAGTCCTCAACAGGGAAAAATCTAATAGAATACAATAAACAACCAGTTTTAAATCAATCTTCGCAGCGGAAATAATAATCCATTAGAAGAGTTAAGTAGAGAATCCAAACTACTATCTTCTATATATGAATTTAAAAGTTCATCGTCGAAATTTTATCCCTGTAACATCAATCAATATATATCTGGAATCAAATATTCATCTTTGCACTACAGGCCAAAGATATTCATCAGTTGGTCATGTTCATCTAAACACATGTTCATCTTTGTACTACGGGCCAAAGATATTAATCAGTCAGTCATGTTCATCTCAACACCTGTTCAACTTTGCACTACAGGCCAAAGATATTCATCAAGAAATCATTCATCTTTGCACTACAGGCAAAAGATATTTAGTAATATCATCATTTAGGACTGAGGATGATGAAAAATATTTTAAAGAAAACGAATCCAGTGAAACAAAAGAACAAGTATTAAGGATTCGTACTTTAAATAATTCAAGTTCAAAAATACTTCATATACTCAACTTATATATGTATAACATATCCAAATATTACAACGATCCGACGGTCAGATTAAAAATTATAACTCACACAATAAATCTTTAAGAACACTGATTTGATCTTTTAATACCTCTAATTCGATAAAATACAGATAAAACGCCTTAACATTAATTCCTTCATTTTTAACCACAATAAATAAATCCATCATTTATATCCACATAAAATAAATATCTCCTTATCATATGAATCAATAATTAATTATTCACAAATAATATTACAGAATCACATTTATGACAACTAGGTTGTTCTCAGGAAAGAGGGGGCTTTCCGATAAGGATTTCTTCTTACTGGCGCGCAATTAGGTGACCAAATCTCTCCTTGACAGAACTTTCTAGACATTACCAATAATGCTATCTAATAATATTATTCCAAATAATTTAAATTATTGATCTGATAATGGAGATGATGTGCAGTGACAATTATTGAGCAACAATAATATAAAATATCAATGCAGCAATTATTGAATCAATAAAATAAAATGTTAAACAGTAACTACTGTAACAATTATTGAGTAGTGCCTTCTTACGTAAGGATCAATAATTCAACAATACTGTGCAATACCGTGTGCTACTGTGCAACCACGCGTATTACTGTATTTTAACCACCGGGTATTCCAACAGTGTTAACGGTAACAACTACGTCGTTATTTATAACAACCCAGACTTTGTCGTTTTCTTCATCCGACAGTTATCCGTTATGGGGACCACAAATGGATGCGCCGTCGTACAAATATTTCCCAAAAGAAAGAATATTTCACGACCAAACGAATATTCTCCGACACAATGAATATTTTATTACCACTTGCTTATTTTGTAAAATTTGCACATTTCACCCATAACCAATGTATTATATCAAATTAACACCTTATTATTCACAATAATAATTAGAGAAAATTTAATTTTATTCATTAAAAAAATTTGGGGTCTTACAGAATCGGTCGGTTCGGTATAAAAAAGAACCGGTCCGGTACAAAAAAAACGGTATATATCGATTGTTCGGTACCGATTTCGGTTCGGCGATTTTATGGTTCGGTAAAAATCGAACCGGATCGGTATATACCGATTTTCCATTTTTTTATTATTAATAATTTAATAATAATAATAATAATAAAATAATGATTATAATAATAAAAATAATAATAATAAAAAAATAATGATTATAATAATAATAAAAATAATAAGTATATTAATTTTCGGTAAAAACCGATATCGCCGATTCGATATACTGTCCAACCGGTATCAAGATTTTGGCGATTTCGAGTTCGGGTTCGGTTTGATTCGGTACCGGTTTGGTCCGTTAAAAATCGGTTGAACACCCCTAACTATGGATAGTGGTAAAACAATTAATATGAGCATTTTGTCTTTTATATATATATATATATATATATATATATATATATATATATATATATATATATATATAAAACAGATCAGGTCCGGACTCCCATACGGGAGTAAAATTCGGACCTTTTTTTTTTTTTTTTTGGAACAACTAAAAAAAAAAATTATGGAACTGAAATTTTTTAATAATACAGTGTTTTGGGTATGTTTTTAATACCTACACCAACCAATGTATGTACAATCTGCCCAGATTGTACAGACATGTTTTGTTATAGGCATCCAAATCACGCCCAAAACACTGTATAATGTAAAAATTCCAATTCCATAATTTTTTTTTTTTTAGTTGTTTTAAAAAAAAAGTCCGGATTTTAACAAAATCCGGAAGTCCGGACCTGATCCGGACTCTATATATATATATATATATATACAAAATGGATCCTGTCCGGGAGTCCGGATTTTGTTAAAATCCGGACTCCTGGACCTGATCCGGTCCCTATATATATATATATATATATATATATATATATATATATATATATATATATATATATATATATATATATATATAGTAGTAAAGCAATCAATATGATATTGAATCACGCGCTCACACAAGAGAGTGAATTTCGTTTTCTGCGAAGAAAAATAAAATAAAATCATGGAGCCAATAATTGAATGATCAGAAGCAATATAATAAATATATTTTAATATATGTATTCTAATGTTTAAATAAAATATTATTGTCAGAACTTGAAATTTTTGTATAATATATTTTCTGAAAGTTGTTATCATAAACAATGAATTATTATTTATAATATATGTACAAAAAACTATAATAAATAATTTAACTGTGTAGCAAAATTTTAATCTTAAATCTAATAATATTTCAATTTTATATATTAAAAGTATACCAAAGTCTATCACTGTCTTGATAAAAAGTTTATAAAAGTACGTCATAGAGTCTATAAAAATCATTTTTAAATTTTTTTTAAAGTCATTAAAATCCACAAATTCTATAAAAGTGTCACTTAAAAAAATCTTTAAAAATCTTAATTGGAAATGTAGTCTACATGTATCTTACAGAACCCATCTTCGATTAACCAGCCTTTTTCATGTAAAATATTACAGTATATTGAAAACCATTACAAATTAACACTAATAGCAAAATCTCACTAGGGTCGCTACATTGCAATATCAAAAGCCAATATCTCTCGAGAGGATACCAGACTTGCACAACCAAATTGCAAATTATTTCAAAATTTGAGAAGACTAACTAGCAAAAATATGCTCCTCAAGTCTTCAAAAAGTTAACTTGGTTTAACAATGTTTCAACCTCCGAACAAAAACTTGAGCTACAATTATTTCAAAAAGGGTCTTTGATCTCCCTCGGTAGATTAAACATGACCCAGTTTACATATAAAATTATTCTCTGCAAAGTGCAACTCCGCCACAACCAACCATCTTTGATGCCCAACTCCCGAACTCTAGTAGGGCTCAACAGGCATGCGGAAGTTAGCTCCTGCATAAACTGCTTCAGAACCTAGCTCCTCTTCAATTCGCAAAATCTGCATGCAATAACAGAATGCTTAATTATCCATGAATAGGCATATGTCCTCGCTCAATATCAGAGAATATGATTATTTCATGAACAATAATAGCACAGTAAACTGTCAGACCTGATTGTACTTGGCGAGACGCTCTGACCTACATGGTGCTCCAGTCTTGATTTGGCCCTGATAAGAGTCGCAAATGAGCATCATCCAAAATTGCATATCATTCAAATAAGATGATCAATAATTCTTCGTAATTACCGTTGACAAACCCACGGACAGATCAGCGATGAAAGTGTCCTCTGTCTCTCCACTGCAATCCAAAAAAAACAATGGTATTACTTGCATAGTAAAACTTTTAAACTACAAATGTTGAATAAACTAATATCTACTGATTAAGATTGATCGTTGAACCTGCGGTGACTAGCCATTACACCCCAACCAGCCCGCTTCGACATTTTTACAGCTTCTATACTCTCAGTAACAGATCCAATTTGGTTAACCTGTTACCAGACAAGCAAAGAAGGCTCAAAATATATTTTCTATTTAAATTCGTACAACCAAGTCTCAATGCGGAGGGAAAATAAGAGTTCAATGATACCTTAAGTAGAAGAGCATTGCAAGTTTTCTCTTTGATTGCCTTCTCAACTCTCTGTGAATAAAAACATTAAATATGCATAAATGGTCAAGTTTAAGTGAAACTTTAAACACATCCAGTCATACTTTTCAAAATCCAAAAAATAGAGCAAAAGAACCAGCAAAAAACAACTACCAAATAAGGATACAAGAAAGAGCAGATGATAGTACGAGGGAACCCAACCTTGGGATTGGTGACCAGCAGATCATCCCCCACAATCTGCACTTTTTCACCAATTTCAGTTGTCATCTTACCATAGTGCTCCCAGTCATCTTGGTCAAATGGATCCTCAATTGACACAATAGGGTACTCAGTCACAAATGTTTTGTACAGATCTTTGAGCTTATCTCCTGAAATCTTTTGTGAACCATTGTTGTTCTGCACAGTGAATCAACGGGGAACGGGTACGAGCAAATCAATTTTCATAGTAAGTACAAGCTTTTAAGTTTTAACAAGCAAGATGCACTCCATTCTACATTATCAATGAGAGGCTTAAACATGGAAGGATCCACAAAACCTACATTTCTGGCTACATGGTTACTCAAAAGCTTCTACACTGCAGTTGCCTAGAGCAAGATTTACCACAAGAAGTAAAAGGAAACCCACCTCCTCCTTGAAGTTCAAATCATAGGTCTTGTCAGTTCCATAAAATTCAGATGCAGCAACATCCATTCCAATGACAACCTATAGGGAAGGATAGTTTTAGGTTATCATCTCTTCATGTTAAATTGCAAAAAAATGACAAGGAAATTAATATTTGACACTAAAAGACTCACTTTGCCAGTGTAACCAGCTTTGGCAATGGCTGTCTTAAGTAACTCCAGGCCCTCCTTGTTCTCCTGAACTTTACAAAAGCATCATTTTGTGAATAAACCATGTAAAAACAGACCAAACAAAAAGCAAACACCATAACAAAACCACGTCTGACCTGAATATTAGGAGCAAAGCCACCTTCATCACCAACATTTGTTGCATCTTGACCATATTTCTTCTTGATCACAGACTAAAATTGAGCAACATTATCAGTAGTTAGTGGACAGCGTGAGGGGAAAAGTTAGAGTAGGGGGAGGGGGAGCTATACTTTGTAATGTGCTGATGCAAATGTAAACGGCATGTATATGATGCTGGGAGTCCTTTTTCATTATTTATTTTGTTCTTGTGTACTTTGTCAAATCTTCAGTTATCAAATCAAGGAGTTGAATGTACAAATCATCTCCCAAATGACAATGACAGAAATCATATGTATACAACAAATTTTCTCAGACGTCCTTTATGACAAGTCAAACTTCTAAGATGGAAACATTATATCAACTTGTCCTCCTCATAATATAGAGGCCTGTATGCTGACTTAAAGAACCTAAGGACTAATATAATATCAGCTAAAATAGATTTTGGATGCTCGTGCCACAACAAAATATTAAGAATAATTAACCACAAGAAACAATGAGGATGTAACCCAATGGATAATATCTCATATGTAGAGGGAGTGGAGAGAAAGAAGAGAGAAAAGGAACGAAATTCTGCAACTCGCCTTCAAATTGTGATAAACTTCAACTCCCATCTTCATCGCCTCCTTGAAAGTAGAAGCGCCTACAGGAAGAATCATAAACTCCTGCAAGCTAAAGCTAATGAGAAAAACTCAATTACCATCCTTAGCATCTAAAAAGGTAAAGGTAAAAATTTAACATGCCTGCATAGCAAGTTTGTTTCCTGCGTGTGATCCACCATTGATGACATTAAAAGCAGGGACTGGCAAAACTAACTTCTTGTTACCGGCCAGGTTGGCAATATGCTGCACTAAAAAAGATTATTAAATAAGAACTAATTTTTACACAAGCAGCCTATAAATGGATTTTACAAATTTTTAAATATATCTAGTAAATACTGTTCCAAGCTGAAAAACCCGTACTAAATAACCAAAATTGTAACTTGGCAACTATAAGAATTCAAGTCAAATGCTTGCACAAGGGCTCAAACTATGGAGAAAATTGTCTCGTGCTTCTGGAAAAAGAGACGGAATAGTTTATTTCACAATGCACAAACACAAAGCCATAGCATACCTTGTAAAGAGGAATATTCAGGACACTAGCCCCAGCTTTGCAAACTGCAAGAGAGACTGCCAGTATCGCATTTGCTCCTAGCTGAACAACAATTATAGTTAAACTAATAAGTATTGCTTACAATTACGAGGTATAAGCAATGTGACTTGGATTTGGGACACGGTTCAAAACAAAACTGATATGGGAACACATATGCACTACATAGACACGTTTCCTTAGCATCTAAATGAAATGAAACTAAGTTTCATAAAAGATTTTACTTGCATCAAGTTGACTATTTTATAAATAATTCAAGGTGATGTTTGTGCATCCAATAATACGTTAGAATACTAATACTTGTGCAATTATAGATTAGAAACAAAAAAATATTTTGGTACATTATATTACTAATATTTGTGCAATTATTACAGATTAAAACAAAAAAAATTGGTACATTAAATTTAAAGTATGGGCAAGTAAGAGAGTATCATGTTTGGAAATGCAAGTAAAACTACGAGGTTCACTACTACGTCAATAAGAGCATACTATGGGTATAAAACAGAAGCACAATGTTAAAATCTACAATTATAGGTACCTTCTGCTTGCACCAACCCCACTCATTAACAGTTCCATCAAGTTGTTGAACCATGTAGTTATCAATCCCAGTCTGATCAGTGGGGTCCTGTAATTCCACAATTTTGTAAGGTTATATAGAATAATTTATGCAGCAATGATGCTAAGTTAGAAAGTCTGAGGTTGATGCAACAAACCTTGCCAATCAGAGCAGGCCCAATAATTGTGTTAACATTCCCAACAGCCTAGATATACACAGGAATAGTCAAACAGTATTAGCAAAGGGAATATGTATGGTGGATTTATAGTTTCGTTAATGTTTATAAAAAAGATTCAAATAACGGCTAACCTTTGAAACACCCTTTCCAAGGTAGTCTGATCCTCCATCTCTTAGTTCAAGAGCTTCATAAATTCCTGAACGAAAAGATATGCATGCAAAAAACATTACTGACAAGTACCACAGTATTTTTTATGGATAAGTCTGACAAGGACATAGTCTTGCAAGCAAGCCATGCTTAAGCATCAATTGAATAGAGACACAGACATAAATGGGTAGGTACATGAATATGGTGGGGGGGGGGGGGGGGGGGGGTTGGGGAATCACCCTTCATCACATAGGAATGAGTCCAGTTTCAAAATTAGTTAACCAACTCTTATCTATCTCTCTATTTTGTCTGGGGATTATAATTAAGTGCTTATGTTAGATAATTTTTTCTTTGCCAACTTTGGGCTTCTGAATTCTATTTTAGTATTATTTTTCTTTCCAAAAGAAAATAACAGATCTTACCAGTGGATGCACCACTTGGAACAGCAGCTCTGGAGCAAGTTCCATTTGACAAGCCCACATCCACCTACAAATCATTATCATAAACAAAAGTAACAAAATTAGTAACATAATTATAACGATTTAATAAATTCCCTTTCTCCCAAACACGGAAAAATAACACCCACAAAAATTGTGTTAATAATTAATCAATTAAGGAAAACTTAGACTGGTCAAAAACTCTTATTTACCTGTAAAAACTAAAATTCAATGGATCGTGCTAATTGCAATATAATGCACGGATAACACTGAGTTACTCTAAAATCTACCATCAGATAAATCACTTAAGTTTTGTAACTCAAAACAATAAAATGAAGCAATGAGAAATCAAAAGATCTGAGAGTTTGGAGATTGAAACAAACCTCGACCGTAGGATTGCCTCTGCTATCGAAGATCTGTCGCGCCTTGACGGACTGAATAGTGGCCATTTCTGATTTCTGATCTGTTAAGCTAAGGATTCGATTGGATTAATGAAGAAGACTAGAAGAGAGAGAGGGTTTGTGAAGAGAAAGTGAAGGATAGCCCACGTATTTGTAGAGAGGTGATTAGGTTTGGTTAACCAGAGCCGTTGATTTGTTTAATTTAGGCTTTTTAATGACCGACGATTAAATTAGAACAAGAGATGCCCGTGCCGGTGTTGCCACCATGATGACGGACGTGGCAAAATATTATTGGATAGTACTTGTGACGGATCAACTTTATTGTCACACGAGCTTGAAAATTTGGTTTAAAGAAAGAATAAGTCTAGCCGGACAGGAAATTGGGACCCGAAAATTGGACCGGTTTAATTTAATTTAATTTTTTATTGTAATTTTCAAAAAATATATAGTATTTATTTTAACAGAAATTTTTAAAAAATATAGTGTTTTAGGTGTAATTTGGATATATATATAAATACACGATTATACAGTTTGTATAATCGTGTATTCGTATATGTATCTAAATTACACCTAAAACACTATATTTTGTAAAAATTTCTGTTGAAATAAATACTATACATTTTTTGAAAGTCACATACAATAAAAAAATTAAATATGTCTAATAAAGTTGTCCGTGTAACATTACTCTTAAAGAAAAGGCTTAAAAATTTAGATAAATGTTAGGTCCCTTTACTTTTCAACGCTTAGGTATGAAATTAATTTTAGTCAATTAATTAATACATGAAATTAATTTTAATCAATTAATTAATACAGTATTCACACGCAGATAAGAAATAATTTTTCTCTGCATATCATCATTGTATTGATCAATTAATCAACTTACTATAGAACTAACTATCCCAACTTAATACTACCCTCTCAAACCGGGTTGGGGGGAGGTCCGGTATGCTTAATGACCGGTACACTTTAAGTTTTTTTTATCACAATTATGAGAAAAATAAATAAAAATTAATAGAGCAAGTTTGAACAAAAAACTGTAAAAGAAAGTATATTTTTTATTAAAAAAATACTGTAAACAGTTTACAATATTTTTTTAATAAAAAATATACTTTCTTTTACAGTTTTTTGTTCAAAATTGCTCTATTTTTTTTTATTTTTTTTTCATAATTGTGATTTTTTAAAAAAAAACTAAGTGTACCGGACGGTACCGGTCATTAGTGCACCGGACCGCCCCCCAATTATCTCAAACCATGTTCTCATAGCATGTTGGGCCCATATTTTGTCTCAAAGTTGGCAACCATAATTAGGGGTGAGCATTCGGTTATAACCGAAAACAGAAATATCGACAAAACTATCCGAAATGCTAACCGAATTTTAGAACTAACCGAATTAACGAATACTGAATTACCGAATGCACAATTCGGTAATTCGGATAATAACCGAATCTGTGCACTTGATTAAAATTAAGCATAAAGTAACATCCAACATAAACATTAAGCAGTTAACAGTATTACATCCAACATCCAACAACATGAGCAACAAGCTAACAAATACAGCAACAAATTAAGTTAATTAACTGTTACAAATTAACTGTCCAGTAAATTAAACAAATTAAACCAATAAGCAATAAGCCAACAAGAAGAAGCCAACATGACTCCATGAGATATCCCAAGTTCCCAACAACAGCAAGTTGCTATCAGCAACAGACAACAGGAACAACAAGTCAGCAACAAGCAAGCAAGCCCAGTAAGGCAGTAACTGCAGTCAACACAGATTGAGTATGGATCAGAGATGATATTGACACAGTGCAACATAAAGAGAAACTAAACAGAAACTCAAAACTCAGATGAATTGAACTCCAAAACTCATCTTTTAAGTTCCATATTAAGCATCAAGATACATAGTAGTAACATTAGATTGCTGAACATAACAAAGAGAAACTCAGATGTATGAAAAATAAAAGGGAATTTACATTTCATGGAGTATTGAATTAAATGTTATAGTTACGTTTATAGTATGCTTATTGGCAACAAAGGCTAATCATTAGAATGATATTGCTATCTACTCCATCTAATAGAAGAAACAATGATCAAATGATCCCACTCCAGAGATCAATCATCACTGCTGCCTTTTCTTCATTGACTGATTTCCAGTATTTCATAAGCAAAGTAAAATATAAAAATATATTACAATCCTAATAATTGCAACCAAATACGAGGAAAAGCATACACAACTATTCCAAAACCAAACTACAAAGTAATTATAAAAGAAAGGTAATTTTATAGATAGTACAACAAGTCAACAGATTGAGAAACTTGCAAAATAATTGCTACCCAAACAGAGTCACAATCACAGAGACGAGATAAACAAATTTATACCCTAACAAATACACAGATAAATAGGTATCATAATACCCTACCATAAATCATTCATAATATCATAATAAATCAGTCATAATATCATAATAATAAGGAAACAAAATAATTCGGCATTCACAAACAGAGTCACAGTCACTGAGACGAGATACACAGATTTATACCCTAACAAAGACGACAGTCAGAGAAGGCGAGGCAGAGACGACAGTCAGAGACGGCGGCGAGGCAGAGACAGACAGTCAGTGAGGATCGAGATCGAGACGCGAGACGACTCACAACAGTCAAACGTCAGTGAGGGTCCGTCGAGACGAGACTCGAGAGGATCGAGACGAGAGTCGATCGAGAGTGACTGAGTGAGGAATCGAGAATGAAAGTCTTTGAGATAGATCTAGGCGAGAATGACTGGTTAGGGCAAAATGGGATTGGAAATTTGGGAGAAAACTCAGAAAACAAAATGGGGGAGGGAATATTGATGTCTGATGCATGTCGAATAAAAGTAAAAAGTTATCACAAGTTAATAGATAATAATATAATTAATAATTATTTTTTTAAATATTACAATTCGGTTATTCGGATACCCGAATAGTCTGTTTTTGAAAATCGGAACCGGAACCGAATACTGAATAATAATTCGGATATAATCGAAATTCCAAATAAAAACCAAAAATCGAAATAATTCGGTTAAAATGGTTCGGTTCGGTTCGGTTCGGTTCGGTAATTCGATCTTATCTGTTTTTTGCTCACTCCTAAGTCCTTACTATAATTGTCTCAAACTTCTCTTTGTTTTTCGTTATCACAAAATTTTCTTATTATTTATGTTTAATTATTAATAGTTAAAAATAATTACACACGTGAGTGTGTACGCGGAGACTAATACTAAATTTTAAGATCACAAAAGTTTATTGAAGTAACTTGAGTTGCAGCCTGCAGGCATCATAAGATGAACATTCTAAAAATGAGGGTAACTTAAGTATAAAAAATATTTATATTTATATGCGTATATATTAAGTTACTAATAATAACAAAGCACACTAAGAAAGAAGCTGGTACAAGTTTATTAAGTTACAATGTTTTTTAATAAAATATATATATATATATTTATAATTTTTTATTTAAATTTATTTTATTATTTTTTATTTATTATTCTAATAATTATAATTAAAAAATTAACACTGTACTGCACTAACGTCAAGTACAACACCTCCCCCAATTAAAGAATATATTAAGTTTTTAAAAGCCCTCCCGCAAAAGAATAAATGATAATTTGGTGTCACACTCAGCACTCAAGGGTCATGATTATATAAAGTTAAAATAGGGTTCCAATAATGAAACCAAACTATTCAGCATGACTTCTGCCAAAAACGCATGGATTTAGATGTCATACGCATGGATTTACGCGTCACTAATGCTACATTTGGATTAAAGGAATGAAATAGAGTAGAGAATAGAATAGACGAGGGAATAGAATAAGGAAGGGAATAGAATGGTTTTTTAATATTCCATGTACATGTTTGGTTGATGTTAGGAATACATCTAAGAATGAAATAAATAATTAGAAAGTGACCTAAATACCCTCAAATATTCAAATTTAACTTAAATTTAATTTATATTAAAAATTTAACACATATTTTATTCTTAGAAATAAAGGACAAATTTTTAATAAAAAATTTTAGTGAACAAATTCCCGCTCCTCCACCAACTACTACTACAAGTCTACAACCGTCCCAAAAAATTAAGCCATGTTTTTTGTTGATTATTTTTACAGTCAGTAGGACTTGACCTCGTAAACATGGCCCAAGTCCGCAGGTCGAGTTGTAGGCTGTCATTTTTTAGTTCAATAAAATTTGAGTGTCCTTTTTGGCCCAGCCCGTGGTTCGCGATTTTTTTTGAACACAAGACTTGTAAGTAAATAAATAAGAATTCAAATCAACTGAGATACAACTATTGCAATCTTCAATATATTGTTTCATTACTTTTGTTCAAATTTTACTATTTCTAAAAAGTAAAACCTAAATCGTGCCTAATTTATAATATTTATGAACATTACTATTTAAAAAAAAAAAATAATTGATTTGTTAGTAATTAAGCTTAATTAGATGCTTCTAGTCATGGGCATAGCAGAAACAAGTTTGATTAATATATGTAGTAATACAGTAGTATATGTAGTAGTACAGTAGTTATATGTAAGTCATTAATATATGTTGTAGTACATTAGTTATATGTAAGTCGTTAATATATGTAGTAGTACAGTAGTTATATGTAGTTAATATAGTTAATTTAAAATGCTAATTTATAATACAATTAAAATTTTAATTAATTGAGATATGTAGTTAATATAGGTAATTAATCGTGTCTGTTTGAATTATTGTTTATTATAAATTATTTTATTATTTCTAATATTTATTTTTATAACTATTTTTGGTTTAGCAAAATTTTGCAAAAAAAATTAATTAAAGGAAGAAGCCCGCGGGCCGGGCCGGCTCAACCCAGGCCACGGGCCTCACATTATCAGCCCATCAAAATCCGGGCCATTTTGGCCCGGCCCGGCTGTTTGCCAAGTCTAGGACGCTTATTTACCAACTGATAAATCATTTGTTATTATTTATTTATTTGATAATAATTTAATTTTTTTATTCATAAATTGATTTTTAAGTTAAAAAAATAAGCTAATATTTATAACTTATTTTAAAATGACTTATAAATCATTTTAAAATAAGTTAGTCTTATCTCTATTTTACCTTTCTTCTATTTTGTTCCTCTTTTAATTAAAATTATTTTTACTTATAAATCACAATTTATATTTAAATTTTAAATTATTTTAAAATAAGTTGTTACCGAATGAGCATTCAATAGTCAATACATTTGTAGCTAATATAATTAAAAATAATAGGTTTTCAATAAAAATTAATAAGAAAGTTATATGTTTGTCCAAAAGCAAGATATTAAATTAAAGTTTTTAAAGAAATATATTGTCCAATGGAACAATATATACAAACAAATACAGAGGAATGATACACACAAAAATTGTGTATTAATAGTGTAAAAAAGAGAAAAAATAAGAAATGAAAATTAAATGTTTTACACATTTCATTGATATGCAATATATGAATTTTACTCTTAATATTTACTTTTTTGTTCATAATATCTAAGGCTTTAAAATGAGCAAATAGTTCGGACTCGATTCGTATTCGTTCGACTAAAAGTTCGATTTGAGCTCGACTCGAAATATAAATGATTTAAATATGAGTAAATTTTAAAGTTCGATAAATTATTCGAACCTCCTCAAATTATATTTTTTTTAATACTCGCGGTATCATATTTATTCGTTCGAAAAGTTCAAACTGTTCGGACTCGATTCGAGATCCTGTTCGACTCGATAGCTAAACAAGCTTCAATCAAATTTTATTTTATGCTCGATAAATTTTGTGAACCAAATTTAAATAATTCAATACTCATCTCGACTCACTTAATTTATACCCTTACTAATAGGAACAATTACATTTTCTATTATATTTTTAAAAATTATTACAACAATAGTGTACTTATAAAATATTTACACAATTAATGTATTTTAAGTTTTATTTACAAAATTAGTGCATGCTCTTCCCTTTAATTTAGTTGAGTGTTTTAATTTAACACTTTCTCTCTCCTCCTTTCTGTCCCCCACGACAGCCTACGTGAAGCTCGCATTGAAGTATCATCCTGATAAGAACCAAGAAAATGAGGAGCCTAACAAGAAATTCGCCGAGATTAATAATGATAAATTAATACTCAAATTTTGATTTTGATTTTTTCATATATTGTCTGGTAATTGAGTTGATTCTTTTTTACGTGAGGAATTTGATTTTGAGATATGAAGTTTGAATGAAATGGGTGGTTTAAATTTGAGATCTGAAGTTTGAATGAAATTCATGGACCTTTTTTATTTTGCTTTAATTTACAGTATATACAAAGTTTGCTTGAATCTGAAAAGAAGGATTGGTAGTACAATATGGACATTACGATTTTTTTCATAGTACAGTTGGTAGCCAAATATTCAAACCAAAGTAACCAATACAATGTTATTAGGTTACTAATATATTTTTAAAAAACCTACTATAGATTTTTTTATTTAATAGTGAAATTGGTAGCCAACACTTTATACAAATGTAACCAATTCAGTTTTATTGGGTTACCACTTAATTAAAAAATATATTGTAGATTTTTTTTCATAATGCAGTTGGTAGCCAAACCTTAATACAAAGGTAACCAATTCAGTTTTATTGGGTTACCATTTAATTATAAAAAATCTATTATAGATTTTTTTTTCATAGTGCATTTGGTAGCCAAACCTTAATACAAATGTAATCAACAAAAACAAAAATGGTTACCAACAGCACTGAAATTTTTCTTGGTTATCCACAAAAACTAAAATGGTTACCTTTGTATAAATGTTTGGCTACCAACTGCACTAAAATTTATATTCTTCTCATTTTAATTTCTGGACTGTTGTGACGGTAATGGATGAGGAGATTGGCGTCCTTGGCGGCGATGGCGAAGGAGGAGGACGAAAAAGAAGAAGAAGCGGAGGTGTTGAAACAATAAAGTAGTAGCTAAAATGAGGAGATCGACGTCCATGGCGGCAACATATTCATGATCTATAGATCTACAACTTCAAGGTGTTGCGGCGGCGGCGGCGAAAGAAGAGGACCGCCGCCGAAGGAGGAGGACGAAGAAGAAGAAAGAAGAAGAAGAAGAAGAAGAAGACTTACAAGATCTACATCTTCAAGGTGTTGAAGTGGCGGCGGCGGCGAAGGAAGAGGACGAAGGGGAGGAGAGAGGAGGCGGTAAGGGAGAGATAGAGAATGAGCGGATGAGTGTTTCCCTAAATTAAGGACATTAATATTGTAAATAAATATGAGAAGATTATTATTTTTGTAATTATTTTGGTGATGCACTAATAGTGTAATTACTTATTAAATGTTGTATATTATTGTAAAGGACCCTTACTAATATCATTCAACAAACATAGGATTATAAATGGTCTGAATTCAATTCCGAGTGACACGATCTGTTTTGTGTTTTTCTTTGGTTGTGGGCCTTGTGGCGAAAAGGGAAAAAAAAGACATCTTTGTTTATGTTTAATTTTGAAATCTTGCTCAGGCCTTTAGATTGGGTTGTGTCATAATAAGTTACCATAGTTTGAAGGCCCAACTACACATATCCCAACTTCACCATTATTTATCTCTCTTTTTTTGGAGTATTTAACAGGGTTATTTATACTTTCAACTACATTTTTTAAAAAAATTACAACAAAAGTTTATTCAGAAAATATTTACACTTAATATATTTTTAATATTTTATTTACAAAATTAATGCATTTGGTATCCCTTTAATTTAGTTGGGTGTTGGTTACTATTTACCTTTTGTTTATTTTAACACATTGAACATATTGAGGAATTCTATTATTACTTATCCAATTTATAATATTTTCTGAATTTTAATTTGAAAGTATCAGGTTATGGTATGTCAAAATTCCAATGTATAATATACTCCAATTAGACAACGCATTAACATGTGTCCAATTGTTCAATATGTAGTGACCAATAAATCTCATTAAAGGTACCCCAAATGATCAATTTTATAGTGATGGTAATGTATGTATTATTAATTATTTTTTTAACAGAAGGTGCAAATGGTATCCGAAATATCATGTAAGAGTTCCCATTTATGTAGCTGCTGGTTACTTATAAAAAAAAATTAAATTTTGTTTTAATATAGTGCAGTTGATAGCCAAACTTTCATACAAAGATTACCATTTTAGTTTTTGTGGGTAACCAAATAGTCTTAAAAAAAATTAAGTCTCTGCAGCAGAATGTCGCCGCTCGCCGCTACAGGTGAAATCGCGCTCCAGTTGAGGAATTGACTAACTAGAATGTATTAAACTAGTCTCTGACGAATTTTAGTCTTAAATCAAAATTGATTGTTGATTTTAATCCTTAGTTGTTTCTTGTTACTTGTGAATGTGTTTTGGGAACTGGTGTTATTCTATTTGATCACTGATGAATGTATATTTGTTAAAATGGTTATGTACCCTCCAAGTGGAAGTTTGATTATTGTTATATTCTGATTTGGCTACGAGGTACTTTTTGACAATTTGGAGGTTGATTAAATTTGTTTTGGAAACCTGCTGATTGTGATTTGGTTACTAGTGCTTATATATTTGGATATTGTTGATTGTGTAGTTATTGAAATGGTTTTTATCACTTAAGAGTTGTGGTGTGGTGACGGTTCGATTCTGATTTGGTTATTGTTACGTTATGTTAATGCAAATGCTCATTATTGTTTGTTAGAACTGCAGTTTCGATTTGATTACCTACTTTAATGTGTTTTATTATTTTGGTTTAATATGAGTAGAATCTGAATAATGTTATACTCGACTCGTTTAATATTCAAACTACTCGAATTTTTGATTGTGATTCGATATATAATCGATTGATACATATTCGATTAGATACTCGATACATTCTCTTATAATATATACAAATTTGAATCAAATTAGGATAATTAATTATTATTATTTTATTTTATTTTTAATTTTAATTGTGATTCTATATTTGTAAAGTGTAATAGTAAATATATTTTCTCATTTTCAAGTAAAATAAAAAAATTAATTTATAATTTTATTTATTATAAAACTAGCTATGTGGATACTCGAATTCGATCTTGAATTTGAATTAGTTAAAACTTCACATTTTTTAAAATGAGAATAAAAACATCTTTATAAAGAGGAAATAAATTATAGAAGAGAAAAGTACATAATTTTTTTTAGGGAAAAATAGATATTTGAATATTTAAAAAGAAAGAAAGTTTCACTCTATACTTGTTTGGTGCATGAATTTGGTTAAAATAACAGTTCTTAAAATAAAATGTCAACTTGAACATTTTGCAGTTTGCAGTTTGTGCCAGAAAGCATGTCCATATTTGTTGTAACTTATTTTAAAATAATTAATCTACATTGAAAGTGTTGTAATTAGCTTATAACTTATCTTAAATAAATCATGTCAAATTTTACGTTTTTATTAAAAATAAAAATAGTGTTTTTTTTAATAAGGTATAAGATCCTGCGCATAGTTTGATCCGCCCAAAATCCCATAGGATACGAGTGGAGGACCCAAACCCACCAACAAACTAGCCGCTCTAAGACAGTAGTTTTTCTCTCGAGCAAATTAAGCAATGGCAGCCGCAACAGCAGCATCTTTCACCATTTCAAGGCTCCTCTCATCCCCAAAAGTATTCTCTCTCTCCACCACCATTCCTTCTTTTTCAACCATCTCATCTTCTTCTTCCACTCTCTCTCTCTTCCCCCTCAAGCTCCGAACCCACTCAACAAAACCCATCATCAGATTTTCCACCACCGCCGCAACCCCTAAAATCTCTGCCACCATAACCGTCGGCGACAAGCTCCCGGAATGCACCTTCTCCTACTTCGACTCCGCCGGCGAACTTCAGACCACCACCGTCTCCGACATCACTAAATCCAAGAAAGCCATCCTCTTCGCCGTACCCGGGGCTTTCACACCCACTTGCTCCCAGAAACACCTCCCTGGTTTCGTGGAGAAATCCGCTGAGCTCAAATCAAAAGGGGTTGATACCATTGCCTGCATTTCGGTCAACGATGCTTTTGTGATGAAAGCATGGAAGTCCGATTTGAAAATTGATGATGAGGTGTTGTTGTTGAGCGATGGAAATGGGGATTTCACAAAGGCAATTGGGTGTGAGCTTGATTTGAGCGATAAGCCTGTGGGTTTGGGGGTGAGGTCTAGGAGATATGCTATGTTTGTGGAGGATGGTATTGTCAAAGTATTGAATTTGGAGGAAGGCGGCTCCTTCACATTTAGTGGTGCTGATGATATGCTCAAAGTGCTTTGAGTTTTCGTTTTTCTTGGGTAATGTGTATGCTTTGCTTTGGTTTAATTTCTGTTTCTAATTGTCATTCTGAATGGATGGTACCGGTTTCTTTAATAAATTGAATGATATTAGTATATCACTATAATTTGGGATTTTGGACAATGCTGATATGCTTAAAGAGCTTTGCAATTCTCTTGGTACTATGAGTGTTGTGTAATTCCTTGCTTTGTGTTTTGGGTATTAGAATTAATTTCCTTTGGTTTTTCTTTTTCTGTTTCAAATAAATATGTTTTACTGCCTCCATTCCAAAATATAAGATTAAATGATTTTTAGTTTATTCCAAAGTAAATAATCAAAATGACTTTTTGAAGTATAAAATATAAATATACATGTGAGTGTCTTCTTTCTCACGAGGATAAGCTATCTCCTCAAATTCTACATTTTTAGTATTTTAATATCTTATCTTTTGGAATGGAGGGTGGGGGAGTCTTTTAATTGTAGCTTAAGCAATTCATGGATAGTCCATAAAAGCCTTTGTTTTCTTTCGGATGAAAGGGCAAGCGCATTGTCTATAACTATATCAGTCTCTAATAGCAATGTGTTCGTTCCTTGAGTTATTGTTGGTGATGGCAATGACACATTTATTGTCCAAGTTCTGAAGTTAAATTGTAGAATCTGAAGAACAAAGCAATATAAGAATATTTTTCTGAGGAGAAAAAAAAACACAAGAAAAGTGAAATTATCTCAACTCAGGCTTTTGAATGCGGCTCTAATGCTCAAAGGCAAAATAAACATCAATGAGAGCATTTCAGTTCTTAACAGCTAAAGTTGTTTTTAAAGCCAAGGTTGGTCAAACCAACCAACAGGGGCTTCCTCCTACATGCAAAAGGTCACACTTGGAGATGTAACCAAATTGGCATGAGTGCCATTTTTCTGCTTATGTGCAGCAGATGCATATATTGTCAATCAGACTACATAAACAGGTATCAAGGCGCTTATGGAAACTTGCTAATAGTAAATTATTTTTAGACTTGGGATAACGAGGTGAATTTGCTTTTAAAGGCTATAACTGGGAAAGCCAACAACGCAGAGGAGTATTACTAACTGGTAAGTAATCAGATCATTTGAGACATGACCTTCTGAGCCACATGGGGAATTTAACATATTAAGGGGGTGTTTGATAAAAATTGAATGAATCTGAATCTGAATGAGCTGAATTTGAATCTGAATGAGCTGAATCTGAATGAAAAAAACTGTTTGATAACTGACATATCTTAAAGATCTGAATGACATATTTTTAATATTTTACCCCTCTGAAAAAATTCAAAGTTATTGTAAATTTATTTAATATTACATAATATAATAGTTAATATTTTTTTATTATTATTTTTATTATTATTTTTAATTTTTTTTACTTCATTCAGCCAACCATTCAGCCATTCAAACCAAAAATTCGGACTTAACCATTCAACCAACGCATCTGACCGATTCAGCCATTCAGACGATTTTTTTTCAAAACAAACGCACTTAATGATTCAGCCACTTACCGATTCAGCCATTCAGACCCATTAAGTCCTAAACAAACAGCCTCTAAGTCACGAACTACACAAATAAATAGGGATGCAGAACGTTTAAGCCTAGGAGTTTTTCAAAGATCAAGCCTCAAATATTGATATAAAGATTGAAGAAAATGACCTTGGTTAGAGTTGTATAATTTTAAATGATGCTTATAGTAAAAAAAAAATCACTGTAACAAGAAGTGCTTTCGATTTGCTATTTATAAACTGTCCCATTGAGCAAATTTGAATCCGAGAGAATATGATACGTGCATTGTCCTTGTGATAACCAAGTAAGAATTAACTGAGTTTGAGCAATTTTAAGTTGCTTTTATCTTCTCCGACATGACACTACATCATATACTCGTACTTTGAAAGAAAACAGGACGAAATACGGAGACAGTATGATCATTATAAATCAATGAGTTTTTCTACATATAAAATACAATATGTAAGCATGAGTATAGTACAAGAATAGCCTCCCAAGTCGGCTTACCTATATCATTTTAACTATAGAATAAGGGAGTGAGAGAATACATATTTATACTATGATACATGGTGTCTGTAAGCATATCCAGCAGATGGACTATCTGTTGGACTATATTTAGTCCATATGACATCAACAACTGTCCTTTAGTCTTCAATCTTTCCAGCAGATGGACTATTCCGTGAACTATAATATAAAAATATTAAAATAGTTAATGAATTTAAAATAATTATTATTAAATATAATAAAAATACAAACTATTATTAACAAAATACTTATAATTGTACATATTTATAAATGTACTTCGTCTATAAACTATTATTAACAAAATAATAATTTTTTATTTCTATCCGTTTGGTGTTGTATCTGTTGGAAGCCCTTCGTCTTCTTCTTCTCTTCAGATCATCTATCATCTCCTTCTTTATAGCTTCATCTCCTTCTTCAACACAGAGAGTTTCATCTCCTTTTTCTTCATCCTCTCTCCCATTTAATTATATTAAATTTATAGTCCATGAGATTTTGGTTCCTTGATTTAGTCTTTCTAAGTTGCCGGAAAATTAGCTCGACTAAATATAGTCCATTTGCTAGAGCAAAATTGGCTTCCTAGACTATATTTAGTCTAGGATTTTTGCAACTCCGGCCTGCTGGAGTTGCTCAACCTAGACCTTTGGAAATTACACTACTGACAGAAGATTGACTGCACAAGACCGATCAAGTAATAGACTACATTTTAGCAACTTCAGGAAGATCGTCAGTTGTGTTCCAATCAACCAATCCTTTAACACCAACTTCAGAGCAGATAACATCAGCCTCTTTCAACATACCTTCTTCTTTTAGGCCAGAGGTTAGTTCGTTACAAATGCTAACACTTGGCTTAAATCCATTTTCAAACATTTCTGTGTACCAAAAATGTGCACCGCTGAAATCCTTAAGTTTGCAATGCCCCTCAATAAGTGTGTTATAAATATCAGCTTTAGGAACCAATCCTCTAGTCTTCATGTCATTGACAATCTCCTTGGCTTCCTTGATCTTTCCCTCCTTCAACTGTCCCATAATCAAGCTATTGTAAGTCATCCAGTCAGGATTAATTCCGTGATCTATCATCTCATGGTGCAAGGCAAATGATTTTTGAACATCTCCATGTTCTGCATAGCAACGAATGAGTTCATTATATATGACTCGATCAGGAGTCAAATTATTTTCTGATAATTCTTGAACAAATTTCTCTGCTACCACTGGACCATCCTTGCTACATCCAATAATTAGAGAATGATATGTATTTAAGGTAGGTTTGATGCCAGAAGTTTTCATATTTTTATACCATTCTAAACACTTGAGGGTGTTTCCAACCTTTGCAAACCCTGAAATTAGGGAATTGTATGTGATCACGTCAGGGTTCAAAGCTTTACTTGTTATCTGAATAGCCAACTCTTCACCTTCCACTACCTTGCCCTTTTCACAAAGACCATATATGAGTGTATTGTATGTTACAACTGTTGGAATAACATCCTTTTCTAACATCTCATTAAAACATCGGAAAGCATCTTTCATCTTTCCACTTGTGCAATAACCATCTATAAGTATATTATATATTTGTGCATTTGGCAGAACACCTCTACTAACCATATCCCCATACATCAATTGAGCTTCAAGAAGCCTACCATCCTTGCACAAAGAGTTTATTAGAGAACCATAGCTTACAACATTCGGCTTTAACCCACTATTTTCCATTTCTTCAAGTATTTCGAAACACCTATTGAATTGGCGTGTTCGTCCATAGCCACCTATCAGGATGTTGTATGTTTGCACATTTGGGGGAGCCCCCTTCCCGGCCATTTTCTTTACCCATTCCTCTGCCTCAGCCATTTTACTCAAGTCACAATACTTGTTGATCACTGAATTGAATGTGATACAGCTTGGCTTCAAGCCAAGATTTTCCATTTGTTCAATTTTTGAGACTGCCTTACCCATGTCACCCACCTGACAGTACCCATTCAAGATTGTATTAAATATCACCTCTGTAGGAACAAATCCATTCTCCATCAACTTTTCCAGAATCTCCTCAGCCTTATCCACCTTTCCACGCTTGCACAATGCATTAAACAAAATGCTACAAGTATAATCAGTAATTTGAACCCCTCTTTGAAATGTTTCTTCATACAAATCTAGTGATGCATTTGCATCACTGCATCTCAAATGCCCATCAAAAAGTATACTGCAAGTAAAACCATCAGGAGCAAACCCAAGAGCTTTCATCTCCCCCAACACATTCTTCGCCTCCTCCATTTTTTGAGCTCGACAAAGGCCACTAAGCAACGAGTTGAAAGTAACAATATTCGCCTCAACATTGTCGGACTTCATCTTTCCCCGAATTCTAAAGGCTGCCTCCAAATTGCCCACCTTACAATAGCCATCAATTAGCGTATTATAAGTAATCCTATTAGCCACCACCCCCTTCCCAGACATTTCATCAAACAGCTGCCGTGCATCGTTTATTCTCCTCTCCTTGCACAATCCAGCAATCATAACATTATATATAAACCCACTGATACTCATTCTATCTCTTTTCATACATTCCATCAAATCCAAACCTCTTTTTAAATCACCCAATTTCACCGCCGATTCCACGGCTTTACTATAAGTAAGTGAATCAACCCTAAAACCCGAATCAATTATTTGAGAAAAAAATTCTAGGGTTTTATTATACTGACGTGAAGATACTAAAGACTGCAAAATAACATGTATAACTCTAAGAGAAGGAAAAATACCATCTTTTCTGATTAACATGTATAACTCTGCGGCTTCATTGGCCAGCTTTGCTTCGGCACAGACAGATAAGAGCAAATTTGAGAGAATAGGTTTGGTAGAAGGTGAGGAGAGAGAAAACAGAGAGTAAAGATCAGAAGGAGAATCAAATGGAGATTTTGAGACGATGAGAGATTTGAGCAGATTTTTCGCGGGTTCACTGTGATACTGTTGGATGAGTTTTTCAAGTTTTCGTACTTGTTCATGGCGGTCTTGGTCAAGCTTGGATGATGCAGATGCAGAGTCAGAGCAGAATAGTTTGCAGATGGGAACAGAGGGGCAATTTGATGAAATGAGGAGAGCAGCAGTCGGTAATTTAGGATGAAGGTGGAACAGTTTCGCCATTTCTTCTGTTTTTTGGCGGGGTTGCTAACTCGTAATTTCGACTTTCAAATACTCCCTCCGTCCCGATAAATGTTTAAGAAGTCACATTTTATTTCACTTTACTCAATTTATTTATAAAATTTAAAATTAATACAAATTTATTTAATTTTAATCAATAAAATAGTTAATTTTAAAAGAATTATAATTAAGTAGAAAATTTATATTTATATATTTTTTAAAAAAATTCACAATGTATAAAGATGTTTGTTTATGTTAGAGACGGAATAAATCATATATTAAGGGGGGTATATTCAATTAAGATTTTTAAAGACTTTTTTTAAGTGACAAACTTTTGTAAAATTTAGGAGATTTTAATGACTTTTAAAGACTTTTTTAAAATGACTTTTATAGACTCCATGAAATAAGTAACAGACTTTTATAAACTTGTATCAAGACTGTGATAGACTTTTGTATACTTCTAATATATCTTTCAACTTATATTAATTGTTAATTAGCCCATGTGTACAACATTTCTCTCTTTTTTCACAAACTAGAGTAAATCTCTTTATATTATTGTGGCATGAGATTTTATATATGTTGAAAGCGTTTATATTATTCTACTCATTTCATGATACATTTGGATACTTGAATACCAATAAAACTTTAGAAACTACAGACACAATACAAAAATTAAGCTCACTTTTCATTGAGTTATATATACTTTATGCATATGCGTACGCTTTTTAATAGGAATACCATTTTTCACAAAATAATATGACATCATATATACAAATTAACACATCATATATTGTAAATTATTTTTGTAAACACATCATATATATAATACATTTTAAACGAAAGAAATTAACAATTAGTTATTAATTTGGTAAAAGGAAATTAACAATGATCATAATATATACTGTTTAAAGTGAAAATAATATATAGTATATATTGTTTAATGATCATAATATATGATATATAATATATACTGTTTGGATCATATTATTATTGTTAAACAGTATATATATACATCATATATACATACACATCATATATTGTTTATTATTTTTGCCAATTAGTGTTAAAGTATCTCAAAAATTAACACTAATTTCCTACGTTTAAAATGTCAGAAAACTAAAAAAATACACATACACATCATATATTTTCTATTTTCATATATTATACTTATATAATCTTTACAACTGAACAACTGATATGAGAGTTTCATGATCGATCTCACATTTGTTGAACAAATCTCTTTCTTCTTTCTATTGGAAGCTTTCGAACGACTATTTTTTCTCTCACAAATTCAGATTAGGTCTAGTTATTTGTTTACTTATTAATATATCTTGTTAATTCTTTTGTTATAATAAATTCAATTATTTTTATGGCCCAAATTTTACCAAATTATTTATCCATCACATAATAATATTTATTAGCCCATATAAAATAAAGGGTCCTTTACATAAGTATACAACAAATAGAAAATAATTACAAGAAAAGTGCATCAACTAAATAATTACAAAAAGAGTGTAATTAAGACTCATATTACAAAAATAGTACAATTCACATTAATAAAGAAACCTAAAATCAAGGATAACTAATAATTCAAATTCAAATTCAAATCTTGTCTCTAACAACAATTTCAAATCCATATTTCAAAATTCAAATCAAAATGAGAAAATAAAAAATAAAAAATTATGAAGGAGCTAATGTTCATCATCCTCCTCTCTCGCCGCCACCGCTGCCGCCGCCACATCGCCGCCGCTGCCGCCACAAAAATTGACTAGTAACTGCATCACATTTAAAATAAAATTGGTAATCAAATACAACTGAATTGGTTACCTTGGTCTAAAAGTTTGACAACCAATTTCATGTTGGTAAATAAAAAATAGAACACTGTATATTTATACCAAGGTAACCAAAACTTTATACCAAGGTAACTAAACTTTTATACCACGGTAATCAAACTTTTATACAAGGATAATCAATCTACCTTCACACCTGCAGTATGAATTAGTTACCTTGATCTGAAAGTTTGGCAACCAACTGCACGAAGGTTTGGCTACCAACTGTATTACATGCAAAATAAATTAGAAACTTAATAAAACAGAATTAGTTACCTTGATATAAAGGTTTGGCTACCAACTGCATTATAAAAAACTGCAAAACAGAGCTGTGATGATAGAGGGAGGGGGTGGGCCGTGGGCAGTGGGAGGAGGAGGAGGAGGGGGTGGCGGAGGGAGGGGGGAGGATGAGGGGGGGTGGCGGAGGGAGGGAGGGAGGGAGGGAGGGAGGGAGGGAGGGAGGGGGGAGGAGGGGGAGGCGGAGGAGGGAGGGGGGAAGAGGAGGGGCTGGCGGACGGAGGGAGGGAGGGAGGGAGGGGGGAGGGGGGAGGAGGAGGAGGGAGGGGGATGAAGGAGGGGGTGGTGGAGGGAGGGAGGGAGGGAGGGAGGGAGGGAGGGAGGGAGGGAGGGGGGGGTGGGGGTAGCGGGGGGCAGAGGCGGGAGGAGGGGAGGAGGGGAGGCGGGAGGCGGGAGGAGTGGGTGGCGGAGGGAGGAGGAGGAGGGGGGTGGCGGGGGGCAGAGGCGGGAGGACTGGAGGAGGGAGGAGGGAGGCGAAGGGTAGGGTAGGGTAGGGTGGGGAGGGGGAGGGGGAGGGGGAGGAGGAGGAGAGGGGCGGATGGAGGGGAGGAGGGAGGGGAGGAGGGGGTGGCGAAGGAGGAAGAAGGTTGCAGAAGAGGAGGAAGTTACTCCATTAATTTGTTAGAAAAAAATATGGAGGTTGATGAGAGAGATAATATTTAAATCACTACAATCATGGACCATTATCAATAACTCATTAAATCAGTCAACTAAATAAAAGGGATAAGATTGCACTCTTTTTTGTAATTAAAATTGCATATGCACTTTTTTTATAATTATTTTGTTTGTACACTTTTTATGTAATTATTTTTTAAAATGCAATAAAAAATGTAATTGTTCCTAAAATAAATAACTAGTTTGACCCAATAAAAGGCAAAGTCCAATTAATAAGTAGTTCTATCCACCTTTGTGTTTATTTGGAAGTTTTTAGAAACTTTAGAGATGAGGTAAAACTTTGGATATGAGTTGATAGTTATAATTTTTCTTCTAAAGTCCGTCAAAGTTTATCATTTGATAGAAATCTTTAAAATCTATGACTTTTTGAATACCCAAATACTTTTATAGACTTCGTAAAAATCTTAATTCAATACTACCAAACTTTTAACGACATTAAAAAAGTTGTAATTGAATACCACTAAACTTTTATAAACTCTTTAAATGTCTTGATTGAATACAACTAAACTTTTAAAATCTTTAAAAGTCTTTAAAAATCTTAATTGAATATACCCCTTAAGTTGGAAGGACAAGGATATTATTTAAAAAAAATAGAAAAAGATAAAATAGACATTACATTTGGTCAAATCAGTTTATTAAAAATGACTTATAAGTCATTTTTAAATAAGTTAAAAATTGTTATTTATGGAGTATTAATGATTTATAAATCAAAATATAAGTCACAATACTAAATACCTCCTCAATAGAAAATAACTTAGTCACTAGGATCGAATGTAACTTTTTTGGTAAAATAAAAAGAGTATTCTTTATAAAATCAAGCATGATTTGTATGAGCTTTGTCAATTGATTATTAGGCTTATTTCCCAAAGACTTTAATCGATACACAGCTTAATCTTTTATTTTCAGTAAAAGATTTTAAAATGATATACTTATCAAAATTTATAATGTTTGCTAAAATCACTAAAAAATGATTATAATAAATTATGTCCAAGTAAATTATACATCTAATAAAACAAGACCTCTTTTTGGGACCGAGGAGTATTTGGATTGCATAAGAAAACAAATAATTGGATTGCATTGTTAATTTCCTACAAATAATTGAACGTATATTAGCCAAAAAGTTGAATATATTTCTCTAAAAACATTTAAAAGAAAAACAATAAGTCATTGTTGTTTTAACAATTTAAAGAACAAGAACGAAGAAAAGCTAAAATGAAGAGTTGCTATGACTAGAGTGGTGCCACAAAATTGTATGTATGCTATTACAATTGGCTGGCTATGTTGGAACAATTGTGCCAACATAGCCAAATCCCATGACGAAAAAGGCAGTTGATTGAATATAAAGGTAAATGAAGAAGCGAGTTGTCCCAAATGCATAGTCATAGCAAGCGCAGAAGAAGAGGTAAGCTCCGACTGCAAGCTCTAACATATGAAGCCTGTGACATCCAACAACAATAAGCTACATACAAATCACATGTTTGAGGTTTTTAGGATTCATATATACCTGTCCCCGAGTCTGAACAGAGGTCTCTTGCCTCCTCTTGTGTTGGTCTTTGACTTGTTGGCGTCCCCAAGTTTCTCAGTGACAACCCATTCATTCGCTCTCCCTGTCTCCAGCAGGCCGATTAAGGTGGCCTTAGTCCGGTGTAGGGCCATTACATTCTCGAAAAGGATCCAGAACATCAATAAGTGCATTGATCTGCAGTGTTAAAGCGAGCAAGCAACATCAGCTCAATTGGAGAAATGCATGCATAATGTTCTTAATATGAATGAAAGGAGCTAGCCGTGCATGCAGCATTCTTCTTTCTAAAAAGTAGGAAAAATCACAAGCAACTGTAGATTGGTTTAGGAGCATTGATTAGTAATAATCTATCGATGCCAATAATATAATTCCAAAAGTACCTTCTTTTTTTCTTGGCACAATTAATCAACATTGTCTTAATTGGTAAGATCTTGCTCTTTGAAAAGGGATAACATGTTGAATCTTAATCATGCTCATGGTAAAACAGTATAATTTATCGAAAGAACAGAATTAAAAGCAGAACTTGGGAGACCTTGGTGTTCCGGTTGCGTTGAGTAGGGTGATTATGACAGGGATATAAACTGCTCCCCACCTTGGAACCTCAACTTCTGGAATCCAAACTGTGGCCGGAAGGATGATACAGTAGAAAGTGAAGGTAATAATATGGGCTATGATCTTCCTAATGAGGAAGAAGCTGTAAATGACATACACCTTCTTATACACAGATACTGTCTGCAGTGGAACAATGGAAAGCAGGAGGTAAATTGATTTTCAAGTTCAATGGAATTACGGGAAAGCAAATGGAAAACTAACCTTATTCCTTATGATCTCCATTAACATCTTCCTGAAAAGATTAGCAGGACCACAGGACCACCGGTGCTGCTGGAAGCGGAATGCCTTAAATGTACTTGGCAATTCACTTTTCACCTGCATTATTATCACAGAAATTCAATAAGAATGTATACTTGCGTATAATGCAGTGTATTTTTTAACAAAAATTACCTGGAGATCACCAAGGTATAAGAATTTCCAGCCTCTCAGACCAGCTCGGACTGCCAAATCCATGTCCTCAACTGTTGTCCGGTCCTTCCATCCTCCAGCCTCATCAATAGAAGCAATTCTCCACACACCAGCAGTCCCTATACTTTCACATCATATTGATTGACTTAAAATTTTCTAAAACAATTCCCTAATAAACTTTCTTAATTGAAGTTTTCCAAATATGCCTCGACGCATTATAAGCAAGAATGCACTCATTTGAAGCAGGTAAAGGATTGTTGGAAGGTAATTACCGTTGAAGCCGAAAAAGGCATGAGTTGCTGAACCCACTTCTTGCTCCACTGTGAAATGATAATCCAAAGACATTTCTTGCATTCTTGTCAACATGCACTCATTCGCGTTCACTGCAAAACCAGCACATTGAACACTCTGTTTCGCAGTCTTGGCTAGCAGGACAATTGTATCTAAAAAAAATGCTTCACAACTGGTTTCCTTATTAATTTTGAGATTGAAACCTCAAGGGACCGGTGAAACGCCAGATGCTCGTGAAGGAATCAAAAAATTATTTAAGCATATACTTCCCCCATGGAAATGAGAGTCACTCATCTTTTCGAGATGTATGTCTCATGTGTGCTCCTTGATTTTTCTCAAAATATAAAAATTAGTACTATTATGATTTTTCTCGCATCTTATTTCAAAAGAAACGGTTCCTATCCCCGTCCCTTTGAAATGTACAGTCTTTATTACGGTAACACAACACGCACAAAAAAACATTGTAGTAATTAATTATTTTACACTAAAGTCAAATTTCTTTTTACCAAAGACCCAACGAGCTTGAACGAGGGCGATTTCTGGATTGTGAACCAGATAAGGGATGCTCCGGATTAGGAAGTCGGATTCAGGTTGAAAATCTGCGTCAAAAATGGCTACATAGTCGCAGTCCTTCACGTACTTGTGCGTTAGTCCTTCTTTTAAAGCTCCTGATTTGTAGCCCTTTCTGTTTTCTCTAATTTGGTACCTGATATTTATCCCTTTATTTGCCCACTTCTGACACTCCAGTTCTACCAAATTCTAACAAAAATCAAGTCATTACACAAAACTTTGATCAGAAATACACAGCAAAATGTCACCTTTAAATTTCCATATTTGAGCAAAATTAATGGATTTTTTTTCTTCACCTTGACAATGGGGTCTGTTGAATCGTCAAGAACTTGAATTACAAGACGATCAGTGGGCCAAGACAGTCCACATGCAGCTCCAATTGATAGTTTATAAACCTGCATGTTTATTCACAAAAGAACACATTCAATAACAAAGTCTAGGAGAAAAAAAAGAAGGTAATGCTGGATTCTAGAGACAGAAAACAAATAGCAGACCTCTTTTTCGTTGAACATTGGGATTTGAATTAGGACATGAGGATAATCTGAATTCCCAGATTCCATATCATCTCTAAGGGGTTCAAATTTGTACCGCTTGTTGGGTTTTCGGGCAAACAACTTCACAAGAACAATGACAACGCTCATATAAACCCTCTCGCAGAACAACATCAGTGACACCATCAAGCACAATACAACCAATACTCGAAGAATCGGAACTATCAATGGCGCTTTGACCGTTTCCCATATGAACAAAAGTTGCCCCGCTAAATCATCTAGAGGACCCATTAAGGGATCAGGAAAAAGTGCAGTTGTTGTAATCCGCTCCATTTTGTTATCTTTCTTTGTTTTCTCTTTCTCTGTTTTTTATTTTTCCTGTCCAAGAGACGCGGGAAAACAGAGTATCTTAAAGAAACCCACTCCCAGGTCTTTCTTTTTGCCAAAAAATGGAAAATATTTGGCCTTATTATTTTTTATTTTTTCTGGGTTATGCAAAACAATGGTGGCAGAGCTAGACCTGTCAAGCAAACCTGCTCAAACCGCCTATTATTTTGCAGACAACCCAAAGCTTAATTCAGAAAAAACCCAGTTCAGATCCCATTCAAAAAGAAAATAAATAAATAAACAAAATTGAATAAAGAATGAAGCTTCCTGCTTCTGTAATCAAAAGAAAACAGAAGCAGAATGCAGTAACATATAATGTACAACAAAGGGAGGAATATGAAGTGAGGGGGGGAATTAGAGATAAATAGCAAACGAGTGGAGAAGAGAGGGGCGGGATTATCTCTATTCAACTCCTATTTTTGGTACCTCTCTAAAACCACAAGGTGAAGGAGGATCTCAGATGTTGCTCAACAGTCTAAACAAGTGTTTGGCTCTTGAGAAATAACAAACCAAATACAGGCCATCAAATATTGGTGACAAAAGCTGTAAGATTGTTGCTTTATGTAATTACCAATTAGGAATTAGTACTACTACTCTGTTTCTATATATGGTTTAAAGTTATTCTAAGAATCAAGAGAAACTAAACGGTCAGTAATAATGTTTAATCTTGTCTATAAAAAAAATTATTTGAAAGTGACCCAAATTTATTTCGGCAGTTTTGGATTAGGAAAATAAATAAATGAAAAGGGATAGCATGGGAGGCCATAAAGAGGTAACATATCCATATATCTATATTTCTGTTGAATTAACTTGATCCTGATCCTCCATTATTTTTAAATTGATTATTAAAAAAAATATAAAACGTGTGTATGTATGTATAATTATTTGAGTTTAAATAGAATTTATTAGTGTTTAGATTATATAATTTTATTAACTTTTTATTTTTATTTATAATGAACATCTTACTAATACAAATCTATCACTATTATTGAAAATATAAATACGATATTTCTAGATTAAGTAAGATTATTACTTAAATAGTTTTATCTAAGATTAATATATTATTATTAGCAAGAGCATTATAAATATAATACAATCACCATCAATATGATTCGACTCTATGTTTAAAAAAAAAAGATAGTTTATTTGAAAATGATGTATATATATAATTTAATCATGAATGTTTCAAAACGGTTTCCTTAACTTATACTCTACTATATGCATATGAAATTCAAATAGAGGCTTTAGATGATACAGTTGTTATGGTTGTACGTGGTAGGGATGATTAGAATGCAAATCAAATACTCCTACCAATTCACTTTGAATTTTAAAAATTTGGAAATTAATAAGAATTAAAGTTAAATGAGATTTTATTTATCAAACGGTTATAAGTGAGATTCCTAAGTTGATGGACAAACAATTCTTTAAGTTAATTACACGCTTTCTTGTGCATGCCTTCATCCTTTACGGCTGCTCAGTGCTCAGATTGTGGGTTTAGTTGTACTTGGACACATACAATAATAGTACAACTCACCTGATGGAAGTTTTAAATACATCCTTTGAATTCCAAAAGCTAGCTAGCTAGCTGGCTATCTTTGAAAGTAGTTCAACTTCTACAGAACAGAAAAGTTTAAAAACTCTTTAATTTCTCTAAAACCTCATTCATTCATAGCAATTACTATATACTAGCATGGCGATGGCATCAAAAGTAGAAGCCGACTTGAAATTGAAAAATGCAGTTTCAGATGAGAGCGATGAAAAAGAGAGGGCAAATGATGTAGTAGGTAGTATTTCCTTGGACAAACTTCAGCTTGGTCCCAGGAAGAAACTTCTTGTGCTTGCTCTTGGTGGATTACTAGTACACAGGGCTCATATCCGCGATTGCTCCAATATTCCAATAAATTCCCCTCCTGATGTGGTTTATGGAAGATTTCGAGGTTTCAAATTCTGAAACCAAACCAAACCAAACCTTTTTTTGTTTTTAATTTTTATTTTTATTTTTATATACGTACGTGTGCAGTTTTCAAGAGGCCTTACTTTGATGATTTCATGAAGTTTTGCTTTGAAAGATTTGAAGTGGAGCTATGGTCCTCTGCAATGGAGTTAGCAATCATTTTAATTTCCTAATGTCAAATATTTCAAGTCTTTCTTTTAATTTTACTCAATGATTTATGTTATATATATATATATATATATATATATATATATATAAATGTTTCAATTAACAGGCATAATATAGATGGTATAGTAAGCTCTGTCATGGGAAAATACAAAAGCAAATTATTATTTGTATGGGTACGTAACTTGGTTTTTTATTTAAAAAAAAAAGAGAGTTGTAATTAGAGTTTGATTATAGAAAGACACTTATAAAGTTAAATATGTTTCAGGATCAAGAAAATTGCACTCATTCTGTGTTTATGAGCCTGGAGAAGAAGGAAAAGCCCATTTTCTTGAAGGAACTCGATAAAGTATGGAAAGAAAAAAGACGATACTGTGCATCAAACACACTGTTAATTGATGATGAACCATGCAAAGCCCTGCTCAATCCTGTAAATTTTATACTTGATAATACAAAAGTTTATTAAACTATATACTGTTAATTCTTAATTACTCCTAGAAACAGATCGATGATATTTTGATCAGATTATATTTTTATGTTATTGCAGCCTAACACCGCAATCTTTCCACACAAGTATTAAAGTATAGGGTTGACAATGTTGAAGACAAATGTCTGGGTAAGAATTAATTCAAATAAGCTCAGCTGTGAATTTTAAAACCACTCATTTGTAATAGTTATGTTCAATAGGTCCGAATGGAGAGCTGCGACTGTTCTTGGATGGCCTTGCCGATGCTGCAGAAGTTCCCTCTTATGTGAAAGATCATCCTTTTGGACAGCCTGCTATTACACCCTCGCATTCCGATTTGGATTATTACTCCAAGATTGTCCGTCGTTTTGGCAAGGGAGAAGCAGCAGAGAAGGACTAGAGTTCACCAAATTTATGTTACGAGATTAAGGAGTTGAATACTATGTTATGAATGCATGTCATGATGAAATTCGATGCTTTTATTAATGAAAATGTTGTGCTTCTTAATTTGGAGTTATAGCGACAATCCAAACAAACCCTTGAATCTTTCCGTGTGTATATATATATATATATATATATATATATATATATATATATATATATATATATATATATAGAGAGAGAGAGAGAGAGAGAGAGAGAGAGAGAGTCCGGATCAGGTCCGGACTCCCGGATTTTAACAAAATCCGGACCTTTTTGTTTTCTTTTTTTTTTGCTTTTTTTTTTTGAAACAACTAAAAAAAAAAAATTATGGAACTGAAATTTTTACATAATACAGTGTTTTGGGTGTGATTTGGATGCCTATACCAAAACATTTCTGTACAGTCTGGGCAGACTGTACATACATTGGTTGGTATAGGTATTAAAAACACACCCAAAACATTGTATTATGAAAAATTTTTAGTTCCATAAATTTATTTTTTTTAGTTGTTTCAAAAAAAAAAAACAAAAAAAAAAAATTTTGGGTCCGTATTTTAGGACCAGTCCGGGAGACCGGACTGGATCCGTGTTCTATATATATAGACTAGCAACAGTCCCGTGCCTCCGGCACTATAGACGTTGGGATTTATTCCAAATTTTGAACGATCCAAATGATTTATTGAGTGAGCGAGAAATTCAAAATTATTTGTATTTTATTAGATAGATAGATGGTGGGATTTATCTCAAACTTTGGACGTTCTAGATGATTTATTGAGTGAGCGGGAAATTCAAAATTATTTGTATTTTATTAGATATAATTAGATATATAGAATATAGATATAGATAGATAGAATTAGATAGATTGTATTTTATTAGATAGATGGATGGTGAGATTTATCCCAAACTTTGGACGGCCCAGATGATTTATTGAATGAGTGGGAAATTCAAAATCATTTGTGTTTTATTAGATAGATAGATAGATGGATGGTGAGATTTATCCCAAACTTTGGACGGCCCAGATGATTTATTGAATGAGCGGAAAATTCAAAATCATTTGTGTTTTATTAGATAGATAGATATATATATATATATATATATATATATATATATATATATATATTTCAAGATTTATTTTGCAAACTAATCACAACTCTGAAGTCATGAGATAGTCATCATCATTATCCTAATAGTCCTGCTATATTGCGAAAGATTTTAGTTGTTTATAATCGTCATGTATATCAATATATGAGAATATATGAAATTCACAATATATATATCATTTTCCTTATCTAAACATTTAACAATCATCTCTTTTTACTTTTTTTTTTTGTTTTTTTGAACTGAATTATCTAAGAGTGTAAATAAATCGAGTCGAGCCGAATATTGAGTTGTTCAGCTTTGGTTCATAAAATTTATCGATTATAAAATATTGAGTCCGAATCGTTTGAATTTTTCGAACAAATATGATCCGAACATCAATAAAAAATTACAATTTGAGAAAATTCGAATAATTTATAGAATTTTAAAATTTACTCATATTTGAATCATTTATATTTCGAGTCGAGCACGAATCGAACTTTTAATAGTACAAATCGAACCCGAACTGTTTGTTCATTTTACTGCCCTTAGAATTGTCTTGTCATAGTTTATGTCGGTCAAATTGTTTTCCATTCCAAATCAAATAAATTTAATCACTCCATTCTCGAAATTAAAAATACATTTTTAAAATTACAACTTTTAAAGAATAATTTTATATTATCAAATGTATGGTACAGTAAAAATTAATGACAAAACAAGAATATCATTCCGTTTTATAAATGTCTAAGTTTGAAATGGATTTAAAATGAAAATGTATCAATAGGATGGAATATTTATTTATTTATTTTTCTTGTGCCATCCGCAAAAGTCAAAACGTGAGAAGAGTGGAAATTTCATTAGAATATCAAATTTTAACTTCTTGAGGCTGGAATAAGGGTGTTTCCTTAGAAACCATACAAATATCATCGTCTATTTATTGATCAATCTACGGGAAGAATAATTAGAGTCGTTGCATGATCACAGGGAATTTAGGCCAAACGTCTTAATTTGATATTATTTTTAAAATCATTAATTAAAAATATTTATATAGAATTTTCAAATTTCAAAACTTGACACTAGTTGTAAATTATCCGTAGTTTATTACTCTCTGTCCATTAATATATGCAATTTTAGATTATTTTATTTTTTTCTTATTATTTGTTGTTTTATTTAATTTAGGAAAATTAACTACAATCTTTTCAAAATTATTACTCATGGAAAAATGTTACATATGAAAGAGAGAGTATGAGATAAGTATGGTAATTATGGGAATTTAAAGGTATTATAGACAATTGATATTATTTTTAATATTATATAATCATTTCCTTAATTCTAGTGCACAACTCTAAAACAACATACATTAACCCTCTGTTTCTAAGTTTTAAAATGGACAGACAAGAAAAGAAATGGACGGAAAATTTAAGTTTTCTTTGCGATTCTTATGTTTCTGAGTTTTTTAATAAACGGAAAAGAAAAAAATAGATAGAAAACTTGGTCACTTTTCCTGTCAAAGTTTTGTGTCCAAAATTGGCCTGATTTGGATGGAAAAGAAATTGGAATAAGTAATATTTTTATAATTCTCATATTATCCTCAACTTTCAATATAATAAATTTTAATTACAACTCATGTACCCGATTTGTTTTTATCTACTAAACCTAAGTTGATGAAGAGAGAGTATGATCGTAATTACTTGGCATATATTTTTATTTTTTAAAATTTATTAATTTAAAAAATGACTAATTTAACCATAAAATTTAAATTAAGACGTTTATTATAAGAATAAATTCTAACCAATGCATGTACCAATCATCTTCAATTACTACAATAATAAATGGTGGAATGAATCATGGACACCCTTACACATAGACTTGGCAAATGGGCGAGTCCGGTCCAAACGGGTCGGGCGAGTGACGGGCCGGATCAAAAATAGACGGGTCGAAAAGGCTCGATTTTTCCTGGACCAAAAGCCTTTAGCCCAAAGCCTAGCCCGTGACGGGCGGGCCGGGCCACGTACCGAGATCACTTTTGTGCCTATTTTTTATTATTTTTTGGGTTTGACCCAAACGGGTCGGGCCAAAAACGGACGGACCAAATAGGCCCGAATTTTACTGGACTAAAATATTGTCGCCCAAAGCCCGACCCGTAGCGAGCGGGTCGGCCCGCAGACCTGAGCCTCTTTTGATAGGTTACTTACAATTATACAAATGTACCTTTTACCAAATTATGCGTAGAACAAGTGGTTCATCTTCTCAAATGAACGCTAGTATAATATAGCATGAGGTTTAACTGTATTAATTAGAAGCTAAATGATACAATCACTAACACCTAACATATATATAGAAAGGATATATCTTTTATTCAACATATTTTGCATACCCTACTTTAGCGATGAATCGAACGACGGTTCGGTCCGTCGCTATAGGTTGTCCATCGCTAAAAGTTAAGACGACGGTTCTATATATAGCAACGGACCGAACCGTCGTCCGGTTCATCACTAAAGGTAGATATGCAATATATGTTAGATAAGGAATAAACTTAAGATCTGCACTGCATATATATATATATATATATATATATATATATATATATATATATATATATATATATATATTCCGGCTCTCCAGCGAACTGGAAGAGAGCGAACTAATAACGAACAAGCTACAACGATGATTTTTTCCGTCGCTATAATATAGAAAACCGGCTTTCCATGCTATTGCGACGAAAAAAATTATCACTATAACCTCCCTCCAATTCACTGGAGAAGCGGACTGTCACACAAACACAAACATCAACTTCAAGTCTACAACAAAAATTGGTCCAGCATCGTGACTGGCAATACTACTCGAGGGTTGTTCATCATTTTCACAAGGGAGAAGAAGATCCAAGTTCATAAAAAAAAAATTGGCCTAGCATAATTTCAATCAAATGTTCAGATAATATATTGCAAAATAAATATTTGCGTACTAAATTCAGCATCTTTCTCAAACTTTAAAATATGGATTTTTGTTATTACCTTATATTGATGATGGCAAAAGAGATCATCTACTAACTAGCACATATCAGATAGTAGTATTAAAAATCATAAAAGAACCGAAGGAAAAATGAACAAACAAAAGATAAATTGTGCAGGGAATTTGACAGAAAGTTGAATCCGCTACTTAGTAAAGAGTCTCCCACAGAGAATTGTTCAGAATATAAATATAGTTGTAACAACAATAACAACAAAAGCTAAAACAGTCCCTCTATGTAAGTCACTAGTCTAGACCTAAAGCCAAATGAGCTGAAGAAAACTAATAATTTGAATGACTTGCTTTAGGAGCTATTCATCAAGTGCAGACAAGTTAATATCAGGAGATGGTCTTTGGTCGGACCTGGCCTCTGAGCCATTCCAATCTGCAGTGTCAGTAGATGAATAATTCGGGTTGTATCTACTGACACTGTTATCTGGTTCAACATGGTTTTGAACTGGTAAATGTGATGTTGGAATCTGGCTAAAGTTGATGACAGGTGCTGCTTGTGAGATTGGACTTGCTGCTGTCACAGCATCTGGAGTAGCCTGAATTGCAGGAGCCATTCTAGGTTCATACTGGTGCTTCCTTTTATGCGTTTTATATCCATTAGGCATGAAGCTTCCCACAACAGCCTGAAAAATCAACCAGAAACCACATTAACTAAAATTCCCATGGTAAGTTGGTTGTTAATTAATGAGTTCTTAATCTGTCAGCTTAGGATATAAAATTTCATAGTAGAAGTCTTATCTTAGAGGAAAAGCTAGCATTCATGATAGATAGGACCTATGCTTATGTAGAGAACATAATGAACGGGAATCTTTATGTGATTAGGTATTGAATTGGAGAAAATTTTTGTTTCTTCAACATGGACAAGACAATCAAGGGGGTAAAAAGAACACTATAATGGACTAATTAATATAGTTAATGATTACTGATTATCAAGGATACAAGATAGGTACAAAGTCTTTGTGTACGGAGTTCACTGGTTCAGCTAGCTCCTAAGGAAATCATTTACATGGAGGGTTGAAAGTATTTGTGGCGAGTGAACTTTGTTACTGTGATTTAACTTCATTCTCATTCCTCAGCCATGTTCTAGTATTATTAAGCAATTTGTTGATAACATTGGAGAGGGATTCTTGTAAATTTATTTAATTGTTTCTTACTTAATAGAAATAGTAAGCTTGAATCCTAACCCCAGGGGGAGGGACCGAGGGAGAAATGGTAGCCCCGAGGAATAAACTCAAAAGTTATTGGTCAAAATTGCATATAAAAAAAATAGGCCTGCATTCCAAAATCAACTCCTCCCCAACTCTTAAACACATGCTACTAGTATTGCAATGTAATTTAACATGCATGACACACACAAGGATGTTTAGGTAAAAAAAAAATGAATATGTTTATGCATACAGCAAAGGATAGAATATGTTAAGCATATTACATGATTGCTGCCTAGCGCCATTTGCATAATGAGACATATAATAAAGCAGATTAATTATACATGGTGCCAATGGGTAAATTAATAACTCCCTACAAATGGAGTAGAAAGAAGTCCTTACTTGGATTGGGCTAGCAGCCATTAAAGTACCAGCAATACCACCACCAATCACACGGCCATCAGGGCCAGCCAATGAGACACTTAATCCACCAGTTCTACTTTTTACGCCACAACTTTCAGAGATTGTGAATGATCCAGTTAATGACAAAATCTCGAATCGGCCCTACAAAAAGTTAAAATTATAGTGTAGAAAAGATGGAAGAAAGTGACTGTCATTTGGATACAAAATGAGTAAAATATTTGCAGAGCTAAATAGCAAACAGCAAGAAAAAAACAACAGACATAGAACTTTAAAGACTTGAAAACTATGCTTGTCAGAAAGGGTGGGTTTAATCCAAAGTAAAAGTCAAACAAAACAATATGTAAACTTTTACACAATGTCTACATCATGGTTTTCTTTAGCACACACGCTCCTGCAATTGAAATCATTTTGTAAAGAGAGTATGTAAATGCAGCAAAACTGTACTGGTGGATTTGTCTCCCCCAGTGGAGATCAGATTTCACAACGCAAAACAATCAACTAAATTATGACAGAAGCAGTCTCTAGCCTCTAGATTAACAGTGCATGGCGTCATTTCAAAAAGATATTTTGCAATAGAAAGAACTGAAACAATCCAATTTCAGGAGAACATATAGACCACACTACTGTCGTACCTCATATGTCAAGATACCGCCAAAAGAAACGGGTATTTTGCAATAGAAAGAACTGAAAAAATCCAATTTCAGGAGAACATATAGACCAAACTACTGTTGTACCTCATATGTCAATATACCGCCAGAAGAACCGGGCTGGCGAATTGTGACATTGGAAACAGCTCCATTTGCAGAAAGCACACAAATCCCTCTAGGGCCCTTTTGAATTAGCGATAGGATCTTTGAAGCAACATCCTGCAAAAATACAAAATAAAATAATTGAGCGGTTCCATAAATACATATACAGACATGTACAGAAACCATTTTTGATTTTCCTTTCAAAAGCTATAAAAAGGAAGAGCAACAAATCACCACCATCTGTATGCATTACCTCTCCTGTATAGACATTAATCACGTGAGGCGTAAAATCTCCTCCGGCTGTGTCTGCAAACAACTCACCTTCACAGATCAAATTTCAAAGGTAAGATAATTTGATTTCACTAAACTGAAAAGAAAATCTCCTATTTCCATAAATTGGAACACTAGTAACCAGATCTCTTTTTCATTTGACCATCTACTCATAATTTTTTTACTAAAAAATAATAACCTTTCAGCCAAACTTCAACCAATTTTTTTACTTCCCTTTTTGCAGTTTTCAACAAAAAGCCCTAACTTGCCTTCCAACACACCTATTATTAGGGTAAAAGATAAAGAAAACAAAAGATAAAGCACCTAATTTCAGTAGAAACTTGACTGATCTGTTGAGCTAAACTCTTTCGTTTGTGTATATACACTTGCATATTACACCAGTCACAAATAAAATATTTTAAATATTAAAAATTAAAAAAAACTTTAGTTTGTGTATGAACTCACCTAAAGAAGCAAGTAATTGCCAGTTACCGGAACCAGGTGGGCGGCCACGGCCTTTTTTGGAAGAATAATCAGAGGATTGAGAAATAGAAAAGCCTGGCGGTGGTGATGCAACTGGTGACGGCGTTACTATTTTATATGGGACTCTCAAGTTACCATCTGAGTCATATTTTCTTGGCCTCCCCCTTTTCTTTTTCAACATTAAATCACTACTTCCTCCACTAAGTACCCCTCCTCCTGTATTATTAACCGCAATATTCATCACCTGTAACTGCGGCTGTGGCGGAGGCAGCGGCGCCACCCCACCACCGCTAACCGGTGGCGACTCGGTCTCCGAGTTAATCCCCAATGACTCAGATTCTGCACTATCCTTCTCCTCCATTTCCAAATGTTTTCTCAAATAAAATAAAGGGTTTTTGTAGTTGATTAAATATATTTATATAAAGAAAGACGAGTATTTGAAAAATATGGTCCGTCTACAAATGGCGCCAGAAGTAGAAGGGGTTTTTACAGAGTTTGTGAAGTGGAGTTCCCTCCATTAATGAGTTTGGAAGAAAAGTACTGAGAAAAAACTGGTCTTGTCTTTGTCTCGACTCTTACATTTCCCTAATTATCCTTCTCTTTTACTAATAAAATAGTAATAATTGTTTTTGCAGAATATTATTTGTTTTCTAATTTGGTCTTATGTAATAATTGTAGAAAATACCATAATTTTGGAAATCTCCAAGAAGAACACAATAAAAATAAATAAATAATTTGAATTTAATTTAAATTCAAAGGGGTAGGTGACCTAGATGAAACTGATTACTCATGTTTCAAACATTTTCTCAACCGACATTAATATCGATTTAATGCAAAGTAATCTGTGTGAGATTAGTTTCATATTGAATATTTTTATTATTAATGCTATATAAATAGAGAATGCATTTCATATGACCAAAAACAAGAAAATTGAGTGCATCTATTTTATACATATTTATGTTACTCCCTCCGTCCCAAATTAACTGCTCAATTTTGACTTTTTTAAGTCAAATTGACTATTTTTAGAATTAATAATTAAGCATATATAAATATATTTCTAAAATTATAAAAATTAGGATTAGTAATAAATTGTATATACTTTCTTTTAGTTATAATCTCTTCACCTATATTTTAACAAAAATAGTAAAAAGATTAGTTTTAAAAATGATTAATTTGACTTTAAAAAGTCAAAACTGAGCAGTTAATTTGGGACGGAGGGAGTATTTTATTTTATAATTTACTTCTTACTAAATGTAGAAAATAAATATATTCAGATTACGATGTAGAAAATAAATATATATATATATATATCAATTATTTAAGTATTGATATCGGTACTGAATTACCAATATTTCTAAACTAATTATGACCGGGTTGGTACTGATAAAAACCATTTTTATAGTGAAATTTCATTTACGCCCTTTAGCATTCATTCAAGGATTCGGAATATAACTAAAATATTATGAGAAGCTTATGCTACGTTTGGATCGATGGAATAGGAGGAAAAATAGAATGAATTATTCTATTGAAATGATAAAAATGTTGTTTGATTTATTTATTTCAACGAAATAATGTATTCATAGTGGAATAGGTGTTAACTTAAAATTAGTAATTTTTATTCCTGGAAGGGGGTCATGAATAAATTATTCTATCTATTATTTTTAAATAATTGACAAATATGTCCCTTAAAAATAAAATAAGGTTCCATGTTCTTTTATTCAATCAATCTATCGATCTACGAAAAAGGAGGAGCAGAGGCGAGCGAAAGAGGAGCAGAGCCACCCCTACCCACACCCCCCACTCCCTCACCCCCCACACCCCACCCCCACCAACACCCCCAACCCCACCAACACCCCCACCCCCACCTCACCCCCACCCACCCACTCACCCACCCCACCACCTCACCCCCTCACCCACTCACCCACTCACCCACACCCCACCAAAAAAAAATAATATTATGTGATTATGTATACACCCTTACCATCACCCACCCCCACTCCACCCCCACCCACACCCACACCCACACCCACACCCACACCCAAAAAAAATAATATTATGTGATTATGTATACACCCTTACCATCACCCACCCCACCCCACCCCACCCCACCCCACGCCACCCCCCACCCCCACCCCTCACTCCCACATAAAAAAAATAATATTATGTGATTATATATACACCCCACCCCTCACCACCACCCCAAAAAAATAATATTATGTGATTATGTATACACCTCTTACCACCACCCCCACCCCCACCCAAAAAAAAATTATATGAGAAAGTATATGAAAAATTATATGAAAAAGTATAATAATAAAAAAAATATAATTATAAAAAAATCTAGAAAAATATGTGTTAATTTTTTAATATAAATTGAATTTAAGTTAAATTTGAACATTTGGGGGTATTCAGGTCACTTTCTAATTATTTATTTCATTCTTAAATGTATTCATAACATCAACCAAACATGTACATAAAATATTAAAAAACATTATATTCCCTTCCTTATTCCATTCCCTCATCTATTATATTCCCTACTCTATTTTATTCCTTCAATCTAAACGTAGCATTAATGTTTTCATTCTCTATATTCTCAAAGATTCAAAATTGGTGACAGGTGCCATTGCAACTATTCAATCGACCCGTTTCTTCTACTTAATTTTTGTTCTGCAAATGTAAATGGCAAACCCAAATAAAAAATGAACAAATCTGCTCTACTTTTGAGCACTTGAAAAAATGTTTAATACCCACTATATGTAGTGTTGGGTCGTGATATTTTTCCTATTGGATCGAATGGATTGGGCCTACTTATTCAGCTAGTCCATTGGTCTTCACTATTGGGTGTTGACATTATTGGGCCTAGTCACTTTATTATCTTTGTTAAGTCTTTATAATATCAGACCAAATCAGTGGGTCGACCCATCATATATTTAAATATCTTCACTTGGGTTCTGAGCCGGTGATGATGACAAAGATATGGCTAACTGATATCTTACATGGCATTAACAGGTGTCAAGAGGGTCAGTGGCACGGTAAATCAGGTCCTGTAGTATATCATAGCAAGGAAGTCTTCAAGAAAAAGGTACGTTCACATTCATATTCACATACACACAACTAAGAATTATTATCTCTCTCAATACACTAGACATTACATCCTCCATTGTTAACCTTGTGAACACGTATACTGACTTTCACGCCTGAGCTATCCCCCGACGGTCCAGCCGTCAAGCTTTTGGTGTCTTATCGTGTTTACTGTGCAGGATCATGGCGTCTTACGTGATTGGGACGTTGGAGAAGATCTTGGCGTTAACATGTAGTCATGGTCCTCATGGAACAAAAAGCATCTCTACAGGATTCATCATTCAAAATCTCATATCTCGACAGCATGTGGATTCTCGGGCAAAACCCTTATTCGTGTATCCAATTTGATTAATTTGGAACATGAGGGATTAACATGGATATTCCTTGTATTGAAAGAAGAATATGACATATAATAATTGGAACATGATGGATCGATACGGACCGTCCATATCCTTAAAGTGTTTATTGTCCTTTGTCACTAAAGTTCTATAAAAATTACTGGCAATATATACTTACAGAATATTTGTCAAGCCTATAAATATTCATAGTGATAGCAATTCAATTCCCTAATGAACTCAATATATATTGCTTTGTAAAGGTTGAAAAATTTTCATAGTATCAGAAGATGTAGACAAAAATGGTTGGCATGCCTAGAAAAAAAAGAGTAAATCTATAATAATTCAAATTATCAATTACAGAATTATTGTTGTAACATAACTTGAAGTAATCACAAAAATAGTTTTTACTTGGCTGTTGGAATGTGCACATTAATTTTTGTAAGCTAGGAAAATTAACTTTGTTTGTAGTTAAATATTGAATCATGTCCATTAATTTAGTTCTAGTTTTATCTAAAAAAATAGGCTCGGGAGAGACTCCTCATAATTTTTGTAAGTTAAGAAAATTAATTTTTGTTTGCACTTAAATATTGAATCATGTCCATTAATTTAGTTTGAGCTTTATCTAAAAAGATAGGTTCATGACTCCGACGAGACTCCTCAAAAGGGCACCTAAAGCGCTAAAGATAAAATATTTTTTAATTATTGTACTTTAAATCAATTTATAAAAGACAAACTAAATTTTTTTATTACAATCAACTCATTGAATTTTAAATTTTTTTATAAAACGTTAAAAAAATCGTTAATTTTAAACGGAAATAGACATATCAGCTGTACACGTGTAAAAATTTTCTTACTTGGCACATATCATCCCATTTAGCCTTCATTATCTGGATATGAAGAATTTAATCCACCATGAAAGTCTAAAAATATGAACAAGCTCAATTTCTTTCCGGTCAAGAAAGAAAAAGAAGACCATTTGAATTGGAAAAACCATCTGTTTCGGCCCTCTGCTCCACTATTACCACCATCACAAATCCAGATATGCTACGATCAACTATTTCTCACCAAACAACTTTTCATTTGTGAAAAATCAATAGCCTTGAAGTGTTTCTCACAATAATATCGAGATGGGTTGGGTTCTAGAGCGACACCATTGTGGATCGGCGTCCTAAGAGCTTTAACTCTTCATCTTCTGCAGTTGCGGTTAGGCGTCTAGCAACCCATCAAAAATATAAGTCATCACTGATTATCGCATCTCATATTTTCACTTAGATCTGCAGTCACACAGCTCTTAGATCTGTTGTGTCGCGCCTAGATTTATTGTCCCACCACCTAGTCTTTAGATATTCAATGATCCACCTAACTCTTATCTCCTTCGTATTACCATGGATCTGGGCAGTGCCGTGGAGGCTCGATCGGCGATGAACTGGACATGGATTTGGTTAGAAGCTTCCATCGATTTTACTAGATGATCTGTTGTGTTTGGAAATGATATGGTGATGGAGTTTCTATTTTTAATTGTTTATTTGTTTGAAAATGATTTGTTTATGGGTAGTTGATTTAATGAATTTATTATATAATAATTTTAATTTTTAAATTTTAACATAGTAATTAATCTTTAAAATTATTAGATTCATTATTATATGGGCGATGAACTGGACATGAATATGGTTTGAAGCTTCCATCGATTTTACTAAATGATCTGTTGTGTTTGGAAAAGATATGGTGATGGAGCTTCCATCTTTAGTTGTTTATTTGTTTGAAAATGATTTGTTTATGGGTAGTTGATTCAATGAATTCATTATATAATAATTTTAGTTTTTAAATTTTAAAATAATAATTAATCTTTAGAATTATTAGATTCATTATATAATAATAATTTTTGTTTCTAAAATTTAAAATAAAAACAATTTCCCATATTTTCCTAAATTTCCTAATTTAGTTTAATTTTTATACTATTAACCCTAAATTTTTATTATTTTCATTTAAGAATGGCCACATCAAAAGTGAGCGTCATGTTAATCAATTAACGGTCTTTACGATTTTTTTAATTTTTATAAGAAAATTAAAGTGAAGTGAATTGAGTGTAAGAAAACAAAGTTTAGTAGTCGTTCGTAAGTTGCCCTAAAGTACAATGACGAAAAAAATATTTAACCCAAAACACTAATGTGGCTTTGCGATGCAAACCCCGGGTCACGGATGTCATTGTGACCAGATTTATGTATTTTCTTTAGTATCACAAATAAATTAAACTATTCCACTTATACAGTTATACTTATAAAACTTTAAATAATTTTACTTTTTACTGGTGTGGGATTTAAAAGAAAATAATTTTTGCAAACAACAATGCGCCTTTTCATATATCCTATTTTGAATGTAATTAAAATACAATATAGAATTTCTGCTTGAATCATATATTGTTCTTTCTTAATATTCTTGTAGTAGACTATTAAATGTATTTTTAATTTTATTTCAATTTAATTAAAAATTAATCAAAACTCATAAATGAAAAGATACAATTTTATAGAATCAATTGAAAAATCCATACTTTTCATAATTCAACCGATACACACGATACAGTATGTACTGAACTTTCAAAATACTATCCGTACTTGGTACCGAATAACCGATCGATACTGATTACTTGTATAGATATTGAATTGATTTCGTTTTGTCCGAACCGATTTAATTAACATAAAAACAAAAAAAAAATGAAAAAAATGCCCACTCCTACTCCACCATACTTTATTCTTTAAAATTTATCATTTTCTTATATATATAATTAAAATACATGACTTATTATTATACAAATCAAAATTTAGATGTGTTGGAAAATTTAATCTTCAATGAATTGATAAAATAAAAAATCACAGAATCAATTTTTTTTTATATATATAGAAAAATTACTTATAAAAAAATAAAATATTTTAGGAAGTAATCATTTTATATATTTATTCCTTCATCTTAAAAGTTACTTATAGGCATAAACGCATATATAGTCATTAGTTGTTACACATCCTTTTAATGTAGGAGTGGGACCACAACTAGTAAACTGGGGTTTATTCTAATGGGAGGTAAATGTATGCAAATTCAGCCACCGTGGGACGTGAGTGTGATATTAAAATTGTAAAATCAAGAATAATTATTAATTTAATATTTTTCAGTTAATATTTTTAAATATCACAATATATTTTCATTAATATAATATAGCATTGATTCGCTTGAAATGGTATCAACTCTTTTTCAATCTTTACTTGTTTTAAAAAAAACAATAATTAATCAAATCTTTAAATAATATTATTAGATTGGATGAAAATCAAAATTTAATCTTTAAATTATTTACAATCATACGAATGAAGAGATATACAAGTTATATCTCTTACTGCAAGTCTGCAACTGGCTTATAAGAAATGGAGTTGAGTTACAAAAGTTATTTTTTGTTTAGCTTTTTATTATATTTTAAAATTTTTCTAGTACACATAAATATAGTTTCTATTATAACAATTATTTTCTAAAATATTAATGTCATAATAATTATCAAATACAGTTACAACAATTTGTAATGATATTAACATACATTAAATAAATTAAACAAATCCAATTTTTTTTGGGTCCTTAACACTAATATACAACAATTAGAAAGTATTTACAAAAATAATACATACACAAAATAATTACAAAAATGATGCAATTCACATTAATAAGAAAACCTAAAATTAAGGAGAAATAACTGTCATAATTAATAATTCAAATTCAAAATATATGGGATCTAACCACAAAAACATAATCAAATTCAAAATAATAATTCAAATTCAAATCTTCATAGAAAAGACTGCACAAATTTGTACTTCAGAGGAGGTGGCGGAGGCAACTTCGGAGGAAGTGGAAGTTTCGGAGGGAGGTGGTAGTGGTGGCTTCGGAGGCGACGGTGAAGGCTATGGAGGAGGTAGCAATGGCAGTGGCGATGGCGGAGGTGGCGGTGGTGGCTCAGGTTGTGGTTACAGAGACGGTGGAGGTAGAGGTGTATGATGGAGCGATGGTGGCGGGAGCAACCATTTTTCGGTAATAAAAGAAAATTCTCGAGATACCGAAGATGAGAAGAACATTAGTAATGCCATGACACCAGAGAGCAATTAGAGTTCATGACATGGACAGAGAGATAAATGCATAATTGGTGTCATCATGTAATAAGCTAGCTAGCTACTTAATAATAGCACTGGAACACCTTCAGTTCTAGTTTTATAAACAAATTTTGTTTTCTGAATAGGAAATAGAGAGATAAGAGAGTGATGTGTAATGTAGTGTTGATAACCAAACATTCGTACCAAGGTAACCAAACTTTTATACCAAGGTAACCAAACCTTTATACTAAGGTAACCCTGAGATGAAAGTTTGGTTACCAACTGCACTATAAAAAAACTGCAGGTGTGAATTGGTTACCTTGGTATGAAGGTTTGGTTACCTTGATATGGAGGTTTGGTTACCTTGATATGGAGGTGTGGATTGCTTACCTTGGTAACCAAACTTTTATACCAAGGTAACCAAACCTTTATACTAAAGTAACCTTGATATAAAAATTTGGTTATCAACTCCACTATGAAAAAACTGCATGTGTGGATTGCTTACCTTGGTATGAAGGTTTGGTTACCTTGGTATGGAGGTTTGGTTACCTTGGTATAGAGGTGTGGATTGATTACCTTGGTATGATAATTCGGTTACCTTAGTATGAAGGTTTGGTTACCTTGGTGTAAAAGTTTGGTTACCAATTGCACTACGAAAATGAAGATGATCATTTTGCTGAAATACAGAGTAACAGAACTTGTAATTTGTTAAAGAAACCCCAAACTTTTACCCAATCGTAATGACTGTACAGTAATACATGAAAAACTAACAAAGACAAAAAGAATGATGCTTGTAAAAATTTCAAAACACTCTTCTGTAAGTAAGAGAGGATAATTTTCTCAACTCTCTCAAACAGAGACGCTCTACTAGTTTTTCGGAAATTGGTTTCAAGAACACAGGAATAAACCTACCTCTTATGGAAAAAAAAAGTTAAAAACAACATTGAACAAATCAAGATATGGAGATTGGGGAATTATCTATCCCCATATGTGATGTGTGGTGTGTCTGAGATATAACCTTCAACTGCATATATTTTTATATGCATAAAGGGGCTTACTAACCCTTGAGAGAGACAATGAAATTAACCTTAAAAAATCAAGATAATTTTTTTCAAGATGTGCAGATGTGGTTGAAGTATAAAAGGAAGAGGATATAGAGAGAATGAAAGAGGATGACGTGAATTATATGGGAAAAAAGAGAGTAATAATTAACGGGAAAAGCTAAGGAAGATAATCATGGGCCACAATTAAAGGATACTCAATTATATTAATTTTGTAAATAAATATGATGAAGTGTCACATTTTTGTAATTATTTTATAGATGTATGATTATTGTAATTTTTTTTAAAATGTACTATAATATGTAATTACTCCTTTTTTGTTCCTTTTTAAAAGAGAAACAGCAATCGCAAGCAAATCAAGAGTCCATTTTTAGCTCTAAAAAAGGCCTATTTTTGGAGAGTAGTTAGTATGAAGTTAATTTTGGTCAATTGATCAATACAGTTGTAACACACAGGTCGGGAGGTGATCTCTCTCTGCGTGTCAGTACTGTATTGGTCAATTGACCAACTTATCATAAACTTAATTTAATGATAATCGAATTCCTATTTTTAATACACTTACTCAACCGATGAGTTTGTTGATAAATTTCTACCAAGGTTCATAGAGTGTGTTGTTACGCTAGTTTTTCTCATAAAAATTATTTGAATATGTTTATATTTATTTATAAATATTATAATCTTGTGATTATATTTCATTTCAAGACTATTAAACTTAAGAATAAATAGACATAATCACAAAATTGTTTATAATAAGATTATTCATATGATAATTTAAAATAATCTCATGTTATATTTATTTTATTCAAAATTATTTAAAGGATTGAATAAAAATTTATCGTTTGAACTGTTATACTCTTATCAGTAATAGCAAAACAATCGTATTCCCAATAGTGTGAGTATGTATTGAATATAATAGGACACCGATCATTTTATAAAAAACATAAAAGTTAATTTTATTCATAAATTTTTAATATCAAATGATAGAGATTATAATATATGGCTGGACATAATTTTAAATAATCTCCCATTTTAATTTATTTTATTATCTTGAGAGTAATAATTTCAATTCCAATTTTCTTAAAAAAACAAAGAACTTAAAATTAATACTATAATATCAAGTGTTATTCATATAAACAAGCATGATCTAATGTAATATAAGGTCGCACTTTTTTTTCATACATTTCAAGGTAATACCCTTGTCTCCACGTTTTTTATGTAAAAAAATAAATATCATTTCTGTCAGAACTAAGCGATATGCCCTTCCTTTCCACAGTTATAACATACCTTAAACTGTTGTGGGCAATTTGGGCTGATATGTCCTTCTTTTCCGTATTTATAGCATATAACCGGTGGTCGTTTTCCTCCCTTGGAACCAGGTGCTGACGGTGCTGACGTCTTCACATTGTTATCGTTGAATCTCCTCTTTTTAAAATCTCCCCCCGACTCGCTTCTTCTATTTTCATGGCCACGATTACCACCAGAGTGGTTACCGCTTTTGTCTGAATGTTTTCCTCCTGCTGGTTTACATTGCTCCGATAACTGCTGCCATCGGTATGACTCTGGTTGCGGTCCCTTGGTTGAACGTACTCACTATCTCGCTCTAATAATTGAGCCATGTTGACAACATCTGAATATAAAAAAAAATTATGAGAGATAAGATATTGCCGAATCTCGGATTTTAAACCTCTCAGAAACATCCTCGTCATTCGTTCTTCATTCTCTACCAAATGAGGTGCAAACCTGGATAACTCTGCGAACTTCGCCTCGTATTGGGACACCGTCATGTTGTTTTGTTCTAATCTAATAAACTCTATCTCCTTCATATGGCGAATACTTTCAGGAAAGTATTTTTCGTTTAAAAGTTTCTGAAACGTTTCCCAAGACATGCGGAGTGCGTCAGGCTGGGTACGTTTCACAGACTCCCACCAGTAATCTGTCTCGCCACGGAACATAAAGGTGGCGAATGGAACCTCCGTGCATCCCAAGACAACGAATATCTTGGTAATTTGCTTGACCCACGTTTCCGCCATGATCGGATCCAGCTTTTCCTTAAATTCTGGTGGTCCCAACTTTTTGAATTGCTTGGCGGTGACAAGCCGCACGTTACTATCATTTCCACCCGTATTCTGTACACGAGTCTCCCTCATCTGGTTTTGCATGAACTGCAAAAAGCTCCTAAATATCCTGTCGTTCATCGTCTGCTCAGTAGTATTATTTACATGAGAAATATTGTCTTCTTGTTGCACGTTCCCCTTGGTGGTTATTAAAGGTGTTTTCACGGTCTCATTAACTCCACCGTTAATATTCTCAGCTGCCATTCTTAATTACTGCCATAAAATAAGGGTTAATTAAACAAATTAACATATCACATATTAACTATATACTTCAATGACCAACAAATAAGCTTAGGTATGACATACTAGCGAAGTATTACTCGTCTCTCCCCTCCTAGTACTATTCCCCGATCTCCGCCAGAGACCATATCCCTAAGCTTTGATACCAACTGTGACGCCCCCAAAATAGGTATACAACACCTATTCTGAGTCGTCAAAATACATGGTACAGAAACAACTACAACTTTATTAATACAATATAAAAACTGTGAGTTTAAATACAAATATTGTCATCTAGATAATATCCACACTCAAATAAGTCCTCAGTACAATTATTGATGCATTATTTTACAAAAATGGTGAGGACAACTAAAACGACTTTCTAAAACCTTCATTCCATACCCCGACTAGTACTCGCTACATTCTAGCCTCCTGAGAAGAAAAATTGAACAAAAAGAAAAAGGGTGAGCTCAACTAGCCCAGTAAAGAATATTATGACCAAGATAATATAGAACAAATTATCGTTAGTCTTCAACAGGAAAAAATCTAATAGAATACAATAGACAACAAGTTTTAAATCAATATTCGCAGCGGAAATAATAATTCATTAGAAGAGTTATGTAGAGAATAAAATCTACTATCTTATATATATGAATTTAAAAGTTCATCGTCTATCTTTTATCCCTGTAACATCAATCAATATATAACTAGAATCAAATATTCATCTTTGCACTACCAAAGATATTCATCAGTTGGTCATGTTCATCTAAACACATGTTTATCTTTGCACTACGGGCCAAAGATATTCATCAGAAATAATTAATCTTTGCACTACTGGCCAAAGATATTCAATTATTATCATCATTTAGGACGGAGGATGATGAAGAATATTTTAAGGAAAATGAATCCAGTGAAACAAAAGAATAAATATTAAGGATTCGTATTTCAGCTATTCCATGTCCAAAAATACCTCATAAATAATCATAGTGAAGTAAAATTCAAGAATGATCAAAACATGGATACAATCAAAGCTGGTATCCATAATAGATATTTTGGACGAAAAATAAAAAATTAATTTTTCTGTGAATAGTGTCATATTCGTGAATAGTGCCGTATACGTGAATAGTGACTCCGACACTAAAAGATAAAAATTTCACAAAAAAATCATCATGCTTCGTGAATTGTGACGCCCCCAAAATAGGTCCATTCCATCAAACCCATTTTGAGTCGCCAAATACATGGTACAGAAACAACCACAACTTTTACAACCCATAAACTGTGAGTTTGAATACAAACATTGTCATCTAGACAATATACATACCCAACTAAGTCCTCAATACAATTATTGATATATTATTTTACAAAAATGGTGAGGACTACTAAACAACTCTCTCAAGGACCATCAATTCATACCCCGACTCGTACCCGCTATATTCTCGTCTCCTGAGAAGAAAAATGGAACAAAAAGGAAAAGGGTGAGCTCAACTAGCTCAGTAAAGAATATTATGACTAAGATAATATACAACAAATTATCGTTAGTCTTCAACAGGGAAAAATCTGATAGAATACAATAGACAACAAGTTTTAAATCAATATTCGCAGCAGAAAATATTAATTCATAGAAGAGTTACGTAGAGGATGAAATCTACTAATGTCTATGAATTTAACAGTCCATCAACAGTATTTTTTTTATCCCTGTAACATCAATCAATGCACATCTTGAATCATATATTCATCCTTGCACTACAGGCCAAGGATATTCATCTGTTGGTCATGTTCATCTAAACACCTGTTCATCTTTGCACTACGGGCCAAAGATATTCATCAGAAATCATTCATCTTTGCACTACAGGCCAAAGATATTCAATAATAACCTCCTTTAAGACTGAAGATGATAAAAAAATATTTTTAAAGAAGCGAATCCAGTGAAACAAAATGACAAGGATTAAGGATTCGTACTTTGTTTTATCCATGTCCAAAAATACCTCAAAAATAATCATAGTGGTGTAAAATTCAAGAATGATCAAAACATGGATACAATCAAAGCTAGTATCCACAATAGATATTTTGGACGAAAAGAAAAATAATAATTTTTCTGTGAATAGTGCCGTATTCGTGAATAGTGCCGTATACGTGAATAGTACCGTATACGTGAATAGTAACTCCGGCACAAAAAGTTCCAAATTTGATAAAAAAGTTCACCAATATTCCGACATAATGATATTGAAGAAAAAATATCATTTGAGAAGAAAATAACATCCCTTACCTCAAAATAGCCGTACTTCTGACTGAATTTCGGTATAGTGCTGACAGAAACTCGCACCGTATAGCAACACTCAAAGTATACTCACAAGAATACGCTCGATAATATAGAGAGAGAAAGAGAGAAAACTTTATTTCTGGTGTGATTTTCAATTCTGACCTAGCCCTCTATTTATAGGAAAATGTTAGAACGCCAAAGGAGACTAATTTAATATAATATTAATATTTACAAAACATTCAAGCCAACCACCAAGGAATCTGATTTTAGCCATCAAACACATGTTAAAGATGTCCACCAACCTTTGAAAAACGTTTTTGTTGATAATAATAATTAAAACTTCCAAAAATCAATTATTTCGGAACTCCGGAACTTCAATAATTCACAATAAATAGCTCCTTTGTCAGAAAATTCGAATCTCGCGACTTTCCATGGGAAATTCCATTCTCTACAACTTTGCAGAAGAAAATATTTCCAAATTCCAAATAGAAATTGACCGAAATTCACAAACGGGCGATTTTACAGTCTATACTCAATTTTCGGTCAAAAATTCTGTCCACCGACACACAAAACATGTGTTAAACATTTAATGCCACAAAAATACTCTACCTCCTCATATACTCATATATCCCACATTCATTATAAAAATATCACCGTTAATATATTATTAAAATAATATATTTAAATGAATTATTTTATCAGAAAAAGATAAAATATTAATTTTCAACAATTGTTACATTAAAATTTTTTCTCCATTTATATCCACATAAATAAATATTTTCTTTATCATAATAATCAATAATTAATTATTAAAAATAATATTACAGAATCACAGTACTGATAATCAGGCTGTTCCCAAGATAGAGGGGGCTTTCCAATAAGGATTTTTCCTTACTGGCGCGCAATTAGATGACCAAACCTCTCCTTGACAGAACTTTTTAGACATTGCCAATGATTTTATCTGATAATATTATTCAAATAATATGAATTATTGATCTGATAATGAAAAATACTGTGCAATGACAAACAATAAAAATATAAATATCAACGCATCAATTATTGAATCAATAAAGTAATGAACAGTAACTCCTGTAGCAATTATTGAGTAGTGCCTTCTTACGTAAGGATCAATAATTCAAAATACTGTGCAATACCGTGTGCCACTGTGCAACAACGCGTATTACTGTATTTTAACCACCGGGTATTCCAACAGTGTAAACGGTAACAACTACGCCGTTATTTTTAAACAGCTTATATTTGTCGTTTTCTTCCTCCAATCGCTTTCCGTTATGGGGCCCACACATGGCTGCGCCGTCGTACGAATATTCCCCGACAATACGAATATTCCACGACCAAACGAATATTCCCCGACAACAATAAATATTTTATAACCACTTGCTTATTTTGAAATATTTGCGTATTTTACCTATAACTATCCACATTATTCAAATCAACCCTTACTATTCAAAATAATAATTAAAGGAAATTAAATTTTATTTATTAATTATTTGGGGTCTTACATGAATAGTAACCCCGACATGAAAAAGTTCTAAATTTGATGAAAGTTCCAACCAATATTACGGCATAATGATATTGAAGAAAATAATATCATTTTAAGAAGAAAATAACATCTCTTACCTAAAAAGGATAGTATTTCTGACTGATACACTAGATATATAGTGCTGAAAGAACTTGCACCGTATAACAATACTCAAAGTACTAAAATACTCACAAAATACGCTCGATATTATAGAGAGAGAAAGAGAGAGAAATCTTTAGTTTCTGGTTTGATTTTTAATTCTAACCTAAACACCCTATTTATAGGAAAATGCTTAGAACACCAAAGCAGAAAATTTAATAAAATATTATTATATATATTAAATTTTCCTACGCACACTACACCAGACCCAAACATCAGCCACCAACTCACAAAAAATAAAAAAAAGTTTTTCTTAATTAAAATAATTAAAACTTCCAAAAATCAATTATTTTGGAACTTCAATAATTTATAATAAATAGCACTTTTATCAAAAAATTCGAATCTTGCGACAAATATAGGAAATTCAATTCTCTACAACTTTGCAGAAGAAAGTTTTTCCAAATTTTAAACAGAAATTGACCGAAATCCATAAACGAGCAATTTTACAGGCTATAATCAAATTTCAGTCAAGAAATAGGCCCATAGAGATGTTTAACATGTTTTAAATAACTTTTACAACAAAAATACTATTCCTCCTCATATATCCCACATTCATTATAAAAACATCATCATTATTATATTATAAAAATATAATAAAATATTATTTTATCAGAAAAGATAAAATATCGATTTTCAACAATTGTCACTTTTAAAAAAAATTCTCTATCTATATCCACATAAAATGAATATTTTTCTCATCATATAAATCAATAATTAATTATTCATAAATAATATTACAGAATCACAATACTGACAACTAGACAGTTTCCAGGAAAGAGGGGACTTTCCAATAAGAATTTTTCCTTACTGGCGCGCAATTAGGTGACCAAACCTCTCCTTAGATAGAACTTTCTTGACATTGTCAGTAATGTTATCTAATAATATTATTCAGATAATATGAATTATTGCTTCGATAATAGAAAATACTGTGCAGTGATAATTATTGAAACAACAGTAATATAGAATATCAATGCAACAATTATTGAATCAATAAAATAAAATACTGAACAGTAATTACTGTAACAATTATTGAGTAGTATCTTCTTACGTAAGAATCAATAATTGGTGCAATATCGTGTGCTACTGTGGAACAACGCGCATTACTGTGTTTTAACCACCGGATATTCCAACAGTATTAACGGTAACAACTGCGCCGTTATTTATAAACAACTTATACTTGTCGTTTTCTTCATCCAATCGCTTTCCGTTATGGGGCCCACATAAGGTTGCGCCGTCGTACGAATATTTCCCGACAACAAGAATATTTCACGACCAAACGAATATTCTCCGACAACAATGAGTATTTTATAACCACCTGCTTATTTTAAAATATTTGCGCATTTTACCCATAACTAACCACATTAATCAATTCAACCCTTACTATTTCAAAATAATAAATAGAGGAAATTAAATTTCATTTATAAAAAATTGGAGTCTTACAGAGGGAGTATTAAAGTTGTAAATACTCCATTCGTTTCTTAATATATGTCGTTTTAGGGTTGTGCACAAGTATTAAGATAATGATTGTATAACATTAACTATAATATCAATTATATATATTGTCCTTGTATTAGAAGAAAAGATTGTTATTTATTGGATAAAAAATAGAGAGAGAACAAAAGTTATATTTAATACTTGGGGTAATATTAAAAATTAAGCAATTAATACTTACTTGAAATTCTCAAACGACTTCTATTAAAAAATAAAAATATTTTTCTAAAACGAAAAATTTTAATTTGAAAAGTTTTTTTTGTTAGTACTCTTGGATATGCTCTATCGTAGCTAAAGAGGACGGGCAAAAAAGAAGTTAAACGTAAGGGTATCTTAGTCAAAAGATATGGACTCCCTCTCTTTTATTTCGATTAAAGCCCAGTCAACCGCTGATGTGCTGTAAAGCAATGAATCCTTATTTTAGCTTATATCATCATTTTCTGAGCTTATATCGGAATTCGAGTTTTCTTAAATTAGGAGTAGTTTATTGTGACTTTGACCCTTGAGTTTTTACCCACAGAAAAAAAGATAATTTTAAAATCAAAATAGAAAAGTAGTGGTTTAACCATGGGTATTAAAAGTGAGGTGAATAATAAATACTCCATCCGTTTTAAAATTAAAATTAAAATTTGACTTTTGAAATAAAATGATAATATATTAAATTTTAAATTAATATAAATTTATTTAATTTTAATTGCTATAATTATTATAATTGTATAGTGGAGTATATGACAAAATTTATTGATTACAAAATTTATTTCATTTTAAACTTTTATGAGTCATATCAATAATTTACTTTAGTATGCTGGCAATTGACCTCAAAAATCAAATTATATCTCAAATTTGGACAAAAAGAGTAGTATAATAATATCTTTGAATATAATTATTTGTATGAATATTTATTTTTTTGAAAATTATTAAAAAAAAACTAAAATATTATTATAACTAAATATCTTTAACTACAAGTGGCAGAATACCAATTAAGCACATGTGAATAATAGATCATCTAAAAATACCATTATTTAGAATTAACTTTTAGTACCCATTGTTAGTAATATTGGATATCCAAAAATATTTTACATTACTTAGTCACTTTTAATCTAAAGTTTTATTATTAACCTAACTTCTTAAGGGATAAATATCTTACTATATCTTTTTGAAATTAAATAAATATTTTGTATATATATATATATTTTTTATTATTTTATGACTATGACATTGTGTTTATTATAACAATAATCGCCTTGTTATTACTTTTATTATTAGTTGATTGAATACTATCATAACACCATCTATTAATATATACAGTAGTTATAGGGGTATGACAGATATATAAATTAATAAATTTAAAGTACAAATTAATGAAAGAATTAAATTTGGAGTAGGTAAAAAAATTTCATAAATCAATTCTAAATACAAGTAATAAAGTTTAGCGAAATCTTAGAACACTTTTTTACCCTGTTTTTCAGGAAGTCATTGCAGAGATCTGGAAAAGACTTCAGCATTCCAGTGTAGTCTGTATGTTATTATTTGAGTTCAAATTCCAATTAATGATTGAATATAACTTGTTCTTGATAACTTGTTGTTTATAAACACTTGCATGCACAGTTGAATATATGCATGTCTTCTTCATGTTTCACATATATTCATTTATTTATTTTCAGGTGATGAGCTTCTCGATCTCGGACTCGTTGAGAACGGGGTCCTATGGGAATTGAAGTTGATCAGGGAAAGGTTGGTATTTCTCTTTCATGCCCTATATCTTAATGGATACAATAGTCTTCTACTTAAATTTTCACTGTGTAGTTTAGATTAGACCATTTTAATTATTTGCACTGGGGCTTTTTGCCTGCTGCAGTGGGTCGTGCATGCAAGGAGCAGTTGATGTGAACATTGGTGCAAACCCTTCTGCTGAAGGTGGCGATGAAGATGCATGAGGGTACTGTAGATCGATGATCAAACGATCGATTAAGGTGGTTGACATGCAATAAATAGTATGAGATAAATTCAATTAAACTACGTGCTGCCCGTCTCTCTCTCTAAAGATAACTAAAAATATAATATTTTTATAAAAAAAAAGATGAGATAAATATATTATTTAATAATATAAAATAAAAATATTTATCATTTTATATTATTTTATAAAATTGCTAAAGATAAATATAATTTTTTTTACATTTTTTTAATATATATATATATATAAATTGCATCTTACTTATTCTTTTGGGGACGGTGAGAGTAATTATTTGAGAATTTCAAAACTTGTCTTGAAAAACGTGGGTCATTTATTAAGTCTTTTGAATGGTTGAGGGTTCCAACAGAAATAAAATGATAAACTGATAAAATATTACTCCTATATATGTATTTGATAGTCTTATTTTATTTTAAAATTATTAAAATTGACGAGTTAAATTAATTTTAATTAATACAGTCATAGCTATCAAAGTTATTTTAAATGTATTTACGTATCAACTTTAAAATTTTAAACTTTACAAATTAACTCTAAAGAGTCAGAATATTAATTTTTTGGAGTATTTTATTGATTGAAAAAAAAAATTACGTAAATAAATAATAATACTCCGATCCATAAATATGATCAAGCGTGTAAATAAAGCTGTAACTGTGATAATTGTTAAAGTAGAATCAAACCCTTTTCGGCTTCTTTCCACGTGAATTGATTCCCATAAGCCTCACGCCTTAAACTTGGCTAGTACTTGATTAGTAATGTCTGCATGCTTATGTTAGTATTTATATATATACTAGCTATAACCCGTGCCTGAAGGCACGGTGTAACGAAAAATTAAATTAAAAATCGAAAAATATTACTCAATCATCAATACATATCCAACCACCAAAACATCGAGCTAGTCGGTACTAATTTTAAAAAATTTCGGCAAAATTTCCTTTAAAAATAGATATCCAGAAAATTCTAAACCTGTCTATAAAACTTACAATCATCGATACATATTCAAACCACCAAAAAAACCATCAATCCACATCCAAATTCATCATAATCATGAATAATTAGTTAACTTTAGGGTTAAATGCTTCCTAAGTCACTGTACTATAGGTTGACTTACAAATGGGTCACTGAACTTTTTTTTCTTACAGTCAACTCACTGAATTTTAATTTACTAACACTCTGTTACAAAAATCGTTAAGTCAAAGTTGACTTAATGGAAATGATGATGTGGCAGCCGACTTGTCTTAAAAAAATCTATGTGGCAGTTAGCATGCGACATAGCAGTGATGATGTGGATATAGATGAAAATTTTGATGAAAAAATGGAAAAAAATATTTTAAAATATAATAAAAATTATAAAAATCAGCAAAAAATAAGAAAATAAATAAATAAAAATAATTATATTTCATAAAAATTAAAAAAGGTAGTTTTTTTTCAATTTTTATTAAAAAAAAATTAAAAAGCATTTTTTTAATAAAAATAATTGGTTTTTTTTAAAAAAAAAGTAAAACACAATTTTTTTAAAAAATGCAATTTTTTTAATAAAATTATTTTTTTTATAAAATGCAGTTTTTTTAATAAAACTAAAAAAATACTGTTTTTTAAACTGTTTTTTTTAAAATAATGCGGTTTTTTATTAAAATAAAAATGCTGTTATTTTTTATTAAAAAAAATAAACTATTTTTTATAAACTGTTGTTCTTTTATTAAAAAAACACTGTTTTTTAAACTGTTTTTTTAAAATAATGTTTTTTATTAAAATAAAAATGCTGTTATTTAATAACACTGTTTTTAATAATAATGCTGTTATTTTTAATAACAGCGCTTTTTTTAATAAAAAACAACATTTTTATTAAAAAACAGCAATTTTTTATTAAAAAAATGCATTTTTTTATTTTTATTAAAAAAAACTTTATTTTATATAAAAAAATAATTTTATTAAAAAAAACTGCATTTTTTATTAAAAAAACTGCATTTTGTTTTATTTTTATTAAAAATATTTATTATTTGTCTATGTCCACGTCAGGTGGCCCCAGCCGTACAGCAACACATGCAGATATTTGTCATTTTTTATTATTTGATTTTTGATGTGACATTTGTCTTTTTCTCTCTCCGCTCTCTTTTATATTATAGATATTAGCTGGGTCCAGTGACTCTGGCACTGTATGGACAATATGATTTATCTCAAATTTTGAACGACCAAAATAATTTATTGAGTGAGCGGGAAATTTAAAGTCATTTGTATTTTATTAAATTATTATTAGATTATTAGATAGATATATGTATTTTATTAGATAGATGTATGAACGGCGGAATTTATCCCAAACTTTGGACGGCCCAGATGATTTATTGAGTGAGCGGGAAATTCAAAATCATTTGTATTTTATTAGATAGATATAGCCTGATGGATATATATGTACACATTTTGGCATTTTCAGCACAAATTAAAAACTTTAACTAATTAATAATTATCAATTATCTTTTTAAATGATTAAAGTACAACAATATTAATTTATAAATTGATTGTTTTCTCATCTAAAAAATTGTGACGGAAACGTGCTAAAAATAATTCGATATGATATTGTGGAGTATCATTATTATAAACACATATAATAAAAAAATTGAAATCCTATTTTGTATAGTACAATATAATTTCATAATCAAGTATATAATCACTGTTATAATATCAATAATCAATTAAATTTCATAGAGGAAGAAAAAACAAACCTCACATAAAAAACAAATAAACATCCAAAAATAAATTCACTTATTGTCACAATATAGTTTAGGCATAACCACATTATAAACACTTGTAATAATTAAGGAATAATGCTAGAGACACAAATTATTCTACAAATATTTTACAAACTGCTGATGTGGCATACTCCATCTCAATATATTGTGTGGGGCCAAAAACTATATTGAAACAATTTGTTGAGGTGGAGTATGCCACATCAACAGTTTATAAAATAGTTTGTGTCTCTAGCATTACTCATAATTAAGTACTCTCTAAGTGAGTGTAAGATTATTATTGGCTTTTTAAAATTAATTAAAAATATTTTCAAACTCGATATCTACTTGAATTATAAAATTATATTTGTTTTCACCAAAAAGTGAGACTTTAAAAAAGAAAAAAAAGGACATTTAAAATTGATACGGACTCTTTTTATTTTAGTCAATACAATGATAAATATTGTAAACTATTTTAAAATAATTACTCATTGTATGATTTATTTTTTTCATAATTTTTAATAAAACATCTCAAATTTAAGTTCGAAAAATGTATAAAATTGACTTTTAAAAGTCATTAACGATATTATAATTTAGAGTGGAGAGAATATATTTTTTGGCGATTAAAATTTACTAATTTATTTCTTGTTAGTATAAACTTGTTGACACATATAATCAAATAATTTACATACCCTCATTTTTATGTTTTTTGTATTTGTATGATTGAACTTGTACAATAAATAGAAATGATTTATATATCGACAAATTTATGATAAAATTGGATTACAAGTTTTCGACTTATGCAAAATTTTAACGATAAAATAGAATAAGTTAGAGCGATACTATTCTTATCTGTTTCTGTCGATATTTATAATCAATATTAATTTATCATTTTATGTAACAAATTTCAACAATAAAATCCTTAAAAGGACAAACAGGGGCGGATCTACCTTAGGGCAGTGGGGTCAATTGACCCCACTGAATTTTTGGGAGTTAATTTTTAATTTGATTTTGATTATATAAAGTGTTTAGTGAAAATAAAACATTCAGACTAAAATACTATTAAATGTCTCAAATTTCTACTAACACAAACACTCTACTCTTTTATATTGTTTAGTAAATTACATTGAGCGTTATATTTTTGCAGCTATTGAAATGAGACTATCATTACGATAGTTTCAAACAATGAAATCTCGAAAAATGTTATTATAAATAATATTTTAACAATATTATTTAGTTTTGTAATTTATTTTAGAGGACACAAGAAGTGTCTGTTATAATAACAGTGTTTTAAAAAATTATAAAATATTATTTTATATATAACAAAAGATCAAGGATTCGAAGTGTATTCAATTACATAAAATAATATCAATTTTATATGATAGCTCACACAATTATTTACAATATCCCTTGCATTTTGGCGCCTTTATTTTATTGTATTTTATTTTTTTTATAATTTTTTGTTTTAAAAAAATTGACTCCACTGAATTAATTGGCTGGATCCGCCCCTGAGGACAAATATAGCCCCATTAATATAATACACTTGAAGTAATTATAAGGGAAATGTGTTTGTCATTAGCGTATTGAAAATTAAAATTGTAAAGCATTGCTCAATCAAATATCGAAATTTCTAAAAGTTGTAAATTTAAATGCAAACTAAACAAGCATTCATGATTCAAGCCCAACCTTCAGACCTCAATTCGGACCAAATATAGGACTGCGAGTGTTCCATGTGGTAGACTGATACTAGATTTCATTCAAAGTGTTTGAATAGCACACAATAGGCCCATAGAAGTCCAATTCATCTAATTTATATAAAAAAAGGTTCTTTACAGAAATATACAACAATTAAAAAATAATTACACTATTAGTACATCAATAAAATAATTACAAAAAAAGTGTAATTAGGACTCATATTACAAAAATAGTACAATTCACATTAATAATGAAACCTAAAATCAAGGAGAAATAACTGACATAATTAATAATTCAAATTTAAATATTTGGGATCTAACAACAAAAACAAATTTAAATTCAAATTTTCATCTCTCTCACATACACTTTGAAATAATAGGTAACAAATAAGTAAATAAATAAATAAAATATTTGTACATGTAAATTGGGCTCTGTTTCAGTTTTTACTTTTTTAGTTCTCCCTTCCCGCCGACTCATCTTCCGCTACTCCACCGCTACACCGCCGCGAATCTCCGTTGTCCAAAATGTCAATGAGAAGAAGAAAAAGATTCGTCCTACAAAAAGTTTAAAAATAAATAAATGCAACTTTTACTGTTCTGAATTTTTTTTAACGATTTGGTTACCCACAAAAACTAAAATGGTTACCTTTGTATGAAGGTTTGGATACCAACTGCATCATATTAAAATAAATTTGTAACATAATAAAACTGAATTGGTTATCTTTGTCTGAAGTTTTGGCAACCAACTGCATGAAGGTTTGACTACCAACTGCATCACATTCAAAATAAAATTGGTAACCTAATAAAACTGAATTGGTTACCTTGATATGAAAGTTTGGCTACCAACTGCATCACATTCAAAATAAATTGGCAACCTAATAAAATTGAATAGGTTACTTTGTTGTATACTTATGTAAAGAACCCTAGAAGAAACTATGTGCCGATGGCTAAGCTTGCATAATGAAATATATACAGCTCAATATATATACTGTGTAGCGAACCAAGGGAGTGAATTTAAAAATGAATCATAGCGAGTTAGCGACCGACAAAATCTATATTATAGCATAGAATGATTGTTTATGCTATAACGACGGTTTTGTCCGTCGCTATAGTCGGTTTATTTTTGAATTTCCTACCGTCCGGTTCTCCAGCGAACTGGAGGAGGGAGCGAACTAAGAACGAATTGGCTATAGCGGCGATTTCTTCCGTCGTTATAGCATAGAAAATCAAATTTTTATGCTATAGCGACGAAAAAAATCGTCACTATAGCCGATTCGTTCTTAGTTTGCTCATTTCAATTCGATGGAGAAAACTAACCTATATATATATATATTTGCGAAACAACCAATAGAAGATAGTTTAATGACTTCATTAATTTAGAATTCGAAAAATATCGACAATTAATATCCATCCATAAGCAGTAACCAACAGTCAGGATATTTTAAAATATGGTGGGTGGCGAGCCAGTATTGTTTTTTGCCTAGTGTAACACATATATTATTATTATTATTATGGAGATAATTAAAAACGTGGCAATAAATTAATCCTCCGTTTCTCAATATAAGTCATTTTGAAGTTGTGTACAAGTATTAAGAAAATAATTATAAAATATTAAATATAATATTAATTGTCTATATTGTTATTGTATTAAAAAAAGTGTTATTTATTAGACAGAGAATAGTGAGAACCAAAATTATATTTAATACTTGAGATAATATTAGAAACTAAACAATTAATGATTACTTAAAATTTTCAGACGATTTATATTAAAAAATAAAAATAATTTTTAAAAATGACTTATATTAAGTAAGGGAAGTTACGGAACGAGGAAGTATGACAAAGGCATAATATAAAATACGAGGAGCATAGTAATAGTAATACCCTCCACTCCAGATCCGCAGTATATCTCACTCAGTTCATATTTGATAAAGATTACTCATTTAATAAGCTAAGAATGGTTGTACTCCATTGTATAATTAACTACTGTCCAAAATCTTCCGTTTTCAATTCCTCTCCCATTTACACCAACAAAGCACTTCACTTGGACTGTACTACGTGATCTTCTTATCTTTTTTTTCTTCCAAATAGAATAGGGTACAAATTTCAATTAGAACGGAACATTTTAAAATTAATAACTGAGGAATACCGGCGGGCATAAACCCGGATAATACACCTCGGTTGCACCGACTTTGGGTGCCCTTTTATCCCTTTCTTGTCTTTACCGACCCGAACCTACGACTATTATTTATTACCCGGTCCCGGTGGTGCAAACGCTACTAATTATAAACCCACCACTTTCTCTCTCTTCATCCAGCTCAGCTCACCACTTTCTACCTCAACGGTCAATATCATCTTCCTTCCGAGTTAACGGTAACTCTCTTGTTCTTCTACCTTCTGCATTATCTATACAGTTGAACATGTCTTTTGATTAAATAAATTAATTCACTATTTGTTTGGTATCTCAGAAACTGTAAGCACGTAAAAGAAACCGAAATTATGAATATAAGATGCTTTAATTGGCGGCAGAGGACTTTCTTTTTAGTTAAATTGTCTTCAGTATTGCTCGACTTCCAAACGGATGTTTACACTAGGGTTTTGTTATTCTCTCCGGTTTTGCTCAATCCTCTTTTTGTTATATTGTACTATTTGCTAGTTTCTTTTTTACTCAAAAACCGAGATATGGAAACTAGGTCTTATGATATGTTTGGTTACAACATTGGAACGAGAATAGCATAATGGGAATGGGGCAATTCCTATTCGTATGTAATGATTATTCCATTGATGTGTATGGGTTGCAAACAAAATATTTAGGAATGAAATGAATAACTCGTTAATGACAAAACAACACACGTAAACCAACCCCACCCCACCTCAATACTCCACTGCTACTTAACCAAACATAACAATAATGTTTGTAGATCGCACAAGACACAAAACTAATAATAATGATAATACTTTATTACATTAAAAAAAATGAAAAATGCAAGGAAATTAATATTTCAAAAACAAAACAAACAAACATCAATTATACAATTTTCAACATGAAATTAAGATTCACATTTTAAGCCAAATATCAATAATAGTCATAAAACCTTCAATTTAAGAACAATAAGGTAGTATCATATGTTTGGGTTGATGATACCTTTGATTTCTCCTTTTGCGACTTGCTCTTGATTGGTTGGAGAAAGGTAGAGAGAAGCTGCTGTAGAGAGAGGCAAGAACTTAGAATATCAATAAAGGTTTTTTTTTGTAAAAATTACTTTTCTCCCACTCTATATATCAACAGATTTTATGACATTTAAAATTTCCTAATTGTTATGCTATTGAAGTTTGATATAGGAATTGTGAAATTTGGTGACATTTACTAAATATCACCTGTTGTATACAGTCATGGATGTGTGGTTTGGTAATTTGTGGAGGAAGTCACGCAAGGGCCATGTTTTGGAGCCTGAAAAGGCCGTGATTGGAATTTTGGCATTTGAAGTTGCTACTTTGATGGCTAAAGTGGTTAATTTATGGGAGCGTTTAAGTGATAAGCAGATCATTCGATTGCGTGAAGAAATTATACACTCACCTGGGATTCAAAAGCTTGTTTCGGATGATGGTGATTATCTTATGGATCTTGTTCTTGCTGAAATAATTGATAATTTGGGAAGTGTGACGGAATCCGTGGCTAGGCTTGGGAAGAGGTGTGCAGATCCCTTGTATCACCATCTTGATTATATTGTTGGTTATTTTGTTGAGATGGATCTGAATTGGTGTGGGTGGGAATATAGGTTAAAGAAGATGGACAGGAAGATAAAGAAAATGGAAAGATTTTCTGCGGTTACTGCACAGTTGTATCAGGAGCTGGAAGTGTTGGAAGGTCTTGACCAAAGTCTTAGGAGAATGCATTCTAGTGTTGGTTCAAGTAAGGTGAAGCTGCTTGAGTTTCAACAGAAGGTCATGCGGCAGCGTCAGGAGGTGAGGAATCTGCGTGAGATGTCTCCTTGGATTAGAACGTATGACTACACTGTCCGGCTTTTGTTAAGATCCGTTTTTACAATACTCGAGAGGATTAAACATGTATTTGGGGTAAATCAAGTGCAAGGAAGTAATAATTCTGAAAGTATTACTAATGATTCTCTTGTTCGCAGCCATTCCATGTCTGCTCTTATGTGGCCTTCTGTTCATCCATCTGAAAATAACAAGTCTAGGTTATATTCAGGGCCTCTTGGGAGGTCAGTTTCAAATCTGGGGTCGAGTACTTTGAAGAAAAGGTCAATCGACAACAAATTGCAAAAACGCTACCAGTCATCGATTCTTTGTGGAAAACCCCCACAAATGAAAACTAGACGATTTGCTCATGTAGGAGGATGTATGACGAGTGGAAGTGATTCTCCTGTGATGCAGAGTTGCATTCCAGCAAACAATTTCTCTTTAAAATCAAGTGGTGCATTTAAGAAGGATGTTGATAACATAAGTGATACCGATACTGATTGTCTTTCTTGTGGTAATGTATTTCATAGTAAATCATCCCCATTCAATTCAAAGCAAAAGTTGTTGACTGCTCCTATAGCTACTCTTGGTGCTGCTGCTTTACCTCTCCACTATGCAAATGTTATCATATTGATCGAGAAGCTAGCTTCATGTCCTCACTTGATCAGCCTTGATGCAAGAGACGACTTATACAATATGTTACCCGCAAGTATCAGAACCTCTCTTAGTGCAAAGCTAAAGTTATTCACCAAAACATTGGCTTCGTCTATCTACGATGCTACCCTTGCTGCAGAGTGGAATTTTGCACTGGCAAGGACATTAAAATGGTTGGCTCCACTAGCTCATAACATGATTAGGTGGCGTTCGGAGCAGAATTTTGAGAAGCAGCGTATTGTTTCTGGTACGACCGTGTTTCTGGTTCAGACCCTTTACTTTGCCAATCAAGAAAAGACAGAAGCTGCAATTATAGAACTTCTCATGGGTCTTAATTACATTTCAAGGTTCGGTAGAGAATTAAATGATAGGGCTTTCCGGGAGTCCTCATGTAGCATAGCCAGTGATGATTATTTGGCCCACAAGGATAACTTTTCCTATTATGCGGTAGACCACTCTTCATAAGACCTTTCTCACAAGTCTCCCTTGTTGAATCTGATCGAGTTCATGAAGAGTAAATATGCAGCGGAAATTTCTATTTTTTCCAAGGTGTGCGATCCTCAGAAGGCATTCTTCCTGCTTCTGAGGTATTGTTATGAGCATTAACAAAAGTTTTAGTTCTTTTTTTGATGGAAACCTTTGTTTCAATGTGTAGTACAGTTAAGATTAGGAATTCCTATCTGTCTATGCATCGACTGAATATGGATCTCATATGCACTTTTGTGAAACGCATTCTTAGTTGCTTACTTGTATATAAAGATCTCATAATTCTTTTGAGAGTGGTATGTTCCACGAAACACTTTTTAAGTAATTCTATTGATTATTTTTGTAATAATTCTTTTGAATTATTTCAAAGGTTAACTTATAATAATGTTTGAGTCATTGACCAAGGCATGCGACACTTCTGGTTACTTATAATAATGTTTGAGTCATTGACCAAGGCAGCACAACTTTTAGTTTTATATTTTATAAATGGCTTAATTATAAATAAAATTTTATTTGATATTAATTACAAAAATAATTAAATATATTTTTATTTATTTTCTTTTTTTTGGCTAATTTTTAAAATTTATATTATACTTTAAAATAATTTTTTTCCATTTTTTCATAAAATTTTTCCTCCAAATCCACATCATCACTGCCACGTCGCATACTAACTGCCACATAGGCTTTTTTTGGACAACTCAGCAGCTGACTCAGCAGTTTTCCGTTAAAGTCAACAGAGTTAACGGTTTTTTTTAACTTTTTGTTAGAAAAGTCGAGTACAGTGAGTTGACTGTAAGAAAAAAATTCATTTATCCATCTGTAAGTCGACCTATAATACAGTGACTGAAAAATCATTTAACCCGACCTTTTACCTATAGAATTTGGCAGACCTTCATAGCATGTTATATATGTGTTAGTTGATAGTTAGTTTGCTATGTATGTATCTGCTACCTTAACCTAGTCGGAGATGGCGACCCAGTCGATCTAGCATCACTATATCATCCAATAAAAAAAATTTATGTCTCATTAATCAGTATATATTGTTAAATTTTTTCAAGATATTTTGTGTTTATGTAAATTTCAATACATTTCAAAATTGCATAGGTAAATTATTTAGTTTACTAGGAAACTGGGTGGAGCCCTGATACCCTTTTTGTATACCTGAAAACCATCCAAAAAAATAAGTTTACCATCACATAAGTTTACATTTGAGTTTACGTAAGCGGTTTTATGTGATAGTAGACTTGTTGATACAAAAAGGATCCACAACATAAAATAACACTGTAAATCCAACTATAGGTCGAGCAAACTTGTGTCATGAAGGATCATTTCATCCTTGTACGAATCGTTTTTTGGGTATTGCTTTTAGAGGTTCAAACTTCCGCAATGTTATTCCCATCCTCTCCTTCATGTCCAGAGTCTCTAAAGTGACAGAAATATCAAGCTCCCAGTCAAAGTACTGTAGCATGGTAGCCAAAGTGAGGCGAACCACTCGGTGAGCCAAGGACATGCCGACGCAAATCCGTCTTCCAGATCCAAATGGAATTAATTCAAAGTGTTGCCCTTTGTATTCGGTATTTAAGCCTGAAAATCTCTCAGGCTTGAAAGACAAGGGGTCATTCCAAGCATCTGGGTCCCTTCCGATTGCCCATACATTCACAAAAACTTGTGTACTTTTGGGTATGAGATACCCCATGTAGTTGGTATCTTGCATTGCATTTCGTGGAAGCAGTAGAGGGATTGCAGGATGTAATCTCAGTGTTTCCTTCACTACTGCCTCCAAATATGGCAGTTTGTCAATATCACTCTCTTTGATATTTCTGTTTCGTCCGAGAACACTATTGAGCTCTTCTTTAACCTTTCTCATCGATTCAGGGTGGCGTAATAGCTCTGCCATTGCCCATTCAATGGTGCTGCTTGTAGTTTCTAACCCAGCCAAAAGCATTTCCTGCACAATTATTAGCATTCAGCGACTGCTGTTAGATCTCACAATGAACAACGGTCTATTTTTCAAATCAATAGATCTTATTATTCTTTATATATATATATATATATATATATACACACACACACACACACAAAGACTTTTAACCTTATAAACTACATATAATTTAGTACTAATTTTAATGTTTGTCTTTTTAAAAATCAAAATATATATGCTTAATTATTAATTTAAAAAAAATGTCAATTTGACAACATACAACATACACTACTGACAACAATAGATTGCATTACCAATAACAAAAATAATATTGATAGCGTGATTACCAGTATGATGATATTTATGTTCTTCTCTTCAATTTTGTCAGGCCCCTCTTTTCCGTCACCTTCATACTCCAACAGCATATCCAGGAAATCCTTCTTTGCCTTCTTGCTACTTGATTTATTCTCCCGAATCCTGTCTTTCACGAAGCTGGATGCGAAATTGATGGCAATTCCCATGTCTTTCACTATATTTGTTTTAATCCTCAGTGGGTCCATCCACTTCAAGAACGGCAGGAAGTCTGCTACGTTTGGCTTCCCAACCCCCTCCATGATCTTGCTCATTGCATTGTAGAACTCTTTCCCTTCCTTGGAATGCAAGCCTAAGAGATCTCTTGACAACATGAGGTTACCAACCAGGTTGAAAACCATGAGAAAGAGGAAGTGGGGCAGTTCCACCTCGCCTGATCTTCCCTGAGCTCGTGAGGCTGCTGCATCATCCTCAATCCACTGGACCATCCTGTCAATGCACTTTTCCAGGAGCTCAGTGGAATCGTCGAGTCGGTTGTTGACTAGGAGCTCCATGGAGCAGAGCTTTCGTAGTATGCACCATAATTACCAAAGGCTAATGATCCTTGGTAGTAGCTCAAGGCCGTCAACGCGTCAGGAATCTTACGGTCAGAAAATGGAAGGTCGTGTTTCTTGAAAAACTTCCGCAGCTTTGGCAGACTGTATAACCATGGTATTCACTGCACCGAGCTTCAGCCAAAGAACAGGTCTGTATTTGAATCGGATTTTGTATAAGTTCTGGTGTGGCGTGGTTCCAAGATCGAACATGTTGCCGACCACTGGCCATCCTGGTGGACCTGGTGGTTTCTGTTTAGTTGAGCTATTCCTGGTATTTATCCATTTGAGCATAGTAAGAATAGCAGCTGAAAAATAAGCACTCAGCCAGGTAAGTGAACTATTATTACTATCCATTTCTCACGTTTGAGCCCTTTCTTACTTCATATGAGTCTTCTACAATTAATAACACAATGCTTCTTTATAGAATTTATCAGCTAAGTCATTCATATATCCTAGTGTCACCTTCTATGTCTCTTTTACATACCTAACCGTATGGGTGAGCATTGTGCGGTTTGGCCAAACCGCACTCGAAACCGCTTAGGTGCGGTTTGACAAATCCAAAACCGCACACGAAACCGCTTGTGATTGGTGCGGTGCGATTTTAATTGGTGCGGTTTCGGTTCTAAAACCAATTGAAACAACAAAAAGGTCTAAGCCTTCAATATAATTTAACACAGCTCACATCGAACAATTAACTTAGTGACAGAGTCGGCAATGTGAATTATATCAAGCATTGAACCAAAGCTCATTCTGTCAAATATGTCAAATTCTCTATCAAATCATAGAACAGTGAGACACATAAAATAGTTTTAGTTTATAATAAAGGAATGCTGCTTTAAAACTAAAACATGCGCTATATAAAACAATAGAGACCATATATTCGATAACAAGAAATAAGGTTTATCTAGTTTCCCAAAAGTTAATAATATATACGGGAGATAGAATGAAATTTCATCCTATATATTGCAAAGAGGGCTCATAGAATATAATCCTAACTGTACCTAATTTGAAAAATAATCTATTAGACTATTACTACTATAGCATAGACCTTAACCAATGCATCAAGTGCTCGAACCAACGAATTTGACCCCTCAGCTATAAGCCCCTCCAGTAACGCATCAAACAAATCCGAAATTTCAAAATCCAAATACTTAATTTTTGACTCTATAACCTCTAATTAACCATCTTTTTTCAATTGGTGAAAAAATGACAATGCAAGACTGGAGTTTTTTCTTAGCGTGTTCAAGTGAAAAGTAACTTTAAAATTTACTAGAGATAATACATATACACACACATGGTGCGGTTTCGGTTTTATGCGTGCGGTTTTGGCTAGTAACCAAACCGGATACGTAAATTTGGTTATTCAACCCACTTAAAACTGCCACATACGCCGGAACCGTTGGTGCGATTTTAATTGGTGCGGTTCGTGCGGTTTTGGTGCGGTTTCGGTTCCAATTTGGTTACTTGCTCAACCTTACCTAACCGAATGTATATATACGACTAAATGACACTTCTGTCCCTTTAAGTTGTGATCTAATTTTAAAATCGTTCTTAAAGTTTTTATTTTTATCAATTGGATCTTTAAAATAGTATTTTCGTCAATTCAGTTCGTTTTCCCCAATTTAATTAAAACCCACCCAAAATCCAACCTGACCCATTTTATTTGGGGAAAAATTGTCTTTACAAGTTTTCATAAGCATTATTAATATTAGAAATTAAAATATAAAAATTAAAATTAAAATAAAAATACAATCAAACAAACAAGAAAAGTTTAAAAAAATTATTTCAAATTTTAAAATATTTGGGAAAGATGACTACTGTGACGCCCCCAAAATAGGTATACAACACCCATTCTGAGTCGTCAAATATATGGTACAGAAAACAAACTACAACTTCAATAATACAATTGTCGTGCAAAATACGACAACACATACTGTGAGTTTAAATACAAATATTGTCTTCTAGACAATATCCACACTCAAATGAGTCCTCGTTACAATTATTCAAACACTATTTTACAGAAATAGTGAGGACTGCTAAAACATCTTTCTAGAACAATCATTCCGTAACCCGACTAGTTCCTGCTATGTTCTCACCTCCTGAGAAAAATGGAACAAAAAGGAAAAGGGTGAGCTCAACTAGCCCAGTAAAGAATATTATGACTAAGATAATATACAACAAATTATCGTTGGTCTTCAACAGGGAAAAATCTGATAAAATATAATAGCCAACAAGTTTTAGATCAACAACTGCAGCGGAAACAACAATCCATTAGAAGAGTCAAGTAGAGAATGAGTTCTACTATCTTCTAAGATTTAAAAGTCCATCATCAATATTTTATCCCTGTAACAACAATCAATATATTTCTTTAATCAAATATTCATTTTTGCACTACAGGCCAAAGATATTCATTTGTATCACCAGTTGGTCATGTTCATCTCAACACCTGTTCATCTTTGCACTATGGGCCAAAGATATTCATCAGTTAATCATTTATCTTTACACTACAGGCCGAAGATATTTAGTAATATCATCATTTAGGACTGAGGATGATGAAAAATATTTTAAAGAAAACGAATCCAGTGAAACTTAAGGACTAATAGTAGAAATTCGTATAACAGTTTATCCAAGATCAATAATACTTCATAAATACCAATTTTGAAGCAGAATTCAAAAATAAAGATCAAAATATGGATACAATCAAAGATAGTATCCATAATAGACATCTTGAACAAAAAAAGAAAATTTCATTTTTCGGTGAATAGTGCCGTATACGTGAATAGTGCCGTATACGTGAATAGTAACCCCGACACAAAAAGTTCCAAATTTAATAAAAATTCAGATCAATACTTCGGCATAATTATATTGAAGAAATAATATCATATATGAAGAAAATAACATCCCTTACCTCAAAATATCAGTACTTCTGATCGGAATATCGGTATAAGGCTGAAGGAAACTTGCATTGATGAATAGAAACTCACAAAGTATCTAAATACTCACAAAATACACTCAATAATCTAGAGAGAGAAAGAGAGAAAACTTGTTTCTGGTGTGATTTTCAATTCTAACTTAGCCCTCTATTTATAGGAAAATGTTAGCAGACTTGACCTGCAACCTGATGGCTTTACCTGCTACTATTCCCACCCACTACATTTGAAATAAATTCAGCACATTTCTTCACCAACCACAAGTGGGGCCCACTCAATTCTAGAATTTTCCACCAAAATCATTTGTAAACCTAATTTCTGAATCAGTCACCTCTTAAAATTCATAACAAATCATACGTTCATTTTTAACGGTTCAAAATTTGTGGACATATACTCAACTTATATATGTATAACATATCCAAAAATTACAACGATCCAACGGTCGGATTAAAAATTATAACTCACACAATATATCTCAAAAATACTGGTTTAATTTTTAATACCTTCATTACGACAAAAATACTGATAAAACACCTCAACATTAACTCCTTCATTTTTAACCACAATAAATATATCCAATATTTATATCCACATAAAATAAATATTTCTTTATCATATGAATTAATAATTAATTATTCACAAATAATATTACAGAATCACATTTATGACAACCAGGCCGTTCCTAGGAAAGAGGGGGCTTTCCAATAAGAATTTTTCCTTATTGGCGCACAATTAGGTAACTAAACCTCTCTTTGACAGAACTTTCTAGACATTGCCAATAATGCTATTTAATAATATTATTCAAATAATATGAATTATTGATCTGATAATGGGAAATACTGTGCAGTGACAATTATTGAAACAACAATAATATTAAATATCAACGCAACAATTATTGAATCAATAAAATAAAATATTGAACAGTAACTACTGTAACAATTATTGAGTCCTTCTTACGTAAGAATCAATAATTCATCAAAACTGTGCATCCACGCGTATTACTGTATTTTAACCACCAGGTATTTCAACAGTGTTAACGGTAACAACTACGCCGTTATTTATAAAAACTTAAACTTGTCGTTTTCTTCATCCGACAGTTATTCTGTTGTGGGGCCCACAAATGACTGCGCCGTCGTACGAATATTCTCCGACAACAAGAATATTTCACGACCAAACGAATATTCCCCGACAACAATGATTATTTTATAACCACTTGCATATTTTGCAAAATTTGCACATTTCACCCATAACCAGAGAATTATATCAAATTAATATCTTATTATTCACAAATATAATTAGAGGAAATTCGATTTTATTTATAATAAATTGGGGTCTTACAACTACTCTGCATTCTCTTTATCTTATATTTCTCAATTAAACTCAAAAACTCAGAAAACAAAGTATTTGCAGATAAGGCTGTAAAATAAGCAAATAGTTCGGGCTCGATTCGTACTTGCTCGACTAAAAGTTTGATTCGACCTCAACTTATAAATGATTCAAATATGAGCAAATTTTAAAATTCGATAAATTACTTGAATCTTTTCAAATTGTAATCTTCTATTGATACTTGGATCATATTTGTTCGAAAAGTTCAAATTGTTTGGAATCGATTCGAGATCGTGCTCGACTCGGTAGCTAAATGAGCCTCAATCAAACCATATTTTATACTCGATAAATTTTGTGAACCAAATATGAGCAACTCAATACTCGGCTCGACTCGGTTCGGTTCATTTACACCCTTATTTGCAGAGCGCAAAGAAATATCCAAGATGATAATAATTTTATTAAAAAATATTGGCCTTCTGAATTCAATCTTTACCTTCAGGAACGAGGATCTCGGCGGCGAAATAGGCCCATGAATGCGTACAGACGCCGCAATATCTTGGCTTGTCTGATGTGAGTTTTGATTTGTTGCATTCTTGAATCAATAAATAGGTTAATTAAATGAGGGTTTGAGAGTATTAATGCATTAAAAAGCATTTTTACCGAAAACCAGCCATTAAATTGCTACTTTTGTTGCCAAAACCATATGTTTCAACCCTCTTCTCCGTCATTAATTATCACCAGGGGCGGATCTGTTAATGGTGCAACATAGGCAGTTGCTCATGCTGGATTTTTTTTATAGGTATAGGGGTAGGGGTAAATGTATGAGTGAATAAATTTAAAGGAATATATTAACGGAAGAGTTAAACTTAGATAGCGCAAAAAAAATTCATTCATATTCTAAATACAAGTACAGACAAACGTAGATTCATTCTGCTTCTGTCTTCTAAATTGTATTAAAATATTTTTTTATTTAGTTTAGATTATGAATATTTATTGCAATTTGTAAACATTATTATAGTTAATATTATGATTAGTTCAAGTTTTTTTTACTTAACTTCAACAAAAAAATTAGTTAAAATTCACCTCTGTTGAGAAAAAATTTCTAGATACGCCTTTAATTTCCACCATATGTTTCACGAATTTCTAACCGGAGCATGAACAACCCTGGTAACCCATCGAAAACAAAAGCTATCATTGACTACCCTTCGTCATCGTACCCTGCATGCTCCTAGATCTGTTGTCATGCAACTCTTAGATCTATTGTGTCGTCGTCTGTATCTATTGTCCCGTCGCTCCATCTTGGAAACAAGCTTACATACAGTCGCCTTGGTGGAGGCTTGTTCAACCATGCTCCTAGATCTTTATCTGGGGTTTGTTTTGAATGAGTTGTTTCAGATCCCCATTAAAGGCAATTGATATTTTCACAAGCTAATTTGATATTTTTACAAGTGTGTCCCATTTTTAACTAAATCAACCATTTGTACAGTAAAGTAACTATAGGATTTAGTTCTTATGTCCAAATTACCCTCATATGATAAATAACTAAACTTCTATTTGCTCAACTTTATTTGATTAGTAACATTACAAAACTGAAGACAACTTTTATTTATTTAATTTTATGATAGTAATAATATTAATAATAATTAGAAAATTGTTAGGAAATAAGTGAGAAAAATTATTTACACATAAAAATTAGGATCTAAGACTTTCTCCCACTAGAAAAAAATTATTTTCATAATTTCTATTATCATATAATATTACTAAAAAGTCTAGACTTTTTAGTACTCCATCTGTCATAGGATAAAAGTCCTTATTACTATTTTGGGTAGTCCCATGTTAAATGTCCACTTTCCTTTAATAACCAAATTTTTACACATTTTTTCCTATTATGCCCATAGCATTAAATATCTCATACTTTTCTTATTCTAATTCTCTCTCCATATTTAATGACATTATTATGGACAATTTTGTCATCTTATTCCTCTTATTAATATGCGTGAAAAGTCCACCAGGACTTTTATCCTGGGACGGAGGGAGTAATATAATTTACTAAATTATATTACTAAAACCAGTTAAGTACTAGTATTTGAATAAAACTAGTTAGTTATAAATTCTAAAATCTTTTACACCTACTCAGCTCTATCCTGATTTTGATTAGCTTGTTTCTTTTTAATGCTCTTTTATTATGTCTAAATAAAATAATCTTAAATTTGTGTGAAAATTTTAGGACTGGTATTTATTATTAATATTTTTAATTCTAAGTTTATTGTGAATAATCTACATCTGTTGTTTATCGTACGTACGTCCTCAGTCGTATGAACTTCTCGATTTTTTATTGTGTGTATATATATGCAATGTTATGTCTACACTTCTTTTTTGTTTATACATGTCTGTACACAGTACATGTGAATTCAATAAAAAAGAGAATATGAATTGACTTTTGAGCAATAGTTAAGATGTAAGACCCCGAAAATTTTTAAATAAAAAGGAATTTTCTTTATTTATTTTTTGAAATAGTAAGGGTGAATTTGATCAATGTGGTTAGTTATGGGTAAAATGCGCAAATATTTTAAATAAGCAGGTGGTTATAAAATATTCATTGTTGTCGGGGAATATTCGTTTGGTCGTGGAATATTCTTGCTGTCGGGGAATATTCGTACGACGGCGCAGTCTTTTGTGGGCCCCATAACGGAAAGCGATTGGATGAAGAAAACGACAAGTATAAGTTGTTTATAAAAAACGGCGTAGTTGTTACCGTTAATACTGTTGGAATACTCGGTGGTTAAAACACAGTAATACGCGTTGTTGCACAGTAGCACACGGTTTTGCAGCAATTATTGATTCTTACGTAAGAAGGCACTACTCAATAATTGTTACAGTTCAGTATTTTATGTTATTGATTCAATAATTGTTGCATTGATATTTTGTATTACTGTTGTTTCAATAATTGTCACTACACAGTATTTTTCATTCTCGAAGCAATAATTCATATTATCTGAATAATATTATTAAATAACATTATTGGCAATGTCTAGAAAGTTCTGTCTAAGGAGAGGTTTGGTCACCTAATTGCGCGCCAGTAAGGAGAAATCTTTATTGGAAAGCCCCCTCTATCCTGGGAACGGCCTGATTGTCAGTATTGTGATTCTGTAATATTATTTGTGAATAAATAATTATTGATTTATATGATAAGAACAATACTGATTTTATGTGGATATAGATGGAGAAAAATTTTTAATGTGACAATTATTGAAAATTAATATTTTATCTTTTTCTGATAAAATAATTCATTTAAATATATTATTATATTTTTAATAATATAATAATGGTGACATTTTTACAATGAATGTGGGATATATGAGTTTATGAGGAGAAAGAGTATTTTTGTTGCAATAAATATTAAAAACAGATTTTGTGTGTCGGTAGACCCATTTCTTGATTGAAATTTGATTATAGCCTGTAAAATCGTCAGTTTGTGGATTTCAATCAATTTCTGTTTGGAATTTGGAAAAACTTTCTTCTGTAAAGTTGTAGAGAATTGAATTTCCTATAAAAACACGCGAGATTCGAATTTTCTGATAAAAGGGCTATTTATTATGAATTATTGAAGTTCTGAAGTTCCGAAATAATTGATTTTTGGAAGTTTTAATTATTTATTATATAAAAAACGTTTTTTTTATTTCTTTTTCTAGAAGGTGGCATGTGAGAAATGCTAAGTGGCTGAAATCAAACTCTAGAATGAGTGCGTAGGAATTGTTATATAATATATTAATATTTTATTAAATTTTCTGCTTTGGTGTTCTAAGCAATTTCCTATAAATAGGTGCTTAGGTTAGAATTGAAAATCACACCAGAAACTGAAGTTTTCTCTCTCTATAATATCGAGCGTATTATTGTGAGTATTTTGAGTATACTTTGAGTATTGCTATACGGTGCAAGTTCAAGTCATAGCCTATATCCGGTGTTTCAACTAGAAGTACTGTCTTTCGAGGTAAGGGATAGTAAGGGATGTTATTTTTTTCAAAAATGATATTATTTCTTCAATATCATTATGTTGAAATATTGGTTGGAACTTTTTATCAAATTTGGAACTTTTTCATGCCGGAGTTACTATTCACGAGTTACTATTCAGTGTGTAAATAAGTACATGTTGAATAAAATTTAACAATGAGGGCTTAATGCTCTAGTGTTATAAAATAATATTAATGTGTACATGATGATTAGGGTATAATGTTTTATATATAGTGATCACACCTCCTTCCCCGTATAGAATTATGATTACTCATTAAGTATGGATTGAACAAAATCTCCTTAAAGAAAGAAAGTCGAATTATATCGTCACACTTTGTTTAAGAGTTGGAAATTAAATGTAATTAGAAATATTTAATTCTTTAAAATATTCAACTGTCCAAACAGATTTCTACGTAGGGTTAAATACCTCAATGTAGATTTTGACCCGCTATACAATTCGGGCCCAAATAACCAGGTCTCAACGGCTGCTATTAATGAAATTGCAAAACTATGGTTAATGAAATACTTTTACCCGATGTCAACAAATAGTTGATGTGTGTGTATATATATCTATATTTGTCTTTTTATTTATTTATATTATTAAGCGGGAGAGAAAGTTTGTAGTTAATTTGGTGTAAACAAAAAAAAATCTTTTTATTTTAATATTTTACTCTATTTTTTTATATCGATCTTTTATTATTCACTTTTTTACTTTTTACTTTTTCATTATCTAATTTCATATCTGTTAGGATCACATCTTTATTGAATAATAACGTTATTTATTAATCGATCAGAACAATATATATTTAACAAAATACAAAATAACATGTGTTTAGAAAAGTAACTAAGAAAGTTGGAAGTCAATATTTAAAGTAAATTATAATGTCATATCATATTTACTTTATAATTATTTGAATAGATGTGTTTAATCATGGTAAAAATGTCAACTGATTGAGAACTCGTAGATGACCCCATTTAAATTTTGTGTTAAGTCGTATCAAACATATTTATGACACATAAATTATATATATTTAACATTAACTTTCTTATTATATGTAAATAATGTTACTATCACATAAAAAAGGGTCTCATAATGTTCATATACACACATGCATACTCGAGCCCCACATGTTAGGCGAGGGCCCACAATATGCATGTGTGCGTGAACATTATGTGACTCTTGTTTATGTGACAATAGTATTTGTTGATGGCAAAACTAATGAAATACCCACTGTAGTTGGTACGTTTTACTGATTACATCATTAAGATTTTAATTTTTCAAATTACCCCACTAAACTAATTATAATTTTGAAACTGGGTCATTTCGTTAAAAAAAATAAACGAACGTTAACTTTTTATCGACAAACTAATGAATTACCCACTGTAGTTGGCACATTTTATTGATTACACCATTGAACTTTTAATTTTTTAAATTATCCCATTAAACTATTTAATATTTTGAAATTAGGTCATTCTGTTATCTCTGCCTCACGAGTGTTAAATCGTTTCAGTTTTTATCCTACGTGGACGTGAAAAAGAAAAAAGAAAATAAACAAATTTGATTTATACTCTCTCTTATTTCCTCTCATATCTTTCTTCTCCCCTTCTTGTTATATCAAATAGAACTGCGTATTATTTTTCTCTAAAATCTATGAAAATTCCTAGATCTGAATGCCCAAAACAGTGAATTGAGCTTTAAATTCAGCATTACATATAACAATAGAATATGAATCCCCAAAAATAAAAACATATGAAGTAAATGGTGTTATAGTAGGTTTCCTCCATCTCACATCCGACTATCAGCATCCTTATGTCTCCGAACTCCTCTCATTCACTCTCGATCGCCTCCACAAGGTCTATTCATCCCCCAATCTCTCTCTATATATCTATGTGTGTGTATATATACATGTGTTAGTAATATTTGGTTAAATTAATTTTGTTGTGATTGTATTTATGATTTGATAAGTGTCTGAGTTTTTACGGATGGATGCCGAGATAAATGCAAAATGTTGTTGTTGTTGTTGTTGTTGTTGTCAATTACTGCGTTTTCATTTCTACTGTTGATGCATTGCTTTTCATTCGCGAGGAAGTTTTTTCTATTAATAAACATTTGTGATTGGAGTATCCAATTTTTTTTGATTTTTTTGCTTTCACTTTTAAGTTTTTTATTATTTTTTTGCTACATAAGTAATATTTTTAATTTTTGCATTTCTTTTCCAGAGCCACATAGATAAAAACCCAATTTCAAAGTATTAATTAGTTTAATGGTATAATTTGAAAAATTAAAAGTTCAATCAGTAAAACGTGCCAACTACAATGGGTAATTCATTAATTTTGTCGATAAAAAATTAACTTCCGTTTATTTTTTTAACGGAATGATCCAATTTCAAAATAATAATTTATTTAATGGAATAATTTGAAAAATTAAAAATTCAATGGTATAATAAATAAAATGTGCCGACTAGAGTGATTATTTCATTAGTTTTGTCATTTGTTGATTATATGTCGGATTGGTATCTTATTATGTCCACTCAGCTGCTACTGTGACACCAAACATTACTGATGAAGAAGTCGCTATGAACCTGATCACTCTCTGACAATAGATAGTACAAACAATGAAATGCAAAGCTGTATGAATGAGAGGTAGCTGTGAAGACGACAGAAGTACTGGACCAATTAGAAGCGGAAGCCTTTACGGTTCAATGGCCTTATAGGACCAGGAAAGGGAAGTCTAGACTCTAGAGCCATGTGATAGTTAATTCTGGATCCGGTTAACATGAAGTGAACTTCATGATAAGTTCATTTTATGACCAATACAGTACTGACACGTAAGCGGAGATCACTCTCCCACCTGTGTGTCAACACTGCATTGGGCATGAAGTGAATTTCATACTAACCACTCTCGTTAATTCAGTTAGCTAGGACAGTTGTTTGTTATTGACAGTGGAGTAGTATTATTACTATCTTTTTAGGGTCATTAATACATCTGTATATAGAGCTGGGATCATTCCATGTTTATGTGCTAAATTCCCTTTATATATCCATGGCTGTAACAGAATTTATTACGAATGAAATCATCTTGTTTTACTATTTTCTTATCTCTCTTCTTCCTTGTATAATTTCTTCTCTCCCATTTTCTGAAGGGTTAGCTAGCTAGGGACTTTAACTGATTAATTAACTATGTTAACATATTACCCGTGCGTATTACAAATTATCCCCCTCCCCCAACCCCTCCCTGTTCTAAGGTGGAACCCGGAAGGCTGCAGGTTCATCAAAGTTTTATAGCATATTGCCTGTTTTTCTACTTCTGCGAGTTATTTTTTCCATAAAGGTAAATAATTATGTCAATTCTTCTTCTTGGCAGCAGTTAGGTGTACTTGTAATTATCTATTGCCTCTAAGGCCCCTTATAAAGTCATCTTATTCTCCCCACTTGACATCCCATGTGAGTGTAATAATATTCATTTTCCAAAATTAGTCTTCATTTTATTTAGCTTCCAAAATTATAGATACATTAGTAAAATAACGACTTTTAGGGATTATTTTATATTCTCAAATATAGTTGTACAGTCTAAAGAATCACTCTAAATATTAATAAATAATTTTTTTACTGATCTCGGGTTCCGCCACCATCCCTATTATTACGTAGAAATAGACGGGACATATAGACATTTATTGGAACAAACAAATTAGGGTGTTCTGAATTTGGAACAGATTCACGTGAAATAAAGACTACAAGCCAAGAAGGTGATGATTACACCAAAAGTTTAGTTCAGTTGGTGGCCAAGAAGGGTCTTCTGAATTTGGAACAGATTCAGTTGATCTAATACGGTTCAATCTACTAAAGGTCCTAAAGTTTTCAGATTAAGCTTGGACTTTTGATCTGGTATGGAATGGCCAAATCCTATAATCTGGATGTGCTTATGTGGTGTTTATAAAGTATGTTTTGAGCATCGTTTTGGGGGTGGGGGTGGGGGTGGGGGTGGGGGTGGGGGTGGGGGGGGGGGAGGGAAGGGGATTGAATGATTCTTCTCCGATTCGTAAGGTTAATTAGAGCTTACCCAGTCTTAATTTATTAAATTAACGAACAGGCACTATAAATTATTTAATAAAATTTTATATAAATAAATAATAGTAATAAAAATAAACAGCATCTATATATGATGTTACCCTCCCGTTTGTCTCATTCATCCTTCAATTATTATTTGTTTGTGTCAAATCTTCCCCCTACATTCCATTATTGTTCAAAATTGTTATAGTTTTCCCCAATCGGAGATGGCAGACTCGCAAGTTTTTCGTAAGGTTTATGGACCGACCTTACTATTGGTTCCATTCACTTCCTTTTTCCAAAACCTTTAGTAATTGAAAATGGAAAGTTGATTACACAAAATACTTATCGTTTGGTAAAAACATAAACGCAAATTAGTATATATTTCCCTTCATAGAGCAATTTTGTTTGTCAACCATTAGGTAAAAACACATACATACATACATACATAGGTCAAGTATCACAGCCTTGATTTCTTTGGTATCACTTCTAAACATTCAAATTTTCTCACAGTTATCCCCATCCTATCCCTCATATCCATTGACTCGGGGGACACGTGGCAGTCAAGCTCCCAATCGAATTCGTGAAGTAATGAACCCAATATAAGGTTCAACATTTTGTGAGCTAATGGAAACCCCGCGCACATTCTTCGCCCAGCACCAAATGGGATTAACTCATAGTGCTGCCCTTTATAATCAACTTTTGAGCCCAAAAATCTCTCGGGCTTGAAAGACAAAGGATCATTCCAACATTGTGGGTCTCTTCCAATTGCCCAAGCATTTATAAAAACTTGTGTGTTTTTGGGTATGTGGTACCCCATGAATTCTGTGTCCTGCATAGCCTTCCTCGGAACAAGAAGAGGAATTGGAGGATGTAAACGTAGCGTCTCTTTCACCACCACTTGTAAATAGGGCAAGTTATCTATATCACTCTCTTGAAATTTCCGGTTTGGTCCTATGACCTTAGCAAGCTCGGCTTTAACCTTTGTCATTTTCTCGGGGTTGCGTAGGAGCTCCGTCATTGCCCATTCGGTCGAGCTGCTAGTCGTTTCTGAGCCGGCCAGGAATATTTCCTACAAGAAATATGCTTCATATTTCAGATAATGGCATGTTTCCAATCAAAACAAGTATAACGTTGAGCTCTCAAAATTTTAATCTTAAATATGTCTCAAATGATGTATCAGTATTTAATAAGACAAAATATCCTTTATAATAATATAGTCAGTCACAAAATGACGTGACTAAAAACTAAATAAAGTATAGAAACAATCGCAACATATTAACTTTCTAATCAATATCTTTTAAAAATCTACAAATGTTAAATAAATAGAATAGAAAATTACTCTCTAATTAAAGCGTCAAATAAAAAGAAATGGAGGGAGTTCTATACAAATAGAGCAACTCATTCGGTTTTGTAAGTATATACTATGTTAGAGGTAGTAATATTGTAGGTGTAACGAACGTTAGTACGTACGTACCAGGATAAATATGTTGATGTCCCTTTCTAATAATTTAGGCGGTTCATCCTTTCCAACGCCCTCAAATTCTAATAACACATCCAAGAAGTCATTAGTTGTTCCTTCCCCTAGCTGCTGCTGATGTTTTTTCTGTTCCGCTCGTTCCTTCAAAAACTCGGAAGCTATTTCTAATGCTTTTCCAATATCCCGGTCCATTTTCTTCCTCAAACCCTGCAGATCAAAACGCTTAAGCCATGGAAACACGTCTGAAATATTTGCATGTCCACCCCACTCCATTAGTCCCATCATAGCCTTGAAGAACTCGGACCCCGCCTTCGACTGAGGATCCACCAAGTCACGCGATAACATGAGATTTCCAAGCATGTTAAATGAAGCAAGGAACACAAACCTTGCCAAATGAATTCCTTTTGATTCACGAGCTTCCTTTTCTATCCAATGCACCAGATCGTTGACACATTTTTGTCTGACTGGCGCACTTTCATTCATCCTCTTGTTCACCAACATTTCCACGGTGCATATCCGCCTCAACACGCGCCAATACGACCCATATGGTGCAAGGGCTAAAGAGCCCTTGTCATAATCGTGTGACTTCATGGCGTCAGTAATGGTTCGTTCTGCGAAGGAGAGATCATGGTTCTTGAACAACTCAGCCGCGGCCTTGGCTGTGAGAACCACCATCGAATTTATGGACCCAAATTTTAGCCAAACAACTGGACCGTATTTTTTTTCCATCCCGGCTAGAGTTCTGTGCGGCATGGTCCCAAGATCAAAAATGTTACCAAAAACTGGCCATCCCGGTGGCCCCGGTGGTAGTCGGTTGGAGCGGGACTTCCGGCGACGGTGGAGGAGGGTCAAGGCAGGTGACAATATGATAATGGACCAAATAAGAAAAACCAAAAACACTTCCATGACTCCTAATTCTTGCTTGGAGATTTTAATGCATGTGGGCATATATTTATAGTAGCTAGCTAGTAATACTTTTAACTATTTGCTTAGATAATTTCGTATTACACAAGGAATCAAATTCTGCTAGAAATTAAAATTGCAGCATCACTAATTATCAGAAAACGGCAGATTCCATTTTGTTTTATTAGTGTTCGATTAGCTCGAGAAACAGCTCGCTCTTATATGGAGTACTTCCCCTGTTCCAGATGCCTTTTCTTTTTCTGGCAATTTTAAAATTAGAGATACTTTTATCTTTTTAAACTATAAAATTACATGTAATTCCTAACATATCATTATATATATTCTAGGTAAATTATCATCCCACCACTATATATTCTACTCCCTTCGTTCCTAAAAGATTGTCGTTTTAGGAAGTAATTTTTGTTCCAAAAATAAAAACTTATTACTTTAAGAACTCACTAAAAATAAATTTTAAATTCTTTTCTCTTTTTTTCTATTTTATTTTTCTTAATTTATGTATAAAATGTACTTTGATCATCGTAAGTGAGAGTAATTTATTGGCAGTCGTGAATCATGTGCTGACAGATGGACTTGTTTAAATATATAATTTGGTATAGATGATATAATTTTATAATTACAATAATGTCGTCAGACTAATTACAAGAGGACAAAAAAAGGTTGGGATTCAAAGGAGGGCATATGGTTTATGTATCTAGCTGATGTTGAGAGTCGCATATTTTTTCATGGGAAAGTCAAAATTTGTTTTTCATTGCTTTAATAATGATATAATTTGACATTAACGTATTTGCATGGGAAAAAAAGGACCAAAAATTCTACTTTCTTTATTATTTTCATTGAAAATTGTACTCTCTTTCCAGTTCTTCCCTAATCATGAAAGTAATGAGTTCATGTAAATAACTCACACGATTTATTCTAATTTGCAAAGACAATATATATATATATATATATATATATATATATATATATATATAGATTAAAGAGTTTAGGACTGAAATTGGAGCAGATAATTAACAATTCTTGCTTTCTTTGATCTGATAATTCGATAAAAAGACTTTATTTCCTTCTAGATTTATTTCCTTTTTATAGGTAATTTAGGCCAGCCAAACATCAAGGCCTGTGCCATTTTTCCCGCCCCTTGGGTTAACATGCCACTTCTACATGTATCAGTTGTTCATGTCACTTCAAGATTGAAGGTATTTCTCATGATTTCAAACTTAGTTTAAACTTCAAAGTAGAAATTTTATTGATCCACAAAAGTAATACACATGTAATCTTATTCAGAGTACAGATTACAAAATGCAAATCCCAAACACTAAGATGCGAGTGCTGAAGGTAAAAAAAGCCAATAAGTTAATTTGAGTTCATCTTTGTCCGTTTTGGTATTGCTTTCAGTGGTTCCAATTTTCTAGCTGTTATCCCCAACTTCTCTTTCATATCCAATGTTTCTGTAGCCAAATTGTTGTCAAGCACCCAATCAAATTCGTGAAGCAATGTACCCAGGATTAGGATCACCATGGGTTGAGCTAATGGAATACCCATGCACATCCTTCGGCCAGCACCAAATGGTATCAACTCGTAATGATTGCCTTTGTAATCCAAATTTGAGCCTAAAAATCTCTCCGGCTTGAATGAGAGAGGTTCATCCCAACATTCTGGGTCTCTCCCAATAGCCCAGGCATTTACCAACACTTGTGTGTTCTTTGGTATGTGGTACCCCATAAATCTGGTGTCCTGGATTGATCTCCGTGGAACAAGAAATGGAAATGGAGAATGTAGCCGCAGTGTTTCCTTCAGCACTGCGTGCAAATAGTGCAAATTCTCAGTGTCCTTATCTTCTAATTTCCCACCTGGTCCTACAACTTTAGCAATCTCAGCCTTGATCTTAATAATTGATTTTGGATTGCGTAGGAGTTCAGTCATAGCCCATTCCACTGTGGTACTAGTGGTTTCTGTACCGGCCAAGAACATTTCCTGCAACATAGATCGACGCACCAAATATTAATATCAGGATACGACAATTTAACTAGAAGGCAGCCCATGGATGGAACTTTATTCCATAGAGATAAATTTAATGTTTGATGTTGTGTTAGGACAGTTTCATGTTCATTGCCAGGAAATAGTCAATCAGAAAACATGAGTAACCTATATACTTTGGGTACAATATATATACAAACCAATTGAAGTATTGAAGGATTACCAGTATGAGTATGTTGATCTCATGCTCAGATAATTTTTCTGGTTCATCTTTACCACTGCCCTCAAAATCTAACAAAATGTCCAAGAAGTCCCTTTTGCTTTCTCTGCCCTCTTGCCGCTCTTTTAAGCGCTCCTTCAAAAACCCAGAGACAATATGCAATCCTTTGCCCATGTCACGATTCATCTTCTTCCTTAAACCTTGCAAATCAAGCCAGCTAAGCCACGGAAGCAAGTCTGAAACGTTGGGAGTTCCAGCACACTCCATTATTCCCATCGTGGCCTCAAAAAACTCCCTGGCCATGTTGGATCGTGGATCTGTCAAGTCACGTGATACCATTATGTTCCCAAGTATGTTGAACACCGCCACGAACACAAATCTTGTGACAACAATATTCACACCTGCCCCATTCATTTCATGCACTTCTTTTTCTATCCATTGAATCATGTCATTTACGCATTTTTCCCTAATTGACGAAGTCTCCGTAATCTTTTTGTTCACAAACATTTCGACTGTGCCTAGCCGTCTTAGAAAGCGCCAGGTGGTGCTGTATAGAGAGACAGCTATAGCAACCTTGTTGTAACCATGTGACTGCAGGGCTTCAGTATCACAACGATCAGCGAAGGCAAGATCATGGATTTTGAACAATTCTCTGGCGGACTCGGCATTTTGAACCACCAAGGTGTTAACAGAGCCTAGCTTTAACCAAACAATAGGCCCGTATTGTTGTTGAATTCTGGCTAATGTTCTATGGGGTAGGCTTCCGAGATTGAACATGTTGCCGAAAATTGGCCATCCCGGTGGCCCCGGAGGTAGCCGATTAGTGCCGGATTTCCTCCAGCAATAGAGTAGTAGTAAGGGCAGTGAGAATATGAAAACAGACAAGGAAAGGAAGCTCCAAGTCCACTCCATATTCCTATAATTTTGGGAAATATCATTGCTGTGTATATTTATAATAAAAATCTACAATATAAGTTGTATTACTATTAGTCGGCCAAATACTCAAATAGGCATGTCAGGTCCGACCTTGTGATTTTCAGTACCCAAATTAGCCGCGATGTGGCGTATAAGACAGACTAAGATCCATGTTAATCTACTAATACTGTAACTAACTTGACATTATGCTACCGTCAGCTATAAACTAACAATGTTGCACTTGCAGAGCTACTACTGAAAAAAGACTTGATTTTGAACGTTCAAAATTAACTTTTGGTGCGACTTATAAGTTAGTACCTAAACTAGAAAAAAATAATAAATTAATGTTTATACTAGAAAAAAATTACTCCCTCCGTCCCATAGTTATAGGCTGATTTTCCATTTTGAGATGTTCCAATATATAGGCTATTTACTATTTATAAAATTTAGTTGGTTCATTGTCTTATTTTTATACCCTTATAATAAATATTCAACCATTACTCTTTTTTTGAAGAAAAAACATTCAATGTCATTATTTTTATAACCACATTTAATGATGTTGTATTCTCTTTGGTTAAAGTTCTATGGTTATGGACTATAACACGTCAATCAATGAAGTTGAGAGTTCCAATGTGATAAGTAAGGAATAATTAACTTATTCATTAATTCCATATTAAAGGGTATATGTGGAAAATTATGTTAAAAATTGTCACTTAAACTAATTTTCTTAAATTATGTGCCAAAATAAATCAGCCTATAAATATGGGACGGAGGGAATATAAGTTAGTTATTGTACTTGAATATTTATGTAAAATCGTTAAATTTGACAAACGGAACATGACGAAAAAGTCTTGGTAGGCTAACGATAATGACATTTATATCTAGGACCCATCAGAAGTCGAAATTAGAGAGATAGTTTGGACTTCGAGCCCCAAGCGCCACATGTGTGTAGGGGCGTTGACCTACATGGACAGGTTGACGTGGCGAAATAGCTTGAAACTTGGATCCACTTACCAGCTGAGCAAACAAACCTAGCTTTTATAATTTTGGAAGGAATAATATTTATAACTGAACAAATCATTTCTCTCAAATTAAAACAGATCCCCTTTCCTTAGATATGTTATGTACATAATAATAATAATAATAATAATAATAATAATAACAACAATTCAGTGGTCGACTTTACATTTTACCATTTCTATTTTTGGGTGACGTCATCTGTGCATAATTCAGATAAAATCTACCCTACCAGTTGAATTAGTTGGGGAACAGGCATATCCAGCACCGATCTTCCTGACTTTTCCATGTGAAAAATTCATCGCCTCTATTTTGAGAAAATATATATATCTATACACTCCATCATCCGTTTTAAAATTGAAGATCCATAAAACGATGACATTAAAAAATTGTTTCTCTCTTTTTTCAAAACCCAGTGAAAAGGAAAATGTATCTTGAATTTTGGAATGGTGGGAGTATAATAATGTAATACCCGAAAAAAATATATATATTAAATAATAATAATAAAATTATTTATTTGGTTTTAAAATATATTAAATGGACTTTGTTTTATTTGGCCCAAATTGTATTTAATTTGTGTGACTTATAATAAGTAAGTCATTACATTAATTTGGACTTTTATACTAATTGGGTCTATTTTGTATTTGGGTAATAGTAAAATCCTATTATAATTAGGAGAGTTAGTAAAACAAAATAATAATAAATAAGTAAAACCTAATCTAACCCGCAAACTCTTTATACGAATTGGGGAAAAGAGAAGCAATAGCAAAAGTCGACAGTGGATCGGAGAACAGAAAAAGAAAAGGAAGAGCAATTAACCAAGGTAATTCTTTGTTCATGTGTTATGTAGATATAATGATTAAAAAGTGAAGTGTCATAGTGATTAAAAAGTGATTTCTAGCTTCAATGATGGCATATATATATATATATATATATATATATATATATATATATATTATATATTTCTTTTATAATCATTTGGTCATAAAATTCATAATCGGAGTTGTAAATTAATTGGAGTTATGTATATTAATTTGAATTAATTAATTTTGTGGACATAGTTATAAAAATTTTGATAATAAATTTAATAGTATTATGTTATTAATTATTGGATTGTAATAAAATCTTATTAATTTTTTAAATCGGACGGAGGTAATTTAAAGAGTTATATTTGGAATATAAATTTTGGAGTATTAGTAATTGATAAAAGGCGATGATTAAAGGCATATTAAATAGATTATGAATTATTTTAGAATTATTAGTTTGAATTATTTTTAATTTGAGGTGAATATGTTTAGGTGGTGAATAACGTTTCGTATTTGATATCGTTGGCATTTGAGGGTAAGATCTTGTGGAGTGTGCAATAAATGGTTTGGAAGTATCAGGTACGGATTCCGTACTCTTTCTGCGATACTCTTGTTAAATTTGATTTGTTCGTTTTGTCGCTTGTTCGAATTTCGTTATTATTTCACATAATTGTTTCTTGTGAAATAAGTATATTAGTTTCATTTTGGAGTTGATTCATATAACTCGCATTTGTACTCTTTGAATGAGGTTATCATGTCTAATATTTATTTTGATAATTATAGAGCGGTACATGTTGCTACCTTCTTTTTGAAACCTTGTGATTATAATTTGATTTGGTTCAACATGTACATATAGAACCCTTTTGTTGGTATTTTGTCGCATGTGTTGTGACATGATATTTTTGTTAGAATATACCGTAGGGTATACCTGAGCTATAACCACCTGTGGGGGTACCACAGGCATGTCGTCTTGGCACGAGAGGCATGACACTCTCCGTGGCGGTGTGATTAGTCCACGGCGTCTCCGTTTTGGGCTCCGGAGTAAGTGGGCCATTTGGTGTTTTGTTGTGGGAGGCGTATGGGTTAACCCTAGATTTTTGTTTTGCGGATTGGTGATGTTGTGCCAAACACACCTATCCGATTTGTATACATTGGATTCGCGGTCCAATGTGTGATTTTCCTGTGTGACATTATTTTGACTTGCCTGTGTGGCATTATTTTGATGTGCATGTATGGCATTGTTTTGACTTGCCTGTGTGGCATTATTTGACTTGCCTGTGTGGCAATATTTTGACTTGCCTGTGTGGCATTGTTTTGACTTGTCTGTGTGACAAGATATATTTCTGAGCTCATTCGGTATGAAATAACTCCAGCCGTTTGTTTCAGCCTATTATTTTATTGGATTAGTTTTGTTGGTTTTTGTTCAGTTCAAGTCATTGAGTTAGTTACTTCAGTTCGCTATTTCTTTATTCTTTTATTGGTTTCGTCAATTATGTTGATTCATATATATTCCATTCAGATCCTTGGATATTATATTTTCGTTCGTACTTGCACTTGAGGCTTGTTCAGTAATTTGTCTCAATTGTTTTCGTATATCTGCTGTATATCTTTTGTATATCTGTATCCGTACTGGGCAATTGGCTCATGCTGTGTTTTTCTTCCGGCAGGTTTGCAGGGGTGATTCAGGGCTAGTGTGATGAGAGTTTTGCCTTTGACCAGTTAGGTTGATTCAAATTTTAACTTTTGATTATTTTGACTCAGTTTAGAGAATTGTACTTATTACTTTATTGATGGATCACCATTATTATTTATTTTGAGGTTTGTTGTGCTTTGCACGTGACCTCCCTTTCCTTTTCGGGAAGGGGTTGTTACAGAGATGGTATCAGAGCTTAGGTTCTTTCTTGTAGAAAATCTATTTAGGTTTGACCTGTAAGTTGTGGGTAAATCACTGGGTAGACGTACGAGTTTGATTTGATTTTGTTCTCTGTTTGGTAGGTCTTGATTTTAACCGAGTGTTTTTAGCTCTTTAAGTTGTAGTTGATTTGAGAAAGGCGAGATAATTTGTTAAGATTATTATTGTTATGCGTTGGAGCAATAATATTAGTTAAGGATTGTGATTGGATATCATTAAGGAGAATAAATATGTGATTGTGTTTGTGATTGAATATTTTGTACAGTTAAGAAAGGATTATATGATTGTGATGTTAGTATTTGTATAAACGAGTTTTTGATTTTGGGAAATTATTTGTTAGAGTTGTTTTTGGTGACAAATTATTATGATCTTAGAATTGAGGATTTGATTTTGATGATGATTTTGTTTATGTTAAGCTTGTGGATAATTTGAGGTATGTGTATTGATGGATTACTATGATCAAGTGAAAATTATTAAGTATAGATGGTTTCTTGTAATTTGAGTGGTTGATATTCGAGGTAATTAGTTTAATCATTTGAAGTTAATGATCAATTTTGTTGCTATTTTTTTTTAGAAAGATATTGGAGTCATGTCCTATGAAGTTTCTTTGTGATAGTAAAATGAGATTTTGAAATTCGTTGAGTTAAGGTTTGTACTACGAGAATGATTGATTTATTGAATGATTAGATGTAATAAGTGATGAATTCAATATATTTTAAGAGATTTTAGAAGTTATAGTTTGCTTATTCAGATAGTAGAATATATGATTTGGAGTTTGGTATGGTGATGGAGAGATCTTAGTAGTAGTATATTTTTGGTGTAATAATATTTAAGAACTAATTTGATTGGAGGTTATGATATTTTGAAATTCTTGAGGACTTAGTGAGAGTTGGTGATATAATTTAAGTTGTTTTGTTTATCTGATGTTTTAAGAGTTTTGTATGAATTTATGTAAAATTAAATAAAAATAATTTGTTAAATCTTTGTCATGTGTGGAGCATAAACGTTTTACGAATTAAAAAATTATTTTAAATATTTTGGGTATTCGTATCGTATTTAGATGAAGAGAAATTTTGTGCTTTCGAATTATGTTCTGAAGAGTACATACGTTTGCAAGAATGAAACTCAAAGATACTAGCGACGGACAGCACCAATCGTGGAGCATGTGATCTAATTTGATGCAACGCGAAGAACCTTACCAAGGCTTGACACGATAGCTGACAAATCTTTTACAAGTATATGAATAATTACGTGGACCGATGACTTATCCGCGTTGATCGTTATAAATAGCGGCGCTACGTCGTAACTAAATTATTTTTGTATCTTATTTGAATTCCGAGGACGGAATTATTTTTAAGGGATAACAAATGTAATAACCTATTTTTTTTATAATTAGATATTAATTGATTTTATTTTATACAATTGTGTTTAAATTGGAAAAGGTAAATGATTTTGTTTCCTTCTTTTCTTCCTTGTTTTGTTTGGAAAATTAAATTCTTTTAATAGATAATTAAATAACTGATTAAATTAAAATTGAGGAAGATAATTCCTTTTGTTAAAGTCTTGTGGTAAAATTATTTGGAGCGAAAAGCTACTTGGGAGATAGAGGAATCTATTCGAGCGGAGTATCCGCATATTTTGATAATTAGGTACGTTCATTCTTTTGATTCCGGGGACGGAATCCTTTTTAAGGGGTAGGTGATGTAATACCCGAAAAAAATATATATATTAAATAATAATAATAAAATTATTTATTTAGTTTTAAAATATATTAAATGGACTTTGTTTTATTTGGCCCAAATTGTATTTAATTTGTGTGACTTATAATAAGTAAGTGATTACATTAATTTGGACTTTTATACTAATTGGGTCTATTTTGTATTTGGGTAATAGTAAAATCCTATTATAATTAGGAGAGTTAGTAAAACAAAATAATAATAAATAAGTAAAACCTAATGTAACCCGCAAACTCTTTATACGAATTGGGGAAAAGAGAAGCAATAGCAAAAGTCGACAGTGGATCGGAGAACAGAAAAAGAAAAGGAAGAGCAATTAACCAAGGTAATTCTTTGTTCATGTGTTATGTAGATATAATGATTAAAAAGTGAAGTGTCATAGTGATTAAAAAGTGCTTTCTAGCTTCAATGATGGCATATATATATATATATATATATATATATATTATATATTTCTTTTATAATCATTTGGTCATAAAATTCATAATCGGAGTTGTAAATTAATTGGAGTTATGTATATTAATTTGAATTAATTAATTTTGTGGACATAGTTATAAAAATTTTGATAATAAATTTAATAGTATTATGTTATTAATTATTGGATTGTAATAAAATCTTATTAATTTTTTAAATCGGACGGAGGTAATTTAAAGAGTTATATTTGGAATATAAATTTTGGAGTATTAGTAATTGATAAAAGGCGATGATTAAAGGCATATTAAATAGATTATGAATTATTTTAGAATTATTAGTTTGAATTATTTTTAATTTGAGGTGAATATGTTTAGGTGGTGAATAACGTTTCGTATTTGATATCGTTGACATTTGAGGGTAAGATCTTGTGGAGTGTGCAATAAATGGTTTGGAAGTATCAGGTACGGATTCCGTACTCTTTCTGCGATACTCTTGTTAAATTTGATTTGTTCGTTTTGTCGCTTGTTCGAATTTCGTTATTATTTCACATAATTGTTTCTTGTGAAATAAGTATATTAGTTTCATTTTGGAGTTGATTCATATAACTCGCATTTGTACTCTTTGAATGAGGTTATCATGTCTAATATTTATTTTGATAATTATAGAGCGGTACATGTTGCTACCTTCTTTTTGAAACCTTGTGATTATAATTTGATTTGGTTCAACATGTACATATAGAACCCTTTTGTTGGTATTTTGTCGCATGTGTTGTGACATGATATTTTTGTTAGAATATACCGTAGGGTATACCTGAGCTATAACCACCTGTGGGGGTACCACAGGCATGTCGTCTTGGCACGAGAGGCATGACACTCTCCGTGGCGGTGTGATTAGTCCACGGCGTCTCCGTTTTGGGCTCCGGAGTAAGTGGGCCATTTGGTGTTTTGTTGTGGGAGGCGTATGGGTTAACCCTAGATTTTTGTTTTGCGGATTGGTGATGTTGTGCCAAACACACCTATCCGATTTGTATACATTGGATTTGCGGTCCAATGTGTGATTTTCCTGTGTGACATTATTTTGACTTGTCTGTGTGGCATTATTTTGATGTGCATGTATGGCATTGTTTTGACTTGCCTGTGTGGCAATATTTTGACTTGCCTGTGTGGCATTGTTTTGACTTGTCTGTGTGGCATTGTTTTGACTTGTCTGTGTGACAAGATATATTTCTGAGCTCATTCGGTATGAAATAACTCCAGCCGTTTGTTTCAGCCTATTATTTTATTGGATTAGTTTTGTTGGTTTTTGTTCAGTTCAAGTCATTGAGTTAGTTACTTCAGTTCGCTATTTCTTTATTTTTTTATTGGTTTCGTCAATTACGTTGATTCATATATATTCCATTCAGATCCTTGGATATTATATTTTCGTTCGTACTTGCACTTGAGGCTTGTTCAGTAATTTGTCTCAACTGTTTTCGTATATCTGCTGTATATCTTTTGTATATCTGTATCCGTACTGGGCAATTGGCTCATGCTGTGTTTTTCTTCCGGCAGGTTTGCAGGGGTGATTCAGGGCTAGTGTGATGAGAGTTTTGCCTTTGACCAGTTAGGTTGATTCAAATTTTAAGTTTTGATTATTTTGACTCAGTTTAGAGAATTGTACTTATTACTTTATTGATGGATCACCATTATTATTTATTTTGAGGTTTGTTGTGCTTTGCACGTGACCTCCCTTTTCTTTTCGGGAAGGGGGTTGTTACAAATAAGATGGTCTAATTTTACTTAAAATCCAAGCTAATCTAGCTACTAACATTGTAACTGACTCGACACTAGGCAATATTGCACTTGCATATATAGCTACATTTGCACAGCAACCAGATTGACTCTGAGCTTGGCTAACTGTGACTGCGACTTTGAGCTTTATTATCATTAACAGTTGACACCCCCTCAAGTTTGCAGGTAAAATATGTTTCACTGTCTCAACTTGGGCAAAAGATGATTAAGATGAGTACAGGTTAATTTTAGCTTTGGTAAATATATCCACAAGTTGTTCTTACTTCTTTAGTAGGAAGATGAAATATGCAAAATAAAACCTAGCTATGGTTGTCATGGTGAAGAGGAATAATGCTGCGTTTGGATCGAAGGAATGGAATGGAGATCGGAATGATTCATTCCATTCTAGTTAGAATGAGTTATTCTACACTCTCCCTCCTCCAAGACTCTCATGACTCAATGATAAAAAAACTACTCATAAGACTTTGAGCATGAAATCTTGGACAAAAATATTAAATTTCAGTCAAAAATAGCAAAAAAAATAATAATGATTCAATCCATTCCAATCGCAACCGAACACAATTTTATTCATTCCATATGAATGAGTCATTTCATCCCCACATTTATTACTTCAATCCAAACATAGCATAAGAATGAATACGAAATGCCAACGTGTTCAAGTCATGCTAGGAATCAAAGTGAGTTCACAGTATGTGTTAGCCATGTATGAATCATATCGCTTTCTCTTCTATTATTCTGTATTTGACTCGATCTTCTTTGTGATCTACTAGTTAGTACTATCAATTAATCGCGTTTAACTCCCTCCCTAAAAAAGCAAGATTGATGGCTATGTTGATTTGCTTAAGTTAATTAGGAAGATCATCATGAGAATAGCTTTGTTGTGGGCCTGTGGCTATATATATGTATTTCAATGTTTGTCATTATTGATAATTTTTTTTTCATTTTTATAAATGTTAGTTTTTCCATTCATTGATTAAAAAAAAAACACAGTCCGGTTGTTACAGCTCATCGTTATACGTATTTTCTGATAAATCCAACTCCGACAATATTAATGCTATGATAAAAACATTGATCAATATGGAAGTAGTACTACTTTATACTAATCAGTTGTGGGTGGGTGTCATTTCATTTGTCAATACCAGCTGTTATATCTGTAAAGAAAACAAGACTGCTGATAATGATGGAAGATATCTAATGAAGGCTCATGTCTCCCTAATGCAGAGTCTTCATTTTCTCGCTGTTATCCCCAACTTCTCTTTCATATTTATTATTCCCATATTAACATGATTTTCAAGCTACCAATCAAATTCATTTAATAATTAGCAACTATTAGTAACATGATTGTCAAATCCCCAATTGAATTCATTTAGCAATGAACCGGGAACAAACAATGAGCAAATGGGATGACTTGCACATATATTACGTGCGCTAGAAATATATGCAAAGAAAGAACTAAACTATATACCTTTGAATTTGTAAGGCACTGGTATGGCCTTCAATGGCACTGCTTTTTTCAGGGTTATCCCCATCTTTTCACTCATATCCATATCCCCGGGGTCAATCCCATCCGCTAAAATCCAATCAAATAAGAACAAGATGGAGCCTAAAGCCAACGGAAGAATCCGAGAGACAAGCGGAACAGCAGGACACATTCTCCGACCAGAACCAAATGGTATGTACTCGAAATGGTGCCCTTTATAATCCACCATGTTTGGCTCCAAGAACCTCTCTGGCTTAAACTGTGACGGGTTTGTCCACGTGCTGGGGTCACGACCAATTGCCCACACATTTACTAGAATTTGTGTTTCTTTAGGAATATTATAGCCTAGCATATTGCAAGAGTCCATGGCCATATGTGGGACTAGGAAAGGAAGTGGTGGGTGAAGCCTCAAAGTTTCTTTGATCACTGCTTTGAGGTATGGGAGATTATCAAAATCTCTCTCTTTGAGTTTCATATTTGGACGGACGACACTTCTAAGCTCCATCTGAACTTTTTGTAGGGCTTTCGGGTTGTGGAGGAGCTCAGCCATTGCCCACTCTAATGTGCTCGTGGTCGTGTCAGTTCCGGCAGTAAACATCTCCCGAGGTCATAAAAGTTCTATCAGTTGAGTAAAAAGTACTATATATTTGAGATTGTAGGAAGTACTATTTGAAATTAAACTATTGAATGAGAATTTCGACAGTGTTTTTGTACGTGATTAATGTGCAAGCAACAAATCAAGCACAAAAATTAAGAGAGGGTACCTACAAACACAATTATATTGATTGTGGTGGAAGAGAATTGAGGAGGTCCTTCAATACCATCACCACGATACTCCAATAGAACATCCAAGTAGTCCTTTCTGCTCTTCTCTTTACCATGAAATAATTCATTATTCTCCTCCAACCTCTCTTTCAAAAACCCTCCGGCAATATCAAATGCTCTGTTCACATGAAACTGTGTCTTTCTCCTAATTCCTTGTGGATCAAGCCATTTTAACAAGGGCAAGAAATCCGCAACATTAGGCTTCCCAGCAAACTCCATCACTTTCCCTGCATGGTAAAAGAACTTGGCCCCTTTCTCCGATTTCGGATCCAAAAGATCCCTCGAAAACATTATATTACCAACCAAATTAAAAGTCATCAAAAAAAGAACCTTCTAATGTCAACGGCCTTGGTGCCCGAACCTCCAGCATCTTCAATGAATTGCACCATGCGGTCGATACACCGGCTACGTACTTCATGCATGGAATCAAGACGGGTAGTCGTGAAGAATTCCGTTGTGCTTAATCTCCTTAGCATGCGCCAGTGCGGACCATATTGAGCCGTTATGAGCGAGCCTTCGTTGCCAAAATTCCCTTTCATGGACTCGTATATTTTTCTGCCGGCGAGCACCACGTCATGGTTCCACGGTGGTCATTGAGCCTATGGATATAGTGAAGATGGTGCCATATTTTCGACCCAATTTGGCAAATGACTCGTGGGGTACTGCCCAACCAAATTGAAAAATGTTTCCGATCACCGGCCACCTCCTTGGTCCGGGTGGCAACTGTCGTACATCTGTAAGGCGAGGCTGGCGAGGTCTAGTCACTGTGGTCCATACAACCCACAGGAGTAAAGCTATAATCAGTGTCACCAGTACGCCTTCCATATTCTAGCGTACGTCTTTAATTTTGATTCGGACAGTAAAAATGAAAACAGATCAAATGTTAATCCTTGTATTTTCGAAATACAATTTAAAATTTTAGATTGAAAAAAATATTGTGATTAATAGTTTTTATTATAAACTATACAATTATAATAATTGTATTAACTAAAATTAAATAAACTTATATCAATTTGAAATTTAATATATCGCCATTAATTTGACCACAAAAGTCAAATTGTATCTTTAATCTTTAATTTTAAAATGAATGGAGTATTATATATAAAAGTAAAGTGAGAAATGTAAAAATTATATATATACAAGAAAAATATACTTTACTAGCCATAAATCATCAAAGATTATAGCAGTATGAATCTAATGCAGCATCAGCACAATTGAATTTAAGCAACAAAGTGCAAGGAATTATAGTATAGATATAATATAATAAATATATGTGTGTTTATAGTAGTGAAGATTATATATATATATATTCTCCTTAATTACTTTTCAAATGATAGGATCAATATTTTTGTTTTGAAGTTAATTTAAAATAATGTCAAACTCAAAATTGATATAAATTACTATAATTTTAGACTATACAGTTTTGAAAATGATAAACTATCCATATTTAAGTAATAAAAATTAAAAGATTTATTGCTTTTAATATTTAGTTGAATGAATCACTTCCATTTTGATTTAAAAATATCTTAAATCAATTTTAAAGAATCAAACTTAATCAATCTTATATTTTGAAACACGAGAAATATACAACTATGTATTATTGATCAAGTAAAGGAACCTTTCAAAGAGGTTGATCGCTTAACTATTTTACAATCACATTGGTTTCGCAACGTGAACTCGTGAAGATCCACCACCATAAACAAATATTTAAACATAGAAATTCAATTGTTTTAACAAATTTTGAAATCTTACAGTGAATATCTTCACTTTAACCAAAAGTAATTTGATAAAGAACCAGAAAATATAATTAAACTTGCTAGTAGTTATTTAGTTGATAATTGCATAGCCTTTTTGAGAACTGATCTAATTAATGAATCTTGGTGTTTGTTTACCTGCAGTGTGGTAAGGCAAGGCCTGCGTCTTCACCGTCTCTCCGTCGAGGTCTCCTTGAGCTATTTTCTTTCTTGTTGGATCGTCAAAAAATTAGTTTAAATAAGGAAAACATAAGAATGAAACAAACATTTATAAAAAAAAAGAAAGAAATTAGGGTATGTATGCATATGTATGTATGTATGTGTTAGTTTCCAATGAAAACACACACCTAAACCACGCCAAATATATAGTTAGTTTATATTAGGATCAGTAGTTGATAATTGTTTCTGTGTGTGTGTGTGTATATATATATATATATATATATATATATATATATATATATATATATATATATATATATATATATCTAATCGTGTATATATTCTTGAAGAATCTAAAGCGTACTTTTGCAAATGAAATTCTTCATGAAGTTAACTAACGAGCACCTAGTGCATGTGACCCAATAATGTTCATGCAGTTTGTTCATTTTAATGATGACAAGAACTGTATCTTTATTTTAATTTGTAACCACAAATCTAATTTTTTATGTACCCTTCTGTTTTTTGCCATGTGTTGTTTTCGAAACTTAATTAATATGTTTGTATTTGTCTTATTATTTTCTTAAGATAATATATATATATATTTAGGTATTTGATTGGATTATGAAGCTTTAATTAATATGACGAATAGACATAATTAATTGTTTTCTCTTTAAAAAATATTGCCATTTGTAAACATGGTACGTACGTAGTTAAAATGCATAGGGTGGCGGCACCAACTCACGGCCTGTGAGGACGTCTAACACCAAAGAAACATCTAAAATAATTAAGCTTAATGGACAACTTAATTAATTTGTGGCAAACGTGAAAAAAATAAGTAGTCGCAATATTCTCTTCTCAAGTCAAGTCCAATCACATTCAGCCGAATTATAATTGCGACACATACATAAAATAATAAAAATTAAAAAAAATTATATTTTAATTTATTATATCTTATCGTATATATTTTCACAGTCACAATTTAATTTTATCAAATATTTATCTTTCTCCTTCATTCACTTCCTCGGTCTCTCTTCGTCATTACATAACACTAGTCAAAAGAGCCGGCTAGGTGGCAACACCACGTACTCGCCTCCTTGACGATTGCTTAAACCAACTATTAGAAATGAAAATTCTCTCTCTCTCTCTCTCTATATATATATATATATATATATACGGAGAGGCTCTAAAGCGAATCTTAAAAAACGAACCAAAGACGAACCGTCGTCTTTGACGTTTATGGCGACGATTCGACCCGTCGCAAAAGACTACATGACTATGGCGACGGCTCGAACCGTCGCCATAGACACTAAAGACTAAAGACGACAGTTCGTCTTTGGTTCGTTCTTTAAGGTTCGCTTTAGAGACGGACCGATATATATATATATATATATATATACAACATAGTGAGATGCTTTAATGGAATATATAGTAACAATAAAATTATTTAAATACAATAATTACTTAATAAAATTAAATATGTTATGAATATTGTATATTTTATGAGTAAATTTTGACATACTAACAACTTATAAACAAACTCACAATGTACATATTAATTAATATCATAATTTATGGCAAACTTCTTGTCTTAATATCATCATCTAATGAGGTTCAATCCCCTGGAGTGATCTTCTAAACGGAAGTACATACAGTAGTTGATTGGAATCTAAAATCATTGAAAATTAGGCGCCAGCTGCAAAATGGCTACCTATTGTATAACGCAGCCGTTCAATTTATCTTTTATAAGTTGAAATATTGAATATCATATTTGGTAGTACTAAATTTGTATTATGAATTATAATCCTAAGATAACATAATATATATATATATCCTTTAAACTTGGCACCTCTCTCCTACCTAGTGCTATATATATAATATCTTATAAGTCAAATTAGGATTAAGAATTTAAAGACATGAATAGTCTTAATTATTTTTTAATCACTCCATTTATAAAGTCTTTCAAAATAAATTCATATTTATATTTTAAAAAGATGATTTTTTTAAGATTACTAATCCGAAACATATAATTTATATAAATTAACAAAATAATTTAGAATTTTATGCAACGTGAGATAAATATCGCATGTTTAGGAATAAACAAAAGGAATTGCATTATAGTGACCTGGCTCGATTTACTTAACTTGCTACTCGAAAAATGTCTTAATTTGGTCCATCACAAGTTAACACAAAATTATGATTTGTTGGTATTTTGATAGGATGTGTTAATATTTTATTAATAATTACTATGTTCTATTCACATATTTTGATCTAAATATTCAGTTAAAATATCATAATCATTTAAATATGTATGAGCATTAAACATATTACATCACAAGGGACTTGAACAATGTATTTGTCAAGTCATATGATAAGATAAGGGATAACTCTTGCCGGACAGGGAAATGGGACAGGTTTAATTTTTTTTTTTTTTTTTTTTTTTTTTGCAAACTCTTAAAAAATGTATAGTATTTATTTCAACAGAAATTTTTACAAAATATAGTGTTTTAGGTGTAATTTGGATATATATACAAAAACAGGGTTGTACAGACTGTACAACCCTGTTTTTGTATATGTATCCAAATTACACCTAAAACACTATATTTTGTAAAAATTTCTGTTGAAATAAATACTATACATTTTTTAAGAGTTGCAACAAAAAAAAAATTAAAAAACCTGTCCAATTTTCCTGTCAAACGCCTGTCCGCGTAGCATTACTCTAAGATAAGTGACCAATTTTATTTATTTTTAAATAATATATATTGTGAATAGTGAAGTTACGCCAACTTTTTATTTTTTAATTATTATTAGAGTTGACTCATTTGAGAGTCCTTCTACATGGACATGTTTATTAGATATTTTCAATTTTTTTTGCTTGACTCTCAAAAAATGTATAATATTTATTTCAACATGAATTTTTACAAAATATAATGTTTTAAGTATAATTTGGATACATATACAAAAACAGAGTTATACAGACTATACAACCCTGTGTTTATAAATGTATCCAAAGTATACATAAAATATTATATTTTGTAAAAATTTCAGTTGAAATAAATACTATACATTTTTTGAGAATTACAAGCAAAAAAAAAATAGAAATATCCAATAATTCGGTCCACTATTCCGGTCTTCCTAGACTTATTCCTCATTTGAACAGTTGCACCAATTTTATGAATTAATACATTTTATTATTTAACAATTGTAATTACACATAAATTTATTTAATACGTAGTGGACTGAAATTTATTTTTTCTATCCGGTTAATAGAAACCTTACAAATAAAAATATTGGACAAAGTTTTCCATATATTTTTAAGGGTCCTTTATAATAATATACAATATTTAGAAAGTAATTACACTATTAGTGCACTCATAAAATATTTACACAATTAATACATTTTTTATATTTATTTACAATTGAAAGTCCAATAATAATCTAAAAGGGGGGTTGAATAGATTATTACAGATAAAAAAATTATTTTAGGCCTTTTTGATTTTTTGGATAATTAATTTGCAGTGTTAGAAATTAATATGCAAGACAGTAAAAATTCAATCACACAATGCACAGAGATTTATCTGGTTCACAACATACATCCCGGGTATGCTGCTACGTCCAGTCTCAAGCTCCTCTCCAGAACTTGAAATCTTATTACTATCAGTAATAAATACTCCTTCAACAGGCGGAGAAACCTTTACAAAGTTTTATAGTCAAACTTTCAACTGTTCCCAACTAATCTATCTTGGACAGCAAGCTCCCCGCTCCCTCCTCAAGATTAGTTGTATCTTCTTATGAGTTCAGTTCTATTCTATGATCTGATCTTGAAACAACAGCCTCTTCCGCACCTCACAAGTACGCTAGAGACCCAACTTCCCGCTGACCTCTCTAAGACTCTGGTCTTGGTCGAAGAATTACTCGTCTTTCTCACAGGTACATAAAATAAACTAACTCTGACCTTTTCTCTTTTTACAAATGATTTTACAATAATATGCTTCTCAAATAAGCAGATAAGAATTTAGTACAGATGGATGCTTCTTAAATAAGCAGATATAGAATTTAGTACATATGGATGCTTCTTAAATAAGCAGATATAATTTAGTACAGATTAATGCTTCTCAAATAAGCAGGTATCAATTAAAGATCAAATATATTTATAAAAATTCAAAGACTTTTATACTTAAGAAAATATGCTTCTTTGTAAGTAGATAGTAATTTTGTGCTTTGATCAATAGTGCTTCTGTGCAAGCAAATATGTAAATTATGCACTGTTATAAAAAATTTAAATAACTTTTATATTTTGTGTGAAAAGATGCTTCTTGAATAAGCAAATAAGTCAATTTTAACTTTTACTCAAAAATGCTTCTGTTTAAGCAGATATGTAATTTAATGCAAATTTATAAAGAAATATTTATTCTTTATGGAGTGAAGAAAAATCACTTTAAGTTTAAACAACTTTTTAGAGTGAAAGTGCTTCTGAGTAAGCAAATAAGTTGTTTTAAGCTTTGAATCAAATATGCTTTTATTTAAGCAGATATATTCACTTAAGTTTGTGAAATAAAAGTTTAAATAACTTTTTTATAATGCAACAAGTATTTTATGAATAAATAAATTTATGATCAAATACTTGTGATGGCAGATATCAAGTATAATATATAAATCAATTAAGCAATACTTGATATAACAAATATTATTGTTTAACTCAAAAAATATATAAGAATATTTTATCTATTATGTGAACTTTTATAAATAATGTCACTTAGTATTATAAGGAATCGTACGGTTCGAATTCCTCTTGGTAGAGGTGTATCTCCGTAGCCTTGCGGCGTCTAAGTACGATAAAATTTATATTTTCATAATTGATATTTATATAAATATTTTCAATAGATCACTACGATTCTCAAATCCGGTTCGGATGACTACTCTTTTTAGAGCAGTATCTCAGTGTTGTTTTGAGCTATCAAGTGTCGAATCTATTTTACGATATTTATATAAATAATATCAATAAAAGGTTACTGAAGACTATAAGGAATCGTACGGTCGGATTCCTCTCTGTAGAGGTTTATCTCCGTAGCCTTGCGGCGCCCAAGTATCCTTTTATTTGATAAATAGATGAAATATAGATATATAGAATTGTGTAGAGCAATTTATATTCGTATATCTATAAATATAAATAAGCAAGAGATAATTTAAATAAATAAATCAAATAACTTATCTCAATATGCTTAGACCAATTTCCTCTTCTCAAATAATCAGAACTTTTGTAAGAAGAGATATAAAAAGCTTTTTCAGAGAGAGAGTATGTGGGAGAGAAAATAAGCTTTTCTTTGTAAGTGAATTGGCAAAATGAAAAGGAAAGAAATGCCTCCTATTTATAGATTTTTGAAGTTAGTGGCAAACTGATAATTTTGAAAATCTGATTCTAAGATCAATGACTAGGATTGCTTGGATTTAAAATGAATGGTTCGGATAAAAAGAGAAGACACAGATTGCCAAATGTTCAGTCTTCAATTTTTCGCCTGGGCCGAAATCAACCAACATATCATTTATTGTTTAAAATGAATTCGATCAAAGTGGAAGAAATGAGCAGCTGACCATGTATATACTATATGACAGCACATGCATTCAATTAGTATATATTATTATATTATAAGGCATGCATGCATATTAGTACATATATAAATATAGTACATGCATTTGTTCATATATATATATATATATATATACTAGCTGGGTCTCGTGCCTCCGGCACTGTATGGATAATATGATTTATCTCATACTTTGAACGACCAAAATAATTTATTGAGTGAGCGGAAAATTTAAAGTCATTTGTATTTTATTAAATTATTATTAGATTATTAGATAGATAGATGTATTTTATTAGATAGATGTATGAACGGTGGGATTTATCTCAAACTTTGGACGGCTCAGATGATTTATTGAGTGAGCGAGAAATTCAAAATCATTTGTATTTTATTAGATATATATATATATATTTATATATATATTTACAAGATTAAGACTAATATATATATATATATATATATACAACACACACGCGCGTAATATATATAATGTATATTAAATAAACACACATTTAATGTATATATACAATATGTTATAAATGCATGCATTTATAACCTATATTATATTAATGCATATAATATATATATATATATATATATATATATATATATATATATATATATAGAACACGGATCCAGTCCGGGAGTTCGGACTGGATCAAAATGCGGACCAAATTTTTTTTTCTTTTTTTTGCTTTTTTTTTTGAAACAACTAAAAAAAAAAAAAATTTATGGAACTGAAATTTTTCCATAATACAGTGTTTTGGGGGTGTTTTTAATACCTATACCAACCAATGTATGTACAGTCTGCCCAGACTGTACAGACATGTTTTGTTATAGGCATCCAAATCACGCCCAAAACACTGTATAATGTAAAAATTTCAGTTCCATAATTTTTTTTTTTTAGTTGTTTCAAAAAAAAAAAGCAAAAAAAAAAAAAAGTCCAGATTTTAACAAAATTCGGGAGTCCGGACCTGATCCGGACTCTATATATATATATATATATATATATATATATATATATATATATATATATTGGGACGCCCCCAAAATAGGTATACATCACTCATTTTGAGTTGTCAATACATGGTACAGAAACAACTACACTTTTATTATTACAATAGTAAAACTGTGAGTTTGAATACAAATATTATCTTCTAGACAATATCTATACCCAAATAAATCCTCATCATATTTATTGATACATTATTTTATAAAAATGGTGAGAACTACTAAACAACTCTCTCTATAACCATCATTCTATACCCCGATTCGTACTCGCTACATTCTCGCCTCCTGAGAAGAAAAATAGAACAAAAAGGAAAAGGGTGAGCTCAACTAGCCCAGTAAAGAATATTATGACTAAGATAATATACAACAAATTATCATTAGTATTCAACAGGGAAAAATCTAATAGAATACAATAGACAACAAGTTTTAAATCAATATTCGCAGCGGAAATAATAATTCATTAGAAGAGTTAAGTAGAGAATGCAAACTACTATCTTCTATGTATGAATTTAAAAGTTCATCGTCTATCTTTTATCCTTGTAACATCAATCAATATATATCTGGAATCAAATATTCATCTTTGCACTACAGGCCAAAGATATTCATCAGTTGGTCATGTTCATCTAAACACTTGTTCATCTTTGCACTACGAGCCAAAGATATTCATCAGAAATCATTCATCTTTGTACTACAGGCCAAAGATATTCAATAATATCATCATTTAAGACTGAGGATGATGAAAAATATTTTTAAAGAAACGAATCCAGTGAAACAAAATGGCAAGGATTAAGGATTAAGGATTCGTACTTTGTTTTAATCATGTCCAAAAATACCTCAAAAATAATTATAATGGTGTAAAATTCAAGAATGATCAATACATGGATACAATCAAAGCTAGTATCCACAATAGATATTTTAAACGAAAAGGAAAATTTTTATTTTTCGATGAATAGTGTCGTATTCGTGAATAATGTCGTATACGTGAATAGTGCCGTATACGTGAATAGTAACTCTGACACAAAAAGTTCTAAATTTGATTAAAAGTTCAGATCAATACTTCGGCATAATGATATTACAAGAAATAATATCATTTTTTTAAAAAATAATATCCCTTACCTCGAAAGACAGTACTTCTAGTTGAAACACCGGATATAGGTTATGACTTGAACTTGCACCGTATAGCAATACTCACAGTATACTCAAAATACTCACAAGAATACGCTCGATAATATAAAGAGAGAAAACTTCAGTTTCTGGTGTGATTTTCAATTCTAACATAAGCACCCTATTTATAGGAAAATGCTTAGAACACCAAAGTAGAAAATTTAATAAAAATATTAATATTTATTAAATAATCATACGCATCATTTGAATCCTCATTTCAGCACATTTACCTTAGCCCACCCAACTCACAAAACTTTTAAAAAACATTTTTCTAATTTAAAATAATTTAAACTTCCAAAAAGCAATTATTTCGGAATTTCGGAACTTCAATAATTCATAAAAATAGTCCATTTATCAGAAAATTCAAATCTCGCGACTTTTTATAGGAAATTCAATTCTCTACAACTTTGCAGAAAAAAGTTTATCCAAATTCCAAACAGAAATTGACCGAAATTCACAAACATACGATTTTACAGGCTATAATCAAATTTTGGTCAATAATTGTGTCCACCAACACACAAAATATGTGTTAAATATTTAATGTCACAAAAATACTCTTCCTCCACATATACTCATATATCCCACATTCATTATAAAAATATCACCGTTAATATATTATTAAAATAATATATTTAAATGAATTATTTTATCAAAAAAAGATAAAATATTAATTTTCAACAATTGTCACATTAAAAATTTTCTCCATCTATATCCACATAAAATCAATATTTTTCTCATCACATGAATCAATAATTAATTATTCACAAATAATATTACAGAATCACAATATTGACAACCAGGCAGTTCCCAGGAAAGAGGGGGCTTTCCAATAAGAATTTTTCCTTACTGGCGCGCAATTAGGTGACCAAACCTCTCCTTAGACAGAACTTTCTAGACATTGCCAATAATGTTATCTAATAATATTATTCAGATAATATGAATTATTGCTTCGATAATGAAAAATACTGTGTAATGACAATTATTGAAACAACAGCAATATAAAATATCAACGCAACAATTATTGAATCAATAAAATAAAATACCGAATAGTAATTACTGTAACCATTATTGAGTAGTGCCTTCTTACGTACGAATCAATAATTGGTGCAATACCGTGTGCTACTGTATTTTAACCACCGAGTATTTTAACAGTATTAACGGTAACAACTACGCCGTTATTTTTAAACAACTTATATTTGTCGTTTTTTTCATCCAATCGTTTTTCGTTATGGGGCCCACACATGGTTGCGCCGTCGTACGAATATTCCCCCACAGTACGAATATTCCACGACCAAACGAATATTCCCCGACAACAATGAATATTTTATAACCACTTGCTTATTTTAAAATATTTGCGTATTTTACCCATAACTATCCACATTAATTAAATCAACCCTTACTATTCAAAATAATAATTAGAGAAAATTAAATTTTATTTATTAATTATTTGGGGTCTTACATATATATATATATATATATATTTATATATAAGTTATACACACACATGCACGATTTTATCCAAAAAATTGTCATTTGGTTTTTGACAAAAATAATTTGCCAGCTTATATTATACACGGTTTTCAACACGGTAAAAAAATGTCCCAATATATATGACTAGCTGGGTCCCGTGCCTCCGGCACTGTATGGACAGTGAGATTTATCTCAAACTTTGAACGGCCCAGATTATTTATTGAATGAGCGAAAAATTCAAATCCATTTGTATTTTATTAGATAGATTAGATAGATAGATAGATAGATAGATGTATGGACGGTGTGATTTATCCCAAACTTTAGACGGCCCAGATGATTTATTGAGTGAGCGAGAAATTCAAAATCATTTGTATTTTATTAGATAGATTTGTCATGCATGCACGATTTTTGGTAAAAAAGAATTGCCAACATGATTCATACATATATAGTAATGTAGTACTAATCTTAAGATATTAGATATATATATATATATATAATTTATATAAAGTAATAAAATAATTTTTGAGATAATTAAATAATAAAATTAATTTGAAAATAAATAGAAGATGCTCACCATTAACATGATTTAATCAACATTTCCATCTTCTTTCCAAATTCGATCAAACAAGTATTTGATAATCAACATATGACTTTTTGTCCCATAATACATGACCCAATTGATTTAACATTTTTAAACATCAAGATCAAGATAATCAATTAAATAAGTTTTAGAAAATATCTTTGGTCAAAGTAAATAAGATAAATAAAACATTTATAATATAAATCCTATGGAGAGGATTCTATCCTTTTAATTAATTAATTACTAATTATTGTTATCATCAAAATAAAACTAAAAGTTGGAGACCCAACAACAATATTAGTGCAATTATGATTCCTTAATTTAGGGAATTAGTATGCAATTAGGATTCAATTCATAATAATAAAGAAACCTAAAATCAAGGAGAAATAACTATCATAATTAATAATTCAAATTCAAATATCTTGGATCTAACAACAAATTCAAATTCAAAAATATTAATTAAAATTTAAATATTCAAAGTTTGGTGACGTCATCTTCCTCCTCCCCTTCGCCGGTCATCTTCCTTCTCTCCTTCGCCGCCGCTTCAACACCATGGATGCCGATCTCCTCATCCATTACGGTCACAGCTGCCATTGTGACGAAGGTTGATTTAGTCCAGAAATTAAAAAGAGAAAAAGATAAATTTTAATACAGTTGGTATCCAAATATTTATACAAAGGTAACCATTTTAGTTTTTGTGGGTAACCAAGAGAAATTTCAGTGCAGTTGGTAACCAAAACTTTCAAAGGTAACAATTTTAGTTTTTGTTGGTTACATTTGTATTAAGGTTTGACTACCAACTGCACTATGAAAGAAAATCTATTATAGATTTTTTTATAATTAATTAGTAATCCAATAAAACTGAATTGGTTACCTTTGTATTAAGGTTTGGCTACTAACTGCATTATAAAAAAAATTTATAATAATTTTTTTAATTAATTGGTAACCCAAAATCGCAGTAACTGTACTATGAAAAAATCGCAGGTAGAAGATGGCGTTAATGGTGGAGGAGGGCGGAGGATGGGGACTGTCTAGGTTAATAGTGGAGGATGGGGGGGGGGGGGGAGGGCGGAGGAGAAAGGGGTTAATGGTGGAGGAGGGCGGAGGATGACATTAACAAGTTGAGACTGTTAATGGTGGAGGAGGAGAAGACTGACAAAGACGAATGAAGCGTGATTTTTATTAAGGAAAGAGAATGTGTGCTATATAATTACTTATTAATTACTTAATTTAATAAGTAAATCAATATTAATCCCCTAAATTATGGAATCCTAATTGCATACTCATTCCTTAAATTAAGGAATTCTAATTGCACTAATATTGTAAATAAATATAAAAGTGTATTAATTGTGTAAATATTTTATGAGTGAACTATTGTTGTAATTATTTTTAAAAATATAATAGAACATGTAATTGTTCCTATTTTTAATTCTTTTCGGTCTATTTATAAACTCAAAAGCACAAGTATAATGAGACGGGCTCAAGGATCCAGTCAGAAGATAAATCAAACGACCCGGCCCTTTTTAATAAAGTACCCGGGCCCTGAATTTAACTCCTTCAAAGTTCAAACGCTTCTTAGTGAGAGCTACTGAGCTAGTGATCCCGACAATGGTGACAGAAAGGGGTCAGCTAGTATACAAAATCTACAGAGCTCTGAGCTACGGCCTATCGCCGTTGATACACATTCATCTCCGGTGGCGGAAACTCCGAGGCCTCGAACACCGCCTTCGTTGGCGCGAGCGTCTCGGCGTTCCTTCTCTACCTCGTCCTCCTGGTCCCCTATTTTGGTTCCACGCTGTTTCTTTAGGTATATTTATCTCTCATCCTATATATACATCATACATATAACATATCTTGTTATCAATATCTTAATATTCTTTATTTTGTTGATAGGTGAAGGAATGGCTGTGATTTCTGTAATCAAACGCTGTGTTCAGCGGAGACCTGATGCTACTGTTTTAATGACAACAACAACGCTGTCTGCATTGTAAGAAGAAATCAATCTCTTTCTATCTTCTCGTACTTCTCAATTTTGGCTTTATGGTGGTTTTGTATATTGATATTTTGTACTTTTTGTATTAGTCTTATAATTTTAATATATTGTCTATTTTATAATATTAGTGTTAACGCCAAGATCTTTTGCCACGTCCCAATCACGTAAGACGTCCTGATCCTGCACAGTAAACACGATGAACACCACAAGCTTGACGGCGGTTCCGTCGGGGGATAGCTCAGGCGTGAGAATTAGTATGTGTTCACAAGGTTAACAATGGAGGAATATAATGTCTAGTGTATTGAGAGATATAACAATGCTTGATTGTGTGTATGGGTGAGAGAATATGAATATATTGAATGGTATGAGAATGTACCTGTTGGAGAAAGCTTCCTTACCAAGATATACTGTCTCTGCCTGAATTACCGTGCCAACCACTACTGTCTGACACCTTCCTGACCTGATGGGTTATGACCACTGCATAGGGTTTATCTACTACTTTTGATCACTGTTTTATCCCGCCGGCCGACTATGATCCCATCCACATTAATGTATGGCAGGAACTTTAGTCAACTATAATGCTTTTTCATCATCACAAGTCAAAGATAATAGATATTAAAATGTCTAATGGGTCAGCCCACGGATTTGATCTGATACTATAAGGACTTAACAAAGAATATAAAGTAACTAGGCCCAATAATGACAACACCTAAAAGTGAAGACCCAATGGACTAACTGAATAAATAGGCCCAATCCATTCGGCCCAATAAGAGAAATATCATGACCCAACATTGCCCCCTAGTTTTTTATTAAACAGAATGTTTAATGAAAAACTATATGTGGTCCAAGATATTTTAATAAAGGCTTAGGCTAGGAGATAATAAAAGTATATGAGATAAAAGGAAGAATAAAAGGAAGCCCAACCCGGCAAGGCCCAATTTAACAGGTACATGAACCCGGAACCGGACCTTTACTATTCAAATTATGAATCATGACTATCATTTAATGAGCCGGCCTTTGGGTAACGTGTAACCGCCAGTACAAAAGGCAACTTTACCAATTTTGACAATTTTACCTGTTCGTTTGAAATTTGAGCGCCTTCTGAACTTTCTTCTCCTCTGCACTTCCTTCTTCCTTCTGAAAACCGTCAACAATGGCCTCTCAGATTCCTGATTCGAGCTCTCCCATACTTGTTACTCCATTAACCGTCGTTCCACCGAGCTCTGTAAGTGCTCGCGAAGGGTCATCTCACTCGGACCCAAAGGGAAAGAAATCTGATAAAAACCCTCCTCCAAAGAATCTCAAAACTACCTCTGAATACTACAGGAGCACTGAGCGGTTCTCGCATGCCAATACTGCCTCCAAAATGACTGAGTCTGAACTACAAAAGATACGATCCAAGTACCACATTCCGGATACCCATGCGATTAGGGTTCCCCGATCCGGAGAGAAGATGTATCAACGGCCAGAAGGTTGGACGGCCGTTCCGGTAACATTGATGGAAAAAGGGGTTCGTTTTCCTTTGCATGTTTTCATAGTGACCTTATTGGGATTCTTGGGGATAGGGTTCTCCCAATTGGTGCCGAACTCGTACATTCATATCTTAGCCTTCGTGGCATTCTGTCACGAATTAGGTGTAGAGCCCTCTTTGGATTTCTTCTTTACCATTTATAAGATAATCCAATCCAGAGAGAAGGGATTCAAGGCCCTCAGCAAACAAACCCCAAAATCTGGTGAAAAATTCGAGAGGCGTTCACTGGTAAACACCCCTTCGAGCAACAGGGGATGGCATGAGAAGTGGTTCTATGTCAAGGGTCCTGAAATATCTTCCCTCCCTGATTGGGCTACTGATGAGAAGATCTCTGCTGACTTCGGAGATATTTCCGAAGAAAGGGAAGCTGAAATGATGGAATTTTTTGATAATTTCCCCAAAGAGGAGTGGAAATACGGACTTCTCTCGAAACAATCATGGTTATATGACCATAAATGTAAGTATATGATCATTTTATAGGTATACGAATTTTTTGAAAATGCTTCTATAATATCGATTCTAACAGAATTGTTTTGGTTATGCAGTATCATTGATCAAACCGAGCTCTTTAGAGACAAAGGAGCTCGAAGATTTTTTGTCTGGAAGGCCTTCAGAAACTGTTGAAACAACGGCAGTAGAAGATACTCCTGAAGCCGAACCAGTCCCAGAAACACATACAGACGAGTTCGGAACTAACGAACCGGAAACTGATGAGGCTCCAGTGCCAGAAGAGAATCTTCATCCTCGCCAGAAGAGGAGGGCAGTCAGAAAACCCCGATCAATACCCATTCCAACCCCTCCTGAAACCACCGCAACAGATGAACCAACAACCCAATCCGTACCTCGAAGAAGCGGCTTGTTAGATCGTCCTGATCGAAGAGACGTCCTTCGAATGAAAAAATTAAAGAATAAAATAACACCTCTGACGGCCGAAGAACTCAGGGTACCTCCCTCTTCCACCATTCCTCCCTTCGTACCGCCTGTAGAAATACAGATAAACGAAGATGGAGATCAAGATGAAGTCCTCCCAACCTTATCCAGGAAGAGGAAGAGAACGCCGGACAGTCACCCGAGTTCGGCATCTGCCGCTCCTGTCCAAATACATAGTCCGGGTAAATCTTCAACTCCCGAAATCATATATGCCGATCCTGAACCTAGTCCTGTTGATCGAACAGTTCACTCCCCAGAAAGGCCAAGATCCTCTCCAAAACAACCCGGTCCTTCGGGTCAAAGTTATCACGCCGAAGCCACAGGGTCTCCGACTCTGTGGCCTAAGTTTAATGCTAACTTTCCTTTCGACCTCTTCGGAGCCTTTGTGAGGAATTCGGACGATCATCGGTTTAGCGATCACACGGATGGAAACTTACTCGATGAGGGAATGAGTTATATAGCCAAGGTAAATGATCGTTTCTGCATTTCTTTATATATTTTTTAATTGGGTATCTGAACACTGACTTGAGTGATGTTTGCTCATATACAGGCTAATGCTGTCTTCGGACGTTTACGTCCAAGGCACATAAATGGAGAGGCCGAGGAAGATTTCATGCGTCAAGAGCTTAACATGCTGAGATCGACCTTGGCCCGAGAAAGAGAAGACAGAGAAAATGCCCTTCACACCATCGATGGCCTCCAACGAGATCTCGACCGGGCCAACATGGATTTGAAGACTTCTGACGATGAGCTAAGGGCTACAAGAGATATTTTAGCCGCTTCGGAAGCCAGTCAACAAATCTTAACTGAAATGAACACCGGCTTGGTTGAAGAGAATATGCTACTGAAGACTAAAAATGAAGAATTTTCTTCAGCCAACCGAAGTCTGGCTATACAACTTGGCGAAGCTCAATCAAAAGTCAGCGAAGCTCAATCAAAGGCCAAAGATGAAGAGCGAAAACATAAGCATAAACGTCACAAGCTTCGTCAAAAAATAAAGGATCTAGAAGGAAGAGACCCACTTTTAACTGAAGAATTGAAAAAGCAGATCCAAGAGGAATACCGGGATTCAGACGAACTCGATGTGGACATCATGAAGGTTTATGCAGAAGGCTATGAAGACTGCCGAGAACGAGGCAAAGCAAAGCTGTCTGCTGCCCAACTGGATCCTGCCTTACTCAACTCCGATGGCGAAGGCGGTGCTTAAATGTCTTTCTTATTTATATTCAAACTTATGTTATGTTTAAACCGTTTATATTTTTGGGAATATATATGAAATTTTATTTATTAAAATTGTTAATGTTTCTTAATTGGTGTATTTAGTTTTCCCGAGGATGGATATGTGATAATTGAACATTAACAGGAACGGACTCATATAGTGAACCAGTTAACACATATAATGATTAATGTATGAGACAAGATGAATTAAATCCTATGGAAAAAACTTAACCGATCTGAATGAACTGAACTCAACACTTAAACAAAATAAAGTAATACATACTTATTGGTTCCGAAGTGTAAGATCATCGTTTGTTTACCAGTCGAAGTAAAACATAAGGATCAAGATATAAGGACCAAGATTTAAGGATCAAGATGTAAGGACCAAGATTTAAGGATCAAGATGTAAGGACCAAGATTTAAGGATCAAGATGTAAGGATCAAGATGTAAGGACCAATTGTGACCATTGATTTACCACCCTGATAAAATCAATATAGGATCCTTTGCCTACCACTCGGGGTAGACAAACAAATAGGCTGCCATCGAATGGCCAGCAAGTCCTACCATACCTCCTTACAACATAGTGACCATAGGACAAATAGGACCAGGACCAATAGTGACCATTGATTTACCACCCTGATAAAATCAATATAGGATCCTTTGTCTACCACTCGGGGTAGACAAACAAATAGGCTGCCATCGAATGGCCAGCAAGTCCTACCATACCTCCTTACAACATAGTGACCATAGGACAAATAGGACCAGGACCAATAGTGACCATTGATTTACCACCCTGATAAAATCAATATAGGATCCTTTGTCTACCACTCGGGGTAGACAAACAAATAGGCTGCCATCGAATGGCCAGCAAGTCCTACCATACCTCCTTACAACATAGTGACCATAGGACAAATAGGACCAGGACCAATAGTGACCATTGATTTACCACCCTGATAAAATCAATATAGGATCCTTTGTCTACCACTCGGGGTAGACAAACAAATAGGCTGCCATCGAATGGCCAGCAAGTCCTACCATACCTCCTTACAACATAGTGACCATAGGACAAATAGGACCAGGACCAATAGTGACCATTGATTTACCACCCTGATAAAATCAATATAGGATCCTTTGTCTACCACTCGGGGTAGACAAACAAATAGGCTGCCATCGAATGGCCAGCAAGTCCTACCATACCTCCTTACAACATAGTGACCATAGGACAAATAGGACCAGGACCAATAGTGAAAAAATGACTTTTTATTGATAATGAACAATAATATACAGACTTCCGATGACTTGACTTGATCTCTACTGGAAGTATTTCCGAAGTCTACCAGCATGCCATGTATTTTTGACCTCGGAACCATCCAATGATCTCAATCGGTAAGTACCTGGTTTCAACACCTCAATCACTTCGTACGGTCCTTCCCAATTTGGCATTAATTTTCCCGTATTTTGAGGCGTAGAAGCTTCGGCTTCTCTAAGGACGAAGTCTCCAACCTCGAATCTGCGAAGTTTGACTCCCTTGTTATAGTGTTTAGTTACTCTTCGTTGATAAGCAGCTAACTTTAGTAGGGCAACCTCTCTGACCTCATCCAGTAGATCCAAATTGGCCTTCAAGCCTTCATCATTGTAGATCTCTTTATACTGGCTTACCCGAAGACTAGGAGATCCAATTTCGACGGGGACTAAAGCATCAGTACCATAGGCTAGTCGAAAAGGGGAATCTCCAGTAGTGGTCCTTGGAGTAGTCCGGTAAGCCCATAACACACTGAGTAGTTCTTCTGGCCATCTTCCTTTAGCTTCATCTAGCCTGCGCTTGATCCCATTCAACAACGTCCTATTGGTCACCTCAACTTGCCCATTTGACTGAGGATGAGCCACCGAAGTCTTCTTATGCTGAATTCCCAGCTCCTTCAAAAATGCCTCGAACTTTGATCCCACAAATTGGCGTCCGTTGTCCGATATCAAAACTCGGGGAATTCCGAAGCGAAACACTACGGACTCCTTTACAAACTTTAGGCACTCTTGCTCCGTTATTAACCGAAGTGGCTTCGCTTCCACCCACTTGGTCATGTAATCAATAGCAACTATGACAAAGCTAACCTGTCCTTTAGCTTTAGGCAACGGACCCAATATATCTACCCCCCAGACAGCGAAGGGTATAGGAGATAAAATCGAATATAACTCTTCAGGTGGCTGATGTGGGATTGGACTATTAAGTTGACATTTTTCGCATTTCTTGACATATTCCGTTGCTTCTTTAAAAATCGTAGGCCAGTAGTATCCTTGTCGAAGCACTTTGTAAGCTAGAGACTTAGCAGCCATATGATCTCCGCAAATACCTTCATGAACTTCCCGAAGAGCATATTCCGCTTCGGACGGAACCAGACATTTCAACAAAGGGGACGAAAAGGCCAATCGATATAAATCTCCATCAATGAGGACAAAATTGGCACTTTTGTACTTGATCGTTTTTGCCAGCATTTGATCCGAGGGTAGGACGCCATCTGCCAAATACTCGATGTAGGGGGTCATCCAACAGTTAGATCGCTCGATACACATTACTGCCTGATGAAAAACGCTCGGCTGCTGCAAAATCTCCAAGTAAACTGATCCATTAAAAACATCGATATCCGTAGCAGCCAACTTAGACAGTGCATCGGCGATAGTATTGTCACTTCGCTCTATGGCTTGAAATTCATAGGAAGCGAAATACTGAAGTCGGTCTTTTAACTCTGCCAAATATTTGATCATTCGAGTTCCACGAGCCTCATAATCTCCGGACAGCTGCTTGACGACCAATTGTGAGTCACTGTAAATGATGATTTTCTGAACCTCTAGACTCCTAGCCAATCGAACACCTGCCAATACAGCTTCGTACTCAGCTTCGTTGTTTGTTGCTTTAAACCCGAATCTAATGGCTTGTTGAATTTTAAATCCGTCCGGGCTTGTTAAGATGACTCCAGCTCCGCTAATAGTCAAAGTGGAAGATCCATCCACATATAGAGTCCAGGCACTCTGTCCTTGTTGAAGGACCGCTACTGCTCGATCAGAAGATTCAGGTTCTGGCGGTTCTACATCGGCTTCGGTGAACGTACACTCAACAATAAAATCAACTAAGGCTTGACCCTTGATAGCTGTTCGAGGATGATATTCAATGAAAAACTGGGACAGCTCCATAGTCCACGCTGCTAACCTTCCGGAAACTTCGGGTCTTCCCATCACCTTCTTCAATGGCTGGTCTGTATAGACGATCAGGAGTCGACCTTGAAAATATTGTCGTAGCTTTCTGCTGGCAATAATTAGAGCAAAGGCAAATTTCTCAATATTTGGATATCGGGTCTCAGCATCGCGTAAAACATGACTAACATAATAAACCGGATGCTGTTTGCCACTGATCTCTCGAACTAACACTGCTCCAACCGCCAATGAACTTGCTGCAAGATACAGATATAAAGTTTCGGCTGGAACGGGCTTTACTAATAAAGGAGCAGAGGAAAGATACTCTTTTATGCCTTGGAAAGCATCCTCGCACTCCGAACAAATGTTTATGAACTTGCATGCTCTTTACGATCATATCATCGACGTAAACCTCCATGTTCCTTCTCAGCTGCCGGTTGAAGATGAAGTTCATCATTCTTTGATAAGTGGCTCCGGCATTTATAAGACCAAAAGTCATCTTCTTATAGGCATACACCGAACGGTGTGTAATGAACGCTGTCTTCGGGATGTCCTCCTTAATCATGGATATTTGATGATAACCTGAAAAAGCATCCATAAAGCTTAGTAAAGCATACCCCGAAGTAGCATCGATGAGTTGATCGATATGGGGCAGAGGATAAAAGTCTTTTGGGCAAGCTCTGTTGAGGTCTGTGTAGTCGATGCAAACCCGCCACTTTCCGCTTTGCTTCTGCACCAAAACTACATTTGCCATCCATTCAGGATAATCAATCTCATAAATGAAATCGGCCGCTAACAACTTTGCAATTTCTTCATCAATAATCTTCTGACGCTCAGGTGCAAAGATCCGCCTTTTTTGCCGAACTGGCTTCTTAGAAGGATCCACATTCAAACTATGCTCAGCAATTTTACGGCTTACCCCAGGCATATCCTTCGGCTCCCATGCGAAGATATCAGCATAACATTGTAAGAGCTCAATAAGGTTCGTCCGAAGAGGTTCTGGTAACCCCGAACCAATTTTTACGGTTTTGTCAGTCTTTCCGACAATCAACTCGATTTCTTCCGTACTTCCTTCAGGAATAACCATTGGTTCCGAACTACTTTCAGTAAAGGGCTCAATCTCAATTGCCATAGTCTGTTTTTGTTTGCTGACCCCCACTCCAGAGGAAATAACGGCATTCCGATAACACCGACGAGCCAGATCCAAGTCTCCAGCTACCTCTCCAACTCCATGTGCCGTAGGGAATTTGATTTTAAAATGAGGGATGGAAGTCACCGCTTGGAGAGCAGTCAAGGTAGGTCTTCCCAATATGGCGTTGTAAGCAGAATCTACGTGCACAACGTAAAATTTGCACATTATTTCCGTCTGCTGAGGTGCAGTACCAAAGATAACCGGAAGCTCGATTGTGCCTGCAACCTTAACTGGATCGTTGCTGAAACCATACAACGGAGCCTCCTGTCCGACTTCCATCTTCTGCCCATCGAGATGCATCCTTTGATAAGCATGGGCGTATAAAATATCTACTGAGGACCCATTGTCTACCATCATACGCTTCATATCTACTGAACCCACTTGTGCCGTGATCACTAATGCCCCTTCATGAGGATCAATGGGTTCTGAAGGATAATCAGCATCAGTGAAGGATATGACGGTTCCTGGAAATGGCCTATCAATTTTTGGGGGAGCATCCGTTACAGTCATGACCGAATCCAAGTAAGCCCTTCTCTTCTTTCCTATCAACTTCCCCCCAGACCCACCAGTTATAACATCAACAACATGCCTGGGAGGCGGTACTGGAACTGTGGGAACCGTTTGGACAGTACGGTTAACATTTGATTGGTTATTCACGGCCACATACTGTACCAATAAGCCATCGTTAATCTTCCTTTCTACGAAATCTTTCAAATTACAACACTCGTTAGTATCATGGCCTGCAGCTTGGTGATACCCACAATACTTACGAGGATTACCCTGTCCTGTTCGGTAATTATCACGGGGTGGCTCGAAGAAAGGCTGATTTCGGATCTGATCCAGAATTATTGATCTATCAGTGTTTAACTTGGTATAGGTCTTATTCACCTTTGGGGCTGCAACAGGGGGCCGACTGTTTCCCGGTCGCCAAGAATTATTATTCTTCTTCAAATTGCCTTCCGATCTGTCATTATACCCCCCTGTCCTTCTCTGATCAACTTCAACTTTAGGAGTCACGGTCTCTTTTAATTGATCCGAGGGAGGATGTTTAAGGCTGTTCATGGCCTCTTCCACAACGATGTAGCCTTCTGCCTTATCAAAGGCTTCGGCCAAACTCTTCGGATGGTGGAACATCAATTTTTTCACTAACTTCTCGGATTTAACCAGATCCAGTCCATTCTGGAACAATCCCACTGCCTGGAGATCATTAAGGTCAGATACTTGCCCGACTGCTTCTCGAAACCTCTTAACATACTGTCCCAAGGATTCACTGGCATACTGTCGGACCTGTGCCAGAGAACCTGTGGGCTTTCCCCTTCTTCGGTTACTTCCGAAACGGGCATGAAACTTATCACAAAGTTCGGTCCACGAGGATATTGAATCTGAAGGTAGAGTTCCTAACCACTGTCTGGCATCTTTCCTCAATGTTGTAACAAAAGTATGGCATTTGGCAGCATCGGTAAAGTCATAATAGTCCATCAGACGATCGAACGCTTGACTATGGTCATAAGGATCTCCTGTCCCATCGTAACTTTCCATACGAGGAAGTTTTTTAGTAATATCCGCCTTTTCCTTGAGGATATCCGAAGAAAAAGGGGACGCCTTCTTTCCCGGAGCGTCTTTCATCTGCTGGACCTCAGTCAATTGCTTGCGGAGATCTTTCAACTCCCTCACCAGAAAATCAACGCCTTCAGGCTGTGGGGAGACTTCCTTCTCAGGATCAACATTCTGCTTTTGAGAAGATCGACCTACCCCCGTCGATCTTACTGCCCTAAGGGGACTTCTCGATCTACTCCTATATACAGTTCTGTTCTTATTGTGAGAATGGTCCTGTTGATAATCTCTTGCTCCAGTCTCGGGTATGACCTCCCTCGATCTACTTCTTCGTCTATCATTGTCTCGACGCCGAGAACCAATAACCATCAATGCCTTCTTCGAGGCCACAGGGGTTCTGCTCCTCGACTTCCTCCTACTTCGGGAATGTTCTCTAGAAACATGTGCAGAATGCTCGGGTTCCTTGCCGTCCCGCCGCGATATCTCCTTATGTCTACTTCGCCTTTCGGACCGGACTTGGCTGGACGCCTTGTCCCTTAATTCTGCCACCCGAAGCATCTGCTCGGCTATATCCTCTCTCTGCTTTAATAGAACCTCCAAAGCTTTATCCGCTTCATCAGCCATCTTTGCCAGCTTGGCAGCTTTATCATTCTGACCACTTCTATGATTCGTCCTGGTAGGGGAGCGTTCTGTCTGTCTTTGATCATGATTTGGCTCCTTATCCGTACCGAAAACTAATCTTCGTCTGGCTCCACCGTGGATCTTCGGACGGAGATCTCCTGAATTATGCTTAGAAGCTGTGCTCTCGTGAGCACTTTTAGAAGGACCCAAACGATCCTTCACCGAAATACGGGGCAGTGAAGAACTAACAGCCATCGCCTGCCCTTCTGGTGTACCCTCTCTACTCCTCATCATCTTCCGAAGCAAGTTAAATGATTGTGATTGAAAGTTTTAATGACACTAGAACTCAGCCCTCCTTCTAGCGCCAATGTTAACGCCAAGATCTTTTGCCACGTCCCAATCACGTAAGACGTCCTGATCCTGCACAGTAAACACGATGAACACCACAAGCTTGACGGCGGTTCCGTCGGGGGATAGCTCAGGCGTGAGAATTAGTATGTGTTCACAAGGTTAACAATGGAGGAATATAATGTCTAGTGTATTGAGAGATATAACAATGCTTGATTGTGTGTATGGGTGAGAGAATATGAATATATTGAATGGTATGAGAATGTACCTGTTGGAGAAAGCTTCCTTACCAAGATATACTGTCTCTGCCTGAATTACCGTGCCAACCACTACTGTCTGACACCTTCCTGACCTGATGGGTTATGACCACTGCATAGGGTTTATCTACTACTTTTGATCACTGTTTTATCCCGCCGGCCGACTATGATCCCATCCACATTAATGTATGGCAGGAACTTTAGTCAACTATAATGCTTTTTCATCATCACAAGTCAAAGATAATAGATATTAAAATGTCTAATGGGTCAGCCCACGGATTTGATCTGATACTATAAGGACTTAACAAAGAATATAAAGTAACTAGGCCCAATAATGACAACACCTAAAAGTGAAGACCCAATGGACTAACTGAATAAATAGGCCCAATCCATTCGGCCCAATAAGAGAAATATCATGACCCAACAATTAGCATATGATATTTCTTATGAATTGCATATGATTTTATGTGTCTTTCCATTCTAATAAGATAACAAAAAAAATCAAATCAAATCAAATCAATATCTGGTGTACTTTAGTACATTTTTTAGTAAGTGCTGAAATATTAATTTGATATTTTGATTTGAAGAGGTGGTCCTGTTATTCTCATCTAGGAGAATTCATGAGAAAGAATCTTTCTGGCTCAATGAAAATTTTGGTAGCCAAATCCAAGAAATTTTAAATACAATATCTCCTAGGAAATACAAGGACTAGAATCAAGAGAGGAAGGGAAAAAATTTGGATGATAAATGAAAAATAATGATGTGGGTGAGTGGGTCTGCTTGACTGCTTGCATTTACTTTCTTTTTCTGCTTTTATTTGGTTTCTTTTTGTTTGATAATATATATGTGTATGATTTGTTGGGCCTACTTAACTAGGGATGCAATCACATGATAATGGCCTCTAGATATGGATTCAAGGTTATGTTACTTCCTGAGTTCATGATATCTTAAATTATAATGCTGATGGATAAGTGGTCCTGCTTTGGGTGGACAAGAGAGAGAACTAGGATTTTGGGGTGATGGAATTTTTTGTTCAAACTAGGATAAATTAAGTGAGAAAGAACATAACAAGGCTACTTGATCCTAAATTTGGATAGGGTGGATCTTAAAGCATCTTGTTCTGTCTTGTATTATTTCCTTGGGATATACTTGGAAATTGGAATTTGCTACAGTGAAATTGAAACTCTACAAGTGACTGCGTCTCTGGGAAACCTAGTTATGTCAGGTTTCAGAGTTGATTAGATTTTGCGTGAGAAGCAAGCAAAGTAGAATCTTTGCCAGAATTGGAATGTAAACTGAATCCTGAGGGCATCATCTGCCCTAAGATATTGACTACAATTCAAAAGGTCTTATCAATAGCGGCCTAGGCAGCGCCTACGCGCTTGGCCCCCTTGGCGACTCGCCTAGGCCCAAAGCAACAAAAAAATCCCTCCAGGAAATTAGGCGGGACCTAGACGGGCAAGCGGGCCTAGGCGGAGATGTTTTTTGTTAAATTTTTAATAATTACTCAAACCAGATCTTGATATATTTATTTTTCTAATGATTTACCATATTCATAATGCATGTCGTAGCATATCAAATCACAACAAGAAGTGAACAAGATTAAATCAAAATGGATAATTTTATTATGATGTTTGAACTTTAAGCAAAAACCTTTATTATCTTTATTATAGATTGTTTTGCTTTATATTATTGTTTTGTTTGGATAAATGTAAGATAAAATATTAAAATTGACTTAAAATAAAAATCCCCGCCTAGGTCCCTGGGCGCTAGGCCCCTCGGCTGCCTCCCGCCTAGCGCCTTTTTGAACATTGTATCTATTACAAAAAGTTTTTTATTAAGGATAATTGAATCCAAATTGATTAAGTTTGAAATTTTATTATAATACTCTATCCTTCCATATTATATACTGGATACATCATACATCTATGTGGATGTCTTATGAAGCCTCGTCCAATTAGCATTCACCCCAAGTTAGTCTAACTTTGGTCAGATAGGTAGTCTTATAAATTCATATATTAGTCTAATGTATTGTAGATTACTGATAATCAATCTTCAAAGATGCATATTATATCAGATAACATTAAACTCATGTCAAGTGTAGTTTTGTCCCTGTGATCAAATACCGTGTTCAGCAGAGGTACGATGTTACTGTTTTAGTGACCACTAAATGCTATCTGCATTGTATGAAGAATTCAATTTCTTGCTTTCTTCTTTTAATTCACAATGGTGGCATTTTGGTGGTTGTGTTTAAATTTTTATTTCTTGAAAGATAATTTGTCCTTTTAATTTTAAGCTTATAATTATTCATATTCTTGTCTATTTTTATAAAACTAGCATAATATTTTTCTTAAGAATTGCATATGATTATGTGTCTTTCCATTCTCATAAATTAATAAAATAAATTTGCCATCAAATGTACTTTAATATATTTTTTAGTAAGTGCTGAAGTGTTAATTTATTTCAAGAGGTGGTCCTGTTCTTCTCATTGGGAAGAATTCAGGAGGCTTTTTTCTGGCTTAGCAAAATTTTTGGTCACTATGACCAACAATATGGGTATGCCAGCATTTGGTTTCTTTTGTTAGCTATACATACATGTATATATATATTTATATATATAAGTATATAAATAATATGTTTGTTATATTGGATTGTTGGGTCCACTTTGCATGGGTCTTGTGATGCAATCACATTATAATGGCCTCTAGATATGGATTCAAGGCTGTGTTACTTCCTGATATCTTAGATTATAATGCTGCTGAAAAAGTGGTCCTGCTTTGGGGGACAAGGGATAGAGCTATCGTCTACTTGAGATTAATGTTTGGTGGTGTTGATCTTAAAACAAGTTTTCTGTGTTGTTTTATTTCTTAGGATATACCCGGAACATCTTACATTGAAAGTGAAACTCTGTGGGAAACTAGATATGCATGTTTGAGAGTTGATTAGATGATATATATATTCCTAAAAAGATTCTATAAGGTTAACTTCATCGAAATTGATTGAGTTTGAAATATTATAAAAAAAATTTAGTGTTCTTTTTCGTTATATACTGGATGCATCTACACATATATTGTGAAGGCTCATCCAATTAGCATTCATGTCCAAGTTGGACTAACTTTTGTTGGGTAGGTAGTTTTACTAATTCATATATTGGTCTAATGTATTGTAGATAACTGATAATCAATCTTTTAATTTGCAGCCAATCGGATGCATTAAATTCTTATCAGTTGTAGAATGAAGTAGGAGTACTTTCAATAAGAAAACGTATTCAAGTGTATTTTGCAGTACTAAATTGTTTTTTAGTATTAAAATGTGGTTCTACATATATGGAGATCTCAGACGTCTCTTTCCAGGATTGCTGAACTTGTAGTCAGTGTGGCCAAGTTGTCCTTGGAATATATATTCATATCCAAAAGAATACAAGGAGTGTAGTTCAGAAATCATGATAGGGTGGAATAAAAAATAGGATAGGGTTAAATATACTTTTCTCCACTCTACTTGACCTTGGCTTACAAATACATTACTGAACTAAATTTTTTTACAATCGACTCATTGAACTACAAATTATTTTCAAATTGTTACAAAATCCGTTAAATGATATTTTAAATGAATATCCACGTCACTTTTAAATGAATATCCACGTCACTTTTAAATGAATATCCACGTCATACAACCGTCATGTGCTATCATCCCAGCGGTTGCCACATTGGAAAATAAATTAAATAAAACTAATTGCTGCTAATAAAATAAAAATATTGAAAAGATAAAAGCTTAGCAACATTAAAATCTTGGTTCGTGTTAGATTTTTTTTAGTGTATAATAGCATATAGAGTTGAACTTGAATTTGTGAAAAAGTTTATTTCTTGAATCATGTATCAATCAGAAAATGTGAAGGGGATGGAATGGACCTGATGAGTACTTGTCGGGCACCGAGCTTGAGGAGAGAGAAAAGGGATTTGAAGGAGATGAGGGCTCCAACCAGACGAGAAACAGTGAATAAGAAAAAATTGGTTTGGGGTTCGGATCTTGACGATTTGATGGTGTTTGGGGCTTTTGGAAGATGGATCTGTTCAGATTTGGGTTTATGGGCTTTGTTTCATCCTCTTCATTATTTAGATCTTGAATTGTTATCGTCAATTTCTGGGTTCCTGATCCTATTTTCCGGTTATCCTTTGTATTCTCGGATGGGCTACTTGCCTTGCTTTTAATCTGTGTGCTTTCTGATTCTTGAATTTAATATTTGTTTAATGCTCAATGTTCTGATTTGGGATCCTTGTTTCAGTCTGTAATGGTACTGGTTTGGTTTACTGTCTTTAGATTTGTCATTGATGGTACCGATCTGGGTTACCATGTTTGGTTTTTCTTAATACAAGAACCGAGTCTGGTTATTCATCTGATATTACCTTAGTTGTGTCATCTTGGGTTGTGTTCTAATTTATCAAGATTTATTGTTATTGTTTTGAAACTGATTGATTGGTTTATTGTTGGTTTCATTTGAACTTCTGCCCCCATCTCGCCGACAACAATGGCAACTGCTTTTGACCCCGCCAGAATCTGGGTTTGTTCGGTGCAGATCAGCTCTTGTTTTTGATTTTGGGGTCTTCTATTTTGTGCGGATTGGTCTTCTGTTATGGGCAAATTATTCTGTATCTTTCGGATAATATGTCATCTGATCGGATTGTTCTTTTAGTTTTGGTTCAGCTGAATGATGAATTTGATTGATCGGATTGTTCTTTGTACCTACTGAATGAATGATAAGCTTTAATTTGTTCTTTTAGTTTGATTTTAGTTGCCCAAATTTTCTTTTTATGTTTTTACATTAGGCTTTGATTTGTTCTTTTAGTTTAATTTGTTTTGTAAAATATAATGACTATTTTGGTAGTAATTTGTTTTTAAGTATTATAATTATAATTATAATAAAAATAATAATGATAATTTTTATAATTATCATAATAATAATAATAATAATTTTGGTAGTATTATAATTATAATTATGATAATAATAATAATAATCCCTCCATTTCAAAATATTAGATAATTTTATAATTTTAAAGTCAACTTAAAATATTTAAAAATTCAAAAAATAATATGAATTCATTAATTTTATATAAATATATTTGTAAAAATTATACATTAATTAATTTATTATTAATTTAATTATTTGTTATGTACATTAATTTGATTTATATTTTGGTTAACTATTTGTTATAGAATTGGCACTTGTTGTTGTGTTTTTTAATTGTTGAATATCTACCTAAGCATATGATGTGTTGCAGCATAAAGTTAACTTTTAAAACTTTTAGAAGGATATTTTAATTTTTGTAAAAAATTATAGTTCAATGAGTTGACTGTAAAAATTTTCAATTCAGTGATGCATTTGTAAACCGAGGTCGAGTAGAGTAGGGAAAAGTGTATTTAACCCGACAGAGATATAAATTGATTTGTGGATCTTCATGTATTTTCTACTTCTTTATTATTTTGTTATGTATAATATTTTATGTTTTTGGGTTATCTTGTAATTTAGGATGCAATAGTATAGTACGAGTGTAGGACCTCTGTAACACCCCCGAATTCGGGCGTTGGCTGCCCGAACAAGGGTCGACGTTAACTCAACATCTTTCGTAACTTAACGAATGATCCTATAATCATATTGGTTAAATTAGTCTATTACAGACTATACAATTATAAATTTCCTTAACTTCATCCCTGGATCTTAACTTGATCTCGATCTCGATCTCGATCTCATTCTTCTTACAAGTATGAACTTGTAGTAAATTTTTAATCTTATGATTTAAACATTCTATACTTCAATATATCAAGTTTCATAGTATTAATGATAAGATCGTTCTTGGCAACAAAGGGGCACATTTCGGTAATTTTGACATCTTACCGGCGCTCATTAGTGTAACCTCAGTACTTACAGAACTACCAATATCATTCAATACCCTCAATTAGACATATATCTTTATAGATATATCTCTTCATTATCGATCTTTCCTATTTATCTGAATTTCACAATATTAATAACACATTTGAACTTGGAATAGAGGAACCTTGCGATGAATTTGGTTTCTTCATCGGTGCTAGATCTCTGTTTTACAGCACTCGCAATGTTATTCAATATCCTCATTCAGATATATAGTTATTAATGTTTTACTATCTATCTGAAGTTCAGAGTATCGACATAACATGATGAATCCATATTATCAATACCCTCACTCAGATTAATAGATCTTTAACAATTTTAAATTATATCAAATTAAAGACATAACACCATTTTGATGATAATAACATGATATTATTAATATAATTTTCGATTACATGGTTTGTTTGTTCGTATTACAGAAGTCATTATGACTTGATACAAATACAAGTACATAAAACATGAAACCTAATCTACGCTTCTTCTTTACGTTCATGATCTTCTTATAACTGCAAATAAAGTTTTATTCGCAAGAATGAGCATAACGGCTCTGCAAGTCTAACAAATAATGCATACACAGTTTATGTTTTCATATAAACTTTAACATACTTGACTTAACAAAACTTTCAGTTAACGATCATGTTAAATCATGCTTAATGATAGAACATAATCATATATTGCATATCATATCATTAAATACTTAACATTTAATCATCATATCCTACTTAACATTGCATAAGGCTTTCATACATATACTATCACATATCAACTATCACATATGAACAAGCCTAGCAATAGTTGCACATAGTTTTAGGATAAAAAACTTGCACAATAACACATAAAGGATTAGAACTTGCCTTGATGCGTAATCTCGTCTTATCGGTACACTTTAAACAACCTATATAATAAGTTACATGTACCCGAAGGTTAGTTTATCGAATTTTACTTCTTAATAAGTGTTTTTATAACTTCACTAAACTGTCTTCATTAGTGGTTATGCTTACAAAATTCTCAAACTCATTTTTAAGGGACTTTTTAAGAAATGGACAGTTTGTTTCGCAGCCCGACCCTGGCTCAGTAAAACGGCCATAACTTCTTCGTTTTAAAACATTTTTGAGTCGTTAAAAATCCCACGCGTTCGTAACTTCCGTCTCTACAACTTTGCTTTGTATTTCATAACTAAATTTCGAACATATGATTTTATATAACTTTTACAATAACAATTCAGATTAGGGGTTTCTCATTTCATACTTTCAATCTCTCTAATTAGTTACCACTTGGGTTAATTAGCTAGTTTTCATCTTTTATGACTTGATAACATTGTATTACATAATCATAAATCTAAACATGTATTATTTCATGAATTCTACTCAAGAACATAAGAACATAAACTAAATTTATAACAACATACCTCTTGAAGTACTAGCTTTTCGATACTTAAGAACGTAAGATTTTAACTTTCCTTCTTTCTCTCAATTACCAATATAACTCTCTTTTATGATTACTCTAGCCTCTTTTGCTCTTGGATTACTTGTGAATATGTGAGGATTTATGAAGAATGAGGGTTATAGGAAACCAAGAATTAGGGTATTTAGGACCTTAAGCCACCCCACCATGGCTAGTCACCATATTGAGTCACATGATTCATCATCACACTTGGTGAGTCACCAAGCCTAGTCACCCATGCGCAACAACACACCACACAATTTTGAACAACACATTTTAAGAAGCAAAGTCTCATTTGCCAACTAATTAAGCTATATGCATATAAGCTTTCCTAAATGGCCATAATGCCCTTACTTTCTCTATAATCTAACCAAATTCCACCTAGTTTGGTTAATCCAACTTAGTTTACTTTCTAGTTAAGTTTCCTAACTAATCCGGTTAGTCAAAAATGTTGACTTTCCCAAAGTTGACTTTACGTTTTATGAATAGTGATTTAGCGTCTTTTTCGGGAAATTTTTATTTTCTTATTCTAGTCGTAAATAATCGGGATATTACAACCTCTGTGTGAGCTTTTGTGTACTCCAGATCAAAAATAAATATGTTAAAAAAATAAGATGGAGAAGAAAAAGTGTGTACCGCACTAAGTGTCCAATTCGCGATGCGGGTGCAAGTGCGAATGTGGGAGTGAGCGGAATCGCGGCAAAGTTAAATAAGTAGGAGGTTGAGAGCGTTCCTAGTATGTCTTTTTAACATATTGATAATTATATTCTAATTTCTCATAAAATATCATATGGATTCATTATTATAAGTAAGATTTTATAAATAAGGAATAATTCAAACATACTTTCTCCTAAATATCATATGGATTCGTTATTCTAAGTAAAATTTCTCATAAATATCATGTGTTTTCACTAATGTATTGGGAAATGTTAAGAACATCTTAATGTGAAACTTTGTGGATTATTGAGATATGCTAAAAGCCGAGGGTTGATTGAAAGATGCCTTTGTTATTAAGGGAGTAATATTTTATATAACTGATGAATAATTCAAATAAAAATTGTTAAAAAATAGGAGTCGTACAATTATTGTTGATAATGTCTCTTTAGTAACACTGGATAGGAACCGGTACCACTAAGATATTTTATGCTAGACTAATTTAATTAGCATTCAGCCTAATGATTTTCCCAAGTCAAATTCATAAGATGTGTATCTTTTTTCCCTGTCCACCTCATTGTATCTAACATTTCTAGTAACAACTAATTCATTTTCGCGAGGCTTCTTGCAATGTTACAATGCACCCGTTCAAATGGACATTCTTTTTTTTTTTTGCTAAGAGGAGTTCCTGGCCTTGCGACCAGTCAGTCTCCCCTTCCCGAACAAGGCTTTCGAAACAGGCCTAAACTTGTGGTCCGTGACCCCTATAGTGCTTCGTGTGGGAGTCGAACTCAAGACCTCCGGGTTCACGAATGATCTCAAGTTCTCTATTGAACCATTGAGGCAACTAGTAGGGTTTGGACATTCCTATAATCTTTATGGCTTCTGTATTTCTAGGATACTTGTTCAATCAAGAATTTGTAAACCTTCTATATACAGTAAGAAATTCCTACACCTAGACACTCTCTTGTACCTATTGTTCCATTTCAAATTTTAAATTTGTATAAGATCCGTAATAAAGCCAAATAAAAATTGCTACCATTTTATTTTAATTTTCTGACTTAATATCACCAATATCAGTAAAGGAAAATATCACCCTTCTGAATGTTAAAATCGCCAGCAGAATACACCGAGAAACCTCTTACGTTTTTAACTAACTTGTATGCATCAGCGTATTAATTATGTGAGAACTTCTTTAAACAGTGTTATCACAATTTCTGGTTTTGCTACATTATCTTATCCTTGGGCCTGAGATTAGCAAAACAAACAAAATCATATCACAAATAGCAAGAAAACTCCAGAGAGAATGAAATCGAAGCATGTCAAATTAATGGAGTGTCCATCTATGTAGAAGAGTGTGACCCCAAAAGATTAGATGGCCAGTCTATTCATAATGCCCTTATTATTACTTATTCTTCAAATATACGAAATGGGTCTAGGTTAAACCTGTCATGTCTTTTGTGAATTGTGATATGATAACCAGAAAATTAGAACTATGTTTGAATTGATTGCAAAAAGTTATCTTGATAGTTCAATCTGAATAGATCTTTTGTTTCTATGCTTTTTTTACATTTCTTCCTTTCTTTTCCTTTTTCCTTTTATTGCTTTCTCTAATTGCCAACCGAAATGTGATATGGTCTTTGCATAGACATTATGTTGTAAAGGAGCTGATAAATTTGTAAAATGATTGCAAGACCAGTAATTGAGGTTGTAATACTGTTGAAAACATGAAATACCAGACCTTGACGAGTTGAATAGCCTTATAGATTAATATCTATCCAGTTAAGTTTGGGCAATTGTGCCCGCCATTGCTTAGCTTCTATGTCTTCTTGCTGAAATTGTATGAGAATGGATATTGTGCCTGATGTAGGACAAGCATGGGGAATATTATAAGTTCTGATGCCAACTTTCAGGCAGCGGAAAGAATTTCTTTGAAGCACATCATAAGTTTCAAGGGGGAAAACAAAACAAGACAAAAAGGACTACTCTCCACAGAAACTTCTATAAGTGCTTCGAGAGATATTGATAATTTAATGGTGTGGTCAGAGTTTAAGTCTAATGTATCACAAAATAGATATAATAATACATTAGAGTTTAAGCTTAACTTTTGGTTTAGACATGTGATAATGTTTAAATGTTAATGGAATTTATCAAAGATTTTGGTGTTGTGTTTAACAGGTTTCTTGTGTATTGTACCTATTTTATGGAAGTTTAAGACTCGGTCTTACTTAGATACGGATGACATCATGACACTGATTCACGTATTTATTTGTGTTTGTCTTCGAAATGTAAAATTAATATTTTCGAGTCCAAATTTTTGGACTTACTAGCTCCCCCCCTTCCCGCGCGTCTTTTTACCCTAAATCAGATTTTTGTTTCTATTATTGCTGCAGTGAGGTAATAAAGGATCTGCTACCAGATGGAGTCATATATCAGGTATTGATTCATTTATTTTCTTAGATGTTATAAAAATAGTTTGAAATTTGCATATACACCTTTGTCAATTGTCATTGTACTTGATAATGTACAAACTGGACTCAACTTGTACAGGAAAAGAAAATCACGTCAAAAAACACTTACTTCCAATCTGTAGTAAAGTTTTGTTACTATAATCTTTTATTTTGCGATTGCTAATAGTAATCATGTCTTTTCAAAGTGACGAGTTCTGTACTCCGTCACTGCCAAACAGCTAGAGTTGAAGTAGGACGCTACCTTAGACGTAAATGAATGAATCACTAATTCTCCATTTGGCTGAGGAAGCTATATTTTCTTTGTTTGATTGAGCAAGAGTAGAAAGGTAGGAGGAATGAATAGGAGGATAGAAGAAAGAAGAAAATATTTTTTTTACCAGCATAGTCTTGTTATTGTAGGTAAGCTATAGAAGTATAGGGTCATGCTGTCTACACTTGATTTCTTGTTATTTATTTATTTTATTACTTTATGAAAAGCTCTCATTTTAGGTGGCAAATTAGGTTTGATGAGATATGGTAGAGTTTCGGGCTGAAGAATCGACTTGAGGCCTGAACACTTCTATTGGTTCTTTAAGTTAGAATATAAAGCATCAAAGGTCTGTGCTTTCTAGAGAGTTTTTAGAATACGGATGGGGTAAATACTAAATTGCAAAGGGTTGAACATTTTCTAGAGTATGTGTAGAAAGAAAAAGAGGAATCGAGGTATTCTAATTAAATTCCTTCTAAATCACCGGCCTAAGGTGTAATCGCATTTAGCATCACATATGTTTCGCATAAACTTTCAAAATTCAATTCTTGTTACTATTAACAAATTCAAGAATTTGTTGATATGAATCCTCTCTTGCAACGTTTTCTTTTTATAACAACAAGCATATTGTTATATACTTATGTACATATATATTTTATATATATTTATATGTATGTATGGTGATATGTATAATCCTTATATATATATACACACACACACACACACACACACACACACACACACACACACACACACGTATGTATGGATATGTATATTTATAATCCTTTTTGTTAGTTCGTTTTCGTGTTGTTACTATGAAGTCTTTTCTGGTTCTCCCTCAAAGGTACCCTATATCCATCACAAGATAGATTAATGATTCTTTGACAATTAGTTAATCTTTAATATCCTGGAGTACTTGTGTTCTCTTGCTCTGATTTATATAATTTTCTACATTAACCAGTTTGCGCCACTTGATACACCTACTGCTGTGGATGCTTTCTTGGGATACTGGAAGCCAAATGCAATTGTGCTAATGGAGAGTGAAATCTGGCCAAATCTTATCATGGATGCCTCAAGAAATGGTGTAAGTCTATCCTTTTTGATTAATAAATACTTTCTAGTGTATGCATGCTTTTGAAGCAAGAAACCATTGCCAAGTCTGAACAATTTTACTTTGAGTTGGCAAGACTTTGTTATTTTTTGTGAACGAAATTAACGAGTTTTTAGACGAAATTGTTTTCCTTAAATGGCAAATCTCTTTCCCACTTCCCCTCTGAACAGATGTCATCATTTTTAGCATTTTGTCAGCATTTGTTCTTCTTGTGCGTGTTATACTGTTACGCTATTGATTCTTTGTATTTATGCCGTTTTATTCAGATTTCTCTCGCACTACTCAATGCACGAATGTCTCTGAAGTCATTTAGGAACTGGTCTGCACCAGTGGTTCTTCAAATGACTAAGTTAATCCTGTCAAAGTTTTCATTGATTGTTCCATTGGTATGTATTTGTTTTTATGTCTCAAAAGCTTTGCCTATAAACCATGCTGAATTTTTCATATGTTAAAGAGCAACATGCAGGCAATCCATTTTCAGCTGTTGCAAGCACCGCCATTCATCATCAATTTTTCTGGTGATTTAAAATTTGGTATGCCATATTTTCAGAGTATTAAAACTCTTTTACTAAAATGTTTTGTTAGGTCGGATTTATTTTGTTTTTAAAATGGTATATCATGCATCATTGGCCAAAGATTACTTTTGTTTCAGTGCAATATTTTTACAAGTCATCTGCTAGCATCTAATCAGTTATTTTTGTTATCTCTACCCTATTCTATTTAGAGAAGGTGAGTCTGCTGAATCATAATTTGGGATTTATCATTTGTTGCTTCAGCTATAGAAGATTCTGACGATTCTAAACAAAACATGAGAAATTTGGAAGATTTGCAGGTGCAGCTTGCCCATAGACCAGTTTGAATGGCTTCTTCCATACACAGAAGAGAAGAGAGAGGTGCGCAACTGATACCTGTAGATATATGTATGTTTTTCATATTACAGCATTCATCATTCCCAAAGATGCAAATGAAGTTAGTAGTGTATATTGGATTGGTCAGACCTGGATTGGTTAGGTCCTCAAGCTCCGGATTTATTAGGACGGAACTGTTACGGCATGCTGGCAGTTAATGTGCGATCAGTATTACTTGGTCTAATTACAAATTAGAAGTTTTGGTATGTTTCTTGGCGTAAATATGAAATGTGGAGGTCTCTGCACTTAATTAGGTATGATCTAGAAATAAAGAGGAGTTAGGAATAGAAATAGGTTTCTTGGAGCTATTCTAATGCTTTAAATTTTGTTTTTTGTTGCTAATCTAATGAAATAAAAACTCCCCACTGTCCTGCAATCAAATTATTCTACCTTGCCAACATATATTAATAGTTGTATATGCTCATTAAAATGCTCACATATTCGATCTCAGTGATGCTAGGAGTTCACAAAGGGCTAAAACAAATACACCCTGATATAATTACTATCATTGTACCTCGGCATCCGCAGCATGGACGAGAGATTGCTCTTGTATGATTCTGATTCATTTTTATATATTCAGATGGCAATATAGTTACATGTTTGGGTGTATACAGTATTTCTAAATGGTGCTTCTATGTCTGCCTGTATTTGTGTTCTTTTAATTCTTTTCCTTGTATAATACTCCCTCAGTTTCATACTATTTGATCATTGTTGACTTTTTTAGATCAACTTAATATATTTTTAAATACAAAATTAACATGGATTCTTTTAATTCTAATCGATGATAAATATTTTAAACTATTTAAAAAGTATTACTCATTGTAAGTTTTATTGTTTCATACTTTTTAATGAGTCATCTCAATTTTGATTTTGAAAATGTCTCAAATTGACTTTTAAAAGTCAATAATGACCATATAATTTGAAACGGAGGAAGTAGTTTTTAATTTCAATTTTGTTTTCATGCATAACTTGCTTGAGGTAATTCACAAAATGCATGTCTTTTCCTGCTTAAAAATACTTTAGTTTGGGCAATTCATGTGTTTCATGAGGAAGCCATGTTGCCCAATGGAGTAATGATCCGAGCCTAAATTCGATTCAAAATTAAGCTTAATACAATGTTCTCCTAAAGCGAGCCATCTTTGTTCACTACAGGCCTACCTAAAAGGTAAGATTAGAGTGTTACAATCTCCCTCACTTCAATTCTTGACACTTTCATCAAGTCCAATCTAATTATCCATACCCCAAGAAATTCCTCTATAACCATTCCCCACCTCCGGCACCTCTAGCCATTGTGAGATGATACTAACCGCCCTCCAACAACCCGATTGGTGATTATATGATTATCTATGTTACTCGGACTCGTGTGCGGGTGTCGGGTGCGGGTACGAATCTAGGTGTCGGACACGTAAAGTCAAAAAATAGAGGATACGCGGATATGGATCCGAATTTGGACACGAGTGCGGGAATATGGTATGTTATGATTTTTTAACAATAATGTTTCAAATTATATCATCAAGTTTTTTTGCTCTCTAAAGTGCAAAAATATAAAAAAACAGGGGCAGAAATGAAAACAAAACAAAACTACAGGGACTGATATGTAATTTTCCAGGGGCTATTTTGAACTTTCAAAAAACCTGAGGGACTAAATTAATTTTTTTTAAAACTGTGGAGTACCTAATTGTAATTATCCATGGATATTTTAAATCCAGACTCACTCTCTCACTCTCTCGGTCCTCTCTTCTTCCTCACGGAAATTCTTCCTCTTCCTCACGGCAATTCTTCTTCTTCCTCCTCTCGCGTCTCTTCTTCCCAAACAGCCGTATCTGGATTTATATGGCCGAATCCCGTACCCGTGTCGTATCGTGTCGACACGGGTACTCCACCAAAAATGGCGAGTCCGAGTAACATAGATGATTATCAATCTCAATTTTAGGCATTGTTGAAAGAAATAGAAGGCTGAAAATTTTCAAACAAGTTCTTGTGTTAGTTGGTATTGAATCATAATTTGTTACTATGAATGGTTGCTATTGAGTATATACATTTAGGTAATTGTTAAATCCACAACATTTTTTGTTATTTCCACAACAAAAGTGTCGCTGTAGATGTATAGCGACGGTAAAAACCGTCGATATACATCTATAGCGACACTTTTGTTGTGGAAATAACAATTTCTGTTGTGGATTTAACAATTCCCTACATTTATTTTTAAAAAAGGAGGAAAAGAAAAAAAAAGAATAAATCATGCTTAATTCTGGAAAGGTAAATCAAATCCTTGTTTGTGCTCGGTGAACTTCCATTGTCTGGATTCCTTGCAAATTGTCTTTTAGTTTTAAAAATATTTGAATCAAGGGTCTGAGCGTGGATCCATTGGACAGGTCAGCACAGTAAGCCGTAGACTACAACCACCCCAATTTCAGGAAAAGTAAATAAGATTTTCAATATACATTTAACACTGATGGTGTATATATATATATATATATATATATATATATATATAGCGGTATTGTATCATCTAAATGGACATAAAGAAGTTTCACTTTTTTCTCTCTGGTTAGTATGATCAATTTCATGCTGCTTTATGCATGCTACCCACATCTCGTTTTGAGGTGTGCTAAGTGTGACAGTCTCAGACACAACCATTCTCTTGTTAGCATGATCATATTATATTTCCTCCCACACGAGCACCTGATGCAGAGCCAGCCTGATTTGAAGCGACTTGATCTGACCCATTTTGTTAATATAAAGGAGTCTAGGATCTTTTTTTGCTTGTTTTGGTAATAAGTACAAAGGGGGTCTAGGGTCTTGTTTCCCATAATTCAAGAGTGCGAGTGACGCAAGCGGGAAGACGATACTTCGATCCATAATCAAAGCCTAAGTTTTTTAAGAGAAACAAAGGGAAAACATTGAATGGGTGCTAAAAGAGAAACTATAGAAGCTCTTAGAACTAAAGTCCAAAAGACAATAATTTCAATATTCATCAAGAGTCTCTTATAAAGCTATCGTAACCACTAACAACTGTTTATAAGGAAAAGAAAGTTATAAAACCTAATTACATTAGATCCTGGCCCTTAGAATGATCTAGTCTCAACCATGTAATTTAACCTATTAATCAAAAGAAGCAAAAGACTATTCAACCCCAAGTTTGTAGAAGATTTTTGTAGCTTGAACTTTTTTTATTTCTTGGAAACTTGTTACAAGACGCTTTGCTTCGAGTCTAACTATGTAGATATGTGTGTTTTATAAAACTTTTACGTTATTGATCTTACGATGTTTTTCGATTTTTGCAACAGTCCCTTATTGGCACTGGTCAGCTTTTATTTAAGATGAATGTATTAAATTATTTTCAAAATTTTGCTATGGTATATAGTTCCAAAGATTTAGCCTCTGTCTGCAATGTGTAACTGCAGTAGTTTTCAGCATTTTAAAAACTGGACTGTATATTAAAACAATGTAAATCCAGATCACCATATTGTTAACAATTTCATGCCTCATTCTACAGTAAAAGCCCTGATGACTCCCATATAAAAAGATAAGAAAATACTGGTAAAAGAAAAAGAGAAATCTAGGAAAGGGTCTTTTTAAAAAGAGAAAGAGTCTTCCCCAAATCAAGGATTTGGCTCTACTCCATTACACATTTCCTCCAATTCCATCTAATACATCAATTATTTGGTCTTAATGATTTTTAATGATTTTGTTAGTAATAATCAAAATATGTTAATAGATAATTGATGATTCCTACAAAAAATTAGAATCCCAAAAAATATTTTCACCATTAAAAGTATAAAAGAATTTTCATCCATTGAAATTTTGATGAAAAATCCACATGTTCATCAAATGGTAAAAAAATGTCGGATTATTTTCATTTTTGAAACAATTATGCTATTCAATATAATAAATTAGTTGACCGGTATCGATTTCAATTATACTATTTACAACTATAAAAAATATGGTGCATCGGATAGAATTGGAGGAAAGGTGTAATGGAGGGGATCCAAATCCCCAAATCAAGAATGTTGGTTATGTCTTTATATATATAATAAATCAAAATTGTTTACATTATTTAATGTTATTTTTTTATTTTCATTTTTAAATACAATAAATATGTTAAAATACTTTTATAAAATATTTCATAAATAACTTTCATGTAATTGTATTTAGTAGGGAGATTTTCCAAACTATTTTTTATAGCTCTCACTCATCCACTCTAATAATCTTTTCGGTTATTTTCTTCATTGTTGAGCATTACTTGACTATTGAATGGTAATTTAATATAGCTATTGTTGCCTATTGAAATTTTCCATGAAAGTTTGTTTCTTGTCCCTTCCCTGTGGCCAGAAATCATAGTGGCTACATGAATGGATCTGGATTTCTCATATGCCTGTACTATAATAATACAGGAATTGCAGAAAGAAGGGGTAAGTGTAGCATTGAGGTCTCATCATGACAAAATTTTGCCAGGAACAGATATCTATATGGTGGACACACTAGGTTTGTATATATTATTTCTTATTTGTTTGCTGTATACAATCCAAGTTTTCTTCTGATTTGTCGCGGCATAATTTCTTTTCCTACTTTAGGTGACACCTGATATCATCTGTTAAAATCTCTTTCATCAATTTACTCGTTGAAGAAAATAAATTCATTTAGAGGATAAAATGTGATATCAAGGCAATCAATATGATATTTTAGACTTTCTCCTCCCACATGATCACTTCAAAATACCCTGAGATTATCTGGTTTTCTTCAAACTGTACACTTGAGCATGTGGTTCGTCAATTTTTGTTTGGGAGAATATTAAGGATAACTTTATTTTTTTTTAATTTTTTTTTTGGGGGGGTGGGGGTGGGGGTGGTTCAGGTGTTTTTTCTTTCCAGATATTCTAATTGATATCTTTTGACTTTCTTCTGGCCAAGAGGCATAAGGTCCAATTGCATCACCCTTTTGCTATCACTCAGAATTACTGCAAGAGAAGCCTAAATCGTAAATTGAATACATCGATGTTGCATTGGTTGCGTCCTTTCTTGGATGTTTCTGGAGTTTGTCCAATCCTCCTTTTTACACTTTCTTGATGATCACTTTGTCTCTTGAATGAGAAATAATTTTTTTAAACAAATGTCCAAAATGGTAGGTTTTCTATAAAACATGTGATTTGGACATGACCAAGATTAAGAAACATGTAAGACCAAATTTAACTTGGAAAAAGAGAATATAACGATAAAGAGCCTATTTAGCCGGTTTAAAGCCTAACTGGAATCAGATTGCCTAGAGAATTATTTGACTTTGGTTAACAGATAGATCAATCTCTGATTTTCTAGTGTTGGCCCCTGGTGTGTTATGCTTCCTATAGTTGCTTGATTCTTGGATCTAGTAACAGTAGGTTTTTAAGAGACCAAAATTGATGATTTCAATGTCATGGATAGAATCCTTATTTATATCTAGCGAACATACGCACTCTCTGATGTCTTTGTGTTTCTTGATATTATTTGGGAAGTATATCTAGTTGGTAACTTGGTCTGACTTTTGGCTTGTTTTGTAGGTGAACTGAGACACTTCTACAGACTAACCCCAATAGCTGTAATCGGAGGTTCTTTCTTGCCCGGTCTAACTGGCCACAACATTTCAGAAGCTGCAGCAGCTGGCTGTGCTGTTTTGACCGGTTAGTGTTTCTGTAAAGAATTCTTCTTTATTTGCTCTCTATATGATTCTGAAGTACATATATGCTTTTCTGGTTGGGTAACTTCAGGTCATCATGTTGGCCACTTCTTGCACATGGCACTTGAAATGCAACGAATAAATCCTTTGTCAGTTCTCCAGGTGTAAAAACCTCTTCTGATCTGTTATTTCCATCCTTTTAAATTTCATGCGACTCGGAGAAACTGATAGGTCGATTATATGTATTGAATCTATGCTCTGTAATAATTTCCATTATGGCTGTGATAAATATATCTTGAAGCAAACGTTTTGTCTTCTTTGTTAAGTGAAAAATAAATTTGGTTCTGCATAATAATGGTCTTAGAATATCTGAATCCTTCCAACTCTAAACTTTATGTCTTTCTCTCGGCAAAGATCTTAGTGAAATATATGCTGCAGGTTGCTGGAAAAGTGGAGCTTTGTGAAGTTCTCACTCAGCTATTCAGTAATGCCAAGGCTTTGGAAGCACATCGTGTCGCTGCAAAGCAGGCATTTCATGCCCTGTCAAATGGGATTAGTGGAAATGTCTGTAATCTTCTTCAGTGCCATGTTTTCGGAAAAGCTGCAGCAGAAACGAAGGTTACTGAACTGCAATACTAGTTATGAAGGTAAATTCTGCATCTACTTGGGACTAGGTTAAAAATCTGTGTTCAACCATAAGAATCCAAACACGCTCTTAAGTTATAGTCTTTGGTCCATTGAAGGAGAGGTTACAATACGGACAAAAGAAAGTGCCATAAAGTATATAAATTATAGAGTTGTAATAATTTATTTATTAGTAATGTATGTTATTATGAATATCAATTTCTACAAATTGCTCAAGGAAGAGTACAATTTGTCCAACCTTTAATGCGCTGCAGAGACTTGGGAGGAGAAACAATATGCTCCTGAGATCTTCACTCGGAAGCAGGGAAGATGCTGGTACTAAATTTTGTGGCTAAGAAATTACGACTGTTAATGAAACGTGTATGCACTTGTCAAAGGCGTGCAAATGTTTCATGTTTCTCCATTGGCCTCTTTGGAGTGCTTGGTGAAGAAAAGGGTGAGGGGAATGATTTTATGTCTCTTGGAAGATAAACTAGGCGCAGGGGATAGCCAGAGGACCATCTATTCTGATTATACTAATTATTGGTCTAGTAGCTGCTGGAGAAGTGGGTGTTTCTTCCCCCAAGTCAGCCAGATGACCTGGAGGGACATCTCGGTGGCTTGTTTGTGGCACATTTAAACATCCTTTTGAGCATCACTATGCTGCAGAATAAAATGTGGAATATATCTGCCTGCATGATATGAGGCTTTCCTAAATACCAAGTGTGATAAATAATTTAATCGCAAATCACACCCATATGCACAGATTTGCAATCATTGGCTTTTTCAGGATAGACCAAAAGCTCCCCATATGGTGGTGATGATATATTGATATGGTTTTCAAGGTTCTAGTTGTCGTGGTATATTTCTCTCTCATCGGGATGTCTTGTGTAAAAGAAGAGTTATTTCATTCAAAAAGTCTACGGCGACAGGGTTTGTGCGACCGGTCTAGCGACCGGCCGGAAATTTTTTTTTTTTTTTTTTTTTTTTTTAAAAATGTCTCCCAAATAATTTATAAGATTTATTGGAACTGGAATTTTTACAAAAAAAAGTGTTTTGGATGTCATTTGGATACACGTAAAAAATATGCCTGTACAGTCTGTATAGGCATATTTTTTACGTGTATCCAAATGACATCCAAAACATTTTTTTCTGTAAAAATTTCAGTTCCAATAAATCTTATAAATTATTTGGGAGACATTTTTAAAAAAAAAAAATAAAAAATAAAAAATTTTTCCGGCCGGTCGCTAGACCGGTCGCACAAACCCTGTCGCCGTAGAAGCTCTCTATTTCATTACATTTTGAAACTGGTATTTAGACTCTAATTAATATGTTTCGGATGTAGCCAAATGATGAGTATATTATTGGGACCAACAATCCATTCACCGCCTCTTCGTCATCAACAACATCATCAGGGAGGACGGAAGAAGAAAAAGCTCAGAGCCGATCCTCGAGAGGAGCAAAACCCAGAGCACATTACGAAGACAAGAGGAGCAAAACCCTCTCTCTCTCTCTCTTTCTGTGTGAATCTGAATTTTGCTTCCCATTTATAATAGCATTTCTATGTTATAATTTTTTAAGGTCTTGTTGTTTTGGTTTAGGTATTGTGATGTCATTTCCTGTTCTAGATCATTTTGACGACTTCAATTTGGTTTGTGGTGCGTCAAATTGTGGAAAATAATTTAGCGTCTTCCCCCCCCCCCCCCCCCCCCCCCGAGTTTGATCAGGGCCGGCCCTGAGTTTTTCAGGGCCTAAAACGAAAAAAAAAAATTGGGCCCTTTGTGAATTGCTATTAAGATAGGTATAAAAAACACTATAAATTTTCTCTAAACAAAAAAATATAAATACGAAAGAATACCAAATATAATAACAGACTTTTTCAATATTTTCAAAGCATCATTGAAAACACTAAAAAATGGAGAAAAGGGGCCCTAAAAATTTTTGGGCCTAAAGCCCAGGCACCTTGGGCTTTAGCCCAGGGCCGGTACTGAGTTTGATACAGTTGCTAAATTCTTTATATATATATATATATATAATATACCGCACAAAAACTTGAGTGTGGGGTTTTGTTCTGTTATTATTATTATATATATTTGGATTGGAAGGGGTCCGGGCATTTTGGTTAAAAACGATTACCATGGACTAAAAAGAAAGAATAAGGAGAAAATTGAAAATGAAGAGTTTATAGTCGACGGAAAAAAGGACAATCCATGACCTTTTTCAAAGCCATATTATATATTAGTATCTGATGAACTAGCATAAAGCCAATGAAATTGGTTAATGGCATTTGAATTTGGTCAGTAGTACTCCCTCAGTCACAAGTCACAAATTAAATGTCTAATTTTTATTTTTTAAGCCATTTTTAAAACTATTTTTTATAACATTTTTGATGTTAAAAAGTGTCTCAAATGATCACCTGATTGAATACCATAAACTATCATTGAAGCCAAGTCATTTGAATCAAAAAAAAAATTACATATAAAGAGATTATTATAACTAAAAGAAAGTGATATGCATTTACTAGTAACTTCAATTTACATATAATTTTTAATTAATTAATTTGACCAAAAGAATTTAATTTGTGACGGTGGGAGTACGTTATTAAGTTTTATGGTAATGCATTGAGATGGTCCGGGGCCAGTCTGGATATGCAATTTATTAGTATTAAAATGTTTGAACGGTAATCCCGCCTTCAGTCTGTATATCACTTCATTCACTACAGTATTGTTTGTTGTTAAAAGGCAATAATAATACTAATAATACATTTTGTATCAAAAACACATCTCATAGCTGTAAGTTTGGTTTACTGTTTTTTTGCCCACAAAAGACTATCACACTGCGTACTACTTACTACACTACTGTTCTAAATTTGGGGATTTGATTCGGATTTTTTTCAAACAAATATTAAACTCATAACATATTATTTTAGATATGTATATACATATTAATAATTTCATTATTATTTAGTTAAAAAATATAGCTCAAAAAATCGTCGTTATAATCGATTCGTTTTTAGTTCGCTTAAAAAAGAGGACCGTATTTACAAAAATGTCACCGCGTCTAATCAAAATTACGTCGTTTTAATAAAATTATGCTATTTAAGACGTTATGTTATTTAAAGATTATGCTCTTGATCCTTTCCGTATATATACCGGACTGATATATATCCTTTGTGTAATAGTATTGGTTTCATGTGCTATCTATATATTGATTCAGGATATTTGATAAATCTTTGCAATTAATGTGAGTTTGTATGCAATAAATTTTAATTTTATTTATGAATGTCTTATTCTTTTGATCCATTAAAGGCAACGACAGCATATAATAATTTGTTTTTTTTATTCTAGTTTTTAGTTAGAGTTAATACTAATAAAAGAGAGATTCCAGGCGGACATAATAATAGGCGTACAGTTTGTCGTAATACTAAAAACTAGTATGGGAAAAGGAAAAGTGAAAAAGAGAAAGAGGAGACATGGATATGGTATATGCTTTTTAGTGAAATTCCATTCGGGGGAGTGGGGTGGAGGAGGAGAATAGCAATCATTCAACCCTAACCATTTACCAACCATCCTCTCTCTCTCGTGCTCCTTCCTTCATTAAAACTGGCTAATCCCACCTTTCATCATTTCTCCCCTCCGCCTCCCCACCTACACCCTTACCCCCCTGGCCCCATCTCTGTCTCTGTACTAGTGTACTATATAATCTATAGATATATATATAGAGAGAAAATTTATAAATCCCTCAATACTTTTACTTTTTCTTTAATCAGAGACACAAAATTACTCCAGTTGAACACCTACTCCACCCAAATAATTAGTTACTCCCTCCATTCTCAAAAAATAAATGAGGAAATATATTAATTTTTACTTTTAAATTATATAAAATGAATCATAAATATATTATTTAATGGGATTTATACTTATAAAAAATTAAAATACATATCACTTAATATAATTATAGATTTAAAACTTTTATTTTATCTACGTTTTGCTCGTAATTTAAGAATCAGTTGAGCTGCTAAATAGTGGAGTATCTGCTCTCATAGAGAGAGACGCATTACTTTTCTCTCTCTCTCTCTCTAGGATTGGCTTTACTTTTTTTGTTTCTTTACACTTTTAAAAACACAAACCCACTCCCATTCCCGCGAAAGCTTTTCTTATTTTTCTCATTCTCCCGTGGCTATGGAGCTCCGTCCCTTCTCTCTCCTCTTCATCCTCTCACTTTCTCTCTCCACCGCCATTTCTCTCTCCTCCAACGACACCGCCGCCCTCTCCCTCTTCCGCTCCCAAACCGACACCCACGGCACCCTCCTTAACAATTGGACCCTCCCCTTCGGTACCTCCGCCACCGCCTGCTCAGCCGCTTGGCGTGGCGTAAACTGCACAAACAACCGCGTCACTTCCCTCTCTCTCCCCTTCCTAAACCTCCGAGGCTCCCTCGACTCACTCTCCTCTCTCGACCAGCTCCGCTTCCTCGACCTCAGCAACAACCGCCTCAACGGCTCAATCGCCGCCGTCACCAACTGTACCAACCTCAAACTCATCTATCTCTCCGGCAACGACCTCTCCGGTGAAATCCCACCTCAAATATCCTCTCTCAGCCGCCTCCTCCGCATAGACCTCTCCGACAACAACCTCAAAGGCTCAATCCCCACAGAATTCTCATCACTGACTCGCCTCCTCACTCTCCGCCTCGATAATAACGAACTTTCCGGCCCAATTCCCAGATCCCTTGACTCCCTTCCCCGGCTCAAACAACTTAATCTCTCAAACAATGTATTGTACGGTCACGTACCTGAAAATCTTCTCAAAAAATTTAGTGACCAAAGCTTTTCCGGCAATGAAGGGTTATGTGGGCCCACCCCCTTGCCGCATTGTTCTGGTAATAACATCCCGCCGCCGGTCACTTCTGCTCAGACGGTTCAATCCAACCCCAGTTCATTCCCAACAACAACACCCATTATTGATAATACCAAAATTTACAAACGAAAAGGGCTTAGTCCTGGTTCTATAGTGGCAATTGTAGTGGCAAATTCAGTTTTAGTACTGGTGGTAATTTCGTTTGTAGTTGCTTATTACTGCGGGAGGTACTCGAGGTATTCGAATTCAAGGATGGGGAGTGAGAGCGGAAAGAGAAGGAGCAGTTATGGGAGTGAGAAGAAAGTGTTTGCGAGTAATGGAGGTGGAGATAGTGATGGAACAAGTGCAACCGATAAAAGTAAGCTTGTATTTTTCGATAGGAAGAAGCCATTTGAGCTGGAGGATTTGCTAAAAGCCTCGGCGGAGATGCTTGGGAAAGGAAGTTTGGGGACTGTGTATAAGGCGGTGCTTGATGATGGTATCACGGTGGCGGTGAAGAGGCTGAAAGACGCCAATCCGTGCGGTAGGAAAGAGTTTGAGCAATATATGGATGTGATTGGGAAGCTTAGGCATCCCAACATTGTTAGGCTCAGAGCTTTCTATTATGCCAAGGAAGAGAAGCTTCTTGTTTATGATTGTCTCCCAAATGGAAGCTTACACTCTCTCCTTCATGGTATTAATTAAGTTAAAAGTGTATATTGTATATGTTTAACAACTTGACTATGCTTATGTATTTACATGAATTAATTGATTGTTGATTTTGTTTTTGATGATAGGGAATCGAGGCCCAGGTAGAATTCCATTAGATTGGACTACAAGGATCAGCTTGGTTTTAGGGGCAGCTAGGGGGCTTGCTCGAGTCCATGAAGAGTATGAAGCAACAAGAATTCCTCATGGGAATGTGAAATCTTCGAATGTGTTGCTCGATAAGAACGGTGTAGCTTCTATATCTGATTTTGGGTTGGCATTACTTTTGAATCCAGTTCATGCCACGGCAAGATTGAGTGGATACAGGGCACCCGAGCAGGTAGAATTCAAGAGGCTATCCCAGAAGGCTGATGTTTACAGCTTTGGGGTTTTGCTGCTGGAAGTGCTCACCGGGAGAGCTCCATCACAGTACCCTTCCCCGGGTCGTCCTCTTGCCGAGGAAGAGGAGCAAGCAGTTGATTTGCCAAAATGGGTTCGATCAGTGGTGAGGGATGAGTGGACTGCTGAAGTGTTTGATCAAGAATTGTTAAGGTACAAGAACATTGAGGAAGAGCTTGTTGCAATGCTTCATGTGGCAATGGTTTGTGTTGCGCCACAACCTGAGAAGAGGCCCTCCATGTCTGAAGTGGCAAAGTTGATTGAAGAAATCAGGGTGGAGCAGTCTCCATTAGGGGAAGATTATGACGAATCACGCGATTCGCTGTCACCGTCAGTTTCTACTACTGAAGGTTGATCTTTTGGTTCATTCAACCGTCTATGAAGATGGTGCTACCATCATAATGTTACTTGTGTTTTCTCTCTACTTTGTAATATTTGGTTTGTATTATTAGACTGGTGCAGGTAGCAAAGATATGTCTGATGATCTTGTCAACCAATCAACCGGAGAATTTCAGTTAGTCTATATTTATGTAATGTACTTTTGACACTGGAATTAGTTATCTACTTTGATCTGCATGTTAAATTTCAGAGTATTTCTTCAATGCTTGAGAGTAAATCAAATTTGGGGCATTAAATGATATATTTCAAATAAATGTTGGTATAATTACATTACCAACTAGTACTACATGTGATGCAAGTAATTATTATTATAATAATGACACTTCATTTGATACTCGGTTCTTCATGCTTTCATTCCTAGTAAATTTATGTGATAAACCAAGAATGGCACGGCACGGCATGGCATGATGCACCATGTATTCTCATCATTACCATTCATTCCGTTAAAAAAAACTTTAGACGAGAGTAACAACCAAGACTCATCAGAGGAGAGCATCATTAGGTCTCATAAAACAAAACACACTGTGCACGCCATTTTCCACTTTTACCTCTTTCCATCTTCCAATTCACCTCTTTCTTTTGCAGCTTTACTCCATGATTACAGCATTTTCTTTTTACCTGTCATCTACTGTTTATAACAGACAAAAGTATAGCATCTACCCCTTGACGGTTAACAGACCTTTTCTACACCTGCCGGTGGTCCTCAAGCTCTCTTGATAGTAGTCACTTCAGATCAGATCAGATCTGATCTATCTTTTTACCCACCAGGATCCTCGTAGGCCTGAGGTGGATCCGGACTCGATATCAATCAGTATATGTAACAAAGCAGTTGCATACACGTTAATCCGAAAAGTACGAGGACCTCGCGGCTTCCCAATATTACATTCTTAAACATCTCAAAGTACTTCCTATCGAAAAAACTAAGATTCAAATGAATGGATAAATGTAATTGCCAACCTTTTTTCAGTTTTTGCATTTCATTCCCAGAAGTACAACTACATCTTTATTATCACTACATTCTTGTTGATATAACCCCCACTTCAACTCTCTTTCCTGATACAATTTACAATGTCAAACCTAATTTAAAAATAAAAAAAAAGAAGAAGCAAAAAGATCAGTTAACAGGAAGTGGTTACATACATTAACCCTTTTCTCATATATCTATCTGTACAGGAAGCAAAGTCGTAATTCTCCAGAATTCTTGCTGATGTCCATAACAGATAATGGGCCCACCAGATGATTGCTGCCTCTATTGGCTATTTTAAGATTAACTTTAAGAACAGTTTTTGCACTCCAAAAGACATTCAGATGTCAATAAATATATTGGATCAGAAATGAGATTGTCCGCAAACATTTAGCTAATCTGTCCCGTCTGATCAACCAAAGTTCCAACTGGATCTCCACATAATGCTCTTGATATGTTACCAGGCTCATGAAGATTAAAAATCACAACTGCAACAAGAAATATATTTCAATAGAACAGTCGAGACTAGACTGAAAATAAATTGTTGACTCCACAAGGGAATAGACCAAAGACTTCCACCTTTATTTCACCATTTAAAACTAATTACAAGGAAATCATGTCTAGATGCAGTCTTAATAACTCAATGGACCAGAAATGTCACTATTGGGGAAAGAGAAAACATACCCAGACCAAGGCAAAAAAGAGTAAAATATACCGACCTGGAATTCCGTTCTCCTCACAAAATGTCACAGCCATCATGTCCATTGTGGATGCACCTCTTGAAGCCAAATCCCTGAAGGATATGTGCTCAAAAGGAACATTACTATTTCCAGAGTCACAATTATAGACACCATCAATATTGGTACCTTTGAGGACAGCATCCGCGTGAACTGGTGAAAAAAAGAGTCTCAAAATTACCTTTTAGGATAAAGACAGCAGAAGATTCTTAATGGACTAGTTGAGTTCCTAAAAATAAGAGGACGTACTCTCTGAAGCTCTAAGAGCTGCTGCTGTGTCTGTGGAGAAGAGTGGATTTCCTGTGCCAGCACCAATACCGCCAAATATCACAACCCGCCCTTTCTCAAGATGGCGGATAGCCCGTTGTCTACTATATGGTTCAGCAACCTCTGGCATAGAAAATGCAGTTTGCACTCGAGTCTGAACACCCATCTTCTCTAGAGCTGACTGGAGCAGTATGGAATTCATCACAGTTGCCATCATACTGGTAACACAATTGGAAAGTCATGGCTTATTTAGCTTAAACGCAGCTGGAAAAATCATATAAACCATTTACCATTTACATCTTTTATGAGCTAATATATGAAAAATGTGTACATGTAGGGCTCATTGCTTAGTGGGATGATAAAACCTCAGGCATCCACTTTCATGCAAAACCAATGCATAAAAGGTTTCAGGCAATTAGTCTGAACCCTTGCATGGATCAATGTGAGGCAAAGGGGACAACAAATGTGTATTTTCATAATACACATCAAAATTCTAGTCAAAACTAGTAGAAAATTTGAAACTAAAAGTAAGAACCCAACCTAAGAATCAAAAACATGGATTATCCATCAGTGGCAAAATGAAGCTTAATGGCAAGAAAATCAAGATATTCAGGAACATAGAAGAAACCAAACTCTCCCAAAACAGTAAATCAACTAATCAAATCCCTGTCCAATTATTTGAGACCAGCTACATACATAACCCAGACTTCATTCTAATGCGTTGTTAAAAGTATATTTATACACTTGCACCAAGAAAAAACCTATATATATTTTAAAGAGGTCTGAAAGGTTTTACACCATCTGTCAGCTACTTGAAGCAATTTTTGTTATTATTCTAGGGAGGGTTTTTGGCAGGGAGTTGGAGAGTGGGGGTGGGGGTTGGGGGAAGAGAGAGAGATAGAGCAGGGCAAGTTCGTATAAGTAGTTTCACATATGGTTGAGATTCAAGAAAACTATGTTACATGGACTACTAAAATCCAAAAGTACCCATGTAGATACGTCCTGGGTAAGGGTGTGGGTGTTGAACATGTCAATTTGATGGAAACTGAACCAAAATGTTCTACAAATAGGTGCGTCGGTCATATCATATTATAAAAAGACGACAAAAACCCTGAATTTAAGAGTTTATAGTATACATCACAAGGACTTGTAAAATGTTTTACTAAATCAAAAATCAAATAGTAGTATGCCTGTTGTGGACTAGCATAATTATTATAACAAGAACTTTGTTATATAGAATAGAAGGACAATATTTCAAGTGCTTGGTTTCTCATGTTATCATGCACCTTCCACAATTTTCTTTTGCGCTTCCAAAAACAAAGTAACGGTGAATTTGAGCAGAAATAGATGCTTTGAATCCCTCCAAGTGTAACAACTTATTCAGATTTATTTTTTATTTTTTAATTTTTGGTAAGTTACAAAAAGTTCAGATATTTAAAGTGAGGGCAAACATATTCACAGATTCATGAAGAAAGGCAAACCTAACAAGCATCAAACACAGTAAATATTAAGAGCATGATTCCATTATACACATCATCTTCATGGAAGTGGCTGATATTAGATTGTTTACAACTATGAAAATAGGATATACAAAGCAGGGGGAAATAATTATGTTACCCAATCTGATATGCAGTACATCTATCCAAACCAGTTGCTGTTACCCACGTATCTCCACAAAAGAAATTACGGCCTCCAACAACTACCGCCACCTAAGGCATGATATAAGAATGTTCGTTTTGTCTGTCAGAATCAGAAAATAGCCAAAATGCAGATTTTGGAATGCCATCAACTGAAAAGGAATACCTCAACACCAACACGACAAGCCATTGAAACTTCTCTAGCAATCAGCATTGCCACCTATCAAATCAAGAGACAGCAACTCAGATTTTAGGCTCCAGTATATACAAATGCTAAGAGTAGACAATTAATCTGTTTGCTTAGCATACAAACCCCCCACCCTAAAAGAAACAAAAACCCCACATATTTTTTCCTCTTTCCTGTTGCAACAAAGTGAACAGGGGAGATACAAAGGGCTATGTTAAGACATCTAAATATCTGGCTGCATAAGTTAAAATAACCTTTGGATCGATGCTGTGGGAGCCAGAGCCAAGCAAGGCAGCGCCACTAATTTTAAAGACTACTCTCCGCCACTTAGGGTTTGTCACTGATTTCGTCTTCATGTTATTAGTTTGACCGCTGGGGCTGGAAACCGCTGTCCCATATCTGCCAAAAAATTATCACAAAGCTGTCACATGAGTAAAAGAATTATTCATTTAATGACAACAGTCTACTAGAAATATGTGTATAAAAACAGAAATTATTCAAGACAACAAAATGTAAATATACCAGACAAACTAACTCAGATCAGGATACCGAAATGGATAAATATTAAAAATTCAACCAAAATGCTCGAAGGACAAGCATTTTATTACAATCAAGCCCACCACCAAGTTTTCAAGAAGAATATGGTACCAAAGATATAATTTGTAAGGGTCCCAACCAAAATTAATTGATTATGGTCACCGTATCACACAAGATATATAAATAAGACACAAAGCTTACTTAATCCAACTTTGTAATTTTTACACACTCCTCAACACTTATAATTCGTAGGACTTGATCACACATGTGGAAAATTCATAATAGGCGACATGAATCACTATCATGATAGCATGGTACCTACCACATGTTCTAGAAGATTAAACTACTAAAGAATGGGTCTAACAAAACTAAGTTAAAATTCAAGAATAAAGATAAGCTCCTCAAGTTCATCCACATTGCATCCTTGCTGATTGAATTAGGACTAGACAACATCCATTAAGCTCAAATTATTTTCTTCTTGGTCATAATACAGACTACTGAAAGAGCACTTCACCGAAAGAGAAAAAGGAAAGGGATAATGGCCAGAGAGACAAAGAGATAGAAATAGCAGCTAAAGCTAAGGGGTAGATATGTTTCCTATTCTAATCAGTAAAATGCACTGCCAAACCTCACTCAAGTTGACCAACTGGTGAAAATGTTAGGAAGGCCTTATTGGTACTTTGCAGAACATAAAAAAAATATGAGCACCGGGACTCGTAAAATATAAATTGATTTTAGTAGCGGTGCTTATTTATCTAACCTGTCAATGACCAACCAATTATATTGTTCTATATGCCGACCCTGCCCATACTATATGATGCAGACTCAAGCTCAGTAAGATTGCATAATACCTCAACTGAAACCCAACAAGAAGGTATGGATGTCATGAAAGTAAAAACATGTGAAACAGTGAAAGACTTAAAAGGTTGGCATAGAGGGCATACTTCAGTTATAAGCCTACAAGGCCACAACACCAAGAGATTGGAGGTAGCAGACAGGAGAAAAATTAGTTGGCTTGAAACTTAATTAGTTTCCTTGGCCTAGATGCTTTGTTATTAAAATAATTATCACAAAAAACACTAGGAACCACTCAGCAGATGAAGAGAAGCATTGGTACAAATTACAAAATCTCTTATTTTGCCCCAAACAGCACCCCTTCAATTAAAAACTTCAGAACAAGGCCCTTCAGCACATACAAAAGAGAATAAAAAATCATAATTATACTGCATGTTCAGTAGAGCCACCAACGGTCTCAGTCAACAGCAACTATATAAGCTATCTCAAGTTTATTGACGAACACTTTTCAAGTGTAAGGATGAAATAATCAATCTCAGGAAAGTGGAACGCTTGATTCATAAAGCCAACTTATCAGCATCTGACAACCTGAACTCTTTCCATTGACAATGGACCAATGTCCAAGAGAATATAACATTGAGGCATGGTTCAAAAAGTTGTATATTTTCTTAGGCTGTGAATGAAGGGCATTAAAACAATTTAACAGTCCATATGATTCCACACACCAAAATTTAAAATTACATCAAACCAATCCAATGACAATGTATACCTCTTGGAGAGTCTAAGTGAGGTATCTGATCCACCTATAGACTTATCTTCTTCAGAAACAGCTTTCAATGGCAATGTATTACCAACAATCTGTTCCATCTTCTTAAACCAAGGCCAATGACTTGCTGAAATGCCACCATTACCCATCCGATGCCTTTCTAACTTGTACCTCTTCTTCAAATTATCCACCTTATTCTTACACTGTTCAACGCTCTTGGATTGCTTCTCACATCTCTCGGTCACAATTGCGGCCACTTCCTCCCAATCCCTCCCTCGTAAATTCCCTCGATTCAACTGCATAAATTTATCTGTATATGCGTCGAGAAGGCACGCAATTGCCGAGTCGCTCCACTCCTCCCTATCTTTCCTGTACTCTCCACTTCCGCCAGCGGAGGTGCCTCCACCGCCTCCTACTGTAGCCAGCTTGGCTCTTTTGTAATTGTAAGGCGTTCCTCCATCACTAAGCTCTTCCCGATCATTTAGCTTCTCGTTGGACGGATTAACCCTAGATCTGCTCGGATCGCACTCATTCTCCAATGTAATTGGACCGGTAGCAGTAGAGAAAGGATTTAACGCATGAAACGACGACGTAGATTTTGGAACAGGCTGGGAACAGAACGCGCCGCCACTGAAGCCATCGGCCTCAGCGTCGTCATCCTCGCAGGATATACCTTTAGGGCTCCCTCCTGGTGCAAGAACGGTAGAAGGCAGACTGGGTTGAATTATCGTCGGGGCAACGGGGAGAGGCGCGTGGATCGGAGTCGCCTTGGTGGTGAACCGGTGACTGAAGGCTTGTTGATGGTGATGGTGGTGGTGGTTAGGATTTGTTTGGAGGTTGGAGTTGGTTGAATTATCGTCACCGAGGAGAGTGAAATCATCGTCACACGACGCCATAGGAGGACGTTAGGGTTAGGGTTTGTCCGAGTCGGGAAGACGGAACCGCGTTGCAGACGACGTTAGTTTGGAAGCGGTCGGTAATGGATCGTTTAGAAGACCGTTAACTGCGGAACAGCTGCCGTAAGTGAGAGCCGTCACGATATGTGACGGGTCCGTTAAGTAAGTAAGGGGAGACTGTGGTAAGTTGGTTGGTGGGACCTGATGCGTATAAAATAAGATCGGGCATTTTATGCTTCAATTTTTCCTTTGCAACTAGAACCTTGGTTCAGCGATAATTCTTCTCTGTAAAAAATTATATTATCAATGGGATTTTGCATTTTAATTGAGTGTATTAAATTAATAAATAAAAAAAATGTATGATGTATATATATGGTGTTAAAGATAAGGACATCTTTACTACTCCCTCCGTCCCAAATTATCTGTTGTTCTAGAGTTTCACACAGATACCAATATGTATGATAAAAATACTAAAATACCATTTGTGCTGACTTTTTTATTAATTGAAGAGAAAGAAAAAACAGCTAATTAATTGGAGAGAGAGAAACATTGAAGAGAGAGAGAAAGCAGCACATTAATTGAAGAGAGAGATAGAGAGAAACAATTATTTATTGAAGAGAGAGAGGGGGCATGAATGTGGATGTTCAAAAAAGAGGAGAGACATTAATGAGAGTAATGATTATCAACAATTAAGATAAAGGGGCAAATTTGGAAAACAAATGAAAAAAATGCATTGAAATCTTAAAAAAACAGATATTGTGGGACAATTTTTTTTGCTAAAACAACAGATAATTTGGGACGGAGGGAGTAATAAATAATTTAAGTCAGAATCGGAGTTCGAGTCTTTGTATGGGTGTGTTAAATTATTAAAAAAAAATACTCCCTCCGTCCCAAATTATCTGTTGTTCTAGAGTTTCACACAGATACCAATATGTATGATAAAAATACTAAAATACCTTTTGTGCTGACTTTTTTATTAATTGAAAAGAAAGAAAAAACAGCTAATTAATTGGAGAGAGAGAAACATTGAAGAGAGAGAAAGCAGCACATTAATTGAAGAGAGAGATAGAGAGAAACAATTATTAATTGAAGAGAGAGAGAGGGGCATGAATGTGGATGTTTAAAAAAGAGGAAAGGCATTAACGAGAGTAATGATTATCAACAATTAAGATAAAGGGGCAAATTTAGAAAACAAATGAAAAAAATGCATTGAAATCTTAAAAAAGCAGATATTGTGGAACAAATTTTTTTTGCTAAAACAGCAAATAATTTGGGACGGAGGGAGTATGTATGTATAAACGATGTTAAAAATTAGGATACCTTTACTAATAAATTATATATATTATCATTTTTATTTTTCGTGCTGTGATCTTAATCACGATACTAAGTACCCATATGAGTTTTTAATTTTAACTAGTATGTAGTCAAAAAAAATCTTATTTTTCAAGTACTCTTTTAATATAAATAGATATTTATGTTCAAAGACCATATAGAAGAGTTGTCGTTACTGAAAAATTCCATTAAATATGAGTATTTTACGATTTCATTTATTTGTATTTTGTAAAACACATCATTCCTATTATTTCTATTATTTGAGGAGGAATCCACTGACTTCTGGCGACAAACAATTTATTTGATTACCTTTTTCTGAACCATCCATCTATGATCTAACGGTCACCAAGAGCTTTTTTTTTAATTTATTATTTATTTCTCATTCTTTCACTTCCCAGCAGCAGGCGTCACGTCAGTCTTCTATTTCTCTATTCTGGTTAAAGGTACAACGAAACGAAACAAAACTTAGTTTCTATTTGCCAAATATTGAGAAAGAAATAAAAAAGGGGAAGTAGTAGTATAGCATAAAGGATCAATAGTAGAATTTTTAAATAGCAGAAATAGTAAAATGCTTTAAATAATAAAATTTTATCAAAATAATGTAGTTTTGATAAGACTCGATGATATTTTTGTAAATATGCGATGACATAGTATTTATAAAAATATAACCGTGTCTTATTAAAATTACGTCGTTTTGATAAAATTTTACTCCCTCCGTCCCAAATTAATTGCTCAGTTTTGACTTTTTAAAGTCAAATTGACCATTTTTAAAACTAATCTTTTTACTATTTTTGCTAAAATATAGGTGAAGAAATTATAACCAAAAGAAAGTATATACAATTTATTACTAGTCCTAATTTTTATAATTTTAGAAATATATTTATATATGCTTAATTATTAATTCTAAAAATAGTCAATTTGACTAAAAAAAGTCAAAATTGAACAGTTAATTTGGGACGGAGGGAGTATTATTTAAGAGAATTCTATTACTTAAGAGGTGTAATCATGATCTCTGTCTAGTTTTTATCTTAGTTTCTAGCTTGTGTTTGTACAAGGTCAAAACCTTAATTTTATTTTACTAGTAAAACCTTCAAAACTCGATTACTTTCCACGCTACTTCTCAATCGAACAACTTTTTTGTCTTGCTATTTCTCTCGCTATATTCTTCTTCCTCTTTTCTCGCTATCTGTTTCGTTCTTCGTTAATTATCAATTATGCATTCGAATCACTTGCTTCTCGAGGAGCCTATCAGGATGGCTTCCATCCTCGAGCCTTCAAAATCTGTGAGTGTTTTTGTTTATTTCTCACTTCTTCTTTTTTTTATTTAAAATTTTAACTTGGATCTGTAATTTGCAGACTAACGAATCTGTTCATATGTATCTGTATGATTTTGAGATTGATTTGAGAAATTATTGATATGTGGATGTATATGTACAGAGTTTCTTTCCTGCCATGACAAAGATTGTGGGGACCTTGGGCCCTAAGTCTCGATCTGTTGATGTTATATCTGGTTGCCTCAAAGCTGGAATGTCAGGTATCATGTTTATTCTCTATTAAATTGTATTCCAAATTCTAAATGGTTAGATGAGTTGGTATTGGAAGGAGAAAGTTTTTTATTTTCTTTTTGATATGAAAGATATACTTTTTTTTTCTTTCTCCCAATTAATGGTTTTTTGGGTTCGTGTTTTGGCAGTGGCTAGATTTGACTTCTCGTGGGGAGACCCTGAATATCACCAAGAGACTCTGGAAAATTTGAAGGCTGCTGTCAAGAGCACCAAGAAACTCTGCGCTGTATGTATTAATATTTGTTACTTCCTCCTTACCTTTTTAGATAAATTTTTTGATATGTTCTTTTTAGATATCTAAGGAGATTTCATAACTCATTTTCCATATTACCGTTAAACTCTGGTTACAAATTTGGTTCTCTCACACCTTTCCAGCAAGACATAACATTATTTCTTTTTTCTCTCTATCTTATCTTTATATGGCCCACATACTAGGTACTCCTAACTCCCTCCTGTTAAAAGACTTGCAATTTCTGGAAATGATAGCCTACCCTGTTTTTCAAGGAACATTGACATAAGTTAATGTATTCATTCAAGTTTTCAAAATTATGTTTTTCAATTTGATAATCTCCTTTATTTTCATTCGTCTTTGCTTTTTGAGAAACCCACAGAACCTAAAAAATAAATGGAGTCTTAGAATTTAAATGTTTATAGGGTCTCTAAAAACTAGAAGACCGTCCTCGGTTTAAATGAGTAATGGTTTCAGATTAAGTTGGGCAGAGGCCTAATAATGAAAAACTAAATTTCAAGTAAAAACTCCCCCCCATCCACCCACCCACCCACCCACCCATTTATTTGTTATCAAAATTCAAAGAGTGAGTATTTTGCCTTTTTTTTTGACAACTTTTCAGGTTATGCTAGATACAGTGGGACCTGAATTGCAGGTTGTTAATAAAGTTGAGAGGTCTGTTTCGCTTCAGGCCGATAGTACTGTTATCCTGACACCTTTTCAAGGTCAAGAAGCCTCTTCTGAAGTGCTGCCAATCAACTTTGATGGACTAGCTAAGGTTTAAATTCTCCCACCTCCTCATCGTTATGTATCCTTGTTTCCATTGGTTACATGCGCATTTGAAGTGGCTTGTTTAAAAAAATAATATTATATTCAGCCTTTGCAATTTTGAAGGAACTAACAAATTGAATGCACTTATCCCCAGTAACCATTGTGAAGAACATGCTTATGTTCTCAAGTGCCATGCTTCACAAGGCTGAGCTGCTTGTTGGAACCTCTGTTATAAAACGGACAACATACTGCAACCTTATCTTATTAAGATTTTACCTACCCTGCTTGTGGAAGTTGATGTACTAATTATCTGGTTCTTAACTATGTAGTAGGAAGGCAATTCTTGCCTATATATTTATGTTCTGTTTGCAGTAATAGAAAAAAATATATAATTTATACATGAAGTTGCAAATATGGGTTTAACCTGGAATTTGTCCAACATGTTCGTGGTCATAACTGATAATATGCATACATTATTACTCTCCTATATTGGTTATTAGAATAGATTATTTTATTTCAATAATTGCATGATGATATGTTTTAATTTTTGTAATACTTCTTAGTAAATTGTCAGTACTTACCAGACTGTTGGCTTGGTCATGCAGGCTGTGAAGATTGGAGACACTATTTTTGTAGGCCACTACCTGTTCACAGGAAGTGAAACTACTTCTGTCTGGTTGGAGGTAAGAGGCAGACAGCCTAAACTATGTTGACCTGATTTTTTTTTCCATGTGTATTCAAATATTGGATTTTCACCGTTGAGTTGATTAAGTATAAAGTATTTTTGAACTTTGTTTCCAAATTAAAGAGTTTAGTGTAAAATTTATTTAACTAGAAAAGTCTAAATTTTCTTGAAACAGGCAGTGGGCAAGAGTTATTTTGTATGAGTTATGCATGACCAGGATTTTATTTAACTGAATTGAGCAGGTTGAAAGTGTGAAAGATAATGATGTGGTTTGCAAAATAAAGAATTCTGCAACATTGGCCGGGTCATTGTTCACTCTGCATGTTTGTCAAGTTCATATTGAATTGCCTACCCTCTCTGATAAAGATAAGGAGGTCAGTGCTGCTTTCATCCATTATCTGCTGATCATTTTTTTTGGCTCCTTGAACGTGTTCTTAGCCTCTTATGTTTTGTTTGCTTCATGCATAAAAAAAATCAGATATGATAAAAAAAAAGTAGAACTAAAATTGCAACAATGTTTTCATTGGGAAAATATTCTGTGGATGATTAATAATATTTGTGGATGCAGACATGCAGTTATATATTTTTGCTGCATTTCCACGTCTTCTCTTTGGAACTTGTTTATTTTTTTTATTCCTCATAGATGCTGTGGTTTATATGAGCTTTCCCACTGTGATGTAGACTTGAAATATCAACCGATTACAAATTAAGCTAGACTCCCTGTCCCGTCTTAGAGTCTCCATTTGGAATTCCCATCATTAAATGGTTGAGCACTTTCCCCATTTTCACTTCCCATCATTAAAGGTTGAGCAGTTGATGCTTTATACGTTGTATGAGGAACTTATGACTATCCATTATCTTCCCCGGATTCAAAAAGTTAGCTGCCATATAATGTTTGTATTTTAAAGAAAAGGCAACGACATTAATAATGATTATAACAAGTTTAATGTTTATCTGATAACCGTGTGAATTGAAGCAGAGTCATTTGGCTTGAATTCCTAACAAGGCTTCAATAGTATATCAATAAACTTTGGCTTTTACAATGACATATATTAGGACATCATAAACAAGAAGTTACTTTTATTGAAACAGGAATAGTTTTAACTAATCAAGATGTTAATCATAAGTCGCATGCAACAAGGAAATGAGGAGATCCTATCTAATGTGTCGATTTCATGTACTGGGTTTGATTTTTACCATTACCAATTGATAGCAACATTGCCTTTCCAAGCTTCATATAGCTTGTATCCTAGCCTGCGTGGTACAAGGTGACCACATGTAACTTTGATGTTTTATTAGCTGCATGCTTTTATCTGAGAAATTATTGGTGCCATGTCTTTATGTATTAAAGCTTTATCTTTTTCACTTTCAAATTTCACTCTCTTGTGCCCTTATTTGTAATATTTGACCCAGAGCTATTGGTGACATTTTAATCTTGATTTAGGTTATAAGCACATGGGGTGCTCAAAACAAAATTGATTTTCTCTCGCTTTCATATACACGGCACGCATCAGATGTTCGTGAAGTAAGTTCCATTTCTAACGTACCACCTTAATTGGGTTTTATTTTTAATACTTCTCCTGTGCTCCTCCCTGTTGACCATCATTTTGGGTGATCCAATTTCTTCATCAAATGTACTTCTTTTTGGTGCATCGCAGGCCCGTGAATATTTATCTAAGCTGGGTGATCTAAGTCAGACTCAAATTTTTGCAAAAATTGAGAACGTAGAAGTGAGTTTTATATTGATTCCTTGAATGAGTTTTCTTCTGCTTTTGTGTGCAGGTTTAATAATATGTTGATTTCTTCTCATTGTTTTGTGGAAAAATGATGTATACATTTCTCTTTCTTGATTTCAGGGTTTAACCCATTTTGATGAGATCCTGCAAGAGGCAGATGGTATCATCCTTTCTCGTGGAAATCTCGGCATAGATCTTCCACCCGAGAAGGTTTGTTTGTTAACTAGATCGAAGAAACTATTTTATAGGATAATATTTTGTTAAATCAATTATTTTCATACCGGATAAAGATATATATCTTGATGGGGGTCTCACGTCTAGAGCAAGGAAGAATTTTATATGTTTATTGTTGGGAATTACTATGTTCAATTGGGTAGAAATTTATGTAATTAGATATTTTATTATATGGGTTGGGACTTGGGGTGTTTTATATGATTATGAAATTTAAATATATTTTTAGGGTATTTTAGTCCTTCAATATTTTTATTGCTTCACTTTCAGAATTAGGATTAGAGTTTTGTTTCTCTTTAAATAGCAATGTAAATCCTATTAGTTCATTGCGTACAATTATTATTAATTTCTAGAGATGTTATAAAACTGAGTGTTCGGTTGAGATATTATTAATATACTAGTTATTTTTCTGTCATTTCATCCTCTTTCAGTTTGCTGTCCTGCATCGCTAATGCATGCTTAGCTGCAGGTATAAGGTTTAACATAAAGGGCCCAACTTAAAAAGAAAGGGGCCCTCAAATCCATTGGGTCCATCTGTTGAGGGTTTAATGTTGCTAGCTGCAAAAATAACATGTATATAAGCTATAAACTGTCTCCTTATTTAGTTTCTATTTTTGGTATTACATTGCATAGTTTTAAAATTCTTGTGGTTGACTTTGAGATATGAACCTCTTAAAAAAACTCAAATTTCCTAGACTAGATATAATCATCAAATGCTAGCTCTATAAATCTCGACAAATTTGTTGAATGTAAACTTTATGACCCACAAAGTTACTTGGATATATATATACTAATTCAATGCCACAACATCAAGGGTGACATGTCACCACTCAGGGACCTACACCGGTACAAATGAATGTTTCTAGCTCGAGCACACAACTTAATAGGGTTGGTCAACCTGAGATAAATCCATTTATGAACTGATCTGGATAAAATACTTGACATGATTCCTTTATAGCAACCAGCCAAACAGATCAACTTGAACTTTGAAATGCAACTGGTTTGAGGCTTTTGGACGGAGGTAGACAGGCTAGTTGTTAGTTGTCACCATTATGTTACAGGGCTTAATAGTTCTCCACATGTACTTCATCTTAACTCACATTGCATGGAGGATTCGAAAGTAACTTTTACTATTCCTTATCCATGTAAAAGAAGCGTTTGGTTTCTTTCTGTAACTTCTTATTTTTGCAGTTTCTTCGGGAAAAGAAAGTATGCTGTTACGGCATTATATAGGTCCTTTTCTTTTTTCTTATATTACATGCTTCTAACCTGTAACTGTATGTGGAATTTTACAGGTGTTTTTATTCCAGAAGGCTGCTGTTTACAAGTGTAACATGGCTGGTAAGCCAGCAGTGGTAACTCGTGTTGTTGATAGTATGACTGACAATCTAAGACCAACTCGTGCAGAAGCAACTGATGTTGCTAATGCTGTCTTGGATGGTAAGTCACTCTTTCAGGTGATGATATATTTCTTTTGATAAGAGAGAATTTATATTCAAAGAAATGGTCAAAAGGGGGACGGTGGCTACACGGGGAGTATCCAATGGTTGTTTATGATTTAATTTTACCAATTTGACATCTGTTTAAAGCTCTGTGCCCCTGTTTGTCTCCACTTTTCCAGTTTTAGCTTCTTCTACTTCTGATTCTTAGAAACTGATTTTGATTCTAATTCTTTAAAAGTTATTAACTAGCTTTTGTTAAACTGATTATGATTCTCCAAAATCTTTTAATGAATGTTTGACAAATAATCTGATAAGCTAGATTCTGGTAATAAAATATTAATTAATATGTTTATTTGTATATATATAAATAAATACTAGTATCATATTAATTAATATGTAATTATTTATTAATATTATATATATATTAACATATATAAAAATATAATATAAAAATTATGTATATATTATATACTCCCTCCGTCCCACGATAAAAGTCCTGATGGACTTTTCACGCATATTAAGAAGAGGAATAAAATGACAAAATTGCCCATAATAATGTCATTAAATATGGAGAGAGAATTAGAATAAGAAAAGTATGAGATGTTTAATGCTACGGGCATAATAGGAAAAAATGTGTAAAAGTTTGGTTATTAAAAGAAAGTGGACATTTAACATGGGACAACCCAAAATAGTAATAAGGGACTTTTATCCTGGGATGGATGGAGTAATATTTAGTATATATAAATAATATTATTTTATTTTATTTAGAGTTGAGAAGTTGATTTGAGAAGCACCTAAATAGGTGACTCTAGCTTCCATCTTTTTATACATTAAGGTACTTGTACTTTGCTTCTAGCTTTTGGTAGCTTTTGGACCTAAAAGCCGAAACAAACACCACTTGTGTAGCTTCTCAGAAGCCAGAAGCTGTCAAGAAAAAGCTGAAACAAACGGTGCTTATATAGGTTTATCTAATATAATGTAGTTCTCTATTTATGTTATGTAGGGTTTTATTCAACATAGCTTCAAGTACAGCGTCAAATTGAAATACTTGGCATTTTTATATTGGTTACCTGTTTTTGCAGGAAGTGACGCAATTCTTCTCGGTGCTGAGACTCTGCGTGGATTGTACCCTGTTGAGACTATCTCCATTGTTGGCAAGATTTGTGCTGAGGTAGTTTTTCCTTGTACACTGCTAATTTACTCCACTTGGGAGCGATAAATCTATCAGGCCTAGCTGTTTAGTTCTTGAAACTCGTTTTGCCTTATAGAAGGCATAGCTCTTATTAGTTTTCTTGCTTCAAAATCTTAGTTTGGAGAAATTATTTAAATGTTGGACTGGACTTTAATAGTATGTCATATTAGAGGGATTGTATTAGAGGGATTACACGCACTATTAGTGTGTCCCTCACCTGGGATTTTTATTATTGTTATTTTTTAAGGAAATTATTTAATCGATAGTTTATAACCCTTTATGTAGTTGCCTTCATAGGCTGCCTAATGGCGGTGTTTGAAAATAGATGATATAGCAAGACTAAAGAGTTATATAACTGAATGGTTACATTTATTATATACAATGAATACTAGATGCATTATTAGATATCTATTTTAGATGTTATTATGCTTTCGATGTTATTTAGTCCTTAATTTTGTAGTCAACTTTCCGTAGTGATATTTTAATGGTTGACAAATATCGTCTTTGAATTAATCATACAGGCGGAGAAGGTTTTCAATCAAGACATGTACTTCAAGAAGACCGTCAAATATGTTGGTGAACCGATGACACATTTGGAATCAATTGCTTCCTCCGCGGTATATTATTTTGGAGAGTGATATTATCTGTGTTCGTGTATATATTGTATTCTGTGTATAACACTGCCTGGACTACTGTTTAGTATCGTTTAAGGTGCATTCATTGTAAGAATTTCATTTTTGGATGCGAGTCTTGAAGGTTTTTTTCCTTCTTTTCTTTTCTTTTTTTATCCAGGTACGTGCAGCCATCAAGGTGAAGGCATCTGTTATTATTTGCTTCACTTCTTCTGGCAGGGCTGCAAGGTAATCTTCAATTATCAACATAAACACTTGCTATATCCTGAATTGAGAATATTTCTGTTGCCAATGACCATACGATGTTCACAATTGTTTTGTTTATAAGACCCAAATTAAAGTTATGGTACATGTATGACTGCAGATTAATTGCGAAATATAGACCAACAATGCCAGTTCTATCGGTTGTCATCCCACGGCTCAAAACGAATCAACTACGCTGGAGTTTTAGCGGTGCATTTGAGGTAGGGCCCTCAATCAAGTCTATAAAATTTAAGAACCATTCAATAATACACGAGTATTCTACAATATCCATCCCTGTTACTTGAAGCTTGTTTTTATAAACTGGTTGTCTCAATCATTTTGACAAACAGCCAATGCAACTTGCAAGAGAGCAAAATGAAAACTACAAATAGCCATTTCATGCCACATCAAAAGCAAACAAATGATAACATGCTTCAAGCATCATCACTTAAAAACATAAAGCCAATGTACAATTGTGTCTTTAAGTTTATTAACTTCCTGATTATTATTTTAATAAAAAAATTTAATCTCCAATTCATTTCCTTTTAACATTTTTTTTCGGAGCTCTGAGGCGTCGTAGCCAGTATTTGAGAAATGCTTTCCAATTTTTAGGACAATTTCTTATGCCGACTTAGCTTCTTGGTGCTGTTACATAGTTTTTAGTGCCTGTACTTTTGAGCTTTTCTTCTTTTACTAAATCCAGCCACCATACTGTTTGTGGAAGGCTGGAAGCAAAGAGTCCTTTAAATAATCCGGTTTAGAAGTTTCTTATATAACCTATTTTAAAAGTTTCTTTAGCTCCTAATTTGAAGTCTCCTCTGCTTTCGGGCTTACTTTATTGTTAAGTATGAACCAAGTGTTAGTATTTATTATTCTTATTCTATTTTTTTGGAGCTTCAAAACAATGGTAATACAAGGTTACTGTACTTTAAATTAGCCAAAAAATAAAAAAAGATACTTGTCAGTTTGCAAAGTTTTTCATGCAAGACCTTGCATTTATAATGCACATAAATACTCATTTATCAAAGTTGAAAAAAAGTTTATACTTTTCATAAATTTAATCTTTATTGTTAAATGTCTTATTAATACGTTAGCTCGAGATCTGAATTGTATCATTATAAGATGTTCCCCCTAACCTTTTGTACCATCCTGTTGATATACAAGCTAATGTGTCTATTGATATTACTTTATGAATGTTTAGGCGAGGCAATCTCTTATTGTCAGAGGTCTTTTTCCTATGCTTGCTGATCCCCGACATCCTGTAAGTTCTAATTCCTTTTTTTAAAAAATTAGTTCTTATGGTTGAATGCTATCATTCCCTACATACATGCCTATCATTCAAATTACACATAAATCTACATTGTACTGGATAGACTTGGTAAAGCCATGTTGTCTTGAAAGCTAAACGTCCACGCGTCTCATCTCGCACATACGTATCACAGTGTCAATAAGCCTCGTCTTGGTTTCCTACGTGAAACCTCTCAGTTTAGGAAAATATGTTGGCAGTCTATGTTAGTGCCTACTAATACTCTTTTTAAGCCAAACTCCGGGCTTAATGGCTTCTCTTTTTCCTTTTTTTTTTTAATAAATAAAAGTATTATTACTGTTAATTATATATTTTTGACCTGGGGCTGAGATTGAGGGCTGAACTCAGCCAAGTATTTTCCAAAGTTTGGTAACTTTGGTATGGTAGTTGCATTCTTTTTAGTTTGTGCAGCTATTATGTTCTAGGATTCGTCTATCCATTTGCTAGAGGTGGGGTTGTACACTTAATTTATTTTTTCTTTCCTTATGGAAAATCTCAGACCCGTAATATGAACTTATGAAAGTTAGATAGAAAGGAAAAAAGCTGCCTTGTGGGAGAGATAGACCTGATGCAGAGCTGGAATGTAGAGAATGATATATATTGTCAATGGGTGTGTGTCGCCTAATCTTGCGCCTTGGGCTTAAGCCCTCAAATCCTGCACAATTTATATACTTGTGTAAACCTCTCTGAAGCAAAGCCCAAAAGCAGTGCCTTTCGTCGCCTCACCTTGAGGCGGCGTGCCTTATGAGGACATTACTGTAACCTTGATTGATGTATTAGGCTATGTGCTTTTTATAAGATGCTGTCTACCAAGCCTGAGTCTGCGTTTGATTATCATGGTTGGACTTTATGTCATGCTCTATGAAGAATATGGGTTTCTTTACTTTTTGTGGCTCCTATGAAGAATATGTTCATTCACACATCTATAAATGTTGTCTGCAAAGCATACATAATGTATACTTGACCATTTTGACGTGCGTGTTTCATTCTTAACCTTGAAAATATTTTTATTTTATATCTACTTCAACTCAACAGGCTGAATCTACAAGTGCTACAAATGAGTCAGTACTGAAGGTTGCACTTGATCATGGAAAGTCCTCCGGAGTAATAAAGTCACATGATCGAGTAGTAGTCTGTCAAAAAGTTGGGGATGCATCTGTGGTTAAGATTATTGAGCTTGAAGACTAGAACACTTGCATTATTCTAGTTCTGAGATATTCTCCCTCCAATTTTTTTGTAGATGGAGATGCCTGTGAACTAATGAACTTCATCGCCAATTAAACGAGTGACTAAAACTGGAGGTGTTGACAACCATGTCACAGCCTTAAATATAATACAATAGTACTGGGGAAATTTTGTTTACTGAAATTGTTGTGATACTTTTGCCAGCAACAATATCAGTTTCAGATCTCCCAATGACTTTATGAAGTGGGTGTTTTTGTCTTAACTGATGAATGTTTTTTTTTGGGCAGAAAATTTTGTATTTTCATGGACTTATTTGTGTAAAATAAGGATATATGTAACGTTGGAATCAAAGTTATTATGTATGAATATGAATGCTTAGTTTTGTCTCAATCCTTTTTACATCGCCAGGTAACATTTGACCCTTTGTATATTCAGGAGGACCATCGTTGTTTTTATACGTCATTTGGCCAGTACTAAGTTTTGGTAAAGATTTCGAAGAGTAATGTCCAATTTTGGTCAGCTGGTTTATGTTAAAATATAGATTGTCTATTAATCACTGAACAGTACAGCTAATCTAGTTGTTGAGTTGTACTGTATAATTTATTATTGCTTGTCCAGACGTGACTATAAAAAAATTGTTCAGTTTACTAACAAATTATCTATTTTGTTTTGTTTTGTTTTGTTTTGCGGAGATGGTCACAAATGGAGTTGTAGGAAAAAATAATTAAAAGAAGATTGCAACGGTTTCTACTTGTGGTCATAATCGAATCCTCGATCACTTGAGATGATAAAAATAATGGGATAAATAAGGTTTTGGTCACTTGTACTGAGATCTGGTTTTCATTGTGGTTATCGAATTTTTTTTTCATTGTGGTTATCGAATTTTTTTTGTTACAATTGAATAACTGACTCCATTTTTTTGCTGACGTGGCCCGTTATTTTTGTTGATGTGGAGGTTAAAAATTTTCTTAAAGAAAATGTTAGTCACAAGTCTCGAACTTTAGACCTCTTCAAATTACAAACCTTATATTCCAACAAAAGTTATTGTGCCAACTATCTACCATACTTAAATTTATGTAATACTAATATTTAAACTAAGTAGCATCGTTTCTAGGAATTATAATAATAATAATTGTAATAACTGTAATAATAATTATTATTATTGTAATAAAAAAAAAGCAATTTTTTTGTAATAATAAAAAAACACAATTTTTTTTAATAAAACAAACAACTAACAACACAAAAAAAAAGTTTAAAAATAAATAGATGTAACTATTAATGTTCTGAAATTTTTTTTATAACTATTTTGTAACTCATAAATAATAAAATGATTACCTTTGTATGAATAGTTAGCTACCAACTGCATCACATTCAAACGAAATTGGTAACTTAATAAAATTGAATTGGTTACCTTGGTCTGAATATTTGGCTACCAACTGCACTACGAAAAAATTACAGGTGTGGATGTGAATTAGTTACTTTAGTATGAAGGTTTTGTTACCTTTTTGTATACCTTGATCTGAAGGTTTGATAACCAACTGTACTAAAAAAAATTTAAAGTGTAGAGGTTGATTAGTTACTTTGATATGACAATTTGGTTACCTTAGTATGAAGGTTTGGTTACCATCGTCCAATATTCATATCACTCTGTGCTATCAACTGTGAAAACGAAACATATGTCATCCTCAGAACTTCTGCTCCTACCACTATCCCACTCTCTCTCCAAAACCCAATTTAACAGTACCCACCACCCCCTCAAATTCACCTACACCCGCTCCGCCACCATGTTCCACAACCACCATCACAGCCACCGCCAAGTCTCTCTCCCACTCTCCCCCGACAACGACTACACTCTCTCCTTCTCTCTCGGCTCCCAAACTATCTCCCTCTACATGGACACCGGCAACGACGCCGTTTGGCTCCCCTGTTCCCCCTTCGACTGCATCCTCTGCGAAGGCAAATACAACCCCTCCACCATCTCCAACCCCCTCCCCTCTCAACATCTCCACCGCCACCCCCGTCACGTGCAAATTGACAAAGTGGAGAAGTCGGATTTGGGAGGATTGGAGGAGCAAATTGGTATTACAAGGTTTGAGAGAGAATGAGTTTGCAATGGGAGAAGAAGGTGGGAGGGGCTGCGCAGTGGTCAACTACATTGAATGGAGAAGTTGTATGAAGAAGAAGGTAGTTCTTCAGTGATAATTGTTATAGATGAGAGAGAAGAAGACATAGGTATAACTAATCCCTAAATTAAGGAATTCTAATTGAATATTAATTTCCTAAATTAAGGAATCCTAAATGCACTAGCATTATAAATAAATATGAAAGTGTATTAGTTGTTTAAAAATTTTATGAGTGCACTATTGTTATAATTATTTTTAAAAATGTAATAAAATATGTAAATTATCCTATTTTTTATTAAGAGTGTTAATGAGGATAAGTTTATATGAATTATTAAATATTGACATATGAAGGGAATAAAATAAACTACATGGACAGGTCTAATGGACCGGAATATTGGACAGGTAAGTTTTTTTTTTTTTTTTTTTGCTTTTATTGTGACTCTCAAAAAATGTATAATATTTATTTCAGTTGAAATTTTTACAGAATACAGTATTTTTAGGTGTAATTTGGATACATATACAATACAATGTTAAACAGACTATTTAACACTGTATTGCATATGTATCTAAATTACACTTAAAAATACTATATTCTGTAAAAAATTTAATTAAAATAAATATTATATATTTTTTTGAGAGTTACCAGAAAAACAAAAAAAAAAAATCTGTCCAATATTCCGGTCAATGACCTGTGCGCCAAGATATATTGTAAAATAAAATAAAAAACTTACATATTAATATTATATTTTATCACTTAGATCATATATTTTTCAGCCAATATCCAACTCCATCCAAGTAAAATTAAAAAAAGTGGAAGAAAATAGACAAAAGTTCTCTTTCGGACATTCTCCGGTCTATAATCACCTTCTCATGTCAGTCCCGATCCATATCCTATAATTTTTTGCTCAGCCCAGATCCACACCCACCACCGACCAAGGCGGCGACACTACTTTAAAATCAAGCAAATGATATTCTTTAAACAGACAGAATTATAAGCTGAAAGTGATTGGGGGTTCGATGGGGGCGTCGTTGTCGAACCTGACGACCGAATGTTCGGCCACGGGAGGACCAGGGCTGGGAGACATACCGGAGAGCTGCGTGGCATACGTTTTCTTGTACTTAAATCCTCCGGAGATCTGCAATCTCGCTCGCCTAAACCGTGCATTCCGCGGCGCCGCTTCCTCCGACTCCGTATGGGAATCTAAGCTGCCCCACAATTACCAACATCTGCTCGACTTAATACCTCCGGAGAGGTACAACCATCTATGTAAAAAGGACATCTTTGCCATCCTTTCTCGACCTGTTCCTTTCGACGGAGGCAACAAGGTATGGTTATCGATGCTTTTGTTATCTGTATACATTATTGTTATGCTGCTATTGATTGCTCTTCTTACAGTTGTTATTTTAGGTCACATTGGATTTTGGGATTAGGACAGTTTGTTTTTTATGGGAAGGTTTGGTAGTGCTGGGAATTTTTCACATTCTAATTAGGGTTTTGGTTTAGTTTTTCTATCAGTTTGTGTATGTGCTGAGCCTCTAAAATTAGGGGTTAAGATTAAAATTGAGAATCTTGGCATTTTTTTAATTCTGCTTTCAGTCTTCTGGTACTTTCTTTGGGGTGGTTCGAATTAGGTTTTGTGCTGTTCATTATTTTTTATTAAATTTTTTTTAGCAGCAGGTTCTTGGGAGACTTCTGGCTAGGCACTTTTTTGGGAAAATCTGAAATCTAAGCTTTTAAGTATTGATTAATTTGGTCATTTCTTTATTTTTGTTGTTAGTTATTTTTAATGTTGGGGATCAGTTTATATGTAGTTTAGTACTTACCCGAAGTAGGTTTTGGATTGTTTGGGCTATTTAAGTTCTGTTGTTGGTATTGTGGCCATTTTCAGTTCTGTTTTTAGTATGATAGTATTGTTGTCATTTGGATTATTTTTTAATTTTTTTGGTTTCTTGGGAACTGTTCTTATTTTTTTTGGGTAAAAGATCAAGAGAGGCTGCCGACCAACTTTATTTTGGGTTAGAAGTTTTGGTGCATTATTTTTTTGCATTTTTTGACACTGGAGATTTTACAGCAAGTATGGTTGGATAGGATCACTGGAAGAGTTTGCATGTCTATATCAGCCCGGGCCATGGCAATAACTGGGATCGAAGATCGGAGATACTGGAATTGGATTCCTACTGAAGAATCTAGGTAAGATTCCAACACTCCGAATTTGATATCATTATGGCATTAACTATGTTGTTTTACTAGATTTGACATTGATTAACATATGCAAGAAACTTTTAGTTAACTGAGTTTACTCTTTGTGTTAAGTGACAAATACTTTTAGCAATAACTTTTAAGTAAAAAATAGGTGTTGATAAATGAGTGAATGTTATATATATTTACCTTGTATATGGAGGTCTGCGTACTAAAGCTTTAGTCCCATTACAGGATCTTTTTCTTTCTTGCCTTCTGTGCTGACTCATTTCAATTTTTTTTCTCCTTAATAATTTATGAATGGGTATCATTATAGATTCTTACTCCCAAATTCCATAATTTCATTAGAGAATCTATTCTACTTGGCCGGTGGTTCATGATCGTGGCATTTTGTTTCTTAAATTAGTATCTTATTATAGAAAGATCTTTAATTTAGTAGGTTGAAGAAAAGAAATTCTCAAGAACTAATAAGGAATGCTGAAAAATCTTTGGAAAAAAGAGAACGTTTTGGTGCTTTTGTAATGTAACATCAATTCTAAAATTACATTCCTCATGTTTTCAAGTTTTTTTGACATTTCTATTTTGCTTGTATTTTGTCGAGGAATATATTTTTCCAGTCCTGGTGGAATGATTAATCACTAGTTAATAATACATCACTTGAAGGTTAGAAGTTTCATGGTCAAGCCTAACACACTAGTCGACTAATTTCTTCAATTAGAATTTAGAACTTCGTGATGAGGCTGAATCTAATCATCTAGCAAATTGGTATGCACCATAATTGAATATTGTAAAATTTTGTGCACATCAGAGTGAATTTGAGTTGGTTGAGCGCATTTTCAACTGAGGTGCATGAATCCACATTAGTTGACTCTACCATAGAAATAGAAGCAGATCTTAAGGCAACATGGAAGTTGTTAAATGATGTGCTATGTACCACTGTCAGTGGAGTGTTGGGTTTGGAGCAGCTCCTTTTAATGAATTAGGTGTAAAGTAAATTTTAATAGATAAAATTAACAAAATAAGGTTTAACAAACACCAAAACATCGATGGAAAGAAAAATTAATAATTCTCGTAGAATTAAGGTGGTAAAGATCCCACTTAGGTAATGCTGGGAGGGAAGGCTTTCTTCCCTTCATCAAAAGGTAGCAATGGATTCAAATTTCTTATCTTGACTGTCTGGACCATATCTCAGACTATCTGCTTTGCATGGCATCAGGATTTAGGATATGTTCCTTCAAGCTTCTTTTTTAGAATTTGTGCAAGTAGAAGAACATGTGAGGAGTAACTTCGGATTCTACTAAGCAGGCAAGGTGCTTTAGGAGGCGATTTTCATGTCATCTTCAGCAAATCATGAGAGATAATAAGAAAATTTTAGCTTTTGTGCAAGTTAACCTTTGACTTTGTGTGGATTACTGTTATTGGGATTAGATCAAAATTGAGCTGAATATATTTTTGTAATCTACCATTATTTCTTCTGTTGCTCTCTTCATGTTGTTGGTCCTAGACCTAGTACTCATTTGTTTAATTTTATTAATTCTTTTTGATAGGTAAATTTGACCCCAAGTATGGGATTGGAATGAACCACTAGGTTCTTCCTCAAGGCCTGCCATTTCTCCTATCCCAGTATTCATTTGTATTTTATTAAATATATAAAATACACTGATTATACAGCCTCTAAGTGTTCAATTATTGTACCTGTATTCGTTCGGTCTTAGAGGAAATTGCGGTGTGAGTTTTGATACAATTACAGGGAAAGACTATCGTTCGTTGAGGTAGAAAAAGGCCAAAGGAGGAAAGTTGGCTGTTTTTTCATCTGATATATTCTAATTTTTTATTCCAAAAAAGTGTATACTAATAGGATCTTTTGATGCATTCTACTCGCATGTTTTGTAGTTCCCTGCTACAATTTGTAATATGGCACAAAAATTTTGTAGAACTGGAATTTTCTCTACTTGTTTCCTTGGTGCTCATTTTGTCTTGTGCAATGTGTTCTGCATGAGGGTTTGTGTCGCTGAGGCAATTTTACAGAATGCCTACTTATTATATTGGGTTGCTGTGGTTGTTATACTCTTGCAAAGAAGGATCCATCACAGAATTTGAGTGTATCATTGTTTTGTTATCTGGTTTCAGGTTCCAGATTATGGCCTATTTGCAGCAAATATGGTGGTTTGAAGTAGATGGCTCGATAAAGTTCCCTTTCCCTCCAGATATCTATACTTTGTCATTTAGGATTCACCTTGGAAGATTTTCAAAAAGGTTTGGACGGCGTGCTTGTAATTTTGAGCACACCCATGGTTGGGATGTAAAGCCAGTACAATTTAAGCTGTCTACTTCAGATGGTCAGCATGCATCAAGTGAGTGCTGTTTAAATGGTAATGAACTAGAGGATGCAAATGGAAATCATAAGCGTGGGTGCTGGATAGAGTATAACGTAGGTGAATTCATGGTCAGTGAGTCAGATCCGGCAACTGAAGTGAGCTTTTCGATGAAACAGATTGACTGTACACATTCCAAAGGCGGGCTCTGTGTTGATACTGTATCTATAATACCCAGTGATCTGAAAAGACCAAGAAGAAGAGAGGTTTTGAAGTAACTGAGAGTTATATCAAAAAGGTTTTAATTTGGGTTTATCATACAATTTACATGTTTTTCGAAAGCATTTTGATGGGTGGAGGATGTCATCTTAGTTTGATATTGTACTAGGCATGTGTCCTCTTGTGTCCCTGTCGTGTTTACCCTGTATTTAAGCAAGTTTTGTTTCGTTTTATTCTTGAGAAAATTAAGCCGAGCAATTCGTGACCTCAAAAAGATATGCAGATGAGGTATATAAACCCAAATTAAAATGTGCACCACAAAGACGATCATGTTCTAGTGGTGTATCATTATGTGAAATGAACATTTGTTGAATAGTGTGATGTATCAGGCAATTTAATTGTCTGACCTTGGCCTTATATTGTATTTCTGGTCGCGAGGTGGCAAATGAGGCTACCATTTAAGTTTTACTCGTTAGGCAGAACGTTATGCTTGGGGGGGGGGGGGGGGAGGGGGGGGGGGGAGGGGTTGGGTTACAAAATTGTTTTTATTATTAATTATTTACGTTGGTTGACTGTGTTAGTTTTTGATTTTATGATGTTTTGAATGATGACTAATTTAAGTATATTAGACGTGTGCATGGTTCATGGTTTGTTATTATATTATTAAATTTGCATGGATTATGGTTTATAATATTATAATTAATATGCATGGGTTTATAATATTATTAAGGAAGATTTGAATTGGAGCTTATTAAGGAAGATTTGAATTGAATTTTTTTAAGGAAGGTTGGTTTTCTAAGAAATATGTTTTGATTTTAAAATGTCCATTTATTAAGGAAACAAGTATTAACAAATCATATAAATCTCTTTTAATAAAGTTTGGATATATATATATATATATAGTTTTATGACTCCTAATATTGTGGGATTCTTTATAGCTGTCAAAGAATATATATATACTAGCTGGGTCCCGTGCCTCCGGCACTGTATGGACAATATGATTTATCTCAAACTTTAAACGACCAAAATAATTTATTGAGTGAGCGAAAAATTTAAAGTCATTTGTATTTTATTAAATTATTATTAGATTATTAGATAGATAGATGTATTTTATTAGATAAATGTATGAACGGTGGGATTTATCTCAAACTTTGGACGGCCCAGATGATTCATTGAATGAGCGGGAAATTCAAAATCATTTGTATTTTATTAGATATATATATATATATATATATATATATATATATATATATATATATATATATATATATATATCTTGGTTAAATCAGTTTGTTAGAATCCAACTGGACTAATCTTGTATGATAACTTATTTGGACTTTTATTATATCCTTGATTTACCAAATCTGTTGGACTCTTTAATGGCTAAAATCATAGTGTATATCAACTGTGATATATGTTCCGTTGGTCAATATTGTAACTTTAATTATGGGATTTAAATTATCTGATTTCTTGATAACAAATATAGGCGTTGGCCTTCATGTTATATAAAGCTTCATCATGCTCGGTTATGAAGAAGCCCAACAATTCATTCTTCTTAATTCTTATAGTTTTCTAATAGTTTTTCTAGCAATCAATGTTCTGTTATCCTTAGGCTAGAAAGTTGATATTCCATTGGAATCACCATCATTGTAATCTGAAAAACAAAACTGTTAGTTTTGGTGGTCTAGAGTTTAGTGGGTTTGTTCAAAAGAAGCTTCAAAGGTCTTAAAGGTGATAACATGTGCAGAGGTGTACAAGTTGCAGAGGTGCAAAGGGGCATTGATGTCCAACATCAGAATTGAAGTGTTACAAAGAGTTATTTTTTGTATTGAAGTTTAAATCTTAAAAAAAAATCTCCCATCCTAGTTGGGATTGGACGTGGATTAGGCCACTAGATTAGAGGATAGGGGCTGAAGCACGTAAAAATCTTGGTATGATTTTTACTTCTGTCTCTTTAACTGTCATTCAATCACGTTGCTTGTAGTTATACTATTCAGACACTAAAGCAGACATGTCTATCATTCTGATAATACGAAACGAAGAACATAAGTTAAAGCAGATACTAAAGCAGACAAGTATAGCTGTCTGAATTAAACCTGTAGCAGAAAATTTCAATTTTTTTTTACTATTTATTACTTTTAGCTTAAACACTTATTCACCCCCTCTAGGTATGCGTATTTACTGAATTACAGAATGAATCCAAATTCAGTATGCCAAACATTACTCAAAACAATAATATATTTATGTTGTAAAATGGAGGGGAATATCTTACAACAACATCATCCTCCCAAAAAGCTTTCTTCTTCTTACGGGGGAGGGGAGGAGTATACTACATGTTTTTAGACTTGTTCTTACCAATTTAGTCAGTATACTTTTAAAACGCCTTGGCCCTTGGGTAATACTTTGTTCTTTATCAACTGAAAAGTTATGGAAAACATTTTCTTTTATTATGAAAACTACTAGTATTACGATCTTAGCTGCATCATGATGATGATTAATCTTTCTTTGAAGGGGCCAAGCCAAGCCAATCCAAGCTAATGTCTCAATATTGTTGTATGTAGTTGGTCCTACTAGTTCGGCGCCGCCTGCATTAATTGAAAGTCTGCTTTGCTTTGCTGCTCTGCCATTATGTGTATGTTGTAGTAATACTACAAGTATATCTTTGGGCTAAAAACTGACCCCCACTACGGCCTACGGGTGATTGTGGGTTCAACTTTCATTTAAAATTTCCTGGAAAATTTTAGTACTTCTAGCGGCTTGTATTTATAACCAAACAGCAATATTATATATATATATATATATATATATAAAACTAAATTAAAGATATATACAGGGTGGGTGGGTGGATGTACATCACTAATGACTTTTGATGATGAGAACATACGGTCTCTGGTCTGCAGGTCTGGTATAGCCATGAAGATGAGTTTTTTGAATTTCCATGATAAATTTGGGTCATCAGGAAGGGAGGGAGCGTAGGTATGAATGGACCACTTCCTTCCTTCCTTCCTTTCCCCAACATATATGTTTCTACCCCTCTACTACAGACTAATGTCATGGGTACCCATCTGTTTAATTGTGTTCGGGGACTCGATTCTGATTTGGACTATGCATTCTGTCTTTTGTCTTACTCAGTTGAATAGAAGAACGAAGCGGTAATACCTAATATGTATGTGAAAGAACAAATTAGTTTCTATTCCTTCGTAGCATTAAGTTTTAAAATAAATTTGATTTTTATACAAAGTCTAACATGTTGAAGCACAACCGATACACTCCCTCAGTTACGATTAACTCCTAAAACTGAATAAGTAGGGCTATTATATATGATCTAGAAAAGGCAAACAGTCAAAAAGGGAAAGAAAATAATTTAAATCACATTATTAGAATATAAATAATATATATATATATATTTATAGTTTGAATATCCAATTAAGAAGCTAGAAGAAATTAAGACCCTCTAAAACCCTGCTAAAGTGATGAAAGTGGTTAAAGAACTGTGGAAACCCAAGACTTTTTTTTTATCTGGGTAATTAATTGTGACTTGTGAGCAGGTTTTTATAGAAACTCCAACCGATTGATAACCATTAGGCATTTAGGCTTCAGTTTTTCACATAGTATATATATATATATATATATATATATATATATATATATATATATATATATATATATATATATATATAATCGGTGTTCTTAGGAGCAGTATTCGTGAAGAATCAAACCGGTACAATATACAAATAGTGTTATATATTTAATTTCATTAAATATTGTTCTAGTATTAATAATCTGTGCCACCTTAATTAGTTTATACTGCTACAAAAAACTCAACAGACTGTGAATTTCTATTTTCATCCGCAGCTAGGCAGTTGTGATTAATTAGTATTTGTGTTAGAAATCAACTTGGTGCAATTGTACAAACTAATTCATGGAGTATTGATTGACGTCGACTTTGTATATAATATCCTTGAGCATGGTTTGGCATTATTTACCCTCGTCCCTTATATTATTGGAATGTGTATTTTATAAGTTCAGATCACCTGTACAACATGTGTCATAATAATTTTCTTGGGAGAGGTGATTTTTACAGTTGATTATATATGTGAAAAATGAATAAATATTACTACATGCATGCTACCGATATATAAAAAATGTATGAATTTCCCCACGTACCTATATATCACTCGATGAAAGTAGTAGATCACGGATCTTGATTCTTGAACATTAATCAACATGCAGATAGACATATATAAACTGTACATACGTAGAATTAAGCTGTCACAGTTTTCATCTTCTGAGGACACGTCTCATAATTAAATACTCCGGCCTGTCACCGTTTGCTTTTACGTACTCTGTACGTGGCTCCATGCCCTGGACCATTAGAGAGACAGGGATCACTGATCAGATTTTTTCTTTGCTACTGCAACTACTCAATTAATTAATTAAGGAGATCATATATATATATATATATATATATATATATCAGTCCATTTCTTAGGCTTACTTTTATTGAGCTCACCTCGAGTTCACACTGCTTTTTTTTTTTTTAAAAAACATAACTTATAAAAAATGTAGAATAATTTTTGGAATTGAAAGTTTTTAAAAAAAAAATATTTTGAGTGTGATTTAGGTACATATAACAAAACAGTATTGTACATATAACAAAACAGTGAGCTCGAGATGAGCTCAATAAGGGTGAACCTAAGATCCTTTTCGATATATATATATATATATATATATATATATATATATATATATATATATATATCGAATAAACAATATTTGTTTTCTTTAATTTGTGCTTCCTTTTCCTGTTAACTTCTATTGCTTAATTTGGCAGTGTGCAAGTACTTCGTCGCTTCCTACTTCCTATATATATATATGGGTAATTATCCGTAGCAAACGTTTGCTACGGACACTGTTCAGCAAACTAGCTCCCATCCGTTGATCTAGTTATTTAATGGCTTAGATTGGTCAAACATTTCACCTGCCGCTACAAGCTGTAGCGGCAGTCCCTTTTTCATTTTGTCTTTAGTCTTTTTACATTACTACCCCTACCATTTAATACATGCCTACCGCTACAGCCTGTAGCGGCAGTGTGGGTCTCAGCCATATGGCTATAATATAAAGATAAGTTTATATTTATGTATACACAATGTAAAAATAAAAGATAATGTAAAGATAAATAATGTAAAAATAAAAGATAATGATAAGATAAGTCTGAATAAAAGATAAATTTATTTTTATAAATACATAATATAAAAATAAGATAAGTTTGAATAAAAGATAAATTTATCTTTTATAACAAGATAAATTTATCTTTTATAATAAAATAAATGCACAACACTATAAATTTATTTTATAATAAAAGATAAATTTATTTTATAATAAAAGATAAATATATTTTATTATAAAAGATAAATTTATCTTTTATTCAAACTTATCTTATTTTTATATTATGTATTTATAAAAATAAATTTATCTTTTATTCAGACTTATCTTATCATTATCTTTTATTTTTATATTATTTATCTTTACATTATCTTTTATTTTTACATTATGTATACATAAATATAAACTTATCTTTACATTATAGTCATTTGGCTGAGACCCACACTGCCGTTACAAGCTGTAGCGGCAGGTAGAATGTTTGACCAATCTAAGCCATTAAATGTCTAGATCAACGGATGAGAGCTTGTTTATTGAACAGTGTCCGTATCAAACGTTTGCTACGGATGATTACCCTATATATATATATATATATATATATATACACACACATAACACATTAATGCAATATTTTTTTAAGAAATTCATCAAAAACTAACTTCATAACCAACAAGTTTTTGCATCCTTTACATAACAAAGAAAGGGAAACTGACTTCATATATAGAATCCAATTAAGTCGGTCGTCGTACGGTGGAGGAGGGAGAAGTAATTAAATAGCAGAGGAGGATCCGGCGTGAGAAAGGTAAGGCATGTAATGATGTGTCAGTGAGTTTGTATGTATGTATGTATCATGTATGTATATACTACTAGTATATATATATATATATATATATATATATAGATAGATGATAAGAGAAGAGAAGAAACAAGTATAAAGGGGACCAGATGGCGACGTCTGATTTTCTATTTCCATCCAACCGACAACACTTCTCTCATCACTCAATATATCTCCATCTGTTATTGCACTACCCAAAACTGAACTACTAGAAGATATACAGCCATTAAGGACAGGAGGAGGAGGAGAGGAGGAGAGGAGGACCTTTTAAAGCTTGCCTGTCTGGCTGTCTCCTACTCCCTCTGTTTTAGATTTATTGCGACACAATTTCTTAATATTTATAACACGAAATTTTTAATTAAAAGCTAAAATTATATTTAAATAGAGTATATTATTGATTTTAGTTTATTCAGATATTATATTATGTATTTTTTTAAAATATAACATTTTAATATATTTTTTAAACGTCTTCCATATAAAATGCGTACAACAATTCAACAAATACTAAAAGATGTATTTCCTCCGTCCAAAACTTTATTTGTCTTAATTGATTTTTTTAAGGTTAAATTGATCAATTTTAAAATTAATAATTAAACAAATATATTAAAAAATTTAAAATTAAATAAGTTGACTTTGATAGTATTTTTAATGTACTTTTTTATGATAATAATTCTGTGTCTATATCTAACAAACTTAAGAATATTTTTTAATCTAATTAACAAAATACAAATAATTTTGAATTTTCCGCTCACCCTAATAAACGATCAGAATCGTCCAAAGTTTGGGATAAATCTCACCGTCCATTATATCCTCTTTAATTTGAAAGGATAAATTAAAAATTGATCTCTCTCATTTTATCCTCCTCCATTCTCTAGTCTCGACAATCTCTCAGGCTCTTCGTGCATAGTGCCGAAAGCACGGATTGTACGGCTAATTTTAAATATGGTCAATTTGATCCTGAAAAGTCGGTTAGAATAAGTAAAACTGGCTGAAGGAAATATTAATTACAATAAATATGGGATATACTACTACAACTAGCTAGATTAGTCTTTTATCAGGTATATTGGTTAGCAAACAATTCTACTCATACGTATTCGATTAAAAGTTTGATTCGAAATATAAACGAGTCAAATATGAGCAAATTTTTAAATTCGATAAATTATTTGAACTTACTCAAATTGTAATTTTCTATTGATACTCTGATTATATTTGTTCGAAAAAGTTCAAAATATTCAGGTTCGATTCGGAATCGTGCTCGACTCGGTAGCTAAATGTGCGCCTCAATCAAACATTATTTTATACTCGTTAAATTTTGTGAACCAAATCTGAAAAACTCAATACTCGAATCGACTCGATTCGTTTATACTGTTAGCTGCACCCAAACTAAAGTTAAAAATACATGTTACACTACTCCTGCTTCCTATTTTCCACTTTTTTGTTGCATCAAAGCAAGCACTTCACCTAACTTTTACTCCTTTCATTACTAAAAGATTGTCTTTTTAGAAGAAAAAATTTATTCTAATTTATTTGTCGTTTATAACTTTCTTAGAGAATAACTTATTTACTTTCTTATCACTACCTTCTCTCATTGTCCTAAGAAATTCTCTCCCTTGTATTAATAGTTTTCAACTTCCCATAAAAGGGTAGTGATAAAATTTCAAACAAATTTTAATTGTTAAATGAAAGTATTACTCCCTCCGTCCCTTAATATAAGACGTTTTAGAGAAGTTTTTTTGTCCTTTAATATATGACGTTTTAGAATTTCAAGTAAGCATTAATTGCTTAGTTTCTAATATTACCTCATGTATTAAATATAACTTTGGTTCTCTCATTATTATTTATCCAATAAATAACAATATCTTTTTCTAATACAAGGACAATATAGACATTTAATATTATATTTAATGTTATACAATTATTTTTTTAATACTTGTGCAAAACTCTAAAAAGTCTTATATTAAGGGAGGAGAGAGTAAATAATTTTTTTAATCCATATACAAAAATTTTAAACGATAATTTTTTAAGAATAATAATAAATAAGAAAAACATTAGTTTAACTAAATCTCTTCTTCACGCTGGCTGGCCTCTTTTCTCTCTCTCTCTCTCTCTATATATATATATATGGATTTCATCCATGACAATCGGTTGTCATGGACACTGTTCTAACAATCCCTTTTCGAATGATTAATTTATTGGAAGGCTGAGATTGAAACATAAATATACCTATCCGGTACAAGTTGTACCGGCTTTTATTTTAATATGAGGATCCCACATAGTCAATATGTTGTCAGTTTATTTAAATAAAACAATTTTTTAATATTAAATAATACCTGACCGGCACAGCTTGTACCGGCTGTGCCTTTTTTTTAAGCATTTCTCCATTAATAGTCATGACTCAGCACATTGCGTAAACTTAAAAAAATATAAAATACTCACGGCCGCCACAAGCTCTTACGGCTGTTAATAATAATAAAAAAAACCAACCGACACAAACTCTTCCGGCTTGGAATAAAAAGCTACTGTTATATCCTATTTTATATCCTATTTTAGAATTATAACAAAAATTATAAAAGAATTATAAAATAGGATATAAAATAACAAATATATGCTACTGTTATATAAAATAGGATATAAAATAACAAATATATGCTACTATTATATAAAATAGGATATAATTTTTGGATGAGCAAATATATGCTATTTTATATAAAGAATTATAAAATATCCTATTTTATATCCTATTATAAAATAACGAATATTTACTAATTTTATATAAAGAATTATAAAAATATTTTTATATCCTATTATAAAATCACAAATAAAGAATATAAAATATTTTTATAAAAATAAAAACTAAAGAATTATAAAAATATTTGTTATTTTATAATATGATATAAAAATATTTTTATAATTCTTTATTTGCTATTTTTATATAAAGAATTATAAAAATATTTTTATATCCTATTATAAAATCACAAATAAAGAATATAAAATATTTTTATAAAAATAACAAATAAAGAATTATAAAAATATTTGTTATTTTATAATAGGATATAAAAATATTTTTATAATTCTTTATTTGCTATTTTTATAATTCTTTATTTGCTATTTTTTATAAAATAGGATATTATTTTTTATTTGAATTATAATTCTTTATTTGTTATTAAATGAAAGAGTTATAAAAAATAATATCCTATTTTATAAAAAATATCAAATAAAGAACTTGTGCCGGAAGAGCACAAATAGGATATAACAGTAGGCTTTTATTCCAAGCCGAAAGAGCTTGTGCCGGTTGATTTTTTTTATTATTAACAGCCATAAGAGCTTGTAGCGGTCGGGAGTATTTTATATTTTTTAAAGTTTACGCAATGTGCTGAGTCATGACTATTAATGGAAAAATGCTTATAAAAATAAAAAAGGCACAGCCGGTACAAGCTGTGCCGACCGGGCATAAATTTAATATTAAAAATTCATTTTATTTAAATAAAATGACAACATGTTGACTATGTGGGGTCCTCATATTAAAATAAAAGTCGGTACAATTTATACGTGCTTGGTATATTTATGTTTGGCAAAACTATATTTTTAACCACTATACTTGACACGTTTTACTTAATACACAATTGAACTTTTAATTTTTTGGATTGCCCCACCAAACTAATTAAAATAGTAAAATTGGGTCATTCCGTTAAAAAAAGTTGACAGACGTTAAAATATTGCTGACGTGGCAAAAAAACAGATTTTTATTGCTTATGTGGCAAAAAAATTCAAAAACAGATTTTAAAAATAAAAAAATTAACATTTAAAAATAACAAAAACATAATAAAATAAAACAAAAAATACAAATTTTTTAAAAAAACAATTTTTTTGAAAAAATAGAATTTTTATAAAAAACAGATTTTTTAAAAAAACAATTTTTTTAAAAAACAGATTTTTTTAAAAAAAACAGAATTTTTTAAAAAAATAGAATTTTTTTTAAAAACGAACTTTTTAAAAAAACACATTTTTTTTAAAAACAGAATTTTTTTAAAATTTTTTTTTTTTTAAAAACAGAATTCTATAAAAAAATATAATTTTTTTAAAAACAGAATTTTTTTATAAAAAATATATTTTTTATAGAATTCTATTTTTAAAAAATTCATTTTTTTAAAAAAATCTGTTTTTAAAAAAAGTCTATTTTTTTAAAAAATTGTTTTTTTCAAATAATCTATTTTTTAAAAAATATGTTTTTTTTTAAAAAAGATGTTTTTAAAAAAATCTGTTTTTTAAAAAGTTCCGTTTTTAAAAAAATTATATTTTTTTAAAAAAAACTGTTTTTATAAAAAAATTTGTTTTTGTATTTTTTGTTTTATTTTATTATGTTTTTGTTTTTTTTAAAACTTTAAAATGTTAATTTTTTTATTTTTAAAATTTGTTTTTGATTTTTTTTGCCACATAAGCAAAATATTTTATTTTTTTGCCACGTCAGCAATATTTTAACGTCTGTCAACTTTTTTTAACGGAATGACCCAATTTTACTATTTTAATTAGTTTAATGGGTTAATCCAAAAAATTAAAAGTTCAATGATGTATTAAGTAAAACTTGCCAAGTATAATGATGAAAAATATAGTTTTGCCATTTTTGTTTCAATCTCAGCCTTCCAATAAGTTAATCAACGGTTCGAAAAGGAGTTGTTAGAACAGTGTCCATGACAATCGGTTGCCATGTATGGAATCCCATATATATATATATATATATATATATATATATATATATATAGAAAGGATCAAGTGCATAATTTTTAAGTTGCATAATTTTATCAAAACGACGTAGTTTTGATAAGACGCGGTGACATTTTTGTAAATACGCGGTGGCATGGTATTTACAAAAATGTCACCGCGTCTCTCCAAAACTACGCCGTTTTGATAAAATTATGCAACTTAAGGCGTTATGCAACTCAAGGATTATGCACTTGATCCTTTCTATATATATATATATATATATATATATATATATATATATATATATATATATATATATATATATATATATATATATATATACACGGTCCGTTTCTAAAGCGAACCTTAAAGAGCGAACCAAAGACGAACCGTTGTCTTTGGTGTCTATGGCGACGGTTCGATCCGTCGCCATAGCCATGTAGTCTTTGGCGACGAGACGAACCGTCGCCATAGACACCAAAGACGACGGTTCGTCTTTGATTCGTTTTTTAAGGTTCGCTTTAGAGCCTTTCCGTGTGTGTATATATATATATATATATATATATATATATATATATATATATATATATATCTTTGTGGTCCATTAATTAATTCTCCTCTCCACCGAGAAGACCCTTTCTTATATTATAGAGATATATGTAAGTTTTTATTGGAGTTTGATCAGTTTCTCCCTAGTGACCGGCAGGAGACAAATATAAAACATATATACTAGCCCTAATTCTCTATGGAATGGAATGGAAACCAGCTTAGAGTACCGGCGGGGGCCTTTGTTTCTCGACCTGAAACTTCCTTCAGCTTCCTTTATAACTATGACCATCACCATCTTGCAGGTAAACGAACCCCTCCAATCTCTATGATGACTACGTACTACGTACGTACGTTATACCCCTTTTATTTATTGGTTGGACAGAATCTCTTATCTAATTTTAATTTCACTACTGCGCGTATCTGTTCATGCATATTAGCACTTATCATTAAGCAATAGTAGTACCAAGAAAGGGTTGCCTTGCGGTTGCACCAACTAATAACTTATAAGGAAAAGAAAAGAAAAAGGTTAAAGTAATTAAAGAAGTCTCTCTTGATGATCAATTACCTAGCTAGCTTCACAATATTTAATGCATGTGTAAATAAATAGTTGAGTATTATTTTATTTTTCTAATTCCAACAGGTACGGAGGTGAAGCATCCACAGACACAACATGGGGTGACAATGATGGACAACAACAGTTTTGAGAAGAAGAAGAGATTGACAAGCGAACAGTTGGAATCGTTGGAGATGAGTTTTCAGGAGGAAATAAAGCTGGATCCTGATAGGAAAATGAATCTGGCGCAGGAGCTTGGGCTTCAGCCCCGCCAAGTGGCTGTTTGGTTCCAAAACAGGAGGGCTAGGTGGAAAGCTAAGCAGCTTGAGCGCTTGTACGATTCACTAAAGAAGGAACTTGACTTTGTTTCCAAAGAGAAGCATCAGCTCGAAGAAGAGGTCATCACCTACCTACCTTTTTCATCTCTTTAATATATCTCAACAAGTCCTTCTATGTGTACTAACTAAAAGAGAAAACGGTATGCGAACACCATTAATTCATAAACCTCATCACTAATTTAAATATTATTAGGATCCACTTTTTGTTCTCTTTATTCGTGCACAACTATTATTACACGTGAAATTATTCTCTTCCTCTACATGCATGCATGCATGAAGTCCATGCAAATTAGATTTGCATTATTATGGCTTTTACATATATATATGCAGTACTTTTATATGCTAAGCTTTCTCTACGTAAAGAATTAATGGTATTATGTTACATGTTGTAAAGGTTATGGCATTGAGAGCAATAATACTCAAAGAAGAAGCTGCAAAGAAGCAAGTCTCAGCTGGTTATATAGATATCTCTGGTGAAGATACGGTGGAAAGCACATCATTAGTCGCAATTCAGAGTTGTAATTACATGCCTCGGCTGTCATCAATAGCAACTACAAGTTACAACCAGAATCAGAATCAAAATATTGGTGATGTCGACAATCATCAGTGCAACTATGTTTTCAACATGGATCGATGATTATAATATCCAGTGCATGGGGATATATGACACCATGCTTGCTTTAAGTCGTTGTAACTTAATTAATTATTAGTAGTATTACATATTCTGACTGAGAATTAAGTACTATATACTCCATATACTATCACTACTAGCTAGTAGATTAGCTTAGTTTAGTTTCAGATTATTGGAGTACATGAGCTAATACTGAGATTGAGTTGAGTTGGGTAATTAACGTACTTGGATGAGCTTAATTCCCCTTGGACTTTGTCAAGACCGTTTTAAAGGAGATTGAATTCTCCATGATGTACGTTGCGATGTAAAGGGAACCAAAACACTGGAAAAATTAAGTCAACTAAAGTCAACTAAAGCAAAAACTAGGCTGGGTGTTTCCAATGGAATATTTATAGGGCAGCAATTTGAACTGATCGGTCCAAATATTATACGAGTCATTTTTAGTTTTGGACATGTATGGGCTGGTGGTATTGGAGTTACCTCAATTCTGCTCCCAACTTTTATGGTTAAAATATTATTTACTCCTTAGTATTTCTAAAATTATATATATATATATATATATATATATATATATATATATATATATATATATATATATATTTGCTATGAATCAAAAATAAACAAATATCATCTCTACCATACAATTCAATTATGAAGGGCTATGATTAAAAATCATAACTCCAGTTCACTCGTCGTACGCAAGTATAACTAGCGGACAAGATTAATATTTTGTCTATCAAGCCTCCCCTAACAACGAACAAAAACACCGAACAAAAAATAACAGTATATAATCCGTCCGCTAGAATAACTAGCAGATAAAATGTTTAAAGTTTATTGTGGAAGGGACTTTTAAATCACACAAGGAAAAGTACACATGCATCAACCCTGACTTCCAAATCACACAAGAAAAAGTACACATGCATCAACCTTTTGGCCATGTCCTCCGTCTTAATACTAAAAAAAACTCTAAATGATAACTAAATTATTATATTTGGGTTTAATTTCGAATGGACAATTCCCTCCAGAGGAAAAAGAAAAGTAGTTACTATATGTATACATCACAGTACTCTCACACTGATGCATTTTAAGTATTTAATATAGATGTTGCTTTCATGGTTTCCAATAATAATAATGTTGTTTCGTTGACTTCCAAATCACATAAGGAATGTTTGCACACGGTTTATGTTTAATAATGTTGCAATTCCAACTCCTTGCCACAAAGGCTCTCATGCTTTGAAAGATCTCTTAATCGATGTCGCACATATGCAGCAAAAGTTCCAGCTTGAACCATATCCCCACAGAACTGGCACGTCACTAGGCGTAATGGGCAATCCGAGGATTGGTCTTTCACCTAGCGGAGGAAAAAAGAAGAGGAATGGGATTGAGAAGAGTGCATAAAATGCAATAAATCTGCAGCAATTTCTTATGAGAACAAAATATTAAAAGACACATTTAACTGCACAAAGGAAAGAACTGTGTTAAATGTTATGTATGAGATTCTATTAGGAACTGCAACTGAGGAAAGAAAGTCAAAATATCAATCTTGACTGCCAATAATTTTTAGGTTTTAAGTCCATAATGTTTATCATAGGCAGTACTAACGATGAAAAGTTCATAGACAAAGGCCAAAATCTGAGGCATTAGAACAGTAACAAGACAACAGACAACAGATTAGCAATGCAATAATAGACCCAATATTTAGAAACAATGATTGATGCCGACTTGGACACCTAAATCAAAAAAACAAATGAAAGGCCCAAACAAACATGCTACAAAACAAACCTCTAGAAACCAATCTGCTTAGCAGCTTGCCAACAATTATAAATTATGTAGAGAGTATGAGAGACACAATATATGAATATATCATACAAGCAAAATTAGTGAAATTGGTGAACCTGAATACTTGTGTGTTCTTATTTTTTTCGTTCTTTAATTTATGTGTGATTGTACTCATCACCCGATTTTAAATCTAACATGCTATCACTTATCTTTGACATCTTTCCTATTCTATATGACAGTAAACCATGCTTGCTTTAAGTCGTTGTAACTTAATTAATTATTAGCATGTTAATAATTGGGTTTCAACACAGATTAGCAATGCAGCAATAGACACAATATTTAGAAACAATGATTGATGCTGACTTGGACACCTAAATTAAAAAAACAAATGAAAGGCCCAAACAAACATGCTACAAAACAAACCTCTAGAAACCAATCTGCTTAGCAGCTTGCCAACAATTATCATCCAAAGGAGGTCAAGTCTAAACTTTTTGAAACAAGACAATACAACTACATATTAGGAACAACTATGAACAATCCAAATATTACACAAAGATAACAAGCATATAAATTCTCTTCTGACATACATACATTGTAACTGTGGACCTAATTAACTTCACAAAACATCATTCTCATTGGCATTTTTGCTAAACATACAATTTCGTTCATACAAATTTAAGAAAAATAATAGATAAATAAACAATAAATAAATAAATAAAATAACAAATGTATAAATTAATGATATAAATAAACAAATAATAACATAATTTCATTCATACAAATTTAAGAAAAATAATAGATATATATTGTAAAACCAACCTTAAACGTGTAACATGTCCAACTAATCATTAATTCAGCTCATGCTAAAAGGTGTCATCAATCAATTGACACGAGAGCAAGTAGAAAGAATTCTGATCACAAACTCTTTAGGGGCCAGCCACACTCCTATCATTTCCTCCCCAATTTGAGTTATTGTCTTTCCATTTATCATAAACTATAAAGAAAATGTGCAACCAAGTGATAACCCAATTCTCAGAATATATATAATATGTTTATTTTACTTGAAAAATACCAATTGATTAAGCAATAGAACAGTACCAAAATGTAATACTTGTCAAAACATGACAATGAGTCTATCTTTGGTTGAATAAGTAATGGGATAAATCCATTCCTAAGCATTACACACGTAACTCTAATTGAAGTAAACAAATGTTACCTATATTCTTTTCTATAAGGCCTAAATATAGATTAATACCCTAAACTTTGCAATTGATCATACACATGCATACACTTGTTAAGCAACTTACAACTTTAAGCTCAAACTTCATACAATTAATTATAAGCTGGCATTACGAATACATGGGGGAAAGGAAAAGAGAGAGGAAAAAAAAGAGCTGAAATTAAAACCCATCACCAGAAGCTATAAATGATCAAAACCCATAAAGATAAAGACATTGTAACAATCTAAGGAAAAAATTAATTATAAAAAGGAATGACCAAAACACAGAAGAAAAACCTTAAAAAATTAAAACCCACTTATAGAAACAGACACTTGTGAAACCCGATAAAAGTAAAATGTTTCAAAATAAACCAAAATTTAGTACCTAAAGGAAACAAAGATAAACAACAAACGAAAAAAGAAAAACAATAGTATTTACCTGAGGCAACAGGAAGAGGAATGCATGTCTGGTGGGGAGAAGTGGCAAACGCCATTTTATCAAAACCTTTTTTCTAAAACAAATTAACAAAAACACAAATCTTTGCCTGCTAATGCAATTGTTTTAAACAATTTTTCATGTCAAAAGCAATTATTCTAAACATTTAAGGAAGTTTTCAGAACTTCTTCTCACTCCCAGTCCCAGCTCAGCCATAGCCCTCAATTACCACATTCTTTTCTTAAATGAGCAAAAAATATTCAAATGATAAGTAGCCTAGCATTTTTAATAGGACAAACTTGCTGAAATGCGCTGAGAGATGCTAAGATGGAGCCTCCAATCAAAGCACTATACTTTCTCTCCGTAAGTCCTTCAGAAACAGTATCAGAGTTCAGATTAATTTGAACTACTAGCAGATTGAAAGGTTTCAAATAGGCAAATTTATTTTTTGGACAAAGATAGATGGGTTCCCAATTCACAGTTTTCAAATTTTAACCTTATAATTCGAAAACTCAACGACAAACCTTATAATTCGAAAACTCACCGACAAATCTTCACGCTTCGCTGCTGCTAGAAGAATCGCCGCTGAGATTGTGTCGTTGCAGAGGAATCGTATGAGGATTCGCCGCTGAGATTGAGTAGTTGCAGGTAAGCCACGGCTAGAAAAATCGCCGCAGGAATTGTGGTTTTTTGCTTTGCCTGATGGGTAATTTCGTCCAAAAATGAGTTTATTCCTATCCGCTAGTTATAGTAGCAGACAGCGAGTTATGGTTTTTAATCACAGCCGTTCATAATTGAATTGTAAGATAGACATTAAATTTAAAATTTTAATTTAGACTAAAAATAATATGAATTTTCTAACATATTATTACTTATATTTTAGATAAAATTTATTACTAGCATTTGCCACTGATATTAAATTTCTATTTAACATTAGCGATATATTTGACAAAAAATAAATTTATACCTAAAAATTATCATTTTAAAATTATACCTAGTAATTATAAAACCAAAGAAATGTATACTTTAATGATATCAAATTAATACTCTCTCAATTTTAAAATAATTATTTACTTTTCAAAATCAAATTTAATTTTCAAAAGCGACTATTATTAATAAATATTTGTTAATACATAATTTTTAATGAATTTGTTAATTATAAAATAAAAAATATTTAAATTAATTTTCAAAAGTTAATAATAATCTTATAATTTAGAACAAAAAAAATATAATATAGCAACTAAATTATTTACTCTATCAGTATCCTACTTTAATGAGAAAACCAGCTATTTGTGACTTCAATTTTTTCTTTCATTTTTTAAAGTTAATTTTGATTGCTAAAATCTATAACTTAATTAAGATTGATACAAATTCATTTAAGTTTTGATATCAGCAAGTATGATAAGTAGTAGTGAGTTATAGTAAATTTTCTATATAGTTCAACTTCCTTAGTTTCAAAATCAGACATGTACATTTTTGACTGTTTAATTTAATTCAATTGAAGATTTTAAGATTTAAAATTGATGTTAATTTAATTTCTACTTCCGTCCTAAAATTAAAGATATATTTTGACTTTTTAAAGTCAAATTGTAAAATTCTAAAATTCAAAATTGATATGAAATTATTTAATTTTAATACAAGAAATACAACAATTATAAACTAATTATAAATAATTACTAATTATCATATTTGTTGTTTTCAAAACTTGAACCAAATTATATCAATTTTAAAATTTAAAATTTCGTAAATTAACTCTAAAAAATTAAAATGTATGTTTAATTTTTTAAAGGAACGAGTATTTGATTTAAATGTGGAGAACTAGATCAATGACTCCCTTGGACAAGATAACATTAAACAAGTACCACTAAGCTCAAACCTTCACTGTGAATGTATCATAGCTAGCAACTTTATATGATACTCAAACTGCTACAAAAAGTATTTTATTTGTTAATATTTTTTTTATAAGAGTATAAAAAAACATAATAAATTTAAAAATAATGTATAATTTATGATGCTTTTTAATATGTGTAACGCCAATGTTCTATAGCATTCCTACTCGCCCTAATTAATTAATCCACTTGCTCTCTCATAAATGAGTTCCAAAATTTATAATTAAGCCATATAGTATTTAGTAATTAATCATTTTAGCCATCGATAACATCAATTTTTATAAGTACATTACAATTACCCAGCTCAGAGAGTAGTACTTTTTTGAATCAGTTCTTTGAGTATGTCTCTACCTCCAGAGCAAGTGTTCATTTTGCATTGCATATAAAGACTGAATCAATGAGCTTTTGTACTTCATATTATCTCCTTTATCAAAATTCGTCCCCTCTTAATTAATTTGTACTTGTGGGCAAAAATATTAGTTTAATATTAATGTTGAAAAATTATTTTAAACAATAAACAATTCAGTAATTAAAAATTGTTTATTAATGATTAATTAGCAACTGCAATTGTGTGTTCGATCAATACCTTAGACTCAAGGACTTTTTGGAGCACAGAGACTGAGAATTGTTTATATATATATATATATAGAATCTCCATCCACAGTAACCTGGGGAGCAACTCATTTTGGCCATCCGCTACAAGCTCTACCGGCTTATAAAAAAAAATTGTCCAAGGCCGGTAGTGCTTGTAGCAGCTGGCCAAAATGGGTTACTACTCAACAACCGGTTGGTGTGGATGAAGACCCATATATATATACTAACTGGGTCCCGTGCCTCCGGCACTGTATGAGCAGTGAGATTTATCTCAAACTTAGAACGGCCCAGATGATTTATTAAGTGAGCGGGAAATTCAAAATCATTATTAGATAGATTAGATAGATAGATGTATTTTATTAGATAGATGTATGGACGGTGGGATTTATCTCAAACTTTGGACGGCCCAGATGATTTATTGAGTGAGCGGAAAATTCAAAATTATTTGTATTTTATTAGATATATATATATATATATATATATATATATATATATATATATATATATATATATATAGAAGCTACAATTATACTATTTTCTACATTCTACTTTCTAGCGATGCACCCGGCAGGTAACTAATTCTAAATTTCTAATCCTAATATAAATATTCTGAAGAGAGTTTTTGTTCTGTTGAGTTGTTGATTATGAGCTCGTTGTTTGTTCTGATTAATTCTGATGTAGCCTCTTCATATATTTTTTTCTCTTGATAAACGGTGTAAACCTCATGCCCATGATCCAACTTTCTGAAACTGTTGATAGTGGGGATTAAAGAGATAACTGCTTCAGTTATTCAGCCGCTTCATTTTATATGTCTACGTGTCTCTACAAGATAAAACTTTATTTTCAACGAAATACCCCCTTGGAAATAAGACTATTCTGTCGGACCTAGCGTATATCCGATTGAAGTATTTGTCGGATATTCGATTGCATATACACGCGTTAGAGATAAGTTCTGTCGCAAAATTCGTAGAATTTTTCTAATTTTCGATCGACTGACTTATCCCTGACGGAATTCCGTCGGATCTAAGGTAACTTCGACGGACTAAATACTAGGGAATAATTTTGTCGAGTGTAAGAGCCACTTATGTCCGATGGATATTTCTCTCGGAAATTAAATAACTTATCTTCGACGGAAAATTAAATTACATAAAACAATATTAAAATCCAAGCTCGACGGAATATTCCCTCGGAAATAAGTTAGTTTCGACGGAAAAATAATTTTAATAAATAATTTTTAGAATTTGTCTGAGAATTAGATACGACGGAATATCCATCGAAAATACCTTATTCCATCGAAACTAACCCTTTTTTTAATTAATATTTTATATTGCATTTTTCAGGTATTTAAAACCATTTATGTACCTGTAACCTATTTTATCACAATACAGATAAACAATAATATATTTCACATTCAAATATTCAACATAACACTAAAAATCTGTATCACTTCTCAACAACAACGTTAACATAATCTACTAATTGATCATCATCAACATCACAAGCTAACAATTATAAATATAATTAAGCTAATTTTCTCTTATCACATCAACAACAATATGTACAAATGTTCTACAATTTAATGAATAACATGAACACAACGCAATCTACTTATACAGACGCAACTAGACTACAATATGTATAAATGTTCAACAAATGAATAACATGAATACTAATGAACTATAAACTAGTAAAAGTATCATCATCGGGCGGAGGTAGACGACACTGCTCTGGTGTATGAAAATCTCGGTCGTCCTCTTGGACGTCTTCGTCAGTCCGCTCGCCATCACTACCCTATTGAAAGAACTATAAATAAAAATCATTAGTCCGTATATATGTGAGAATTAACAAGATAACCTTATTTGAAAATAACATAAACATGCAGAATACCTGAGTAGGTGGGGGACTGACGAAAAGCCTCCTCTATGAGGGTATATAATCATCATCCAGAGCATTTCACTGCTGAAAGGGTCGAATTGTTCTTGCGATAATCACGTACTCTCTGCGGAGGCCCCAGCTATAATATCTTGAGCAAGCTGGTGAAGACAAGAACTGCTAGGCAATTGCTGAGGACGAAAGACAGAATCAGTATAGAACCTATCCGACATGGCCGCTATCAGCCTCTGGAATAACTCGTCATCCAAGCAAGCGCCCGTATGAGATGGTCCGACATGTACTATCGGACGCTGGCAAGAGCCTACAACAATATATTGTTCCATTACTAATAATAATTTATATAATGTGATAAATTATGATAATTTTGTGAAACATAAAAAATATTATTACCTCCAAGTAGTGTATATGCGGGTATCCTTGGCAGACCCAACACTCGATACATGTCGGTACTGATAGTAAGAGCATCCTGAGACGCGACCAATAGTCTCAGCTCCTCGTCATAATCTAATATAATATCGGGAAGAGGGGGTGGTGGAATCTAAAGGCCCAAAACCCATCCTAATAGCCTCCAACTCAGTTATACGCTGGTCCCGAAACTTCTGAAATCGGTCTTGTAATTTATTTTGCATACGTAAGTTAATTATATCATTTTATTAACGATTGAATATTAATAAAAGCTAAATAATAAGATGAGTTTTACCTGTAAGACCCCGAATTTTATGAAATAAAAGTATTCAATTTTTCTATTCAGTAAATGATTAAATTGATAAAAGTTAAAGTTAAGGGTGATATATGAATTTTTTTCAAAATACGCAAATGGTTATAAAATATTCATTGTTGTCGGGGAATATTCGTTTAGTCGTGAAATATTCTTTCTGTCGGGGAATATTCGTACGACGGCGCAGCCATTTGTGGGTCCCATAACAGAATAACTGTCGAATGAAGAAAATGACAAATTAAGTTTTTATAAATAACGGCGTAGTTGTTACCGTTAACACTGTTGGAATACCCAGTGGTTAAAATACAGTAATACGCGTGGTTGCACAGTAGCACACGGTATTGCACAGTATTATTGAATTATTGATCCTTACGTAAGAAGGCACTACTCAATAATTGTTACAGTAATTACTGTTCAATATTTTATTTTATTGATTCAATAATTGCTACGTTGATATTTATATTATTGTTGTTTCAATAATTGTCACTGCACAGTATCTCCATTATCAGATCAATAATTCATATTATTTGAATAATATTATCAGATAACATTATTGGCAATGTCTAGAAAGTTCTATCAAGGAGAGGTTTGGTCACCTAATTGTGCGCCAGTAAGGAGAAATTCTTATTGGAAAGCCCCTTCTTTCCTGGGAACGGTCTGGTTGTCATAATTATGATTTTGTAATATTATTTGTGAATAATTAATTATATATTTATATGATAAGAAAATATTTATTTGATGTGGATATAAATGATGGATTTATTTATGTGGTTATAAATGAAGGAATTAATGTTGAGGTATTTTATCAGTATTTTTGTCGGAATGAAGGTATTAAAAATTAAACCAGTGTTTTTGAGATATATTGCGTGGGTTATAATTTTTAATCCGACCGTTGGATCGTTGTAATTTTTGAATATGTTATATATATATAAGTTGAGTATATGTCCACAAATTTTGAACCGTTAAAAATGAACGTATGATTTGTTATGAATTTTAAGAGGTGAATGGTTCAGAAATTGTTGAAGTATCTGAATTTAGCATTTTGGTGGAAAATTCTAGAATTGAGTGGGCCCCACTTGTGGTTGGTGAAGAAATGTGCTGAATTTTATTTCAAATGTGGTAGGTGGGAATAGTAGCAGGTAAAGCCATCAGGTTACAAGTCAAGTCTGCTAAAATTTTCCTATAAATAGAGGGCTAAGTTAGAATTGAAAATCACACTAGAAACATAAGCTTTCTCTCTTTCTCTCTCTAGATTATTGAGTGTATTTTATGAGTATTTAGATACTTGGTGAGTTGATATTCATCAGTGCAAGTTTTCTTCAGCGTCATATCCGATATCCAGTCAGAAGTGTTGCTCTTTTGAGGTAAGGGATAGTAAGGGATTTTAAGGGTTATTATGTTTTTCAGTTTGTACTTTTTCTGACTTTCAGAAAATTTTGGAAAAATTTGAAATGATATGTTGATGAATTTTATTGATTGTGTCCAAAATGGTGTTTTTTGAAAAAAACTATTTTAAAAGTAACTGCTTATAACTCCTTGTGGTTAACTCCAAAATTGATGAAATTTTTATTGGGAGTACATCTATATAATATCAGTGTACTCTGTGAATTTTGGAATTTTTGGATAAAAGTATAATTTATGATAAATGTCTAAATATTCAGCGGTTTTGGCAATATGAAAAATAGTAAATGAATTTTAAAAATTCTATGAAAAATATATGTTCAATATGGGACTATATTATGCTAAATTCCAGAAAAGAAATATTTTTGGTACTGATTTGGTATTTTTCATAAAAATGGACTAGTTATGAATAAATGAGTTAAATATGTTATGTGAAGGAAGAAAATTGAAAAATATGATTTTATGGCTTGAGAATCATATATGTGGTATATGCAGATTTTTGATGAGGGTTTTGGTTATTGGTGATGAAACCTTATAAGTTTGGCATTTTATGATGATTAAATGCATTATTTAGTAAAGTGTAAACAGTTAAAATAAATTATTTATAAGTTTAAGAAATGTTATTCTTTCAATATCATTTTACCGAAATATTGGTATGGATTTTATTGTGAAATTTCTACCTTTTTGTGTCAGGGTTACTATTTATGAGTTACTATTCATAAGTTACTATTCATGAGTTACTATTCACGAGTTACTATTTACGAGTTACTATTCACGGGTACTATTCACTATAAAATTGGTTTCTTTTTCTAACCAAATTATAGTTGATTTATGAATATTACTCTGGAGATTAAAACTACATATTGATTATATTGATTTTATTATCATATATAATATTTTTATAACCCTGATGTTGAAATTCTCTTTCACTTGAGTGTAAAGATGGATAGATTATTGGTATGGTCATGACTAGGGTTCTCTTTGGCCAATAGTGAAAAGTTGAATTGTGACTGGTATGATCATGACCATTGAATTTATAATTGAATATCTTTAGCTTAAGTGCAAAGGTGAATTGAACAACATGGTTATAATTATTGTTTATATAAATTCTGAAGTGATTATATATTTCTTTGAGATATTAATATCTTTGGCCTGTAGTCTAAAGATGAATTGTTGATGAATATCTTTGGCCAGTAGTGCAAAGATGAACTGTTAATGAATATCTTTGGCCCGCATTGCAAAGATGACCTGTTGTTGAATATCTTTGGCCAGTGGTGCGAAGATGAACTGTGGATGAATATCTTTGGCCCGTAGTGCAAAGATGAATTTATTAGTATGATTATTAACAGGAACTGTGATTTGGTATAACCATGATCTTTGATGTTTCAGGTAAAGACATGTGATGAAAATTATATTCGTCCTGGATGTGAAGAGGAATTTAGAATTACAATTATGATTATAAGTTATTCATATGATTGTGGACCAGAATTATTGATTGATGTTACAGGGATAAAATATTGTTGGTGGATTTTTAACATGGAGAAGATAATAGACTTAATGGTCTATTTGACTCTTCTAATGGATTGCTCGTTCTGCTGCAACTATGGTTGAAATTTTTTATCATCTACCATATGTTCTAAATCTCTGATTTATTACCGATGAAGGCTATTGATAATTTATTTATCTTTAGTCATGATATTCTTTACTGAGCTAGTTGTGCTAACCCTTTTGCTTCATAATTCCTTTCAGGTAATAAAAGTGTAGCTGGGTCGAGCGGGGGTAACAATGGAATAAAACGGTGGTCTCTAGTTGTGGAGTTCTCCCTAAACAGTATAGACAAGTGTGTTTCATACATCTTTTAGTAGTTATATTTGGTGAATAATATAGGAAGAGGCGAATCCAACGTTGGAAAGGTGTTTTGGCACTATCATACAAGATGTCTAATGACATACAACCTCGTGTCATCATAAGACAGGGTTGTGCTCATCCACTTGCTGAGTATATTTACGAGCACTACCTATATAATCTTGGTATTTCTTTGAAGTATAATTCTCAATTTGAGACAGTGAAGATAATGATAACTCAAGAGAAGACTCACCATTGGGAATTATATGATAGTAATCTTCTCGTTTTTCTTTGGGGTCTATCGGGTCAACCAAGGATAATTCTGTGGCCATATGATATTTATCATAACCTAGAAGCATGGCGTCCTGTAAGACCATGATTTTTTTAAAAATAAAAATGGAATTTTCTTTATTTATTATTTTGAAATAGTAAGGGTTGATTTGATTAATGTGGTTAGTTATGGGTCAAATGCGCAAATATTTTTTAAATAAACAAGTGGTTATAAAATACTCATTGTTATCGGAGAATATTCATTTGGTCGTGGAATATTCTTGCTGTCGGGGAATATTCGTACGACGGCGCAGTCTTTTGTGGGCCCCATAACGAAAAGCGATTGGATGTAGAAAACGACAAGTATAAGTGGTTTATAAATAACGGCGCAGTTGTTACCATTAATACTGTTGGAATATCCAGTGGTTAAAACACAGTAATACGCGTTGTTGCACAATAGCACACGGTATTACACCAATTATTGATTCTTATGTAAGAAGACACTACTCAATAACTGTTACAATAGTTACTATTTAGAATTTTATTTTATTAATTCAATAATTGATGCGTTGATTTTTTTATATTACTGTTATTTCAATAATTGTCACTACACAGTATTTTCCATTATCGAAGCAATAATTCATATTATCTGAATAATATTATTAGAAAACATTATTGGCAATGTCTAGAAAGTTCTGTCTAAGGAGAGGTTTGGTCACCTAATTGCGCGCCAGTAAGGAGAAATTCTTATTGGAAAGCTCCCTCTGTCCTGGGAACGGTCTGGTTGCCAGTACTGTGATTCTGTAATATTATTTGTGAATAATTAATTATTGATTTATATGATGAGAAAAATATTGATTTTATGTGGATATAGATGGAAATTTTTTTTAAAGTGACAATTGTTAAAAAATGATATTTTATCTTTTCTGATAAAATAATATTTTATTATATTATATAATAACGATGATATTTTTACAATGAATGTGGGATATATGAGTATATGAGGAGGAAAAGTATTTTTGTTGCAATAAATACTAAAAACATGTGAAACATGTTGGTGGACCCATTTCTTGACTGAAATTTGATTATAGCCTGTAAAATCAACAGTTTATGGATTTCGGTCAATTTCTGTTTGGAATTTGGAAAAACTTTCTTCTGCAAAGTTGTAGAGAATTGAATTTCCTATAAAATTTTGCGAGATTCGAATTTTCTGATAAAATGGCTATTTATTATGAATTATTGAAGTTCCGAAGTTCCGAAATAATTAAATTTTGGAAGTTTTAATTATTAGAATTAAGAAAAACATTTTTTTGATTTAGTTGACTATTGGTGGCTGATATTTTGATCTGATTTGGTGTGCGTAAGATTTTAATATATATATATATATATATTAATATTTTATTAAATTTTCTGCTTTGGTGTTATAGGCATTTTCCTATAAATAGGGTGCTTAAGTTAAAATTGAAAATCACACCAGAAACTACAGATTTCTCTCCCTTTCTCTCTCGATATATTGAGCGTATTCTTGTGAGTATTTTAGTACTTTGAGTATTGCTATACGGTGCAAGTTCTTTCAGTACTATATCCAGTATTCCAGTCAGAAGTACTATTCTTTCTGAGGTAAGGGATGTTATTTACTTCTTAAATGATATTATTTCTTCAATATCATTATGCTGAAATATTGGTTGGAACTTTTTATCAAATTTAGAACTTTTTCATGTCGGGGTTACAATTCATGAGTTACTATTCACGAGTTACTATTCATAAGTAATATTCACGAAGCATGATGATTTTTTTGTGAAATTTCTATCTTTTGGTGTCGGAGTTACTATTCACGTATACGGTACTATTCACCAAAAAATGAAATTTCTTCTTTTTGTCCAAAATATCTATTATGGATACTAGCTTTGATTGTATCCATGTTTTGATTATTCTTAAATTTTACACCACTATGATTATTTATGAAGTATTTTTGGACATAAAATAGCTGAAATACGAATCTTTAATATTTATTCTTTTGTTTCACTGGATTCGTTTTCTTTAAAATATTTTTCATCATCCTCAGTCCTAAATGATGACATGTTGTTAAATATCTTTAGCCTGTAGTGCAAAGATGATTGATTTTATTATGAATATCTTTGGCTCGTAGTTCAAATATGTACATGTGTTAAGATGAACATGACCGACTGATAAATATCTTTGGCCTGTAGTGCAAAGATAAATATTGATTGAAGTTACAGGGATAAAATAATGATGATGGTCCGTTAAATTCATAGATATTAGTAGATTTCATCCTCTACGTAACTCTTCTAGGAATTATTATTTCCGCTGCGAATATTAATCTAAAACTTGTTGTTTAGTGTATTCTCTCAGATTTTTTCCCTGTTGAAGACTAACGATAATTTGTTGTATATTATTTTAGTCATTATATTCTTTACTGGGCTAGTTGAGCTCACCCTTTTCCTTTTTGTTCCATTTTTCTTCTCAGGAGGCGAGAATATATCAAGTACTAGTCGGGGTATGGAATGAAGCTTCTAGAGAGAGTTGTTTAGTAGTCCTCACCATTTTTGTAAAATAATATATCAATAAATGTGATGAGGATTTATTTGGGTATAGATATTGTCTAGAAGATAAGATTTGTATTTAAACTCACAGTTTTATGGTTGTATTAATAAAGTTGTAGTTGTTTCTGTACCATGTTATTGACGACTCAAAATAGGTTGGATGGAATGGACCTATTTTGGGGGCGTCACACCTCCCATGTACGAAGGTTTTCTTGAGCACTTCCCAAAGATTTTAGTTTCTAAAAGAGTTTTTGACTATACCTTTATGTAAAGGTATCACTGTGAGGTGCTATCCACGGTTGGGACATATGTCACATTTGGTATATATTTGTATCCAAACTCACAGTATATGTGTTGTTATATTTTGCACGACAATTATTGTAATAAAGTTATAGTTGTTTTCTGTACCATGTATTTGGCGACTCAGAATGGGTTGGATGGAATGGACCTATTTTGGGGTTGTCACATTACCTGCATAACTAATGCTTCCTGAGACAAAGCATGCTCGTCCTTAGGCGTGTGGGCTTTATCCCAAAACTCTAACATGGTTGGATTTCGGCCCAAGGTCCTTCTCAAAGCCTAATAAAGACATTCATAAAACATGTATTAAGTATTTGTGTGAGAACTTGATAACTAAATTAACAACTAAATATAACACATTTACCGTCTTCGCCTCGTCGAACGACTAAGAACCAGTGGTTACTATGCGAAACTGGTCACAGTTCTTCTTCGCTTGTTCAGACTTCTTCTTGAAGTCATCAGCATCACAGTGCGCACACATAACCTGTCATGCTAAATTGGAGACTATGTGTGGCTGATGATATCTGATGGTGGTCCAGTGCAGGTCCTCAACTGTCCGGGCTGCCCTTTGTCGCATCTCATACAGCCAGCCAGAGTAATTCTCAGCGACATGTGAAATAATCATATCGTCGCCAATTGTCTGAGAGATACTCGGGTCATATCTATATTAAATCTATAACAAAAGTTTTAAAGTTAGGAAAAAATGATTTCGTCGAACTTAATAATTATGTACCAATATAATATCATTAACTTGCGTGAAAATCTCGCAAGACAGTCTCTATAAAGGTGACATCGTACCGCACATACTGGTTGTAACGCATGCACCCGGTCGGGAGGTGCGTCAAACAAATAGCGTGTAGGGTGTGCTTAGTTTCAAAATATAGTATATATATATATATATATATATATATATATATATATATATATATATATATATATATATATATATATATACACACACATATATATAGTACTTATTGAGTTTATTGAATATTACGGTAAATTAAGTAAATGTTACTTAGTTTATTTTGTCAATGATAAGCCCATTCTTGCTATAAACAAATGCTACTTAATTAATGAAAAATATTATTTGGAATATATATTGAGACTATTGTTCGACATTCACTCCTACTTGTCAAACGGGTTTCAAATTAAATTCCAAAGTATATTATTTAATTTAGACACTTATTCAGTTTATTTTAATTGAATCCCAACTAAGCAAATGTTACTTAGTTTATTATTATATTTTATTTTGTATTGTATTATATTATAGTATATAATTGGTTTATTTTTTTTATTAAATTTAATTTTTTAAATTAAATTAAATTTATTCTATTAAATTTAATTGTATTTATTATTATGTTTTATTGTATTTTATTTTTAACTATATTATATAATATAAATTTTTGATTATTTTATTAAATTAAATTAAATTCTTTTTATTTTATTTTGTATTATATTATATAATTTTTAAATTTTTTTATTAAATTAAATTAAATTCTTTAAATTTAATTTATTTATTTTATTTTATTTTATTATTATGTTTTATTGTATTGTATTTTATTTGTATTATATTATATATTTTTTAATATGTTTATTAAATTTAATTTTATTTATTAAATCAAATTAAATTTGTTTTATTTTATTTTATTCAATTTAATGTATTATTATTATTAATTTATTTTATTTTGTATTATATTATATTATCTATTTTTAAATTTTATTTTATTTAATAAACTAAAATAAAATAAATTTATTTTATTTTAGTAGTAAGAAACCAAGTAAATGTTACTTAGTTTATATTTTAATATTGAAAAACTAATTAAATAATACAATACATGTGGGGCCCACAAATCTTGTAAATGAATAATTCTGACAGAAATTCTGGCGGGAATTCCGTCAAAAATAACAAATATACCAAATCCATATACACAGTATGCATCATAATGATCACTCAAAATCAATTAACATAATTAGTCATGATCACTCTCTCAGTATCAAAATGAATTAACATCATCATAATCATCACACAGTATCAACTAGGTTAAACATGAACAGTCCCAAAATCAGTGGCAAGTTTAATAAGGCAATCCTAAAATCAATGGCAAAATAAATTAATATTTTGATATTCAGTCCCAATTGAGTCATGACATACACTATCAATAAAAAGCATTGTACTCCAAAAACACAATAAAGTCCTAAATTAATTGATATATACCAAATAACAATAACAATCCCAATTTAATTGATATATTCCAAATAAGGTAGTCCAAATTAAGCAGAAATCATGAAATTATTCAAACATGGCAGAAATTAGGGCAGAAAATTTTGAAAGAGAACATGGTAACTGATTTCTAGAAATTAGGGTAAAAAAATTTGAATGTTGAAAAATTAGGTTAAAAATTATTTCAACATGGCGGCAAAATAACAATCTTAAACACAATTTTCCACATAAAAATTGTTACATATGTATTCACTAACTTCTAATTATGGCAGAAAACTTGAAGGGGAAGATGGTACCTAAGGATCGAAAGAGGTGGGCTACACCACCCGAGCCACGGCCAAACTCGGCACCGGAACAGGGAGGAGGAGGAGGAAGAGGCGAAGGAGGTAGAGGAGGAGGAGGCGAAAGGGGAGAATGGTAAATGATCTGAAAGCGGCACTGCTGCTATGTTTTTAGGTTTTTGTTTATTCCGACGGAATATTTTGCTAGGGATAAATCCCTCAAAATTATATTATTTTCGACAAACGTTCCGTCAGGATTACCTGAATTCCGTCGAGCATATTGCTGACGCTAGCTGGAAAAGTTGGCGTAAAGACTGTAGCCTATCTACGACTGAATAATTCCGTCGAAGCTATTCTAATTCCGAGGTAATCAATTCCGTCGAGACTAATTCTGTCGGAAGTAAGACTTTTTCTTGTAGTGGTTGTTGTATTGTCTTGTAACAGTGTCCATAATACCCTTGTTGGTTGTGCTTGAAAATTTTAGTTTTGGCAAAGTCTCACATTGCTTATTTTGAGAACCTTTCGTGTGTATATTAGTACTTTATAAGTTGGGTTTAGTAACATGGTTGAGAAAAAAGGCATGGACTTGCGCACATGCATAATGAGGATGACTAAGGAATTGGGCTAGGCCAAGTTTGGATCTTGGACTTCTGGTCAGAAAACCTTAGTGCGTGTGTGCGCGCATTACGCCCGCACAAAGGGATGTCATTCCGGTCGATTATGCCTCGCGGGTGCACCCAGGTAGCCCATTATTTTACGAAAATCCCTAATGTCAACCACTATAAGAAAAATCAGTCATTGCCAACGGGCACTGCTGTCGCCAATGACCATAGTGCCGTCGGCATTGAGGTCATTGGCGACGGGCACTACCGTCGGCCGTGCCGTCGCCCCACAGGTCGTCGCCCCTGGCTCCCGTCGCCAGCCGTCGGCATCCTTGTCATTACCGACAGGGGTCATTGGAGACGACATAATGTCACTATCGACGGCTATAGCGATGGCAAGGTCGTCGGCAAAGACCCCATAGCTTTTTTTAAGGAAAACTCATTACCGACGGCTATGCCGTCGGCAATGCCATAGAAGCCGTCGACAATGACCTTTATCTAATGTATGTCGCTATATGTCATTGGCGACGGCATAGCCGTCGCCATTACCCTCGTCGACAATGACTGCATAAATTTTGAATTTTTTTTAAATTTCAAAATTTCCCTTTTCATTTACAAATATACACCTGTTATAAACTAATAACAACCATCAAATCACAACTATACCTGTTATAAACTAGTAACCCAAATCAAATATATAGATAAAAAATATAATGGTCGTCGGTACAACTCAAAAACTATACAAATACATACATGAAACTCAAAATATAACATAAACTAAACTAACTACAACCCGTCGCCTGTCTTCATGTCATCGAGTCGACGGTCATCACCCTGTACTGCAGGAGGCTGCTCGTCATCAATTCGACGGTCATCACCCTGTACTAGAGGAGACTGCTCGTCATCAGCTCGGCGGTCATCACCAGTGCCTCCACCTCCACCTCCACGAGTCTTGTGACTCCCCCAAAATAGGTATACATCACCCATATTGAGTCGCCAAATACATGGTACAAAATTTAAATACAACTTAGTTATACAACAGTCGTGTAAAATACGACTAAACATATGCTGTAAGTTTTAATACAAATATTATCATCTAGACAATATACAAACTGAATGGGGTGAGCTTAACTAGCCTAGTAAGAAATATTATGACTAAGATAATGCAGAATAAATTATCGTTAGCCTTCAACAGTGTTTAACTGATACAATATAACAAACATCAAGTTTAACTGCAGCGGAACAAGTAATCCATTAGAAGAGTCAAGTAGAGAATAAAATCTACTATCTTCTATGATATAAAAGGTTTTTCATCACTTTTATCGTTGAGACTCAACTTAATAAATAATCCACATCATCAAATCATCCCTGCACTACAGGCCAAGGATATTCTTTAGTATCACGACCACGAATTATTCATTCACTACGAGCCAAAGATAATCATGTTTTCATCAACGGTCCTGATCATGCCATAAAATAATTCATCTTTTCACCCTTGGCCGAAGAGAATCCATCGTTATAATCATACCCAAAAAACTGTCCATCAATGCTCTACGGGCCAATGAGGATTTTTTTCACATCATTTGTAACATTACGGTCATGATTATACCGAATAATCCCTGGTCATAATCATACCAAGTCCATCTATGCACTACAGGCCACAGATGACTTTCAACATAATATAAACATGAGGATGATGACAATGATATAAGAATTCAATAAAACAAGTTCAAGAATTAATTTATCCAGGAACCAATAATGTCCAAATTGTCAACATAATACTTCTTTGTGGAGTAAAAATTCAAGAATGCTCAGAAGAATATTTCCATGAAAAGATACTGGATGAAGCGCAAATATCAAGGATATTCCACTAATTTCATGGATTATAGAAGTCAAAGCTTTAACCAACTGAGTATAATAAAGAATAGAATAACAAAAGAAATCACCAGGCATGCGATAGATAACACATATAGGTTATTCCAACAGAATAATAAATAACGGAACCAGGTTATGCGTAAATGCACATACATGATAGTCCAACAAAATAATAATTAATGGAACCAGGTCATGCGTAAACGCACCGACATGATATTCCAACATAATAATAAATAACAGAACCAGGTCCTGCGTAAATGCACCGACAAGACGTTCCAACAGAATAATAAAGAATAGAATAATAACAGAAATTACCATGCATGCGGTACTTCGCATAGACAGGTTATTCCAACATAATGATAAAGAATGGAATAACAGAAGAATTTCACCAAATATAGGGTAGCCCGCGTATACAGGTTATTCCAACAGAATAATAAAGAATGAAATAACAGAAGTTCTATTCATGAATACAAAAGAAATAATACCCCCTACCTTAGAAAGAAGAGTACTGGATATAGAAGTAGTGAAGTAGCTGAACACTTTTCTTCTTTCTCTCTATAGTTTCTCTCTCTAGAGTTTCAGTGAATTCGTAAGAAATAATGAATGAATGAGCTTCTATTTATAAAAGAATGAACTGTGTTGGGTCATGATATTTTACATAGTGGGCCGGACTGGTTGGGCCTACTTATTTGGTTATTCTCTTGGGTCATTATTATTGGGTCTTGTTATTAGACTAATTAATTGGTTTATCTTGATTGGGTCTTACAAAGTCTTGGGCTGAATTATTGAACCAACCCATCAGATATTTAAATATCTACATTTTTGACCGGTGATGACGACAAAGATATGGCTAACTGATATCTTACATGACATTAATGAGGATTGAACAGTCGGTCAGCGGTGGACAGAGGGGATGGGATTAACAGGAAAGCTACCTGCAGTGGGTAGGGTCAGGAGGGTCAGTGGCACAAAAAACCGAGTCTTGTATTATATCATAGGAAGGAAATCTCCAAGAAAAGGTACGCATACACACAACACACAATTCTAATCTCTCTAACACTAGACAATTTATCCTCCATTGTTAACCCTTGTAACGGCCTGTACTGACTCTCACGCCTGAGCTATCCCTCGACGGTCCAGCCGTCAAGCTTTTGGTGTTGACTGTGTTTACTGTGCAGGATCAGGACGTCTTACGTGATTGGGACGTGGTAACAGATCTTGGCGTTAACAGACTGCATAGTAATTAATTCATGAACGGTCTGATCCAGATTGATTTACTTTAAACGGACGGTCCAGATTTAAAATAAAATCTTTTAAATTAAATATAATATATTATATATATAATCTAATAAAATGAATAACTTTATAAAAGTATTCTGTTTTATATAAAAAGATTTTACTATGTAAAATGCTATGCAGGCACTATGCAACACTATGCAGGTACTATGCAAGACTATACGTAATAAAATATAATATATTCTATTTATAGTCTAATAAAACAAATAACTTTATAAAGTATTCTATTTTATATAAAAAGATTTTACTATACAAAATACTATGCATAATAGAATATAATATATTCTATTTATAGTCTAATAAAACGAATAACTTTATAAAAGTATTCTGTTTTATATAAAAAGCTTTTTTGTTTTATTACATTAATAATACTAATAAAACAAAACTGAGTGACTTATCACGTAAGCATCAATAATCAATATCGTGTGCTACTATACAACCACGCGTATTACTATACTTTTAACACCAGGTGTTTCAACAGTTAACGGTGAAACTTCCACCGTTATTTTCATAAAGTATTTTGTCATTTTCTCAATTCGACAATAATTTTATTGTGGGGTCCACCAATGATTGTACCGTCGTACGGATATTCCCCGACAAAAAGAATATTCTCCGATCAATCGAATATTATACAACAACATGCATACTTTTCAAAATTTATAAATACTACCCACAACTATAACACTATCTCAAATCCACACCATAATATTCAAAAAAATATTTCAAGAAAAGTAAATCTTTATTCATAAAATATGGGGTCTCACAAGTCTCGTCAACACGACCCTACAAAATTAAAATATTAATAACAAAATTAAAATGAAAATATATTTACATTATTTTAGTTTGTGTTCTTCAAGTTAGGCAGACGGGACTCGAACTCGGGCTCCGTATATCAGAATCGAGTCCCGTCAGTTGTAACGCATGCCTATTGCCTACGCGGTACTATGTGTGTGTTTGCGTGTCATTCGGACAACTGATGCGAGTTTTGACCTCTTTTTCGGTTTTTTGCCTAAGTGTTAACTAGTTTTTTAAACTATGCAATAACTCGGTCTCCGTATGTCGGAATCGAGTCCCGTCAGTTGTAACACGTGTCTATTGCCTACGTGGTGCTATGTGTGTGTTTGCGTGTCATTCGGACGGCCGATGCTGGTTTTGACCTCTTTTTCGGCTTTTTGTCTAAGTGTTGACTAGTTTTGTAAATTAGACTCGAACTCGGTCTCCGTATGTCAGAATTGAGTAACGTCAGTTGTAACACGCGTCTATTGCCTACACGGTGTTATGTGTGTGTTTGCTTGTCATTCGGACGGCCGATGCGGGTTTTGACCTCTTTTTCGGCTTTTTACCTAAGTGTTGGCTAGTTTTGCAAACTGGACGATAACTCGGTCTCCGTATATCGGAATCGAGTCCCGTCAATTCTAACGCGTGTCTATTTCCTACGCGGTGCTATGTGTGTGTTTGCGTGTCATTCGAACGGTCGATGCGGGTTTTGACATCTTTTTCGCCTTTTTGCCTAAGTGTTGGTTAGTTTTGCAAATTGGACTCGAACTCGGTCTCCGTATGTCAAAATCAAGTCTCGTCAGTTGTAACACGTGTCTATTGCCTACGCGGTGCTATGTGTGTGTTTGCATGTCATTCGGATGGCCGATGTGGGTTTTGACCTCTTTTTCAGCTTTTTGCCTTAGTGTTGGCTAGTTTTGCAAACTGGCGATAACTCGGTCTCCGTATGTCGAAATCGAGTCCCGTCAGTTGTAACGCGTGTCTATTACCTATGCGGTGCTATATGTATGTTTGCGTGTCATTCAGACGGCCGATGCGGGTTTTGACCTCTTTTTCGGCTTTTTGCCTAAGTGTTGGCTAGTTTTGCAAACTGGGCGATAACTCGGTTTTCGTATGTCGGAATCGAGTCCCGTCAGTTCTAACGCGTGTCTATTGCCTACGCGGTGCTATATGTGTGTTTGCGTGTCATTCGGACGGCCGATGTGGGTTTTGACCTCTTTTTTGGTTTTTTGCCTAAGTGTTGGCTAGTTTTGCAAACTGGGCGATTACTTGGTCTCCGTATGTCGGAATCGAGTCTCGTCAGTTTTAACGCGTGTCTATTACTTACGCGGTGCTGTGTGTGTGTTTGCGTGTCATTCAGACAGTTTATGTAAGCAATATAATTACAAATAAGGAAATACAACAATAATAAATTTTACCTGTCGAATATGTAGAGAAAAGATGTTGGCCAAGACAACTGCACATACACGGATGACCTCTTCCCGGACTACACCCATGAGGTCGTCAGCGGCAGCTATAGGATCTATGGAGCCGTGGATAACCTCCTGAGTAAGCTGGTAGATTCGCTCGCATGATGGTGCGCCTGAATGCACGACACTGCTCTCCATGCACCCCTCAATGATCCGTCTGAAGAAGTCGTCGGATAATGAAGGGCCGGCGCCTGATCCACTCGCACCACTACCTTCGGTGGGTGGGCGACGTCGAGATCTCACAGTAGAGACTATAGTGTAGGCTGGGACACGGGGAACGCCCATAATTCTACCCTTCTTCGGCCCCCCTGTAGCCTGCAGCCAGTCCTCTATCTCCTCGTTGTCACGCTCAGCATCAGCCACTGGAGTGTCACCTCTCTGGCTGCTCACAGGAACTGGTGGTAGTCGGCGAATGGGCTTGAAACCGGCGATTAACTTGGGCGAAATTGATGAACGAGAATCAATTGGATAAAACGATTGAGCTACCTGAGAATCAATTGAGATATTAGCTTAGAATCAATATTTGGGGTAAAGGCCAAAATGCAAGGGAAGGAGAAAAATTAAGAGGGAAGGAAAAAATATGCTCGTTGCCGTCGAACCAGTGTTTAAAATATAAGACTCATTCTCGATGGCATTGCCGTCGTAAATGACCCCGTCTGTATATAGTCATTCCCGACGGCGTCACTGTCGCTAATAACATTGGTACCGTCGCCAATGAATTTTCTCTCCACCGGGAAAGTCTGGCGCCAAATAATAGGGTCATTACCGACGGCGTACATTCGCGACGGCTGGCCCGTCGACAATAACCTTATTCGCGACGGGAAGTGTGTTGTCATTAATGTGCCCGTCGCCCCAGTTTTTTGTAGTGAACGTTCTCTATAACGTTCTTATTTTCTCCCAACATTCTGTTCATCCCAATCTGGTTCTTACGAGTTAACACACAGAACAAAAAATCATCCTCTCTAAATACAAGTCTAAAGCCTTCTTTTGTGAGTACACGCAATTGAAGGTTTCGCTGTTGAATCCTGGAGAGTGGACGTCGAAAGCCCTTCTGTACCTAAGGTTACGTCATATGAGGGCGGAATCACTTTTTAGTACAGTAGTTTTGCTACGTCTCGGATTTCAGATAAGTTATTCTAATTTTATTGTTGTTTCGTATGGTTAATAGTGCTACTTTTTCCAACAACCCTTAAATAAATGTTTATGAGTTTTCAACAATTTAAAGACATTTTAGTCTTTCTCCTAATTTTAATTATATTTTATCAATAATTTTGACAAATTATAGGTACTCAACAGTAATACCATCGGTAGGTTGTAGCTAGCCGGGGTATGTGCTGGGATGTTCGATGCAGAAACCTAGATCAGAGGTAGAAACCCTAAATTGATAACACTTATATTCAAGAAGAATAAATACGGTGGCATGCATTTTGTGAATAATTAAGATATATACCCATTGACATTGTTTTTAAAATTTTAATTGAACATGCAGCACGTAGGAAGTAGAGTGTGTTAAAAGCTAGCTACTGCTTTTTTTTGGAGATAATTCTGAACTTGTTATGATACGCTTTTCCAAATTCGATTCTCTATGAAAACAGTGAAGAACTATCTATCTATCATGCATTTCCTTTTCTGGTGGAGTGCTAATTTGGTTTTGCGTTTTTGTTAGCCGTACGGAATACCTACCTGAAGGACTATTCGTACCACCTGTCATGTCACCATTCTTGGGTTTAGACTTAAGAGAATATTGAGCATTAATACACATGCATTAATTACGCTTCCTCCCTAAATTAACCTTTACGTCTACCTCGAATTAACAAATTACTATTTGGAGTACTCCTGTTATAGTAGTATTACGAAACCTGGGTTATGATGAAATTAATTTTATACGTAAATTGATTAATTAATTAATACAGTGTTGACACATAAATAAATAAATTATTTTTTAATTTGCATATCGAGTACAGTGTATTAAATAATTGATCAAAATTAATTTTATACTAACCACTACCGTATATTACCCATTCATCCATCCATCCATCCATCACTTTTCTAATTAAGGTGCGTATACAGATCGATTGTCTTTTTTATAATTGTTTTTAATAAATTTTATAAGAAAATGTTCAACATAAATTGACTACAAAAACATAAGTAATTTTAATTAATTATAAAACATTATATATAGGCTGTACTGTCCGGCCGTCCAAATGTCATCTGATCTGGGCTCTTGCTCTACTTTTGGTAATACTCAATACTTCCTCCGATCCTTTTTATTTTTTCCACTTCTGAAATCAGATTTGTCATTAACTGTCATCGATCTGGTGGTGTGGCAGGGGAGGAAGTAATTAAAATGAATTAAGTAGTCAAACGCGAGGAGCGAGGAAAGGAGCTCGCTAGAACTGAGAAAGTGAAGGACGTACGTGTTTCTCGGTTAGTGGATAAATACGTACGTGTATATATATATATATATATATATATATATATATATATATATATATATATATATATATATATCCAACTCACCTGAACTCACCATTCTTTTTGTTTTTTTTTTAAAATAACTATAAAAAATTACTCCCTCCGTCCCAAATTATCTGCTGTTCTAGAGCTCCACACACATACCAATATGTATGATAAAAATACTAAAATACCCTTTGTGCATTGGAATCTTAAAAAAAACAAATATTGAAGAGAGAGAAATAATGATTAATTGAAGAGAGAGAGAGAAAGCAGCTATTAATTGAAGAGAGAGAGAGACAATGATTCATTGAAAAGAGAGAGAGAGAGAGGAGTAAATGTGGATGTTTAAAAAAGAGAAGAGGCATGAATGAGAGTAATGATTATAAATAATGAGGGTAAAGGGGCAAATTTGGAAAACAAAGGAAAAAAATGCATTGGAATTTTAAAAAAGCAGATATTATGGGACAAATTTTTTTTGCTAAAACAGCAGATAATTTGGGACGGAGGGAGTAATATTTTATGTAACTGAATTTTTTCCATAATACAGTATTTTGGGTGTGATTTGGATACATATAACAAAATATGTCTGTACAAACCTATTTTTTTATATGTATTCAAATCACACCCAAAATATTGTATTATGAAAAAATTCCAATTTCATAAAATATTAAAAAAAATTAGTTATTTTTAAAAAAAACTATATAAAAAAATTCAAATTTTAACAAAATCCAGAATCTCGGACCTGATCAATTTTGTATATATATATATATATATATATATATATATAACAAAATCCAGAATCCCGGACCTGATCAATTCTGTTGCTACTATATATATATATATAGATCCATCCTTTATAACTTTTTGATATATTTGGATTGCAACGCGGAATGAAATGACTAATTTTTATGAAATCGAATTAAAAAAATTATGAACTATTTATTTTTATTACTAATAAATTTGTGGATTTTATTTTTTGATGCAAGGAGAATTTTTTCATTTTTTATTTAATTCATTCATCAATTTCATTTCTTGGATCTAAACCTAACAAACCTAACATAACAGTACATGTGACCATGATGACCAATCTGATTCCTGTGTACGACCTCCTTTTCTCTCCAGTCCCTTTCAAAGTAAGGAACTGTATGGACGTTCACTACTTACTTTCACCCTAGCATATGAAATATAAACACCCCTTACAAACGAACTTTCTTAATTTCAATCTGAAGAATCGAAGAAGAGAAGAATTAAGAAAGGAAAGAAGAAAAAAACATGGATTGGAATGGGAATGGAAATGGAAATGGAAATGGAGCAGTACCCTTTGTTTCTGGACCAGCTGAAAGTTCCTTCAGCTTCCTCTTTAACTATGACCTACACTATTCAGGTAAAACTACGTACTCCATCCACTTTCCTCATCTCTCTACTCACTAATGACTAGTATATATTTGTTATACGTACGTACTACAATTTAGTTCTGATGTTTGTATCTTAATTGGTCGGTGAAAAATAATGAGTTGAGCAAATCCCTTTTTATACTGTGTAGTTGTCCCATACTCCCTTCGTCTATAAACTTTTTTGTCTCTAAAAGAATGAGATAAATACATAAATTTAAGAGTAAATATATCATTTAGTAGGATCTATTAGTATAAAAAAATACAACTACTTATCTCTTTATGTAATCTTGTAAGATCCACTAACAATAGATTTGAAACTTTTATTTTTCTTAATATATGTAAAAATATATATTTTACTCATTTTTTTAGGACAAAGGAAGTATTATTCACTAATTAATAAGAAATTGGAAACCAACTTATATATTTGTGAGAGTTTTAGATCATTGATTTGGTTTTCATGTTCCAAAAATAATAAATTTGCTTCTTTTTTTCAGAAACATGGTCTATCAGAACCCCTTCCCATGTATATTAGGAAAATTTGTCTGCGCGCATGCGCCGGAGGCGCAGACTCCCTATTGAGTTCTCCCCTACGTATATACACACAGTGATATAAGCTAGCTTCACAACAATATTTATATATATATATATATATATATATATATTAACTTTGCCATATTTAATTTGTTTTCTCTAGTTCCCATTCCAGCAGGTTCAGAGATGATGCATCCAATGACAATGCAGACACAAGAGGGAGTGGAGACTGTGCAAATTATGGAGATGAACAATTGTGTGAATAATAGTAATAATAATGTAGAGGAGAAGAGGAAGAAGAAGAAATTGACAAGTGAACAGTTGGGATCGTTGGAGAGCAGTTTTCAGGAGGATATAAAGCTGGAGCCTGATCGGAAAATTAAACTGGCGCAGGAACTTGACATAGATCCCCGTCAAGTGGCTGTTTGGTTCCAAAACAGGAGGGCTCGCTGGAAAGCTAAGCAACTTGAGCGCTCCTATCATTCTCTTAAGCATCAGCTTCATCTTGTTTCCAAGGAAAATCAAATGCTCCAAGACGAGGTCGGTCAGCTACCTAATTTTTTTAATTTTAATTTTTATATACATACACACATGCTTCTCTTTTATATTTTGTAGTCAATTTGAGATATTATCAAATTTAAAAATAATATGACTCAATAAAATCTTAATAATTATTAATATTAAACCTTACAATACTTGTAACTGTATGTATTAATAAATTAAAAAAAAACCATTTCAAATTTTTTTTTAAAAATGTCTCATATTCACTTTAAATAGTCAAGGTCCCTCTTATATTTTAGAGCTGTGGGATTAGTACGTACTATGAAATGTTTCCACTTTTGTTTTCCAATCCCAGCATGTTATGGTAATCACCCATGCATGTGAAACCATACACTTGAGATCAGATTTTAGAATCTCTAGCTAAATTTTTTTAAAAAATGGTAGTATATATATATACTTATCCCCTTTAACCTATATAATTAAATGAAGTTATATATATATATATATATATATATATATATATATATATATATATATATATATATATATATAGCAAACAGATTTTGACTGCATGTCCTATATAAGTATGTTTTGATTAATTTCTAGCTACTTAATGAAATTAATATATTTTGTTGTAAATTAATTAAGGTTCGGGGACTGAGAGCTGTACTTAATGAAAAGGCTACAAAGAAGCAAGTTGAAAGCACATACAGGTCTTGGGGGACAGCAAGTAACAATCAGAATCAGGGTGATCATCATCAGCACAACTTTGTTTTCAACAATAATATTGATGATAATAATCAGGGTGGAATGATGCCTTACTGGGGTGTTATGCCTTCTTATCCTTAATTAAATATTAAATCATCAAAGGCTCCTATGTACGTGTTAATTATTTGCTTAACTAACAAGCTAATAGTAATTAATATTATTCTGACGTCTGATATTACGGCCGGCCGGAGTGGTTTTTGCGTCTCTCTGCATGTCCCTTTTTCCTTCATATATATGCAAAATGAGCTTCCATAATAACTTTTGTGAGGGAGCTCAAACTATAATTATTATTGTTATATTTTCGTTGTTATATCATCATCATGTGATCTGTTTTAAAATTAGTTTTATTTTTAGAACAATGATTTTTAGTAGAAATTTTATTTTTGTCAAGTATATTCTTAATATTAATTTACTGAAAAATGTAGTAGTAAAAATAAGATAGATAGTATTCAATTAATATATCTATCTAAAATACAATTATATATGATTGGAAATACAACACCCAACGGATTCGATTTCACCCACACTAAATTCTATTTTCATTCATGTCAAATTATATCCTATATAAAAATAAAAATTTATTTTTAATTTTGAAATAGACAGAAAAAAGTATCTCTAATTTTAAAATAGATGAAGTATTATTATTAATAATGCTTGCAAGGGGGTATTTTTTTTTTAATCAGAAATATGTCTTCAGATGACGTGATACGCTATAGTAAATGTGTGTTAGTGTTTATAGATGTTAATAGAATTAGTTTTATTTTGAAAAATATTAGTTGAACAAGAAATTGATTATTTTATACCTAATTAATTATAAATATGATGATTGAGCAATACAAATTAAATTAAACATTGATATTTGGACAATTATAGATGACAAAAAAAAATTAATAGGCAAAATTCAAAATATTACTCTTCGTATTCAAAAGGATGTACGTATAAATAATTTTTTCCCCAAAAAAATGAGATAAAGTACATAATATTTAGTGATGTCCATTAGTATAAAAAATAAAATTACTCATCAATTTATGAATTTTTTGGGACTACTAAAAACAAATTTAAAACTCTTTTTTTCTACTTTTATTTTTTACTTTTTTTAATGTGTGAAACTTGAACTTTGTTAATCTTTTTTTAGTATGGATGTAGCAAAATGTATCATATTTGAAAACTCAATTACCAAACGCGTTATGACAAGTTAATATATCTATCTAATAAAATACAAATAATTTTGAATTTCCCGTACGTGTTAACGCTAAGATCTTTCCTCACGTCCCAATCACCAAGACGCGTCCGATATCCTGCACAGTTCAACAAGTCAACACCAAAAGCTTGACGGCTTGACCGTCGGGGGATAGCTCCGCCGTGAGAGTCAGTATCGACGATCACAAGGTTAACAATGGAGGAAAATAATGTCTAGTGCTTGAGAGAGAATAATAATGTGATTAAATATTGTAATGTTTTGTTACTTACCTTTCTTGTATGATCCTTGCCCCATACGTACCCCAGACCCGGTTTATCGTGCCACCCATTGTCTCCTGACACCTCTCCCCACTCCCGGTCATCTCAGCCGAAAGCATGTAGCTCACTTCCTTACCTGCTACCACTATTTGCCACTGCCGGTCATCTGAGTCCCATCCTCATTAATGCCATGCAGAAAGGTGGCAGACATAACAGTCATCTATCTTTGGTGTAATGATTACCGGTCAATAAAAGGGTTAAGTGACAATTTATGTAATGGGCCAATCCAATGACTAAGCCCAATAATAGAGATGACCCATATGGCCGGATACAATCAAAAGTACCCAATAGAATAATCAAATAACTGGGCTAAAATCATTCGGACCAACAGGACAAAAGTAACATAATCCAAGGGGGGCCCATTAAGTCTGGCCCAATAATGAAAAGGATCAAGGCCAACATCCCGCTTACTCAATAAATCATCTGAGTCGTCTAAAATTTAGAATAAATCTTACCGTCGATACAGTGTCGGAGGCACGGGACACAACTAATATATATATTGATGTAATATTTTGATTGTATAAATTATTGAAAAAATTATATTGATGTAATATTTTTTATAATTTATATAATAAAAAATTATATAAACTTATTAAAATGAAATTAGTGGCAACTTCAGCCTAATCAAATTCAAGTTTAAAACAGCATGAAATAGCGGGTGATCAAAAAGCCAGGTGCTTCTTCTTGAGTACGTAGTTTCTTATCTGAAGACATTTTCTGATTTTGTCTCTTTCTGGAAGCAAACTGCTAGGTAAGTACATACATCATCGTCAAATCTAGATTGGTTTAGCGTTTGATTTAGCTGCTATACGTACGTACGTACGTACAGACAGAATTCATCATTACGTTTCTACGTGCATAGAGCTATTACTAGCTATGTGTATATATGCCCCACGCCCGACCCCGACCCCGACTCCCCACTCCCACGCCCACGCCCACGCCCACGCCCACCCTCACCCTCACCCTCACCCTCACCCTCACCCTCACCCCTACACTCTCAATTTCAAAATTAAAAATATAAATTAATTTTTTATATTAAATAACGTTGGTATATTGAATTTTAAAATTATTAACTTACAAAAATTTAGAATAAAATAAATTTATGTTTAATAATTTTTATAGTACACAATTATAATAATTATATAAACTAAAATTTATATATTTACATTAATTTAAAAATTTTTATGTCGTGGCTTAATTTAAAAATAAAATTATACCTATAATTTTAAAATATACTCCCTCCGTCCCAAATTAACTGCTCAATTTTGACCTTTTTAAGTCAAATTGACTATTTTTAGAATTAATAATTAAGCATATATAAATATATTTCTAAAATTATAAAAATTAGGATTAGTAATAAATTGTATATACTTTCTTTTGGTTATAATCTCTTCACCTATATTTTAGCAAAAATAGTAAAAAGATTAGTTTTAAAAATAGTCAATTTGACTTTAAAAAGTCAAAACTGAGCAGTTAATTTGGGACGGAGGGAGTATTATATATAGGTATAGCAAAGCACATGTCATCATCACTAGCTAGGTTAATAGCTAGTGTTAAGAGTATATATATGGAGAGAAAAGTAGTTAGCATAAAATTTATTTTTAAATAAATTGGTCAATTAATTAATAAAATATTAATATATATACAAAATTTTGTGTGTCAATTTTTTATTAAATAATTAATTAATTTATCAAAAAATAAATTTTATACTAACCGTAGCCTAAAGAAAACATTAAAAGACATTACCATGCATCCACGATTAGATCTCTTTTTTCTCTCTCTCAGAACTTACCCCCAATTAAAAAGTTACTCCACCACTAACCACTGTCGACAGGCCGCCAATTATTCCTCTCTCTCAAACGGTCAAACCTGACTGACTAATTCATTCATTGAGATTATCAACAAAGGAGAATAACTGAATAATCAATACTCCATCCCTTATCTTATTTAGTAAGGGATAAATAACGTTTTGATCAGTGTACTGAAATTTAATTTTTATTATGGTTATTAATTTTTTTTTTATTATAATTGAATAATTATACTTTTAAAAATTTATAAAATAGTTATTTCGTCCGATTTTTCGTCTAAAAAATGTTAGGAATGCTGACTGTGCAAGTTGACTTGACTTTTTTGCTTACGTGAAACACAGAAAAGACAAACAGGTGGATTATTATAGCACAAATGACCAAAACTATTAACTATTTTACCTAATCAATTCCAAAACTAATAATAATAATAATACTAATAATTTCAAAATAATAATAATAATAATAAATACAATTAATAGTAATAATTTTAAAATTCTATTTTTCATTTTTTTTAAAAAAAATCTGTTAATTTTAAAAAAGTCTTTTTTTAAAAAAACTATTTTTTTAAAAAAAATTGTTTTTTAAAATTCATTTTTTTAAAAAAGTCTGTTTTATAAAATCGTTAATTTTTTATAAAAACAACATTTTTTAATTTTTTAAAAAACTTTAAATTTTTTTAACTGAACTAATATTTTTTTTTAAAAAGCCTGTTTTTTTAAAAACGTTAATTTTTTATAAAAACAGAAAATTTTAATTTTTTTTAGAAAATTAATGTTTTTTAAATTTTTTTAGAAATTTAACTTTTTTTTATTTTTTTTAAGAAAGTAACGTTTTTAAATTTTTTAAAATTAATGTTTTTTAAATTTTTAAAAATTAATTTTTTAAAATATTTCGAAAAGTAACATTTTTTAAATTTTTAAAAATTAACGTTTTTAAAATTTTTAAAAAATAACATTTTTTAAATTTAAGAATTTTTAAAAAAATATTAGTTCAGTTTAAAAAAAATTAACGTTTTTAAAAAAAATAAAAAATTCTGTTTTTTTAAAAAAGTAACGCTTTTTAAATTTAAGAATTTTTAAAAAAACAGACTTTTTTTAAAAAAATATTAGTTTGGTTTAAAAAAATTAACGTTTTTTAAAAAATCAGACTTTTTTGAAAAAATATTAGTTCAATTAAAAAATAATTAACGTTTTTTAAAAATTTAAAAAAAATTCTGTTTTTATAAAAAATTAACGTTTTTTAAAAAAATAGACTTTTTTAAAAAAATTTAATTTTAAAAAACAGATTTTTTTTAAAAAAAACCGCTTTTTAAAAAAAAAGACTTTTTAAAATTAACAGATTTTTTTAAAAAAATTGAATTTTAAAATTATTACTATTATTCTTATTATTATTTTGAAATTATTATTATTATTATTATTAATTTTGGAATTGTTTAGGTGAAGTAGTTAATAGTTTTGGTCATTTGTGCTATAATAATTCGCCTGCTTGTATTTTTTGTGCTCCACGTATGTAAAAAAGTCAAGTCAACTTGTACAGTCAGCATTCCTAACGTTTTTTGGATGGAAAATCGGACGGAATGACCATTTTATAAGTTTTTGAAAGTACAGTTATTCGATTGTAATAAAAAAGTTTCGGTAACCACAATGAAAATCGGACCTCGGTACAATGACCAAAACGTTATTTATCCCTATTTAGTAATGACTTATTTTTTTTACTTATATAAATTATTTTTGAAATTTAAAAAAAATAAGTAAGTGTTTATAATTTATTTTAAAATAATTTATATGTTATTTTAAAATAAATTAATTTGACCAAATACAATATCTATTTTGTCCCTCTTTTTATTTATATCATTTTTAGTAATATTTACATTTAATTTTAAATTATAACACCTTCATAACTTATTTTAATTTAATTTTTGACTTATAAATCAAATTGATACCGAACGTTTTTACTTATAAGTCACAATTTATAAGTTAACCTATATTTTAACTTTAAGTCATTTTAAAAATAAGTCGTTGCGGAACGGGCTCTTAAATGTCTTTCTTTTTATAGAAAGACATTTAATTTTTCATATAATATATAGGCATTACGTACAAATTTATGGATAATAGTTATACTTTAAATTTAATTTAATTAATAGTTTTATTTTTGCGAGCGAGATTGTAATGGGGCTAATTAATTACGACGAGAGGGAGAGAGTATAATAACTTCATTTTGAATTGGCGATGGCAAGAGTAGGGTACAGTACTTACTACTACTACAACTACTATTGTTTCTCCCCCCCCCCTCCCCTCCCCTCCCCTCCCCTCCCCTTCACTTGTGATTAAAATTAGTTGTCTGTCTGGCATTGGCATTGGCATTGGCATTGGCATTGGCGTTGGCGTTGGCATTGGCGTTGGCATTGGCATTGGCAGGCCGGGAAGAAAGTAGTAACTTACAAAGTAGTCAAACACGAGGAGTGAAGCAGTGAAGAAGTGTTTGTCATTTTGTATAACCTTTTACTACCCTCGAATCCCGATGTCGACCTCTTACTCGCTCTCCGGTCTCTCTCAGTTACAAACACCTGGGTAAATAAACGGTACGGTCACCAGTTTCACCCTATTAAACCAAATATAAAACCCACCATATATATATATAATATATTACCAATCTGTCTCTGTTAAAACTTCAAACCAACCCTTCCCTCTTCCTCTTTGTAGTATATGCAACCCCTCTGGTTAAAATCAAGGAACACTGTTTGCGACAATCGGATATTTCGTATCAGACTTCAGACTATTACGATGCTTTTCATCCATGATTTTACTCGAATCTTTTGCGAATACTGCAGCACTAATCAGGGGCGAAACCAGGATTTGATCTTGGAGGGGGCCAAAAAAATTTTTAACAACATAATATATATTCATAACTAAAAAGTAAAGTTCCACCATTACAAAATATATTTTTACTAAAACAAAGATAATGTAGTAATAGATTTGATTTATCAAAGACAACAAAACATAGCAAAAAGAGTGTAAATGTTGTGCAGCAATAACATTCAGATCTTGATGGTGATCTAGATGATTGTGCAGAAATAGTGTAAATGTTAATAGCACAAAGACAATTGCTAATACCAAGACTGAGGATCAACTTTAAGTTCTAATACCAAGACTGAGTTCTAATACAAAGAAATAGTGTAAATGTTAATAGCTTCCTCAGTATTTGGGCAAAAATTATTTCATGATCGCCACAACTCCTTTCACACTAGGCAATAATTTTTTTTTCTTCAGATCTTGGGGGGGGCCATGGCCCCCTGCAGCCCTCAAATAGTTTCGCCCCTGGCACTAATAATACTTTTTATATCTTTTCACAAAATCCAAGAAATGATTTTCTCGTACCATTCCTTCTTTTCTAATTATATTAAGATCACAGTCTGCTAGAAAATTGTAAATCTAAATCAAGATAGCAGAGTTTGCAGAATAATCGTAATGTCTCCAAAGGCTCGTAAGGCAAGACAAATTAAGATCGTAAAGCATATCAAAATCGTAAAGCAGATCGTCAAGCTTAAAGAATCGTGAAGTCAGTTCAGGCAGACACTCTATACGATCACCATGGAAGTATACGATCAGGGAAATCGTAGAGTATGTCAGGTCTAACATTGGGAAGACTTGCAGATTGAAGATTCCGAGATGGTCATTCTAAGTTTAAAATGAAGATCAAATTGAGTTGTGTCTACTAGCTAGCTAGTATGGCAATGTGACATCATATGACATCATGTAAGAACCCGAACCCGTTACAGGCCCGAAGTGCTACATGTCGCAAGCCCAAAGGCCCGCAAGGGAACAATATCAATTGCACGCAGCCCAATCAAAACAACTCAACAATAATTTTAAACTAAACCCAACAATAAATATCTTTCAATCTAATTCAAATGAAATATCAATAAATACCAAATTCGAATAACGGAGACGCAACTCCCCGAAACTAGAAGTTTTATCAAAATTCAACATTAAAAGAAATAACATCATAAACTAAACTCCAGCTATCCAAAGCGTATAAAATAAGTGCTCAACTTTCAATGATAGGACTTGAAAAAAAAATTTGTAAGGGGTGAGCAGTGAAACCCAGCAAGTGACAATCCTTACTACTTAGGTGGATCAAGTATAATGTGCAAAAATACATTGTTTTCGAAATATCTTTTTACTCAATAACAATAATATATAGGATTTAAATACTAAAAAAAATCAAAAATGATTTCAATGTATACATACAATGTGATGCCCCCAAAATTAGGTATACATCACTCATCTTGAGTCGCCAAATACATGGTACAGAATTCAAATACAACTTAATAATACAACTGTCGTGTACAATACGACAAAACATAAACTGTGAGTTTGAATACAAACACTGTCTACTAGAGAGTATACAAACTCAAAAGAAGCCCTCATTACAATTATCGTCACACTATTTAACAGAATAGTAAGAACTATTAATACTATCATCTGGTCCATCACTCTGTTCCCCGACTCGTCCCAACTATATTCTCATTTCCTGAAGAGAACAGTGAAAGAAAGGGTGAGCTCAACTAGCCCAGTAAGAAATATTATGACTAAGATAATGCAGAATAAATTATCATTAGCCTTAAACAGTGTTAAACTGATACAATATAACAAACATCAAGTTTAACTGCAGCGGAACAAGCAATCCATTAAAAGAGTCAAGTAGAGAATAAAATCTACTATCTTTTATGATTTAAAAGGTTTTTCATCACTTTTATCACTGGGACTCAGCTTAATAAATAATCAACATCATCGAATCACCCCTGCACTACGGCCAAGGATATTCTTTAATATCACGACCACAATTATCATTGCACTACGGGCCAAGAATATTTGTGTATTCATTAATGGTCATGATCATGCCAACAACTGTTCATCAATGCACTACGGACCAATGAGGACTTTTACCACATTATTTGTAATATTATGGTCATGATTACACCGAATAATCCCTAGTCATAATCATACCAAGTCCATCTATGCACTACAGGCCACAGATGACTTTCAAAAAAATATAAACATGAGGATGATGACAATGATATAAGAATTCAATAAAACAAATTCAAGAATTAATTTATACAGGAACTAATAATGTTTAAATTGTCAACATGATACTACTTTGTAGAGTAAAATTCAAGAATGGTCAGAAGAATATTTTCATGAAAAGATACTAGATGAAGCGCAAATATCAAGGATATTCCACTAATTTCATGGAGTATAGAGGTCAAAACTTTAACCGACTGAGTATAATAAAGAATGGAATAACAAAAGAAATCACCATGCATGCGGTACTTCGCATAGACAAGTTATTCCAACAGAATAATAATAACGGAACCAGGTCAAGCGAAATTCGTACCGACAGGATGTTCCAACAGAGTAATAAAGAATGGAATAATAACAGAAATCACCATGCATGCGGTATATCGCATATACGGGTTATTCCAACAGAATACTAATAAGGACGGAATCAGGTCCGGCGAAATTCGCACTGACAAGATATTCCAACGGAATAATAATAAAGACGGAACCAGGTCCGGTGTAAAACGCACAGACAGGATATTCCAACAGAATAATAAAGACGGAATCAGGTCCGGCGTAAAACGCACAGACAGGATATTCCAACAGAATAATAAAGACGGAATAATACAAGAATGTCACCAAGTATAGGGTAGCCCGCGTATACAGGTTATTCCAACAAAATAATAAATAATGGAATAACATAAGTTCTCTTCATGAATACAAAAGAATAACACCCCTTACGAGTACAACAAATAATATTTTCTACCTTAAGAAGAAGAGTATTTGATATATAAGTAATGAAGTAGCAGAATACTTTCTTCTTTCTCTCTATAGTTTATCTCTCTAGAGTTTCAGTGAATTCGTAAGAAAATAATGAAGGAATGAACTTCTATTTATAGAAAAATGGACTGCATAGTAACTAACCCATGATCTGTCTAGATTAATTTACTTTAATATAACGGTCCATATTTAAAGCAAAAACTTTTAAATAAAATATAATATATTCTATTTATAATCTAATAAAACGAATAACTTTATAAAAGATTTTACTATGCAAATACTATGCTGGCACTATACAAACACTATGCATAATAAAATATAATATATTCTAATTATTGTCTAATAAAACAGATAGCTTTATAAAAATATTATATTTTATATAAAAAGATTTATTATGTAAAACACTATGCAGACATTATGCATAATAGAATATAATATATTCTATTTATAGAATAACTTTATAAAAGTATTCTGTTTTATATAAAAAGATTTTACTATGCAAAACACTATGCAAACACTATGCATAATAGAATAGAATATATTCTATTTATAGAATAACTTTATAAAAGTATTCTGTTATATTACATTAATAATACCAATAACAAAACTGAGTGACTTATCACATAAGCATCAATAATCAATACCGTGTGCTACTATGCAACCACGCGTATTACTATACTTTTACTACCGAGTAGTTCAACAGTATTAATGGTAAAACTTCCGTCGTTATTTTCATAAAATATTTTTGTCGTTTTCTCAATCCGACAATAATTCTGTTGTGGGGTCCACTAATGATTGTGTCGTAGTACGAATATTCTCTGATAAAACGAATATTCCACGACCAATCGAATATTATATAACAACTTGCGTACTTTGCAAAATTTATAAATATTACCCACAACTAAAATACTATCTCAAATCCACACCATAATATTAAAAAAATATTTTAAGAAAATGAAATCTTTATTCATAAAATCTGGGTTCTCACATGCAATATATCTTTTAATCCACATCCTTAGCGACTAAAGTTACAGTAACCCTGTAACACGCACAAAAAGTTCGATAACGTCAATGATCACACATCCTACTAAGGCATCTAAAAGGTGTGCGCCTTAGTACGTAGATCCAAAATTAGCTCCGAAACTAAACTTAATCAATATTAGGTTCTATACATAGTCAGATTGAGGATTTCAAAATATGTTCTCAATAATATCGATATTCTAAACGAAACTTTTTTACAGTTCAAAATCATATAATCTCATTTTACAATTCAAAAATAAATACTTGATCCGAAATTTTGAATAAATTAATGAACATAACATTTTAATTTAAATGAAAACCTAAAATAAAACATAACGAATTTTGAAACCATACATTTAGGCATTCGAGTAATTAAACATACACATAAATAAGAATAATTTTAAAATCACTAAATAATTCAGAAAACCACTTACCTCGATATTGCGATTACGAAAATAAAAGAGAACAAATTCTAAATATTAAATTAGGACAAATAAAATTATTAGGATGAAATATTATAACTTACTTATACTCTTAACTCAAATCTTACACACATAAATCTTAATTTTAGGTCTATTTTATGATTACATACTGTGGGCAAGGAAATCGCGCCTTGCTAAGGTTAGGGTTTCGTGTTGGCTGAGGAGCAGAGAAATCCACAAAGAGCACGAAATTTATTGATTAATTAAAGAGGGGAGAACGATAGGTGGACGATTACTCCAATGATGCGTGGCAGAACCCCTAGAATTCAGAAACTGTGTTAGGGTTATTGGGATTTTAAGAGTCTTCTTGAGTCCTTCGAGTTGAGTTGAGAGAGTGCTCCAATCCTTTTAGTGCTTTTAGGTGGAATATCCAAGCCTTAAGCTACCAAAGAGTTCTTTGATCTTCCAAGAGTCCAAGTCTTGGGTTTGAAGAGAGATCCCCTTCCCAATGGAATAGAAGAGGTATTTATAGGGTTTCCTGAAAAGTGGTCATGTAACAGGCACATACTGTCAAGGAAATTCCAGAAATACTCTTTAGTCATTAGAATAATGCCCATATCGCCCTGTCCTTCTAGCCACCAATCCAATCCCTCAATCAATTCCCAAAACGAGCCACGTCCACGAGCCTTTTGCCTCGGGACCCTTGGAGGCTTCTCCCGGGTCTAGCCCCTTTTATTTCTGACTTATCCGTCTTCATTTAATTAGGTTATGTGAACCCTAATTTGCGCATTTAATGAGGTTGTGGAACCCTTATTGTGCATTTAATTTAATTAGGTCATGTGAACCCTAATTTTGCACATGGGCCCACATATATTATGTAAGACCCCAACTTATTATTAATGAAATTTAATTTTCTCTATTTATTATTTTGAAATAGTAAGGGTTGATTTGATTAATGTGGATAGTTATGAGTAAAATAAGCAAATATTTCAAAATAAGCAAGTGATTATAAAATATTCATTGTTGTCGGGAAATATTCGTTTGGTCGTGGAATATTCTTGCTGTCGGGGAATATTCGTACGACGGCGCAGTCTTTTGTGGGCCCCATAACGAAAAGTGATTGGATGAAGAAAATGACAAATATAAGTTGTTTAAAAATAATAGCGTAGTTGTTACCGTTAATACTGTTAAAATACTCGGTGGTTAACACACAGTAGCACACAATATTGCACCAATTATTGATTCTTACGTAAGAAGGCACTACTCAATAATGGTTACAGTAATTACTGTTCACTATTTTATTTTATTGATTCAATAATTGCTGCGTTGATTTTTTTTATATTACTGTTATTTCAATAATTGTCACTACACAGTATTTTTCAATATCGAAGCAATAATTCATATTATCTGAATAATATTATTAGATAAAATTATTGGCAATGTCTAGAAAATTCTGTCTAAGGAGAGCTTTGGTCACCTAATTGCGCGCCAGTAAGGAAAAATTCTTATTGGAAAGCCCCCTCTTTCCTGGGAATGGCCTGGTTGCCAGTACTGTAATTCTGTAATATTATTTGTGAATAATTAATTATTGATTAATATGATGAGGAAATTATTGATTTTATGTGGATATAGATGGAGAAAATTTTTAATGTGACAATTGTTGAAAATTAATATTTTATCTTTTTCTGATAAAATAATTCATTTAAATATATTATTTTAATAATATATTAACAGTGATATTTTTATAATGAATGTGGGATATATGAGTATATGAGGAGGAAGAGTATTTTTGTGGCATTAAATGTTTAACACATATTTTGTTTGTTGGTGGACACAATTATTGACTGAAATTTGATTATAGCTTGTAAAATCGCCCGTTTGTGAATTTCGGTCAATTTCTATTTGGAATTTGGAAAAACTTTCTTCTGCAAAGTTTTAGAGAATGGAATTTCCTATGAAAATTTGCGAGTTTCGAATTTTTCTGATAAAGGGCTATTTATTATGAATTATTGAAGTTCCGAAGCTCTGAAATAATTGATTTTTGGAAGTTTTAATTATTTATTTTATGAAAAACATTTTTTTATTACTTTTCTAGAAGGTTGGCATGTGGGAAATGCTAGGAGCTGAATTCTAAAGTGGGCGTATGAATTTGATATATATATATATATATATATTAATTTATTAAATTTTCTAATTTGGTGTTCTAAGCATTTTTCTATAAATAGGGTGCTTAGGTTAGAATTGAAAATCACACCAGAAACTGAAGTTTTCTCTCTCTATATTATCGAGCGTATTCTTGTGAGTATTTTGAGTATACTCTGAGTATTGCTATACGGTGCAAGTTCAAGTCATAGCCTATATCCGGTGTTTCAACAAGAAGTGCTGTCTTTCGAGGTAAGGGATGTTATTTTATTTAAAAATGATATTATTTCTTCAATATCATTATGTCGAATTATTGGTTGGAAATTTTTATCAAATTTGGAACTTTTTCATGTTGGGATTACTATTCATGAGTTACTATTCATGAGTTACTATTCACGAGTACTATTCATGAAGCATGATAATGTTTTTTGTGAAATTTCTATCTTTTGGTGTCGGAGTTATTATTCACGTATACGACAATATTCACGTATACGGCACTATTCACGAATAGGACACTATTCACCGAAAAATGAAATTTCTTCTTTTCGTCCAGAATATCTATTATGAATACTAGCTTTGTTTGTATCCATGTTTTGATCATTCTTGAATTTTACTCCACTCTAGTTACTTATGAAGTATTTTTGAACTTGGATTGTTTAAAATACGAATCCTTAATATTTGTTCTTTTGTTTCACTGGATTCTTTTCCTTTAAAATATTTTTCATCATCCACAGTCCTAAATGATGATATAACTGAATATCTTTGGCCCATAGTGCAATTAAAGATGAATGATTTTATGATGAATATCTTTGGCCCGTAGTGCAAAGATGAACAGGTGTTGAGATAAACATGATCGACTGATTAATATCTTTGGCCCGTAGTGCAAAGATGAACAGGTGTTTAGATGAACATGACCAACTGATGAATATCTTTGGCCTGTAGTGCAAAGATGAATATTTGATTCCAGATATATGTTATTGATGTTACAGGGATAAAATATCGACGATGAACTTTTAAATTCATATATAGACGATAGTAGTTTGCATTCTTTACTTAACTCTTCTAATGAATTGTTATTTTCGCTGCAGTTGTTGATTTAAAACTGGTTGTCTATTGTATTCTATTAGATTTTTTCCTGTTGAAGACTAACGATAATTTGTTGTATATTATCTTAGCCATAATATTCTTTACTGGGCTAGTTGAGCTCATCCTTTTCTTTTTTGTTCCATTTTTCTTCTTAGGAGGTTAGAATGTAGCGAGTACTAGTCGGGGTATGGAATGAAGGTTCTAGAGAGAGTTGTTTAGTAGTCCTCACCATTTTTGTAAAATAATGTATCAATAATTATGATGGGGATTTATTTACGTGTGGATATTGTCTAGACGACAATATATGTATTTTAAACTCACAGTTTATATGTTGTAATAATAAAGTTGTAGTTATTTCTGTACCATGTATTTGGCGACTCAGAATGGGTTGGATGGAATGGACCTATTTTGGGGGCGTCACATACTATACTTAAAAATATTTATAATTTGAAATCTCTTTGATTTATACAGTAAATGCATACCATTAACTTTTATACTCTTTTTCTTGTTATAACCTTTGTTTTGAAATATAAACATACATAAATAATACAAGTTTCAACTCATAATTGAAAATGAAGTGTTTAATTAATTTTACCTCTTTGAGTTTTCTTCTTTTTTGTTCTGCAGTACCCTAAAGCCAAATAATTTTTTTATGTTTGTTTTAGTCTAACTGACTTATCCTAATAGGTTTTAGATATGTATAAATAATTATTAGTTTCTATTCCATTATTTAATTATAAACATGTTTTTTTAACTGGGTATTACACATCACCCACGTGATTGTTGCTGCAGCAGTCTGATGTGACATATCAGAGCCAAAAATAATTAAGCTGACATGCATTCACCATGAAATTCAGCATTAGAGATCTTCTAAGATCGGAGCATTTAATGAAGCAACTACAACTTTCTAATGGAAAAATCTCGAGCCTTTCTATAAAGGGGTACAATGATTCAATCCCATAGTACAAATCACAAATTACATGTTGAATCTCTACTCAAGTTTCAAGAACTCTACTTCACGAAAATAGAATGCTTGGTTCTTCTACTATAAGTCTTTCAAAAAATCACTTCATCTCTTGTGATTCATTATTTTTAGTGACCTGTTGTTACCAAAACTAAATGACATGAAAATTAGTTCTTAATTAGTGAACTGGTCTTAGGGGGTGTTTGATATAAATTGAATGAATCTGAATTTGAATATGAATGAGCTGAATTTGAATGAGCTGAATCTGAATGAAAAAAACTGTTTGATAACTGACATATATTAAAGATCTGAATGACATATTTTTAATATTTTACCCCTCTGAAAAAATTCAAGGTTGTTGTAAATTTATTTAATATTACATAATATAATAGTTAATATTTATTTTTTTATTATTTTTATTTTTTTACTTCATTCAGCCAACCATTCAGCCATTCAGACCAAAAATTCGAACTTAACCATTCAGCCAACGCATCTGACCGATTCAGCCATTCAGACGATTTTTTTTTCAAAACAAACGCACTTAATGATTCAACCACTTACCGATTCAGCCATTCAGACCATTAAGTTCTAAACAAACAGCCCCTTAGTGATGCCTATTTGTCTTTGTGACATCTGTCAAGTCTGAGTGACTTAAAATTCATTAATTGTTGTAATATAGATCTTAGTGATCATCATGCATGCTTAGTGAATTTCCTACTCGTGGAGTAGAAATGTAGAGTACTATGAGTTATTTGTATTCCGAGCCACTTAAAAATTTCATGTGTCATTTACTTTTCTGCACTTATCTGTTTAATTATAACTTAATTCCACAAGTGAACTAAATCCTGAGTTAGATTTTCTTTAAATCTTTGAAAGGGTTTTTCAAGCTAATATTCCGTTGTGCATAATTAAATTTGTTTAATTTATAATCTGATTATACTTCCTTAAAAAGAAAAAGTTTTAAAGGATCTATTCAACCCCTTCTAAATCTCTTAGTGTCTCTAGAAAATAACATATATGATCTATATCTATTTATATAATATATAAACGTAGTAACTGAGGGAATTTTTCTCACAAAATAGAGCACTCTCATAGTCTCTAATATTTTTAAACTTCTTCTACCAATAAAAGGTAAATAAATCTAATAAATATATGTTCTTTTTTATATAGAGTCCAAGTCCTTTTTACAGTAAATATATGTTCATTTTTTAAATTTTCCCAAACTAAATCGATCTTTTTTTTTATTATAATTAAATAATATAGTGCTCACAAAATAGAACACTCTCATATTCTCTAATATTTTTAAACTTCTCATACCAATAAAAAAGTAAATCTAATAAATATTATAAAACTAAATCTCCTCTTTTTATAATTATAATTAAATAATATACCAAGCAAATTCTAACGTTAAACTAAATAATACTGTAAACTCGTACATGCGATTACATTCAAAGGTGTAACAATTCATTAGCCAAAACATTGGCATGTTATCATCACAAATGGCTTGTGTATCATGGTGTGGTAATTTCTCTCTTTCCAACAAATTCTTCTTTTTTATCTTAATTAATTATTTCTTTTCTAGATTTACAGACTCGACTTTGATTGTTAATTCATTTTCGCTATCAATTGTTATTAATATCAGATTTCTACCTTTTGATTTTAGGGCTTAGTATTTGGGGTTATTGATCTAACTTAAAATACCTATTATATACCACGAAAAACCTTAAACCCACACTGATCAATAATCATAAAATCAGAATAAGTACACCAATATTCTCATAATATTGACTAACACAAAATCATTAATTATAAATAAATTTATTGTAATATATGTTGTCTCAAAATCATTAATTATAGTAAGTTAAAAATTACAAAAATCAATGAATACCACAAAATAAATTTGATTCAATACAACGTATATTAATTTTGAACTTTAGTATAAATAATTTAGATATGTATATACAACAGAAATTAAACTATATTATACCTTAATATAAGTAATATATTAATATTTACACAAACGAAACTAATAAAATTCTAATAATAATCCGTATGGTTATAATATACGTATATTATTATGATTTTAATAATAATAAATGCAAACAAAATGATGTACATATATAGATAAGTTTATACGACATACAATATTTAATATGGATAACAACAACAACAACAACAATAATAACATACATAAATTTAATAAACTTCTTTCTTTACTTTTTTTATCTTTTGTATTATGTAGAGTTCAAAGTCATTAGCATAATATTGTTAAGTCTATATCATAATATTAAAATTTGAAAAAATATCGGAATATTAATATCTTTCCAAATATATTAATTAATCTAATATGAAAAATAAATCCAAATAAATCTATTTTTATGTACATTAATATTATTAGTCTAGATCATAATATCAAAATACGAAATAACATGAGAATACTAATATATATCCATAAATATATGTAATATTTTTAAAACAATATATTGCTCAATATTATACTAATTTTTTAAATCTTTAAGGAAAATATTCTTTGTATTATTATTATCATCATCATCTTTACTATTATTATTATTATTATTATTATTATTATTATTTTGTTTTTGGACTATTTAATTTGAAGACATGTAATTACTTTTTTAATACATGCTTTTGTAAGAATGGTGTTGCAAAGTTTAAATATATTGCAAAAGTGCATATTTTTATTCATTATAATATATATTGTTACACATAAAGTGTATATTATATACTAAAATGTGATACTTGTCCTCTATCAATTTCCTATTAAATTCGAAACAATCCTCATATGCTTTTTTAGTGAATTAACTTTATAAAAATAGCTTGAAATAGTAAATTAAAAGTTTATTAATCTATATCAGTAGTTGGTAATTAAAATTAAATAAACTATTAGAATGTATTCACAGTTCACACATAAAACTATTAAGTAATCTCAAAAGAATAATATCTATTTATAAAACATGGAACAAGTCGTAATGAGTATTTATTGAGAACTTTGCAAATACCTTTGATATTCAGCAACAAAAATAAAACATATTATACATTAATAGTTAATTATAATATATGCAAAAAAGGAATCTATTGTTATGGTTGAGCTAAGTTTGGTTAATGTTAATTAAATGATTAAATGACGTAACTTTATCTCTTAGGGTTAAATTTTTCATTTTAGAGTTTTTTTTAAAAAAAATTAAGTATAAATTTTATGTAAAATTATGTCGTCATCGAAATTATTATATATATATATATATACTTATCTAAATTGGTTAAGGCATGATATATATATATATATATATATATATATATATATATATATATATATATATATATATATATATATATAGGGAAATGATCCATATCAAATATTTGCTATGAAATAGCATCATAACCGCATATTATATAAATTAAGTAAGGGCTGAGATTTAAAAATAAAACACGCCTTCCGCCAGACGGTCTAGCGGATGGGGAAGTTGGAACGGAATTGACTGTTCTGTAAAATCCCAGATTTTATGAATAAAGAATTAATTTTCTCGAAATAATTTTTTTATATTATGGTGTGAATTTGAGATAATATTATAGTTGTGGGTAGTATTTATAAATTTTGCAAAGTATGCAAGTTGTTATTTTATATTCGATTGGTCAGGGAATATTCTTTGTGTCGAAAAATATTCGTACGATGGTACAATTATTGGTGGACCCCACAACGGAATTATTGTCGGATTGAGAAAACGACAAAATTTTTTTATTAAAAATAACGACGGAAGTTTTACCGTTGATACTGTTGAACTACTGGGTAGTAAAAGTACAGTAATACGCGTTGTTGCATAGTAGCACACGGTATTGATTATTGATATTTATGTGAGAAGTCGCTCAGTTTGATTCAATTATTGTCGATTAATAATATGAATTATTATAGCGATGATGACGTTTTGTTTTATTCGTATTATTAACGTAATAAAACAGAAACATCTTTTTATATAAAACAAAATACTTAATTAAAGTTATTTTATAAATAGAATATATTATATTTTATTATGCATAGTGTTGCATAGTGTTTTGCATAGTGTTGCATAGTGTTTGCATAGTTAAAATCTTTTTATATAAATAGAATATATTATATTTTATTTAAAAGATTTTTCTTTAAATATGGACCGTCATATTAAAGTAAATCAATCTGGACCGTTCATGGATTAGTTACTATGCATTCTATTTTCCTATAAATAGAAGTTCATTCCTTCATTATTTTCTTACGAATTCATTGAAACTCTAGAGAGAGAAATTATAGAGAGAAGCTATAGAGAGAAAATTATAGAGAGAAAGAAGAAGAGTATTCTGCTACTTCACTACTTCTATATCCAGTTTCTGTTACGGTAAGGGGTGTTATTCTTTCTTGTTCATGAAGAGAACTGTTGTTATTCCATTTCTTATTATTCTGTTGGAATAACTTGTATACGCGGTCTACCCTATACTTGGTGGCATTCTTCTATCATTCTGTTGGAACATCCTGTCTGTGTGTTTTACACCGGACCTGATTCCGTCTTTATTACTATTCCGTTGGAACATCCTGTCTGTGTGTTTTACATCGGACCTGGTTCCGTCTTTATTATTATTCCGTTGGAACATCCTGTCTGTGTGTTTTACACCGGACCTGGTTCAGTCTTTATTATTATTCCGTTGGAACATCCTGTCTGTGTGTTTTACACCGGACCTGGTTCCGTCTTTATTATTCTATTGGAACATCCTGTCGGTGTGAATTTCACCTGACCTGGTTCCATTATTATTATTCTGTTGGAATAACCTGTATGTGCGGTCTATCGCATGCATGGTGATTTCTTTTGTTATTCCATTCTTTATTATACTCAGTTGGATAAAACTTTGATTTCTATACTCCATGAAATTAGTGGAATATCCTTGACATTTGCGTTTCATCCAGTATCCTTTCATGGAAATATTCTTCTGATCATTCTTGAATTTTACACCACAAAATAGTATCGTGTTGACAATTTGGACGTTAATAATTCCTGGATAAAATAATTCTTGAACTTGTTTTATTAAATTCTTATATCATTGTCATCATCCTCATGTTTATGTTATGTTGAAAGTCATCTGTGGCCTGTAATGCATAGATGGACTTGGTATGATTATGACCAGGGATTATGCGGTGTAATTATGACCGTAATATTACAAATGATGTGGAAAAAGTCCTCATTGGCCCGTAGTGCATTGATGGACAGTTTTTGGTATGATTATGGCTATGGATTCTCTTCGACCGTAGTGTAAAGATAATTATTTTATGGCATGATCAGGACCGTTGATGAAAACACGATTATCTTTGGCCCGTAGTGCATGGATAATTCGTGGTCGTGATACTAAAGAATATCCTTGGCCTGTAGTGCAGGGATGATTTAATGATGTGGATTATTTATTGAGCTGAGTCTCAGCGATAAAAGTGATGAAAATTTTTTTAAATCATAAAAGATAGTAGATTCAATTCTCTCTACTTGACTCTTTTAATGGATTGCTTATTCCGCTGCAGTTAAACTTGATGTCTATTATATTTTATCAGTTTAACATTGTTGGAGACTAATGATAATTTATTCTGCATTATCTTAGTCATAATATTTCTTACTGGGCTAGTTGAGCTCACCCTTTCTTTCACTGTTCTCTTCAGGAAATGAGAACATAGCAGGGACTAGTCGGGGAATGGAGTGACGGTCCAGAGGATAGCATTAGTAGTCCTCACTATTCTGAGAAATAGTGTATTAATAATTGTAATGAGGACTCCTTTTGAGTTTGTATGATCTCTAGTAGACAATTATTGTATTCAAACTCACAGTTGTATTTTGTCGTATTATACACGACAGTGGTATTAGTAAGTTGTATTTGAGTTATGTACCATGTATCTGACGACCCAAAATGGGTGATGTATACCTAATTTTGGGGGCGTCACATGTTCTGTTTTGTAGGTGCACCTCGTCTATAATGCAGATGTTTCAAATTTCTGTTTTCTGCCTACAGCCTCAAGGTGATTCATACACAAGGAGATCTGCTTTTGATGCAATGTTGGCAGGTTGCATTCTCGTATTCTTCCATCCTGGCTCTGCATTCACACAGTACACTTGGCATCTTCCAAAGAATTACTCAACATACTCTGTGTTTATTCCTGAGGATGATCTTCGTAAGAACAATGTCAGCTTAGAGCAAAGACTTGGTGAAATTCCCCTTGAGCAGGTAAAGATGATGAGAGAGGAGGTTATAAGTCTTATTCCAAGGCTGATATATGCAGATCCTCGATCTAAATTGGGGACTGTTAAAGACGCTTTCGATGTAGCTGTGCAGGCAGTTATCAACAAAGACCGTCCGCTAGCGATTTTTGTGTTATATAAGAATCAAAGTACAAAAAGCATGAGGTAAGCTCAGAAACCTGCTTGAATATGGCGTCAGAACTGAGAGGACTCTCCTTGATTCTCCTATGAGCCGGAACCGACGGCCGTTATGCGAATTTCGCCGTTCCTTTTCTCTGTCCTCCGTTCCACTCCCAACCTTTTCATCTCCATAACTCAACTCAGTCCTCGATTCCGGCCGCTCTCCGATCTGATTCCGATCAACCTCCGAACAGAGTTGTTGAGATCCGACTGGTGCTCCGTTGTGGATGCCTCCATACTCCGCGTCGATTCTAACATCGCCATTACAAATCAATACAGAATTCTAGTGAAATAAAAACAAGTACGTGCAGAGAATATAAAATTTTGGAAAGAACAGATGATTTTGAAATTCAGAATATTTCATATAAATACCATCCGCTAGACCGTCTGGCGGACGGTCTTAAAGATTTTTCATCCTCGTCTGGCGGAAGGCGTGTTTTATTTTTAAATCTCAGCCCTTAATTTATATAATGTGCGGTTATGATGCTATTTGCCCAATTTTAATTCATAGCAAATATTTGCTATGGATCATTTCCCATATATATATATAGAGTCCGGATCCAGTCCGGGATCCCGGACTCTACTAAAATACGGACCTTTTTTTTTTTTTTTTTTGCTTTTTCTTTTTTTGAAACAACTAAAAAAAAAAAATTATGGAATTGAAAATTTTCCATAATACAGTGTTTTGGGCGTGATTTGGATGCCTATAACGAAATATGTCTGTACAGTACATACATTGGTTGGTGTAGGTATTAAAAACACGCCCAAAACATTGTATTATGGAAAAATTTCAGTTCCATAATTTTTTTTTTTTTTAACTGTTCTACAAAAAAAAAAAAAAAAATTAAGGGTCCGGATTTGATCAGGTCCGGGAGTCCGGACCTGATCAATTCTGTATATATATATATATATATATATATATATATATATATGGACAAATAACATTCTAATCGTTGTTCCAATGATAAATGGATGAGATTAGAAAACTGGGCATGACATCCGCTAATTATTCTAGCAGACGGATAATTGCCACAATTCTGACGATTATACCCCCATCATATCCACCATTGACCCAAGTTATGAAAAGGAATCTGGGCAAAATTACTGGTAACAGAACTCCCTGCTGTGATTTCTGCAAAGCTGATAAGATTTTTGCGATTTCTCATGAACCCTAGTTCGTAATTGACTGCAGATCGACAACATGTTGTGCAAATGTGAAAAGGAATTGGGGCAAAAATACTGGTAACAGTACTCCCAAAGTCAAAGTTGCTGCAATTTTGTGATTTCTCATGAACCCTAGTTCACAATTGACTGCAGATCCACAACAAGTTGTTAAGACCGAAGACCCATTTCTCATTGAACAAAACCCATTTCTTTTTAGTGACACTTTTCAATTTATTGAGCTCAAAATCTTGTATTTAGGTGTCCTAAACTCAAGTTTTTGAAATTTGTTTGTTGGGTATTTTTGTGATGATTGATTTTGTTTAGTATATGGTTAATTCAATGATGGGTTTTTCAAATTTGCTCTAATTTGTCAACAATAATTACTGCTACTTGTCCATCAGGAACGTCTTATGTAAAGATTCTAGAATTTTTTAGATTGTCAGAGAAATTAACATTTTGATTTGGGTTTTCAATGGGTTTCCTCTGAGAATACATAAGCGGGGGAAAAGTAGCTAAAGAGTTACTGGCCGAGTTGGGTTTGATTGAAACCGTAAGGAATTTATGCCTCAGCTGCTCGCAGTTAGTTGAAAAGTGGTCATTTTTTCTTTTTACTGTTCTTTGAAGTTTTATATGTTCGTAGTTTTGCTTTGAGATTCTTGCGATTGTAACTTTGATAAAAGTACTATAACTTGGTGATGTTTTTCTAGATATTTAATTTCATTTGACTGAATTGAATATATATTTAATTTGATTTTGTTGTGGGTACATTTTTGTGAGTTCTTAAGAAAACTTTAGGTATGCTTTTCATTTAATTAGATGAGCAAGGTGAATGTTTTGATTGGAAGGTAGTTTCAAACAAGCAATTCTTGTTGGAAAAAAGAGTAGTGGAGTCGTGGAGAGGAGATCGAACTGAATTGCTTTTGTTGCATTATAATGGTTTCGAAAATCGTCTCCAGTTAGGAACTTCGGTCAATAGAGAACCCTGTTCAGTTGATTCTCCCCTGTCCAAGTCTTCTTCATTGCGTTAAGCTAGAATTACCCAAAAAGATTTTTAATTCACTCCTAGCGGACGCAAAGTTTATCATTGGAACGGACGTTTAGGATAGTATTTGTCTATTTTTAATTAATAACAAATACATGCAATGAATCATTACTTTATGATTAATTATTACCTTATAATGTAGTAAATATACATAAGTAATTTAAAAAATTTATTTTCAAAAACTTTCATAAGTTTTACAAAAATTTCAGTAAATATTAATAATAATAATTGTTACATAGATGAAATATTTTATCCAAAATAAATTAAAAAATCGTATCGGATAAATAATGTAATTTACTTAAATATTGAAGTTAAATTTATTTATATTCTTATATAATATCATTATAATATCATGTATTTTAAATCAATTTGAGGTAAAAAAAGTTGTATAAATAATGAATAATAAAAAATTATTTGTCATAAAATATTAATGTTATTATCATTATTTAGTAATAATAATTAGACTAGTAAAAAGGAATGGAGGAACAGGAAGCCTACGCTTTTTAATGACTCAACTTCTAAATGGAGTGTGTACCGGTATTAATTCCGCTATGAATTAGGATTCTCTTTAATTTAAATAAAATGGATAGTTTCTATTAATTCTTTATAACTTTATTATCAATTCTAACCCATTTTAAATTTAAATAAGAGACACTCTAATTCATTTAAAATGGAGAGGATTCTAATTATTCCGCTACAAGCCTAGAAAAAAAGGAGCTGGTCTCCAGGCGCATCATACTCCACAACCTCTCCTGCAAATGCCAAGTTAACCATTCATCATAGGAGTAAGTAGAATAAAAACAGGGACACATGCACAAATGATTGGTCAATTCGTTTGTTAGATATTTAAGAAACTGTAGTTGTATAAAAAAAAGTTACATTCGTGATTTTTTTTCAAACATTATTTTTCAGGTGCCCTAAGTTTTGTGTCGCATTGTATATGGTAAACACCCTAATTTTGCTTCATCCTTTTTTATTTTCGTTTTTGCATGTGTAGCTTGAAGAAAGATTTGTATACCATATGATAAAACCATCACCATGCACGTCACTATATATGACTGTGGGAACTCTATGGGCTATGGTTATCGGTTATCACCGTACACCTTGAGAAGTACTCCTGCCGGATTATTCTTTGTAAAATTGCATCTGTCTTGGAGTCAATCGATGCAGTTGCTTCATCAAGAACCAGATTTTGTTTCTTTTAAGGAGTGCTATATTCCTAGAATTAGATAGAAGAGTTGCCGCTGCCCAACGCTCCAATTTTCGCCTTCATCACTCACTGTTGCATGCATGCATGTACGTATATATATCTAAGTTAAATGAGAAATACCAGCTAATTTAGAACTTTTAAAATAGCTAGCTCCCATCATATTGTTTATAGTTCAACTTACCAGAATATGAATCCAAGAGGTTAGGAAGTCTGCTAACGGGAACCTCATGAGTTGACATTTTTCAAGCTGCCTAAACTAATGAGCCGGTTAGACTTTAACATTACGCTAGGCAACTCAATTTCAAGTTTTGAATCAAGAATAGTAAGAACATTTGCAATTCTATAGAATTAAAATATTTTAGTTAAAATTTGGCGATCAATTCCCACATCAATTTATTTTTTTCGAATTTAGTTGCCAAACATACCATATGGTCCCTTTTTTTGGCTTCATAAATATATAGGATTCCGATTTCTTACCTCCCAAATTTCATGCATGGTCAGAGTACAAGCGTAGAGGATCCATTCTCAAGTCCTTTAAACCCATACCACATATGTCAATTCAATCTATAAGAATTATCCCACCTTAAGCTCTTGTTGCTCTATCGTTCCCTTCGAAGGCCAAAAAGCTATTGCCGGAGGCTCTGGAGGCATATGCATGAACTGTTTTATTCGTTCAACAGAAACAATATAGTTTTCGACTGTCACCATCACTTGGGCACCGCTCAGTCTGAGAGCATAAGAAAGCGAAAATCCTACTAACTCTGCATATTAATTGAACTTTTTGTTTAGCAACTTATTTTGCAATGCAAGTCTTACATACTCCCCCGATTTCATTCTGGGAATATAGCTGCATGTTATGCTAGTACTAATTTCCCCAATTCATAAAGTTGATGAATACCTGAAGCTAAGTAACCCCGAGGAAGCAAAACAAGAAGAAGTGCAGCATGAGTAAGTAGAACCAGATTTTGGAGTGCTGCTACACGTAAAAGTAACCACTAAGAGGCAGCATTAGAATGAAAGAAGAGCCTTGTATCTGTGTCTATGAGTTTGAGGCTGTTTAGGAAGAATCGGTCCGTGTCCTGAAAAGCCCTTATGGTGATCGCTCCTGCATGTTGATGTCCCGTTAATCCTTACTAATTCTGTTGCCGGGAAATATCTCTGTTGTCAAGATAATACACAATGGTTCATCCATGGAAAATTAGATGACATTAATTTGAGACATTACACATTGTCAATAATGATAGAAGTAAGGTTGACCTGAGTGTATGCTGCAACAAGTAATGCTGGAACAGCTATGATGAGCACCGGCCATGTGACTCCCATTACAAGAATTGTTGTGACCAAGTCTATTGAATAAGAAACGACATATGCAATCGTGAAAGGTATGTCAAAATCCGAGCAGCTCATATCTGACGAAAGGTATGTCAAAATCCAAGAGCTCATATCTGCAAAGTATAAACACTGATTATTTGAAGTATTAAATTATAATTGTGTAGTTTATAGATAAAAGGTGGATTTTTTTTTACTCGAGTAAGTACCCTTCTTATAGGAGTGGAATCGAAGAAGAGCATTGGAGCATTGAAAACTGAGTTCATTAGGCTTGAAAAGAAGGTTTTCTAAGCTCTCATTCCTAAATAAGTTACTAAGACCTCAAGAATACAAATAATGAACTTAATGTTGACATTCCAGCAAAAACTCCAATCAAAGTCGTTGAGTTGTGTTAGAATTAGATAACACACGACAATAAAAAATTAACACACTGATTTACGTGGTTCTTCAATATAGGTTGTCCACGGGAAGGAACGAGACGTTCATTTGATTATTCAACTTGATTCAGTTCCATATGGTTTACGATAAATAATATTTATAACTAATAATTATATTCTAAGCCAAATTCACATTATAGCCTAAATACCCATAATGTCTTTCGAAAACCAAACCATTAAATCTAATGTCTGCCGACCGGCGCGCCCCACGCCACTCATAATTTTGTACTGGCGCGGCCCGCGCTGGTGCTGTCGAGACTCCGTACCATACCGCGGAAGCTCCGCCCCTGCACCCCCCCAAACCAAACCTTCGTTTCACAACTTGATGGGTCTTCCCTCCACACTTGGCCTATTTCATAGTTATAAGCCACACAAGTTCCAACAAGCTAACAAAGTTCTCCATTAATTTTATTAAACTGTATAATTAAATTCATATATATATACATATATTAATTTAATTTTCATTTGAGTGATTTAGAGATTTCAAAATTTTGTTTTAAAAAGTGTTTCGAATGATCATAAAATTGTTTGGGTATATCTCATGTAATTTGTTATATCATAAATTATTATTAAAATACTCAATGACATGTCATTTTTGACCAAAAATTTGAAACTCATAATATTACTCTTTTTATTTTTATCCATTTCAAATAGAAGCGGATCATAAAACTGAATCATGGGCTGGGCTGACTATTCTGGACCAATGTTAAAACGAAAACTCTTGAAAGTTTGCATACCATATCCTTTGCACCAAAACAACCATTCTGGACCTATGTTATAGGACAAAGTTATCATATTGCAAAGGGCCTGTAATTATAAAAGATCGTGGCTTTACATATAAGGGTTGTCATTTTAGGGTTTTAATCTCTGATCTAGGGTTTCCGCAACGACGATCAGAATACGCGCACCAGCTACCTACAACTACCATGGTTCTCAAGTATGTATATCCCTTTCTCTCTCACTCGCTGTATATATATGTTTATCACTTCTTACTCTGTTACTCTTGAGTATTTTCATGATTGATTTGATTTGTATCAACAATAAAATAGGTAATACGAAATATCCATTTGGATTTAAATTTATGTCATAAGCTGAAATCTCTAAATTTGATTATATTCACTTTACAAAAGTTCCATTTCCATGTGCAACACAAATATTAGGAATCTCTTGGCTGTAAAACCTGCCATTATAACCAGTATATGGAGAGGGATACTTATCAAGCCAAAATTATGGGTTACGTTTTGAAACTTGGAAATACAGGAAAATAATGGAAAAGGAAAACAAAAATAAATGTAAAAAAGGGTAAAGTCTGTCTTAATGAAGATATATCTAATTATCAATACTTCAAAAAAAAATATAATGTCAAGAACATTGAAATATAATGTAATAAATGTTTTCAAAAGTTCCAAACATCGGTATAGGATATGCTTAGGATATGTTTACGATGTAAATGAACCAAGTTGAACCGAACCGAGTATTGAGTGGTTTAGATTTGGTTAACAAAATTTATCGAGGAAATAAGGTTTGATCGAGGCTAGTTTAGCTACCAAGTCGATTACGATCTCGAATGTAGTCTGAGCAATTTGAACTTTTCAAGCGGATGTGATCTGATTATCAATAGAAAATTAATTTGAAGAGATTTGAGTAATTAATCGAATTTTTAAATTTGCTCTGAATTATTTATCTGTGTAATTTCTAAGTTAAAGGCTTGAAAGAATTGTTGAGAACTGCTTTGATCTGTGTAATTTCTAATATTATGCATAAAAAATGGCTTGTAATTTTTGGAACTCTCTAAGAGGGCAAGTGTATCTTAGTATGAGAAGGAATGCTGCAGAACATTGACGTCCCTCATTTAAGAGGCATCATGCAACATAATATTGAAGTTACACAAAAAAGGGCAAGTTACTGGAAAAAATTACGGTGAAGGTTTGAGTTTAGTGAGTGAGAGTAATTATAAAGTGAATTCTTGGATTCATTTTGTAGAATTGGGAAACAGTGAGGGCGACGGTTGTAAAGGAAAAAGAAATAGAAAATGAAACCTGCACAGATTTAAGAGCTATAACATTTCTTTTGGATCATTACGCTAAACTTTTGCAAGAAGTAAACACTAAAATGTTTATATAATTCGACTTGTCTCTGTTCAAAGTGTTTTTTTCTATTAATTACCGAAAACAAGTTGTTTTTTCCATTTACAATTCATTGTATATCCCTGTCCTCTTTCTTGTGTTTTCTAAATTTTGAACAGAACATGTATGTATGGACTTCTGGCTTATAAAGAGTGGTTTAGAAGTAATTGATAAGTGTTTTGAGTAGTTATATTAATTTGTTTCAGTATTAAGGCGTCCAAACTGTTCCAGCACACATGGAAGAATTCTGCTACATGTAGTCCTAATATCAGATGACTTAGCATATGAGAGCTTAAGAGAGTACATTTCATCCTCAGAAGTAGAGTTATCTATAGTGCAAGTGAACTTTAATAATAAAAATAGCAGCATCATGGGATGCTTCCACGTTAAACTCTGTTAATATATAAATACCTAAAGTAGCATTTCATCTTTGATCTTACTCTGAACTAGAATTATTGTGAAAGATCAAACATTCACTTAACCAAGCACAAATGCAGTGAAGATCTGACTTATACGAAAGTGCATTAAGAATTCTGTTGCAGTTTGTTGTAATATTGCTGCTAAAACTTATGGGGCCAGTTGATCTATTTTCTATTCCTTCGGATGATAACTTGTGCATTTCAACTTCTGTTATGACCTAATGTATCATAATTCAAAAAACGAAAAAACAGAAAAGCTCTAACACGAACTGAAGACCACCCCTCCCCCCCCCCCCCCCCCCCCAAAAAAAAAATCATTATGGTATATTTACTGTTAGGGACACTCAAATTTAGGTGATTACCTTTATTTTTAGAGTTGACTTGTATACTCGCAGTGATGCCATTCTTTTTAGGTTTATTAAGCTTTATTACTGTCTAGGGATACCACCTATTTTACCAACAAATTGAGGTTAATTTACATGTTATATCAGGACAGAACTCTGTCGGTTCAGCGGAGCCAAGATATACCCTGGGAGGGGCATCAGATTTGTCCGTGCGGATTCTCAGGTTTTCTTTAAATTACATATAGTAAGTCTTCAATTCTGTGTTGCAAGTACTGATTTTGTGGAATTTATTCCTTTTAATTCTTACAGGTGTTCCTTTTTACCAATTCAAAATGCAAGAGGTACTTCCACAACCGCTTGAAGCCTTCCAAACTTACGTGGACGGCTATGTTCAGGAAACAGCATAAGAAGGTGATCTAGTGTTGTGGATTACTTTAAAATATTGATCTTCTCTTTGCTCTTCTTTTTCCAGCAACACTTTATGCATGTAAAAGATCATAATCTCTATTTAGAGTTCCTTCCTTCAAATTTTAATTGGTTAAAAATAGTTTTGTGATTTGTAGTGCAATGTCTGGCTTTTATTTTTTAGATCTTCCCTCTGTTTTGCGGGTCAAGTGGAATGTTTTGGATCTAGTTACCATTAAGTTAACTTCATGGTAAGTTGGTCAATTGACCAATACAATGCTGACATGCAGAGAGAAATCACCTCCCGCTTGTGTCGACACTGTATTGGTCAATTGACCAAAGTTAACTTTATGCTAACCACTCCCGAATGTTTTGCACATATTTGTTTATTGATTGATTCTTATTGAGGAAGTCAATATTCATATCTATTTTAATGTCTCAATGCCTTGAGTAATTAGCTTTGTTATATTGACATTTAGGATGCTGCTCAAGAGGCTGTAAAGAAGAGGCGTCGTACCACCAAGAAACCTTACTCTAGGTCCATCGTTGGTGCAACCTTGGAGGTCATCCAGAAGAAAAGAACTGAAAAGCCAGAAGTCCGAGATGCTGCAAGAGAGGCCGCCCTACGGTGTGTTTCTCAATGATTTTTTTTTCCAAAAAAAAAAGAAATTATATTCTATTTTTATTCAATTTTTCATTGCATATTTTAATAGTGTCTTGGATTGCTAGGCAGGGCTATAGTGCAGGCATTCCAATTGTGTGCTATATTTTCTCATGTGTAGAATTTTAGTTGATCTCTTATCATCATCGATGGTTGTATGGCAGTTCACACCCACAAACATATTTGTCATTTATGCAGTGAAATTAAGGAAAGGATCAAGAAAACAAAAGATGAAAAGAAGGCGAAGAAGGCAGAAGTTGTGGCAAAGACTCAAAAGAGTTCAGGCAGAGGTAATGTGCCCAAGGGTGCTGCTCCAAAGGGATCTAAACTTGGTGGTGGTGGAAAGCGTTGAGTCTTTTTATTGTTATTGTTCTCGTTTGATGTTCTTGAAGGCTTCTTAAGGAACTCTCTCTGCATTTATTTTTTAATGATTTTCTTGAGGACTTCTTATGGATCTCTTTAAGCATTTATTTTTCAATATTTTTAGTTTATAATGGATTATATTTTACGAAGTTGCAATTCTTGATTTTGTCTTGCAAACCAGTGGTACTTGCTTCCTTGCTTCCTTCCGTGCAATTTTATAAAATCTATTTATTTCCAAAATATATATTTTTTGGGTATTGGGATATGAAATAAAGTCACTCAATTGTCTTTTTGAAAAAGATTCGAGTAATTTTAGGATTATTACACTTTTCTATCAAATTTGTGGACATGAAGTAACTATTATAAGTAGTTGTGTGTTAAAATTAGAGACGGTGAACCGTAATACAAAAATGAACAAAAAGAGACTAAAAGACGCAACATGTTCCCTCCAAAGTTGACTTCAAGTCTGCGGTAATTTTATTGAGGCTTGCATGATTGCATAGCAGGCGACTAAGCTAAACCACGCCATCAATTGCTTACATTATATGCGTCACTGATGGCAAGGTCTAAAAATCGAGAGCAGATTATCCGTCTTTATTTTTCTTGTCTTTTTGTGTCCCTCCACTTAAATTTTGGCACCTAATTTTTTACTTAACACTAATTAACTCTAAAATTAAATAAGTAGTTAGGTGTCAAAGTTAAGTGGAGGGACACAAAGGGGACAGGAAAAATGGGGACATCTTTGCTAACATAGTACAAGTAGCTAGTATTGTAGCTTACATTAATTATTATTCATATAAAAAAATAAAAATAAAGGCAGACATAGAAGAAGAGCTGCAGATGAATATAAAAAAGATAGTACAGTACGTATATAGTGTCAAGATGCATGTAATATAGATATTCTCTCAATAATTACTACAGATGCAATGAATTTTCTAATGGCGGCCTAAAGGGCGTATTTTTAAAATAAAAGCTCGACGTTGACATGCCTAGTTGCCTGATTAAAACAACTTGTAGGCTTGGAATGTATATTTTTAAATTAAAATAAATAGACAGAGATATCGCAAGAAGTAAACAAATCCAAAAGAGGAAGATGGAGGAGTGGACTTGGAACTTCCTTATCTTGTCCATTCTCATATTCTTACCGCCCTTGCTACTACTACTACTACTACACCGCAGGAGGAAATCTCGGCTACCTCCGGGGCCGCCGGGATGGCCAATTTTCGGCCACATGTTGAATCTCGGAATCCTACCCCATAGAACGCTTGCCGGACTTCAACAACAATACGGCCCTGTTGTTTGGTTAAAGCTAGGCTCTATTAACACCATGGTGGTTCAAAATGCAAAGTCCGCCACAGAATTGTTCAAAACCCACGATCTCGCCTTCGCTGATCGCTACGATACTGAAGCCCTGCGAACACATGGTTACAACAAGGGGGCTATATCCGCATCTCTATACAACAACACGTGGCGCTTTCTAAGGCGGATAGGCACGGTGGAAATGTTTGTTAACAAAAAGATTACGGAGACTTCTTCCATTAGACAAAAATGCGTAAATAACATGATTCAATGGATAGAAAAAGAGGTGGGAGGTGGCAAAAATAATACTAATATTATTGTTGTCACAAGATTTGTGTTCTTAGCTGTGTTCAACACACTTGGAAACATAATGCTATCGCGTGACTTGGCAGATCCCGAATCCAATGTAGCCACGGAGTTTTTCGAGGCCATGATGGGAATAATGGAGTGGGTTGGAACTCCCAACATTTCGGACTTACTTCCGTGGCTGGGTTGGCTTGACTTGCAAGGTTTAAGGAAGAAGATGAACTGCGACATGGGCAAAGGATTGCATATTGTCACTGGATTCGTCAAGGAGCGCTTAAAAGAGCCAAAACAGGACGGACAAAAAAAGGACTTCTTGGACTTCTTGTTAGATTTTCAGGGTAGTGGTAAAGACGAACCTGAAAAATTATCCGAGCATGACGTCAGCATATTTTTATTGGTAATCCTTCAAACTCTGAACATTGATTCTTTCAAAAAAAAAATATATCTATATAAGGGTGTAAACGAGTCGAACCGGAGCGAACAGAGAGCTACTCGAATTCGACTCGAAAAAATAAATTCGTACTCGAATTCGGCTCGAATTCGAATTATATTTTAAAAATCCTACTCAGATTCGACTCGACTCGAATATTTCTTACTCGAATTCGATCCGACTCGACTCGAATATTTATTCAAACTACTCGTGAGTTTCAAATTCAAGCTCGAATTCGAGTCTCCACATAATAACTAGTTTTATAATAAATATAATTATAAATTAAATTTGTTATTTTACTTAAAAATGAGAAAATATATTTATTATTACACTTTACAAATATAAAATCACAATAAAAATTAAAAACAAAACAAAATAATAACTAATTATCCTAATTTGATTTAAATTTGTATATATTATAAGAGAATGTATCGAACATCTAATCGAATATTTATTAACCGAGTATGTATCGAATCACAATAAAAAATTCGAGTAGTTTGAATCTTAAACGAGTCGAGTATAACCTTGATCAGATTCTACTCATATTTTTATTCGAACTATTTTTAATACTCAGATTTGGATCATATTATTAACGAATCCGAGTCTCGTTCGTATTTTTTCGAGTCGAGCCCGAATCGAGCCCGAACTGTGTTGGCTCGTTTACAGCCTTATCTATATATGACTCGAAATTATAATATATTTAAATCTTATAGCTAGTATTATTTTTTTCACGTAATTTATAATATTAATTGAATTTATGTTAATTTTGAATTTAAAATTGTTTAAAATTAATTTTTAAAAAGTTAATATTGATCTTTTAACTTGGAATATAGAGAATATAAATTAGAAGAAAAATGACTAGGTATAATTGATTTTTACCGCCTGACTAGTCATTTCAACGATTCCTGCATTAATCAATCGGAATAACACACCAATTCTAAACGACAAAACAAACACAATGTTATTTTTTAAATGGGATAAGAGACCAATCCCACAAACAAATGTAGCCCAATGGACATGAAATTGTCCAAATACAAAATAAAACTAAATTAAAAGTTCCTTGTACAGGGTAGTAGTACTAAATTGCCTCGTCTTAATATCAATATTTTGTGAATGGATCTGTGATGAAGGAAATGTTCTTGGTCGGTACAGAAACCACCAGTACGGCCGTCGAATGGGTTATGACCGAACTCCTACGCAATCCAGAATCAATCAAACAGATTAAACACGAGATTGCTAAAGTTGTAGGACCAAATGGGAAATTACAAGAGGAGGACACCGATAATTTGCACTACTTGCACGCCGTCCTGAAGGAAACACTGCGGCTACATGCTCCACTTCCATTCCTAGTTCCTCGAAAATCAACTCAGGACACCAGCTTTATGGGCTATCATATACCAAAGAATACACAAGTGTTTGTAAATGCCTGGGCTATTGGGAGAGATCCAGAATGCTGGGACCAACCTCTCTCGTTCAGGCCCGAGAGATTTTTAGGCTCAAATTTGGATTACATGGGGAATCATTTTGAGTTGATACCATTTGGTGCTGGCCGAAGGATGTGCGTAGGTATTCCATTAGCTCAACGTATGGCCATCCTAATTCTGGGCTCATTGCTTCACGAATTCGACTGGGAGCTTGACATTGGTATTACTATAGAGACATTGGATATGAAAGAGAAGTTGGGAATAACAGCCAGAAAATTGGAACCATTGAAAGCAATACCAAAACGGGCAAAGATGAACTCAAATTAATGCACAAGTTAACTTGGTGCTGAGATTTCTTATGTCTGTATTCACTATGAAGTCAGTTGTGCACAGTACCTATATATGTATGTGTGTGTGGAAAAAATAAGATGCACAGCTATGTAAATTCAAAATGTACAAAGTGTACGATCGTAGAGTCAAGTCACTCTACGATCGTAGAGTAGTCACTCTTTTACCGTAAAAAAAGTCAAGTGAATTCTTAGATCGTAAAGTAACTACTCTACGATCGTAGAGTGTGTACATTTGAGAATCTGCACAGTTATGCAGCTCTATTATATATATATATATATATATATATATATATATATATATATATATATATATATATATAAAGGATCAAGAACATACTATTTATCCAACATACCTTGTATATCCCCTTTAGTGACGGACCGAGCGACGATTCAGTCCGTCACTATATGTTTTCCATAGCTAACATTGTAAGTATAAGGTTATTAAAATCTTTGTATAGGATCCTAACTTGGTTCTGAATTCGCGGATGTCAAGTTCATCAAAAATTTCAGTACGAGAACAAGAATATTCTTGCACTATGTTGAAAGGAAAAATAAGTGTATATTTTTAACATGTTTGGTTGTTTTAGTGACGATCAAGCAGTCGGTCGAAAATCTGCTACACAAGGAGTGCAGAAAATGCAAGCTAGGACGCTTACATTGGTAACCATGTTAACCAAATAAAAATAACCACTGGAAACAAGAATAAAGCTGATCAGCCAAATTTTTTTCTCTTTTATTAATAATTTGAAATTTTACATAAGAGAAAAGCATAAAGTTTGAATTAAGGTACACAAATTGAGCTGGTTGTGGTGTTAACTCGTAGTTATCACTCACGACAGCCAAGCTCTTATGAACACTTTATAACAAAGAAATAGAACAATGCACCTTCACCACCAGTGTTGATGGGTTGGTCAAAATCTAATTGACCAACACCCTCCACTGGAAAATTCCATAAATCTTTGCACCAATTTCTTATGATTTCTATATTTTCATCAAAATCTATAAACCGGTATTATTGACTGCTACAGAATCCCAAAAATCCCATGAACTCGTGATTGTGTATCATTTTAATGCTCTTCTCAACGCCAATGACCCCTGCAGGTGATTTTCAAAACCCAATCTAAGTTGGTCATTTATAAATTTTAGGGTTTTCGAATAAACCCAACATACTAGAATTTGTCTTTATACTTCTACAGGATTTAGAAATAAAGATATAAATTGATTTTGTAGTTACCCATTGTTAAAGCACTAGCAAAGATGACGGCGGACAGGATAAAGACAACGAGTGAAGTCCTCTTCAGAATAGCAATGAGTTTTCTTACAAAGAATTGTCCCCAGAATCCAGCCAGGACAGACACAAATATGAGGTACAGTGCTGCAATAGATAATAAGGTTATATCACTCAAGATGGACCACATATTATACTATGAAAGTTCGAAAAATAAAATAATACTAGACTATTAATTTTCTCCAAGAAATGGATGATTTGGAGATAAGCTGTGGTATATATAAAAATAAAATAAATAGATTTTTTTTTAAAAATTAGTTGATGGCATTTGGAATATACCAAAAGGAATAGGAAAGCTCTTGAGGAGGTAGAACTCCACCACAGATAAGGATGAAGAGAACATCATCACGAATGTTGCTGTCGCGCTAGCTACCTGTAGAAAAAACAATCAAGCCATTTTAGTACTGCCAATTTATTAAGGAGGCTAAAATATTTTCTTACATATTTGCTAGGACAGAGTAACCTCTATGGGCATGCACTTCAGCACTTCATTGTAGTTATATTTTATTAGCTATATCCTGATTAAATTTATCCATCACAATCGCAGGTTGCCAAGTTATAATACATACATACATATATATATATAGAGAGAGAGAGAAAAAAAAAATGAAGGTGCACAACTGTGCAAGTTCCAAATGTACACAAGTCTACGATCGTAGAGTTAAATCGCCTTACGATCGTAGAGTAGTCATTGACTGATAGTAGAATAGTCACTCTACTACCGTAAAAACGTAGATTGAATCCTCAGATCGTAGAGTGACTTAACTCTACAATCGTAGATTGTGTACATTTGGGAGTCTGCACAGCTTTGCAGCTCCATTAACCCTTAATATATATGTATATGGAGATATAGGCTATATTAATATAGGCAATATTAATCGTCCGATATTCGGATGAATGCTCAAGATCTGTTGTAAGGCTAATCTTAAATTGACAACGTTAGCTATGGATTAGTTTTTATACAAGCATTCAAGTTGCAAAGGAAAAGCTGAAATTTCTATATTGGAATGAATAATTAATCGTAATGATAAGGTACTGCAATCCAATCTTTAACAGAGAAAAGTAATGATGTCTTTAACTTCTCCACCTATCTGCATAATCCTAAATTTCAGCCTCTTAAGAGAGGTAGCTAAACAAAGATAACAAGACATCTGCTGGCAGTATTTTCAAATGCGGGTTTAAGTTTCATTAGCAATAGGTTGATATGAATAAGAATTTCAAGCATCATGTGCAAGTCATGACATTAATAAAAGCACAATAGAGTACACAAAAGAAACATCCTATATAATCCTTAAATATACTGGAGAAGTGCAACATTAATGCTACGGGTACACAACCATATGGCCGAAAAAAGTAAATCTTAAAAAATGGGAAAGATGATGAATGCAATTTCAATTCCGAAGCTTGGAATTAAGTTGCCAAGCATAACGTAACTAATCTATCTTGGCTACAGAACGGATAACAAAATGGTGGAGGTACAAAGTGAAGTGTATCAACTAAATATTACAACTTGTATTTTGGGAGAAGATGACCATACCTGGGGGATAACACCAATCTCGAGTAAGAGAGGACCAAGAATGAATCCACCACCAGAACCAAGTAAGCCCCCTACAATGCCTCCCAAGATGCCACATAATGCACAGAATGCAAGGTTTGGGGCAGTCCATTCAATTGCAGCCTCGCATACTGATTCAGGATTCCCTGTATTTCTCCTCTTCTTGCTTTCCTTGTACAATTTAGAACATTCATACCCAAATACTCCAAGTGCAACAGGTAACTGAAAAACAGTACTCAAGTCAATAAACAAGTACATAAAGTAGAGACAGCAGAACGAGTAATTTTTACATACCTGTAATAAACTGAGCACCCAATACCATGTGCTACAAGCCACTAAATCATTCTGCAAAAACCAAATGAACAACTTATAAATTACCCTCTAAATAAATGAATGAATGCATACACACTTGTGTGCATATCAAAGCACAAGCATGTCAAACATACAAATTATAGAGATGACCAATGTGCAGACTCTTCCATTCCTATAACCTTTCCTTCTTAAAGTACTGTTAACCAATGAAATCCTGATCTATCCTAGTAATGAAGTAAGATACATTTTTTCCATCAAACCCTGGCTCCAGCTTACAATTACTTTTAAGTAATGACAGATCAAATAAATCAAAATTCTCTGGTCCATTTATGTAATGAAATAGAACAAAGAGCATCTGCCACTTGCCTTAATGATCTGAAGAAGTAGAAAAGAAGCCCACACAACAAATAGAGCAAGAATCCTTTTCCAACATAGGTTGAAGGCCAGAATTTGCTGAAATATTATATTACAAAAATTAAATATCAGTACCTTAGAGGAAAACACAAGATACTAAGTTGAGTTTGCTCACCAATGTTGTTTTCACCTCTCTTGGAACCAATGGCTCATACGCTGTATCAATTAGAACTGAAAATAGAAAGGCATATATTAAATCTGTACTCAAATATTCAATTTCATGTAATGGCATTTCTGGGTTTACTTACGTTCGGCACCAGGATTAACTTTCCCTTGATTCTTATTCATTTCTTTCTGTAATCAGCAAAGAAAGAAAAAGAAGGGTTGAGGTAAAAATAATATAACACAGGAAAAAATGTGATTATAATCAATTAAATGTTGTCAATTTTTATTTAAGATTCAAGTCCTTTCTTATACAGAAATGCAGTTTTATCCCCTTAATATTGTTTTATTATAATCAAGTGCCACCAACTATAGGAAAAATAATCCACATTGCCCAACTAATAGAAGCATATATGCATTACAACAACTAACCTTACCTTCAAAAGAGACTCTTCCTTCCACATCTCAATTCCCTTAAAGAAAGACCTTGTAGACGTCCCTGTTGATAACCATAAAAGAATATAACAAGAATCAAAAAGAGAGATTGTCAGCAATGATAAGAGCGCCTAAATTTCCAGGAAACAAATAACTGATGACGCAACAAAAGAAACTGATAGAAATAAATCTTAAGAAAAACACAGAACTAAGCGATAGGTAAATAAATGGGAACAAAAGAAATACCCAAGAAGAGAATGATGATGAGGACAGTGATGAGCCAATAGGGAAAGACAACGTTGAGAGAGACGCCTAGGGTAATGCCTAGCATTAGCATGGGCTGGAAGAGAAGGGCCAGATCATAGTCCAAGATGGGCACTTCTCTACACGGATGGGCAACTCTTAAGTTGTACCAAACTGATGCTGCTGATGCCCCCATTATCATACCTGCGTTGCGTACAAGTCTTTCTTGAATTCATTTAATTTATATATACAAATAAATAAAATTTATGGAGAAGTTACATTTGGAGAGAGCAGCAGCAGACTTGGTATCAAAACCAACAATCAAGGAAAGCATTGGAACGAAAATGCCGCCACCGCCAACCCCACCAACTGTTCCGAACCCCGAACCCAACAATCCTATCACCGTCGCCACCACTATTTTCCAGTTAAACTCCAATTCCTAGAGAAATTAATGCTCAACATAACCAGTCAAGAAGCCATTTTTAAGGGTAAAATTTTCATATAAAAGCATCAACATATAAATATAAAAACTAAAAAAAAATGAGAGAGAAAAAAAAAGACATACAGGCCAAACTTTAGTTGGAGATCCATGAAAGTGGTGCTGCTGCAGATGAGGAGTAGTGGCGTTCGGAAATTGAGGGTATTTGTTGTTGGTGTAATTAACATAATTTTTTGATGTTGGGATGAAGAAGACTGGCAGAACAGCCACAGAGGAAGCTGCTAGCAGATAGAGAGACAAGCCTTTCGTCCCCATATCGAAAATTAAAGTTAGTTCACAAACCCACCACCCTGGTCTGGTCCCTCCCTAATGCTAACTTACGTTACTACACCACTACAAAGCACAAACAAACTCGTCGGACAAACCTATGTCACATGACATACCGCCGCACATTTATATACTATCTCGCCCCCGCTTAATTGAATTGTAATTTAAAATTTTGAATTACAAATCTTGACAAATTATAATTTAAAAATCTATATAATAAAACAGAATTCATTTTGAATCTTTCATCTGACAAAGCACAAGGAGGTTCAGATTCATTCTAACTTAATTTTTCCAACTTAATCTAAAGGCTCATATTTCTTCCCGCCCAAATCAAATTCACTCATACACCCTACTCTCTCTCATGTTCACACACAAAATCTTTCTCTCTCCTCTCTTTTTCACACACAAATAAATAATAATAATTATTATTATAATAATAGTAATAGTAATAATAATAATTATTATAATAATAATAGTAATAGTAATATTAATAATAGTACTAATAATAATTATAATAATAATAACAATAATAATTATAATAATAATAATATAATAGTAATAAAGTAATAATAATTATAATTATAATAATATTAATAAAAATAATAATAATAATAATAAAAAAAACAACAACAATAATAATAATAACAATATTTATTATTATTGTGTATTGTGGTGGTGTGGTGAATTATGATAATTGTTATTGATGATTGTAAGTTTGTAGACAAGTTTAGATTTTTCTGAATATCTATTTTTAAAGAAAAATTAACTATTATGGTAGTGTGGTAAATTATGATAATTATTATGTGTGATTGTAAGTTATTTTAAGTTGTAAAAAGTCTTTAGGTAATATAATATTTTTCAAATTTTAACTTAATTTTTCGTTACGCCGTGTCTTCAGGCAAAGATAATTACTAATGTATCTTTAATTTTGGAACTAGTATAAAAAGATTCCTGAAAAAGATTTTTTAGGGAATTGATATTTTCCCCATATCTCCCGCATGAATAGTGTGTGTCAATGTCCCATGTCCGTGTGAGAGATATACATGTAACAATATTAATTTCTTATTTTTTATTGTGAAATTCCTTTTGGTACCCAAAAAAAAATTAGTTAACTGGAGAAATTAACTAAAATAAAATTAAGAATATGATATAAACTTTTGAAATCACAAATGTGTAGTACTTTTATGTAATTTTATTATTAATTATTATATAAAAAAAATTATATTAATTTAAAATTTTAAAGTATCGCAAATTTATTGCACCTTTTTGTAGAAAATAAGAGTATATTTGTAATTTATTATAAATAATTATTTTAAAAAAAATAATATTTCTATAAATAAAAATAATAATTTCACAAAACTCCCTTTAACATAAGTGGAGATGGAGATGGAGATGGAGATGGAGATGGAGAAGATACTACAATCTTTTTGGATTTATTGATGGTGGTCAAATAGTGTTTTAATTTGAATTGAATACGTTACTACTATATATATGTAGAAGATAAATTAAAGGAAAATTTGTCCCAATTTAATTTTTACTTTTGCATAATAAGATTTGGTTTAAATTTGGAAATTATATTAAAGAATTTCTACTATTTGAAATATAAAAAAATTGAAAAATGATGCGATTAGTTTATCTTTTGAAAGCAATGAATATTGTAATAAGTAATATTTTTTAATAGTATAATTTGTATTGTCTAATATTAAATTAGATCAACAAAAAAATCTTTAATATTTATCTTCTAAATTAGATTATACAAAAAATAAAAAGTCCGTTTTAGCATAATAGGCGCAGGATTCTAGTTTATTAGTCAATTAAAAGCTGAAGCAAAATCAATATGTTATTTCAGTAAATGTGGAATTAGTTATATAAATTTCTTTATTTACTTTTTTATTGAAAGAATGTTTCTTTATTTACTTATTTATATAGATTTAAAAAAATAAATTACTTGTCTCTATAGTTTGGGAATATCTTTTACACACTAGACCAATTATTCAGTTTTCTTTATCATATTGTTTTGTTTGTCTCGATCAATAGAAATTCAAAACAAAAATATTGAATGCAACTTTCGAACTAATTAAGCACGCATACGGCATACACACCATTACACCAACAATCATTTGAGAAATATGTTCTTATAGATTCGTTTATCATAAAATTAACTTTATAGTAAGTTAATTAATACAGTGCTGACACGCAAGAAGAAAAATCACATTCTAACATGCATGTCGACATTATATTATTCAATTCACCAAAATTATTAATTTTGTCTAAACCATTTCTTGGTCTTATAGATCGATCTAAATTTTTTCACCTACGAACTATATATATATACTAGCTGGGTCCCGTGCCTCCGGCACTGTATGGACAGTGAGATTTATCTCAAACTTTGGACGGCCCAGATAATTTATTGAGTGAGCGGAAAATTCAAAATCATTTGTATTTTATTAGATAGATAAATAGATGTATTTTATTAGATAAATGTATGGACGGTGAGATTTATCCCAAACTTTGGACGGCCCAGATGATTTATTGAGTGAGCGAGAAATTCAAAATTATTTGTATTTTATTAGATAGATATCTTGTATCTGTGTTTTTGGATTTTGGCCGATAATCTTGTATCTGTGTTTTTTTTTTTTTGCATTTTGGGTGTCTACTACGAGGCAAGTTACAGTAAATTTCCATTGAACTTACTGACCATATGCTTAGATTTGTTATTTCCATTGAAGTCACAGTAAATTTCCATTAAATTTCTATTTTGGGTGTCTGCTATGATGTACTGAGAACTTACTGACCATATGAGTAAAAATAAGTTAAATATGTTTCTGACAAAGAAACATAGAAGAAAAAAAATAAAACAGTGATTTTTCAATTTATAATATTCATATTGGCAAAAATGAAATTGATTAAACTGTTTTAGCTAACAGCTGGGCAATAATCCCTTCACTACCATAGAATTGAACACTTTCATAGCATTGTTCATTTGCTTTCGTAAACAGTAACCATGGATTAGTGCACTGTATGTGACAACATCAAGATCGATGTCACTTTCTCTCATGATTTGAATGACATTATTTGCATCTTCAATCCTCCCCTCACAAATTGTATCCACCCATATATTAAAGGTAAACACACATGGGTAGATTTTTTTAGTGCCCATGTCTCTTAACATTCTCTCAGCCTCTTTCAATCGACCAAAATGAGGAATTAAAATGGTAGTTCATTGTAACATATATCACCAAGTTTAGAATCTTCTCATTGAACAATCTGTCATGAAATATGCAATTCTCAATGTTCTTCAAATTGTTGTTGTCCGGACTTAAATGTTTGTTTTTTTAACTGTAGGGATGGATGCTAACTTAGAGGATGAAGTACGGGGTAGTGATGAATGTGGTGATAATGTTGACAATAATGAAAAGGAAGTAGAGAATAATAGAATTGAAGGGGAGAGTGATGAAGGTAGGGAAACTTTTATCTATAATCCGCAAGTAGTCGATCATCTCAAACCTAGTGTTGGAAAAGAATTCAAAACAATAGATGAAGTTAGGGATTTTTACAATGCATATGCTAAAGAGGCGGGATTTAGTATTCGAAGTTGGGCTACTAAGAAATTCGAAGGAAGCGACAAAGTCAAAAGGAAAGAATTTGTCTGTTTTAAACAAGGTAAGGGAAAAACAATTGCGAGTGTTGAAACTAAAAGACGTCGGGGATCGATAAAAGAGAGTTGTAAAGCAATGGTAGCTGTGTTGAAAATAAATTCTGAGGCTTATGTAGTCACCCAATTTAATGAGGGTCATAGTCATCCATTGGCAACTCCATCAAAGAAACATCTATTAAGATCTCACCGAAGTGTTTCGAGTGCGCAAAAGTGTTTGACTCAACAACTTTCCATGATAAACATACCCTCACATCTACAATTCAATTTCCTTGGAGTACAGGCTGGAGGGTTTGAAAACATTAGGTGTACACAAACATATTTATATAATTATGAAAGGGATGTACGTAATGAGTTGAAGGGGCATGACGGAGAAATGTTTAGTGAGTTTTGCAAATTAGAAAAGGGCAAGAATCCATCATTCAGTTATAAAATTAGGGTCGATAATGAACAGAGTATAACACATTGTTTTTGGGCTGATGCTACCTCTAGAAGAGTATATAGTTTTTATGGTGATGTAATCGTCTTCGATGCTACATACAACACCAATCGATATGGGCTGATTTTTGCACCACTGATGGGAGTCAACAAACATGGTCAAACCATAATTTTTGCTTGTGCATTCTTAAGTGACGAGACCTCGAATTCATTTGTTTGGCTATTCAACCAATTTTTAGAGGCTATGCCAGGTGATGCCCCTAAAATGATCATTACTGATCAAGATCTCGTGATGTCCAAAGCAATATTAGAAACTCTTCCAGATACTTTTCATAGATTCTGTAGTTGGCACATATTGACAAATTTTTCAGAAAAATTAGACTCAGTGAAGTATAATACTCACTATAATGAATTTGCCAATTGTATTTGGAATTCAGAGTCTAAAGAAGAGTTTGATTTGACTTGGACAGAGCTTGTTGGGAGGAGCGGGTTACATGACAACAAATGGTTACAAACAATGTATGACATTCGTACAAATTGGGTGTCAGCTTATTGTAATCATGTTTTCTCAGCCAATATGTCAAGTATCTAACGAGCGGAAAGCTCTCACGCTTTCTTCAAAAGATATGTTTCTAAGAATAATTCATTAGTTGATTTCATGATCCAATTTAATAGGGGGCTAGTACGCCAACGTCAAGAAGAGTTGTTGGCCGATCACAAAGATTTGATTGAGAAGCCTGAAGTGAAGATGAATCATGAATTTCTATTCCAAATGGTTGAAATTTATACTCGGGAAATGTTTTACAAATTTGAAGATGAGATATGGGAATGCTTGAATTACCGTTTTGAGCTTATCACGGAGAGTGACAATCAATGCATATTTCAAGTTCATAGGAAAAAAAATTCACACAAAGAGTGCGACAACTTATTTATGACAAAGGATTGGGTTTTGCTTCATGTAGTTGCCACAAGTTTGAGAATATGGGGATACCATGTAGACATGTGCTTGGTTACTTGCTCAAAATGCATGATTTTGATGAATTGCCCCAACAATACATCTTGAAAAGGTGGACTAAGAAGGCAAACTCTGTGATAATGGTTGATAATGAAAGTGGTATAATGATAAATAGTGACAAAGAATATCTAATCAAGCGGAGTGAATTAATCCAATGTTCTTTGGATGTTATTAATATCGCCCTCACAAGCCAAGAAGGAATTAATATGTATAAAGATGCTTTGGCTCGTTTACTCGAATCAATCAATCTTGTTGCGGATAGTGGTAAAAGTTCACAATGTGGAAGTGTACTCTCTGGGAAGATGAGTCTTGATAAAAACCATATGTACAATGAACCAAATCAAGTGAGAGCAAAAGGATGTGGCAAAAGACTTAAAGGAGGGAAAGAAAGGGCATTAGGAAAGGCCAAGAACTCAAGGACTAGACGTTGCCATGGTTGTGGGAAAATTGGACAATCACATGACAAAATGAATTACCCAATAGTTGCACATCGGTAAATAATAGTAAAAAATTTAAACTATCTCAATCTTTAAATGACTGTTGTTATTTTGGCTTTTATGTAGAGATTCTCCCAACAATGAAGGTGCAACATCATCTTCAAGTTCAGAGGATGATAGTCATACAATCCAAGGTTTGACCATTTCTTTTATTCAATATTATGAGTAACATATCAATAAATCTAATATACATATATTTTATTTTATTTACAGGTTCAGAGATGCCGCCGCAACAACAGTTAGATTGATTGTAACAGATGGTACATATTTCATAATTTATTTCAATTATTCAGTTATTTGTGTTGGATTAGTACTGGTTCTCTGTCTTGATCATACGACTTTTGGTTGGTCTTGTATTGTTGTTCTTTTAGGGGTAATAAAGCCTTTTGCCGCAGTGACTCTAAAGGAGGGATCCTCCCTCTCCTGCTCCCTTCAAATCGAGTATACTCAGTGCAGTAGTTTTACTTGTTACTGTTTTTCTCTATTATTATCTTTTTGGACTTGCATTGTTTAACCAATTGTTGAACTCCAACAAGTATAACATTTGTCTCAACATTATCTTCAGTGATATATTTTTAATTGTTTGCATCATTGCCTTTACTTGTATGACAGATCAAAAAGGCATTGAGGGGAGTGAAAGTTGAAGTTACACACCGTGGAAACATGCGTAGAAAGTATCGCATATCCGGTTTAACATCACAGGCAACGAGAGAGCTGACGTATGTTATGCCAAAATGATTTTCGAAGCTATTACAAGTGCACATATTCTGAATGTTATGCCAAAAAGATTTAGTGTTGTGATAGCTCTAGTTCTGTGATAGAGATCAGTTATAGTTGAACGATTAGCTCTAATTTGTTAAGGACTTGTATTCGCTCTCTTGCTTTTCAATGGACTACTCTTATTCTATTAAGGACTCGACAAATGTGAATGCATTCTAGTAGAAAGTCTTGTTACATATCACATGTCAAATACACATGGGGATTTTCTTTTTGTTGATCTTTTTGCCTTCTTCAGAATACATTCAAATTATACCGTAAATTTACATTTACAGTTTAATTGAATGATTGTTTTGAGGAATGGAAGGCAGCGGCCAGACAACCGTAGAGCTGAGTTTCCACAGATGAACAACTTTTTTGCTTCTGTTTGTCTACTGATTTCATCTCACATTTTTAATTATCTATTTTTTTAATCCTAATTTGTTACACTCAACTGACATTTTCGTTGTCAAGATTTTAATTTGTAAATTGTTTAAAAAGATATATAAACATTATTACATTTGATTTCTTGTTTTTATATTTTAATAACGATTTTTTTGGGGAAATATTAAAAAAATTATATGAAAATATTAATTTCTCATATTCTATTCTCTATGTAACTTTAGAAGATAGTATAAAAATTAAGAAACTTGTTACATATTAATGTTTAGCAAATACAATAAAGTTAAGGACAATGTCCATTGCAAATGTGCCAGGAGATGGAGCTAAAAACTACCATCCTTCAAACCAAATCGATAAAGTTTGGTACCACCGGATATGGAGGACAAATGATCATTTTTTATATTCAACTTTGAATATAATTCTATATTTTACCAATTAATATTAATTCTTTCTTAAAACAACTAGAGTCAAATAGGAAGGAACAATGAAGTGAAGCTGACGGACGGACGGACAGTAAATTCATTTGGTAAATTACTTACTTTAACAAAACCATGATTAATGTCACAACCTATACCTCCAGGATTAATGTCACAACCTATTTTTATTCTAAGTGATAGCAACTCACCATGAACCTCAATATATGCTGCTGTGTAAAAATGATAGAAGGAAGAAGATGAAGATTATTCAATTTTGTAACTGATATATTAATCACATATCAGTTTTGCATCCCATAATAATTAAATAAAAAAAAGAGGCTTTTGGTTCCTAGAGGATGCGAAGTGCAAAGTGCGCCTAAAGCGCCAATGCGACCTGAATCCGCACCTACGCCCCCTAGGAGGCGAAGTGCAAAGTGCGCCTAAAGCGCCAATGCGACCTGAATCCGCACCAAGGCCCCCGGGTTGCGGGACGCAGGCGGGTGGTGCAAAACGTCATTGTGACCAACTCCAAGCCTTTCCTTTAGTACTAATAGTGAATTACACTATTCCACATATACTTATAAAGTATTAAATAGTTTTATTCCTACTCAATGTGGGATTTAAAGAAAATAGTTTTCTTAAACAACAATGAATCTTTTCATGTACTCCACTTTGGATACAATTAAAACATAATATATAATGTCTACTTGAATTATATCTTACTCTCTTTTAATCTCCTTGTAATAGACTATCAAATGCACTTTTAATTTTCTATAAATTCAATTATTTAATGGTTTTAAATTAATCCTTAAATTGATCAAAACCCATAAAAAAGGTGCAATTAACACATGTTGTATGAGTTATCAGGAGGATTCAGTGAGATAACCGTAGGAAGAAACAGGAGGATTTAGTGATTACTTATTATATTATATATATTATATATGATAAGTTATATATTATATATATAATACTGCAAACTGTTCCTGAACATGCAAAGTTAACAGGATTAACTTTATATATATACATGACTAAGCATGTTAGCTTATTCACGGAAATCGGGGAGATAAAGGAGTCAGGATTATATATATATGATATAAATTAACGGTTACATATATATATATATATATGGATTCCATCCACAGCAACCGGTTGTTAGGGAGTAACCTCTTTTGGTCCAGCCGTTACAACCTGTACCGGACTTAGCAATTTTTTTATAAGCCGCTACAGGTTGTAGCGGCTGGGCCAAAAGGGGTTGCTCCTAACAACCGGTTGTTGTGGATGAATACCCATATATATATATATATTATATCCAATTTCTTCTAAGGTAAGAAGATATCATTTTTATGGTAGAAAGAATAACCTGTTTATGCGAAGTACCGCATACATGATGAAATTCTTTTATTATTCCGTTCTTTATTATTCTGTCGGAATATCCTGTCGGTGTGAATTTCACCTGACCTGGTTCCATTACTTATTATTCGTATTTACGATTCTGTTGGAATATCTTATCTGTGTGTTTTACACCGGACCTGGTTCCGTCTTTATTATTCTATATTTATTATTCTGTTGAGAATAACCTGTCTGTGCGGTTTCTGTCGCATGCATGGTGAATGATCCTTTATATGCGTTCCTTATTAAATTATGGAAATAATATCTCTAAGTGGATTACCGCATGGCAGTGAAAATCCATTTGCAGTTTCTTATAGTCTTTATTGAACTGTTGGTTATTGGTTTTACAGTTGAATATTTTTGGCCTGTAGTGCAAAGATGATCTGTTGTTTGATAGCATTGACTCGTAGTGCGAAGATGGATAGGTATATGACATGATCATGACCACTGGTGATACTAACGAATATCCTTGGCCAGTAGTGCAGGGATGATTCGATGATGAGAATTATTTATTAAGCTAAGTCTCAGCGATTAGTTTTATAGTTGAATATCTTTGGCACGTAGTGAAAATATAGACAACTGATTGGTATGATCATTGTTATTACATTTGAATATCTTTAGCCTTGAGATGAGGTTATTGAGTAAACATTCTATTAATCCTTTGTGGTAAGGAAAAACTGTTGATTTACATGATTATAATTATGGACTGTGAATTTAATTATAATCTTTAGTGGTTCAGGTGAAGACAGGTGATGAAAGTTTTCTTTGTCTTTGGTACAATGAAGAATTGTTGATGAGTATTACAGGAACGAAATATTAACAATGGACTTTTAATTTGGAGGGGACAGTAGACGTTTTGTTCTACTTGACTCTTCTAATGGATTGTTGATTCCGCTGCAACTATGGTTGAAATTAAAGTTTTATCATCTACCATATGTTATAAATCTTTGATTTATTATTGATGAAAGCTATTGATAATGTAGTTATCTTTAGCCATGATATTTTTAATTGGGCTTGTTGTGCTCACCCTTTTTGCTTCATAATTCCTGTTCAGGTAATAAGAGTGTGGCTGGATCGAGCGGGGATAACAGGGGAAAGGAGTGATGGTCTGAGATGGTGTCTTAGTAGTCCTCACTATTCTGTAAAATATTGTGATAACAAATGTAACGAGGACTCTATTTGAGAATAGATATTGTCTAGAAGGCAATATCCCTATTTAAAATCTCAGTTATGTTGTGTCGTATTCTATACAACAGTTGTATAATTAAGTTTTTGTTTGTAATTGTACCATGTATTTGGCGACTCAGAATTGGGTGATGAATACCTAATTTTGGGGGCGTCACAGTATAAACTCAACATTGTACAAATAAGTAGGATTATAATTTTTTTTGTAGATAAATTGATTTATTTTATATATTTATTAAATATTGTATATAATATATATAATAATAATATTTAATATATTTAATTATTTATTATATATTAATGACATTACTGGGTCAATAACGATTCGACCACTAGTTGGACCAGTGATCCATTCACCCAGTAACTTTTCTGATTCGAAGAACGGTCCGGAACTGAAAACATTTGCAAGCATTATTTTTTGAAGGCAACTATATAAAAACTATTTTAACTTAAGAATAATACTTTATAGGAATAATAATAATTTAACTAAGGGGGGTGTATTCAATTAAGATTTTTAAATTTTTTTTAAGTGATAGACTTTTGTAGAATTTGTGGGAATTTAATAACTTTCACAGATTTTAAATACTTTTTTAAAATGACTTTTATAGACTCCATGAAATAAGTAACAGATTTTTATAAATTTTTTATCAAGACTATGATAGACTTTTATATACTTCTAATTAATCTTTCAACTTAATCTTGCAACTTATATTAATTTTTAATTAGTCCATGTGTACAACCTCTCTCTCTTTTTTCATGAACAAGAGTAAATCTCATTATATTATTGTGGCATGAAATTTTATATATGTTGAAAGCGTTTACATTATTATACTCATTTGATGATACATTTGGATACTCGGATACCAATAAAACTTTAGAAACTACAGACACAATACAAAAATTAAGCTCACTTTTTACTGAGCTATATATACTTTATGCATATGCGTACGCTTTTTAGTAGGAATACCAAACTCTGTTTTTCACAAAATAATATGACAATAAAAATTTATATGATTAAAAGTTGCAAAACTTCATACATGTGAGTAAATTGCCACCAAGTTATAGAAAATTTATCACAATTGGGTACCAAAAATCACCCATCTTTGTAATCACCAAAATAAACTCAAAATAATTCAAAATTTTTAAAAATTTCAAAACTATTACCCTTGTTACCGGCCATTGTTATTATTATGTCGTTGCTCTTGAGTTTCAAAAATTTGTTCCAAATTATATTATTGATTGAATGGTAACAATGAAAATAGTGAAGACACGTTATCTAGTTCAATTGGAAATTCATCTGAACGACACTCCTTACGAAGAAAATTGTGGAGTCCTACACAAGCTATAATGTTCAAGTATGCATATAAATTCCAACATTTTAAAATAATTTAGATGATAATAGTAGCAGTAATAATAATAAAATTTTATTTTGTATTTAAAGTAATTAAGTTTGTTAGGTTATGAATGAGCATGAGTATTACTGATGCATGCATATGTAGAAATACAAATGCTTTTATTTATGCTTCCAAATAGAGGAGGTGGCTGAAATCCATTAGTTGCTGGATTATTCTCCAAAGTTTAGGGTAGATTTTGAACATGAGTTCTTTAATTTCGAACAGAAAAAGGTATCATAGCTGCATGCATATTGGAAAAAATTAAACAAAGTTGTTTGCCGTAATTATATATTTAGAAACAAGAACAGAAAATAAGAGACAAATTTATATATGTAGTCTCACTTTTTGGTAGCTGCGTTAAGTCCCATTATGTTTAACTTGCTCAATATAATATATCTAATTAATAACTAGTTTTATTCATCTTTGTGTTTATTTGGAAGTCTTTAGAAATCTTTAGAGATGGGGTAAGACTTTGGATATGAGTTGATAGTTATAATTTTCTTCTAAAGTCTATCAAACTCTACCATTTGATAGAAATCTTTAAAATCTATGACTTTTTGAATACCAAAATACTTTTATAGACTTTATAAAAATCTTAATCCAATACCACCTAACTTTTAAAGACATTAAAAAAGTTGTAATTGAATATCACTAAACTTTTATAAACTCTTTAAATGTCTTGATTGAATACAACTAAATTTTTAAAAGTCTTTAAAAATTTTAATTGAATATACCCAGTAAATTAGCTAATTTTGTTTTAATTATTGAGCGTTATTCTCTTTTAGGTTGCCTCCGCCCGTCAGTGAGTGCATCCTGATCTTTTTAATTTTTTAAAATCCTAACTATGAATTTACTAGTCTTCCTTTATGCTTTCTATTACTACTCCACTTAATTAGCCATTTAAGTATAAAAGAAAAACTCCATTCCGAATCTATTGGATTTGAGCCCACAATACTTAGGGTCCTTAACATTAATATACAACAATTAGAAAGTATTTACAAAAATAAAACACAAATAACATATTTACAAAAATAACGCAACATAATATTAGGCTTACTAAAATTAGGGATCTTTTTTCTCCCTACACGTCAGTTACCTCTCTCTCATCTCCAACCGCTCCTAAAATCAAGCGACTAAGATCCAAAATTCGAGCAACTGAGATTCAAGCAACTGAAATTCAAATCTTCTGTCGCGACACACCTCTGGGATCGGAGAAGACGAAACTTTTTGTTGCGACGACACGCAGAGATCGGAAAATAACATACAAAATCAACAGCAACTTCAAGTTCAGTAACGAAACAGTACAATAGAACGGCAGTGATTGTTGAATACAAAATCACAGCAACTTCGATACAAATCTGAATACTGAGGTATGTGAGATTAAAATTCATATGCATATAGTTACCTATGGTTACCACGAATTCCTATATTGATTACCTTTATTAAGTTTTTCACACTTCAAATAGTTACTACAATTTCATATAATGTTTGGATGATTCATTGATATGTTTTTTATTATGGTTACTAAATATATATAAATTGGTTACTGATAATTGTGTATTTGTTTGCTAAATAATGTTTATTTGATGGCTTTATAATTTTTAAATGAGTTTGGTTACCTTCATGGAACTGTTGGTTACTCTATAATGTTGTCTTGTTTACTGAATAACGTTATAATGTCTAATGTTGTTTTGGTTACTGTCTAATGCTGTCTTGGTTACTGTGTAACAATATATTGGTTACTGATTAATGCTGGTTCGGTTACTGTGTAACATTATTATAATGGTTACTGAATATTTGGTTACTGTCTAATGATGTCTTGGTTACTGTATAATATGTATTTAGATACTATAAGGTGTTTATTTGGTTACTCTATAATGTTATTGTGTTTTATAATTATTTCTTTTATATTGGTGATTACTTATTGACTACATTGGTTACCTTCATACAACTGCTAATCTGATTATATATATTGGTTGTTGTATACTATTTAATTGGTTACAGTATAATGTTGAATTGGTTACTGTCTTATGCAACTGTTGGTTACTGTCTATTGTTATTTTGGTTACTGTATAACATTATATTGTTCAATGCTGTCTTGGTTACTGTTTAATGATATCTTGGTTACTGTATAACAATATGTTAGTTACTGTCTAATGCTGTCTTGGTTACTTTGTAACATTATATTGTCTAATATTGTCTTGGTTACTGTATGAAGCTATGTTGGTTACTGTCTAATGATGTTTTGGTTACTTTGTAACATTATAATATCTAATGATAAGCTAGTTACTGTCTAATGCTTCCTAGGTTACTATGTAACAATATATTGGTTACTGATTCATGATGATTTGATTACTGGGTAACTTTATTGTGGTTACTGCATATTGCTGATCTGGTTGCTGTTTAAAATTATAATGGTTACTGTATAATATTACTGAACAATACTGAATTGGTTAATGAAAAATGATGAATTAGTTACTGACTAATGTTGACTTTGATATATTGGTTACTAACTAATTCTGATTTATATTATTATATATTTGAGGTTACTCATTGACTACATTGTATTGGTTACTATCTAATATTGAGGTGTATCAGTATAAAAATTATATGTATATATTTACCTATGGTTACTACTTAATCTGCTAATCTGATTATATATATTGGTTACCTTCATACAACTGCTAATCTGATTATATATATTGGTTGTTGTATACTATTTAATTGGTTACAGTATAATGTTTATTTGGTTGCAGTGACAATTTGACAATTTCTGTCAAGTTTGGAGTGTCGGATTTTGGCGTTTTCAGAGCCTAATTTCAATGGAAACAGGTCAACGATCAAAAGTCACAAGCTTTGCTGGTGAACTGCAGGGTTTTTTGGTCGAATTCCATCATTTAGGCCTTCAAAATTGCATGTAAAAATTTAGTTTATTTTCTGGTTACTAAAATTATGTAATTTGGTTACTGTCTAATATTGATTTGGTTACTTTACAATGTTTATTCAGTTGTTAGACAATGGCTATTGACAGTAACCAATACAACAAATTTAATTATTTATAGGAATATATAATTTTTTACTGCTAGTAACTATTAACCACATGGTTGGTAACATTTTTGATGGTGAACAATAATCAAAATTGATGTTGATTAATATTTTAATTTTTGATTCCATCATGAGTTCTCAATATAAAGTAAACATATACATTGAACAATTGGTAACTGTTCTGAAATATTTTTATGTAAATTTGGTTATCCATCTAAAATAAAATTGTTACCTCTATATTCATATTTAGTTAGCAACTGGCATAGACCATTTCCAAATAACTTTTATAACTATGTAATTTAAAAGTATCCATCAGCTAGATAAATGGGAACCCTCACATGTACATTAAGCACTTGATAACTATTCTGATATTTAGTTTTTAATTATTTGGTTACTAATAAAAACTAAAATGGTTACCCTTATATGCATGTTTGGATACCAACTGCACCTCTCAAACTATTTTTATTTTAATATGAGATCTATAAGTAACCATATATATAAATAAAAACTCTCACATGTACATTTAACGATTGATGTTTGTCCTGATACAAGCTTGTAACTATCTGCTTACTAATAACAGTAACCATAATGTAACATAATAAAACAGTAACCACATAATTGTATGGTAGTAACCAGAATATGTTTTAATGGTAACCAAAACATAAATTTCATGTAATGAAACCCAGTTTAGGCAATCCATGTATACTAAACAATTACATATTAACCAGAATAAAAATAACAGTAACAAAAATCCCACATCGAGGGCACAATAATAGTAGCCAAACCATAAAGTAACAGTAACCAAATAGTTATATGAAAAGTAACCAGAACATGTTTTAATGGTAACCAAAACAGAAATAACCTGTATATCCAACCCAGTTTAGGCAACCCATGTATACTCTCACATGTACATTTAACACTTGATATATGTCCTGATACAAGTTTGTAATTGTTTACAAGAATATATAATTGTTTACTGTTAGTAACCATTAACCACATGGTTGGTAACATTTTTGATGGTGTACAGTAACCAAAATTGATGTTGATTAATATTTTTATTTTTGGTTCCATCATGAGTTATCATATATAAAGTAAACATATACAAGCTTTATAACAGTCTTGATACAAGCTTATAACAGTCTTGATACAAGCTTATAATTATCTGGTTACTAACAAACTTGTATATAAATAGGACATTCACACATGTACATTTAACAATTAATGTTTGTCCTGATACAAGCTTGTAACTATCTGATTACTAATAATAGTAACCATAATGTAACATAATAAAACAGTAACCATATAATTATATGATAGTAACCAGAACATGTTTTAATGGTAGCCAAAATAGAAACATCATGTAATGAAACTCAGTTTAAGCAATCCAAATATACTATAACCATAATGTAACATAATAAAACAGTAACCATATAATTATATGATAGTAACCATAACAGGTTTTAATGGTAACCAAAACAGAAACATCATGTAATGAAACCCAGTTTAGACAATCCATGTATACTAAATAATTACATATTAACCAGAATAAAAAAAAATAAAAGTATCTGAAATTCCACATTGAGGACACAATAATAGTAGCCAAACCATAAGGTAACAGTAACCAAAATATAATAAAGAAGTAACCAAATAGTTATATAAAAGTAACCAGAACATGTAAGATGTGTTTGTGGAAATGAAAGTAGAAATAGAATAGCATAAACCTTGTAGAATATATTTGAAGGAATTTATAAAAATAATACATCAATGTATACTAAGCAAATACATGGTTTATTATGACTTGGGTTTATTATTTACAAAAATAATACATCCACAAACTAATGATGCCTTAAACTTCTTCAACTGTCTTGGGTTCAATTTCTTGGTAATAATGTCGGGGACTTCCATGTCACACCAATATATAACTTTTCCAATGAATTTTCTATTGCATTCCCCATAGTAAAGATTCCATAACTGCAAATAAAAAAAATCAGATTTACACAGTCATTAGTAATCAGATATAAATAATATTTATATCATAAACAGTTTACCAAACAAATACATTATAACCAAAACAACATATAAAAGTAACCAAAATCTCAATTGAGGGAAAAAGAATGGTATCCAAATCATAAGCTAACAGTAACAAAAAATATACTAATGAAGTAACCAAATAGTTATATGTTAGTAACCAAAATATATATTAATGGTAACCAATACATAAACAACATATAGACCAAACAAAATTTAGTCAACCCATATATTAAGTAAATATATTGTAACCAGAACAACAAAAAACAGTAAGCAAAATTCCAACTTAAGGAAACAAAAATAGAATCCAAATCAGAAACTAACAATAACCAAAAACATACTAAATAAGTAACCAAATATTTATATGATAGTAACCAAAATATGTTTTAATGGTAACTAATACATATACAACATGTACACCAAAATCAGTTTAGTCAACCATGTATACTAAGCAAATAAATGGTAACCATAACAACATAAAAAAGTAACCAAAATACCAAATCAAGGTAACAAACATGGTATCCGAATCTCAAGCTAACAGTAACCAAAACATAATGCAGAAATAACCAAACAGTTATATGATAGTATCTATTTTTTATTGTTTGACGTAGCTACAACGTAAGCATTACATCAAGCCCCCATAAATTAGTCTAGTATACTAAACAACATGTAGTCCAAACTCAGTTTAGTCAATCAATGTATACTAAGCAAATACATTATAACCAAAATAACATATAAAAGTAACCAAAATTCCAATTGAGGGAAAAAGAATGGTATCCAAATCATAAGCTAACAGTAACAAAAAATATACTAATACAGTAACCAAACAGTTATATGTTAGTAACCAAAATATATATTAATGGTAACCAATACATAAACAACATGTACACCAAAACCAGTTTAGTCAACCATGTATACTAAGCAAATACATGGTAACCATAACAACATAAAAAAGTAACCATAATACCAAATCAAGGTAACAAAAATAGTATCCAAATCCCAAATTAACAGTAACCAAAACATAATACAGAAGTAACCAAACATTTATATGATAGTAACAATAACAAAATTTAAATTAACACACCTTTAAAATTTTTTGGTTTGGAAATATCTTCTGGCTATGAACTTGAACTTAAATCTTCACATGACATTTGTCGCCATGATATCTTTCCGAATAACATCAAGAGACAAGTTTGAAGCAAAATTTCTATTATCTCGATAATAAAACATGTATACTTTCTGATTCAAAACATTCTTTTCACTAACTTGAACAACCTGTGAATCAACAAGTGCAACAAAAGTAAATTAAAAAACAATCAAAAAAATAAAGGACTATTAGACATTGGAAACCAGTTGCATCCCTAATAGCATGAAGGAGATCAATATTCATTAACCAATTTACGCCACCCTAGTACGAACAACTATGACGAAGAAGAAGAAGAAAAATATTCATTAACCTTGTGCGAAGAAGAAGAAGAAGAAGATTTTAGAGAGAGAAAGTACGAAAATTATAGAAGTTGGGAGAAAAAGAAGGAACACACGTTTAAAAAAAAAACCATCTGATTTGCCATATCAGTCAATTAATTGTAATCCCTTAATTTAAGGACCTTTAATTATGTTAAAATTAAAAATAAAAACAAAAAATGTTTTACTTTTGTAATTATTTTATGAGTGTATGATTTTTGTAATTACTTTTATAAATGTACTAATATATGTAATTAATCCCAATACTTATGTTATGTTTCTTTAATTACATGAATGATGAATGAGATTAAACTATGTTTGTTTATATAAGAATTATATTTAGGCTAAGATTATTAATTCTAAATATTTTATTTGTTTTTGATTTAGACTTGAGGTTATTAATCTCAGAATTATAAAATAATTTAATAATTTTGATACTCCCTCCGTCCCATGATAAAAGTCCTGGTGAATTTTTCACGCATATTAAGAAGAGGAATAAAATGACAAAATTGTCCATAATAATGTCATTAAATATGGAGAGAGAATTAGAATAAGAAAAGTATGAGATATTTAATGCTACGGGCATAATAGGAAAAAATGTGTAAAAATTTGGTTATTAAAAGAAAGTGGACATTTAACATGGGACAACCCAAAATAGTAATAAGGACTTTTATCCTGGGACGGAGGTAGTATTATAATTATAATTTCGAAATTATAATTCTAAAATTAATAGTCTTGTAAATTTAATCCCGAAATTATAATTATTGTAAACAAACATTTAATATATTACTCTAATATTTCTATAGATATAGTTTTATTCTCATTAGTAATAAGAGAGGTACTGATTCATATCCGTTTCTAAATAGTTCTTCATAATTAGTCCTAAAATGAACAAATAATGCATGAAATTGTAATCTTATGATTAGTTTTAGCAAATAAATAATATTCTTTTAGTTTCATATTATTTGATTATTGTAGATTTTTTAAACTCAACTTAAGAGATTTATAAACTCAAAATTAACTTGATTCTTTTAATTTTAATCAATACATACACAAATGAATATTTAAAAGTACTATTCATTATAAATTTTATTGTTTTCTAATTTTTAATGAGTTCTTTCAATTTTAAATTTGAAAATGTCTCAAATTGACTTTTAAAAGTTAATAATAATTAAATAGTCTAATTTCATTCATCATTAGTACAAAAAAGATGACTTTAAATATTGTTTTAAAGTATATATTCATTCATTCATTTATTCATATTATACTACCTTTTCTTGATACACATGCATGTACAAATATTGTTTAGTTCATTTTTTAAAGAAATATTAAGTCAAAAAAGAAGTATATCATTTAGAGATCGAAATTATAAGTTACTAAAATAAAAAGTGGTATTAGTGGCAAAAAAAATTCGTCACTAGATGCATCAATTGTGTCGGTAAAAGTTTTTATTGGTGAAATTATGGTTGTCGCAAATGCCTTTTGTTACCAATTGTATTAGTGACAAAATTTATTAATTTGCAGCTAATAAATTATCTAATAAAATATAAATGAATTTTAAATTTCCGCTCACTAAATAAATCATCTGAGCGTTCAAAGTTTGAGATAAATTTCACTGTCCATACAGTGCCGGAGGCACGGGACCCAAGCTAGTCCATCTATATTTCCTGACAATTATAAACCGTCACAAATCATACACAATTACTGACAAAATAATTTGTGAAAAAATAATAGGAACACTGTCACCAATGATACCAATTTGTCACTACTTGCTACTATTCATACACACAGCAGCAGCACAATCAAAACAAGCTGATGGAAACGATATTGCAGTAGTAAGAGCTTATAGTTAATGTCTAATCCTTATACAAAAAACAAATTAAGGTAACAGATATGATCATTCTGCTCAAAGTCGATCAAAAGCATACATGCAACCACGAGATAAATAATTTTTTTTAAAAAAAGAAAAAAAAATCTGGTCAATATTCGAATTCCTCCTCCTGATGATGAATGTCATTTATTCGAATATTGAGTCTCCTAAGCCAGATTGAATGAAGAATCATGTGAAAAACATCAAACCTCTTGGGAGGAGAATGAACTTCAAAATGCCTCCTCACTTGTATACCCCTCCTCTGCATCCTAATATACTGCCTTTCAGAAATCCCCATCAATATCTTCTTCATATTCGGAATATCCTTCACCGGAATCTCCACAGAAAATGACTTCCAATTCAGGACATCACTAAAAGGAACCACATAACCATCTTTTATCAAAACCGGAATGCATCCCATATAAAGTGCCTCCACCATTCTGGGACTGGCCACTTCATAGCCGCTAGGACAAATGCAGAACTTGCTGCTTCTCATCATGCCGTAATACGACTTTCCTTTGGGGAGGTACTTGTGGACTTGTACGTCCTTGTCTTTGTTCTCCCAATGCTCCAAAAGTATTGGTCTGATCGGACCGTGAACTCCTCCGGCGTAGAAGACCAAGATTTTACGTTTGGATGGGGATGGACCTCCGATCATTCCCTCCGTTGTTCCGGATGGGAGATGAATTTCTGGGATGGAAACGTCTTTTGAAGCGTTGAATCTTTCGGAGGTGTTAGCATTACAAAATGCTCTAATGGAGTGTTTGTACAAATGAGGAACTGCAAAGGAGAGTTCAGGGCCCTGAAATACAAAAATATATACTTGGTGAATAATAATAATAATAATAAAATTGAAAGAGTATACTCCATTATATAGTATAAGAAATCGAAGATGGTTACCCAGTCATGGCAAGCAAGCATAAATGATCAGCACCAAGGCTTCGATTCCAGTAGGGATGTTTTTGGGCAATGACATTGACATAATCCAAGACAGTATTCTTCATTGGACCCCATTCATGGGAGTCGACCACGTATACAACATGAGTAATCATTGTCACACTTAACGGAAGGAAAAAAACATGGGCCTTGTTGGGATCCATGGTCCGAAACGGACTCACCTCCATATTCTGAATGAAGTATCCTTCTATTGCATATATTTGCTTGCACGGCCCATAATGAAAAATTGGGGGTTCTCCTTCTTCATAAATATATACCTTAAACTGCTTCTCCATCTCCATGTAGCTCCTGCAATCCACTACCTAAATTAAAATATGTTTGGTGCTACTGCTAATCCAATTATAATTAATTAATTATGTCCTGATGTACTACCTGTGGAAGGCAGTAGCATTCAAGTACATTGGACCTTTTGGAACAAAACTCGAGTCTTGTATCTGATTTCCATTTTCGCCTTCTTTTATTGCAGCTCGAGCTTGTACAAGGCCGGCCTCAATCTTCACTAAGCTGCTGTACTTTTTTCGAACTATCGTAGTTGATGAAACAGGAAGACTCCCATTCCAGTCTGACCCATTCTTCTTCATCTGTTAACTTAGTTTATAATCAATCTTATTATTATTATTAATTCTAAAAATTAAACAACAATTAACGTCCATATTTTAAAGAAAACATTTTAACCCGCTTCTGTAATAAATTTAGATTTTCATAAATCAAAATTGTATCTCATAACAAATTTTTCACATACCAAAAACACAAAAAAAATATTTTCGTTTTTACTCAAAATTAAAAATAAAAGTTAAACAAGGGTTTACCAAAGCCTTGTACCCAAATAAACTAACTGCAAAGGGAAAAAAACATTTTTTATTATTAAATTGAGACTCGATTTATAGTGAACTCATCCAACTCATAGTTTATTAAGATCAAATTAAACACAAGGGCTTTTTCATTCTTCTTCCACCACCATCGGAACACCACATTACCACCGGCAGATCAAACAAATTTATTTTCCATTGGAATTAAAGTTAGACTTAAACTATTTATAAGTTTTATATTTTTCTGTTACATATATATGTTTTGATATTTAAGCATCTTTTTTATTCTTGTTAGATTTTAATTATTTCACATTTAAGTACATATAATTTAATTTTATTATATTTAAATAAACTAATTCAAATAGAAAAGATGTACAAACATTAATAACCAAGAATTAATAAAGCAAATAATTTTCTATAGAAAAGAATTTTTTTTAAGACACTGGTAATTTATCATTATCAATTTTGAGAGTTGTCAAAATAAAAAAGACAACAAAAAATAATTTTTGACAAAATAAATCCACACATGAATGCATGGCCACATGGACAATATGAATAAATATAACATTTATAATTGAAGTTCTATAATCATGGATGCATCCATCATATCATATATATGCTACTGCAGAATAAATAATTTAACAATTTCCAAAAGAATAAGCACCACGAATACAAGCACACACACCCAGGTGGTCTAATCCAGAAACATAATCATCCATCGAATTGAATCATACATGCATATATAAAATGAATAATTGGTGCAAAAACTTTTACAAACGCACCATAAAAAAGCATTCATACGTACACACACACACACACACACACATATATATATATATATATAATGTGTATGTGAGATACAGAAGCGGACTTACAGGTGTCTGAAACTGATCTGTGCTTTGTTCACCAACACCACCTTGCCATGTTATTGTTTTTGTCTGAGCTGTTTTGTCTAAACTGTTGGGAGTGAAAACCCAAATGGAGGAGGTGTTTGAAGCAAGAAAAGCTACAAAGCCAAAGGCCACTAAAAATGGGAGAATGAACCACACAAGGTGTTTGGAACAAAAAGAAGAACAGTCCGACACCCTTTTCTTCCACTCCCCCATCATCTCTTCCTTATTACTTTTCTAACTCTCTCAATTTTTATGAAAATCTCCTACCTCTTTTTCTCATATACGGTTTGGACTATTTTTATGAAAATCTTTTCATATTCTTTTACTGGAAAAAAGAGAATTGGAGTGTTAGAAGAGCAAGAGATCGATGGATTACTTGGAGGGGGAAATAAGGCATCAAATATTTAATGTATTAAGTACGTATATCCCAAGATATTTGGGGAGGGAAATAAGGCATCAAATATTTAATGTATATTTATATCCCAAGATTTTTGCCATTTACGAGTTGTGATCATGCATGCAAATTTAAGGAATTTTAATTTCTTAACGAATAATTAAAATGAATTTCCATGACAACTCATGTTCTAATAGGAAATTGTTATAGTATATATATCACGTTAATAAGAAAGCAAAATATCAATTCCCTACTTATAGGGCAAAGGGTCAAAAAAACCCTGATGTTTATCGCAATGTCCCACTTGTATCCTAAACTAATTTTTTTTTCTCAAAAGTACCCTTAACGTTACATTTTTGGGTCATCCGTGCCCCTGCAAACGGGATTAAAATGTGATGACATGGCAAGCTTAAATATAAAATATATTCTAAATAAAATAATATATATCATTTAATCAAAACAAAAAATACTAGTTAACAAAATAAAAAAAACATAACAAATTTACATCATTTATTCAAAATAATAAAATTCAAATTATTTTGTTAACTAATCAAAATAACTAATTAAATAAAATAAGTTGTATAACATATTTACATCATTTAATCAAAATACTAAAATTTAAAACATAACATATTTACATCAAATACTAATTTAAAAAAAATACTAAAATACTAATTTAAAAAAATACTAAAATACTAAAAAAATCAAATTAAAAAATACTAAAAATACTAAAATTCAAATTATTTTTTTAATTAATCAAAACAACAAAAATTCAAATTACATCATTAAAATACTAAATCATAATACTAAATACTAATTGATATAAAATTTTTAAATTATTAAAATCATAATACTAAATAATATTTTGAAACTATATAAAAATTTGATGATGTAATAATCTATACATAATCTATGTATGTTATAAGTAATATAAATAATTTGATGATGTAATAATATTTTAAAAAATGTATTAAAAAATTCAAATTACATCATAATATTTTTAAATTGATATGATTTTAAAAATTAATATTAAAAATTACTAAAATAATCATAATACTCCAGTTTTGAATTTTAAAAATATTATTTAGTATTATGATTTTAGTAATTTAAGTATTTTGATTAAATGATGTAAATATGTTATACAACTTATTTTATTTAATTAGTTGTTTTGATTAGTTAACAAAATAATTTGAATTTTATTATTTTGATTAAATGATGTAAATATGTTATTCTTTTTTATTTTGAATTTTAGTAGTTTTTGTCTTGATTAAATGATATATATGGTTTTATTTAGAATATATTTTATATTTAAGCCTGTCACGTCATCAAATTTTAACCCGTTTGTCTTTTGTTAACGGCAGGGGGCACGAATGACCCAAAAATGTAACGTTAATGGTACTTTTGAAAAAAAAATAGTTTAGAATACAAGTGGGACATTGAGTTAAACATCAGGGGCTTTTTTGACCCTTTCCCCCTACTTAATTAACAAAGCAAATATTTATGATGATCTTTTACTTTACTGCTCATAGTCATGGCTATAAATTTCTTATGCAGAAGAGAATTCTAGATGGCAATAAACTCGCCATCTCCAAAACTAACAAAGTAACCACCAAAACCACTCTCAACTTGGCAAGTAGCTACGATGAAAAAACTCTGTCTAGACTTATTGATAATAGAGAGAACTTTTTGAAAAACAAACGGTTCCCTAGACAACAAATTTACACAACAACGTCACAATTAATTTGCATACTTCTTGTATCAATTACTCATGAATAGAAATGTGAAAAAACAAATTAATTTTTTTTTGCTAAATGATAAGACCCACATTAATTATGTGAGTTAGACATGTGAAAGTAACAATTTCCTATTAGAAACGGGATAAATACATTTTTGGTATCTGTACTGGGACTCGATTTACAAGTTGGTACCCAAAGTGAAAAAACTTACAAACTGGTTATTGTACTTGAAAATTGTTGTCGTCTGGTGCTTGTACTTTCCAATTTTGAAATAATCGTTAAAATTGACTAACGGAGTAGATGAAAAATTCTGACGTGGCTTCCTCATCTGACGTGGATAATAATATATATATAGGAGCATAACACATCAGTTTTGAGGGCTTCTCACGTGACCAACTGAGGAAGAAATAAGGGTTAGGGAGAACGATTGAGAGACAAAATACAGAGGGAGAAGCGATTCGAAATCGACGCGAAGAGATTCAAGCCTTACGGTGGATTCGACCATATATATCTCCAACTGAGGAAGAAATAAGGGTTAGAGAGAGCGATTGAGAGACAAAATACAGAGGTAGAAGCGATGCGAAGTCGACGCAAAGAGATTCAAGCCTTACGGTAGATTCGGCCATATATATCTCCAAATTTGTTCGACAACAAAAAGTAAGCACCCAAACCCTTATTTTTTCTTCCGTGTTTCCCATTTTGAGTAAACACCCAAACCCTTATTTTTAGTTTTAAAGATTTCTTATGCGGACTCGATTTTGAACCTAATCTTTGTTTATGCTTACTTTATGTGGTTAATGCCCACCTTGTTGGATGTTTCTGGTCATTTTCCCCAAAATGTGTGCTCTTGTGTTGAATTAAGGATATATGTTGAATCTGCAAATAAGAACACCTCTAGTGCTGTTCTTGCTTACTCTATCTTATTTTTTTGTTTTATTTACAGTGACAGATATGATTTCGTTAATTGTGCACTATGGTGAGGAGTTTGCCACTGAGCCCACAGAACATTATGTAGGAGGGTTGAAAAAGGTTGTCCCTAGTGTTCCTGATTTCTTGTGCACTACTCGTATAAATGAACAAATGGCTCATATATTAGAGTACTATACTACTGCTAAGGTTTTCTTTAAATATGAGTCACAGTTTAGATTAATTCATGACGATGATTCGATTAGGGATTTAATTAAAGCTTCTGCAAAAGATATGACTGTAGAAGTTTTTGTGGATCATAAACTTGACAAGGATCACCCTGATTATCTGAATAACCTTGATCTACTGAGTAAGCTCGAAGAAAATGAAAATGAGGATAACAATGGGGTGAATGCTGAGGGGAACAATGCTGTGAATGGTGAATTCACTAGTGATGAAAGTTTTGAGGAATCTGATGCTGACATAACTGGTGATGATGAACAATTAAGCAGTGATGAAGAGTACCAAAATGCAAGAACAAAATTTAAGGAGTATACTAAACAAATAAGAGAAGTTGGAGATCCTGATGATGCTGGTGGTATTGATCTACATGAGTTGCAAGAGGAGAGAGAAAAGGAGGCTGAAAATGAGTTACAAAAGGAGAGAGAAAAGGGGGCTGGAAATGAGACTAATGTACAGACAAGTACACAGGAAGATGTTCAGCAACAACAGACTGCAAATTCGGATGATGATGGAGAAGATACAGACATCACTGATAAGGAGTGGTCACCTAGTGAATATGAAGATTCAGATAAGCTGAGGTCTATGGATGAAGAGAATGAAGATGCTGAAGAAGTAGATCAACCAGATAGACTAAGTAGGAAAAAGAATGTGGAAAGGGTAATGATAACATTTGACCCCCTGACCAAGAGGAAATATATTAACTTTTGTGTTGGAATGATGTTTAGTGGATTTCATGAATTCAGAGAGGCTATCAGAGGATATTGTTTGGAAAAAGGAAAAGATGTCATGTACATTAAAAATACTGAGAAAAAGTTTCAGCTTAAGTGTAAAAACCCAAAATGTCATTGGAAGCTGTTTGTAAGCAGAATGGATGACTCATCTGAGACACTGCAGGTTAAGACATACCAGACAAAACATAATTGTAGCAGGGCTTTCAAAAACAGGAAGGGATCAGTCAAATTCATGGCTGAGTTTTATGGCAACAGAATTAGAAAAAACCCTCAGTGGAAGTTACAAGACATGCAAGATGAGATCAAGAGAAAGTTTTAGTTGGACATTACTATATGCAAATGTTCTAGGATTAGAAGCATGGCTTTAAGCAATGTATGGGATTTACTAGTGGAACGCTATGAAAAAATTTGGGATTATGCCACTGAATTGATCAAGTCCAATAAGAACAATACAATTGATGTTCTTCCACACAGAAGCAATCCTACAGATCAGCCTTACTTGCAGAGGTTCTATGTATGTCTTCATGCTTTGAAAAGGGGTTGGCTTGAGGGATGTAGACCCATAATTGGGCTAGATGGATGTTTCCTTAAGACTGCTGTTGGGGGACAATTGATCTCAGCCGTGGGTAGAGATGGGAATAATCTAATGTATCCCATTTCATGGGCTATTGTGGAGGCTGAAAACACTGATAGTTGGAGATGGTTTCTAAAATTGTTGGTTGAAGACCTGGAGGGAGGTGATGGTCTGGGTGGACAGTGTTCAGTGATCAACAAAAAGGGTTGAAAGTGACTATCGACGAACTTCTTCCTTTTGTTGAACATAGGAATTGTTCAAGACACATATACGCAAATTTCAGAAAAAGTTCTCATCCTTAGCATTAAGGAAGGCTTTTTGGGCAACATCAATGTCAAACATATGAAGTCGAGTTCAAGAGAAACATGAAAGAGGTGAATAGACTCAACAAGGATGCACATGATAAACTTCAAGAACTAAATCCTAAGGTATGGAGCAAGGCTTTTTTTAAGACTGTATGCAAATTAGATGTGGTGGAGAATAATATATCAGAATGCTTTAACACTTGGATTGTGAAAGCAAGATGGATGAATTGTATTGATATGTTAGAAGAAATAAGGAACCAAGTTATGATTAGGCTACACACTAAAAGGGATGCAATAAAGAAGTCAGGTGATAGTATATGTCCTAGGATTAGAAAAAAACTTGATAAAGCTATTGATGAGTCTGGTTATTGTTCAGCTACATGGGGTGGAGGGAATCAATTTCAGGTTAAGATGAGAGGAGACACATATGTTGTTAACATTGACCAGAAGATATGCACTTGCAGAAAGTGGGATTTGATAGGGATTCCATGTGCTCATGCAATTTCAGCAATATATTTCAGGGAGGAAGAGCCTGAAACTTATCTTGCTCATTGGTACAAGAAGGAAACATACCTATAAGCCTACACACACATGTTAGAGGTTATAAACAGTTTTTGGGGTGAAACAAGTTTTCAGAAGATGTTACCTCCTCCAATATGCAATAAAGTCAAGGGACGACCTAAGAAAATGAGAAGGAAAGAAGGATGGGAGAATCCAAAAAATCCTACAAGGATAACAGGAAGGGAAAGAAAGTGCATTGCTCACAATGTAGACAGACATAGCACAATAAGGGTAACTGTCCTGCCATCAGTGGACAAACAGATGAAATTCAGTCAAACAATGTAAGTATTATATCATATTACATTATTTTTATGTAACAGTTTTGTTTACCTGAGTTAAATATTATTGTTTCTCTTTGTCAGGCAAGTAGGCGGCAGTGCAAGAGGAAAAGATGCAATGACATGGTGCAGTCTGGTAATTCAAACAAGGTATTGTTATATCAATCAATTTCAATTATCTTGACACTTCTCAATCAATTCACTAAACTCTAAGTGACACTTCTCTTTCTTTACTTCTCAACCAAAGTTGCAAGATAAGAGGATAAATACTCGCGCTAAAGTACCAGCAGGATATGGTGTTTATGTTAGTCCTGAATGAGCTGTAATAAATAATATGAATGGACACAACTCTAGCTTAGTTTTTGTGAGTTGCAACTTTTTTAAATTGCAAGTGTTTATGTTACTTTTATTTGTCATTTTTCATATGTAACCATACTTGTGCTTGGTTATGTCAAATACAGATGCCAACTTCAGGCGAAGTCATATATCAAGATGGATCAAGCAGAAATAACACACCTCCTGCTACAAGAATGTATAGAACCCAACTTACAACAAGCAACAATCCACCAATTTCAAGCACAATTGAAACACTTAATCGGTCAAGTCATTTGGAGAAATGAGAGATTAAATTAGAAGCCGATAGGAACATGAGATATCAATGTTTAATATTTAAGACCTTTGTTTAATATCAAGTTTGGACAGTGTGTTCATTGAAATGGTTGGATATTGTTAATTGTAGTTATTTAAGACCTTTGTTATTTGGCTTGGATATTGTTAATGGGAGCTGTAATAGACCTTTTTTATCTTGGATATTGTTAATGGTAGTTATTTTTATTTAAATGGTTGGATACTCCCTACAAGTGCTTATGCCATTCATAATTAATTAATGCAGGCAGGCCACATAAGCTTGTTCACTACTGAAACAACACCAGCCTATTTGCCACCAGCCTCTGTTAAAGCCTCCTTAATTTGTAAAAAATAAAGCATTGAAACAACAAAAAAACTAGAAAGACAAGAAACAGAGCATGCCATTCATTCATTAATTAAAACAGAGCATCATTCATTCATTGAAACAACAACATTATTCATTCAATGAAACACCAAACAACACCAAACATCAAAATCCATTGAAACACCACCAGAAACAAACCTTCAAGCAAACTAATACATTAAAACAGAGCATCATTCATTCAAATTCTAACACCAACAACACCAGCCTACTAATATCCATGAGCAAATTAAAAGAAACCATAAAAAATTTTCCTTTTGTTGAGCTTTGACAATAATCTTCTTTAGCTTTTTAACCTCCTTCTCCAATGTCTTCACTAAATCAAGTTCTGCCAACTCTTTCTAATCCTTGGTCTTCTGACTATTTTCATTCTTCAATTTAACCATCTCTCTGCTCATCTTCAACTTTAATGTCAAATCTTCAATAACATCTTTTGCTCTTTCAGGAAATGGTGGATCGTACCATTTAAAGAAACCGCAATAAGCTCTCCTGTCCTATTACACAGCAACACACCAGCCATTTTCAGCCGCAATCATATGAAAAGAAATAAAAAAACATCTTTCCAAAATCTTACCCGATAATTAATACACCCAATAAATCGCCTTGCTCGATGTTTTGTTCCATCTTTCTTTGCCTCCCACATTTGCACCATTGCTCCACAGTGACACCGACTTGGGAAGTCTGGTGTAATCCATTCATTTTTGTTGCATGAACTACAATCTTCTTCTCCGATTTCATTTACAATTCCACTCCAAGACGAGCTCATCCTTTCAATTAAACACTGAAAACCCGAAGAAGAAGAAGAAGGAAGAATGAGAGAAGAAGAACGAGAGAAGAACCCTAATTCCCCCCCCCCCCCCACCCCCAATATCGAGCTCTTTGTTTTTGTAGTTTGATCTCTTCGGTTTTTGGTGAGTGAGAAGAAGGAAGAATGAGAGAAGAACCCTAATTTTTTCCCCCCAAATATCGAGCTCTTTGTTTTTGCACTTCGATCTCTTCGATTTTTGGTGAGTGAGAGAAGAAGGAAGAATGAGAGAAGAACCCTAATTTTTCCCCCCAAATATCGAGCTCTTTGTTTTTGCACTTCGATCTCTTCGATTTGTGCTGATCAACCTTTATAAATGGGAAATACACATCAATTAAACTTTGTTGCCCAGTCACCACCATGTCATCCTTTGCATCTGACCTGTCAAAATTTCAAATGGAACGTGGATGAAACCCTATTGTTTAACGGATTGCAACAATTTTCGAGTACAATAACCAGTTTGTAAGTTTTTTCACTTTGGGTATCAACTTGTAAGTCGGTCCTAGTACAGGTACCAAAAATATATTTTTTCCCGATTAGAAACTTATCACTCCCAAAGTTTTTGTTATTTTTTATAAATCATTTTAAAATAACAAAAACTTCATTAATTAAAACTTGGGTTTTAATGAAGAGCATACGTTTTTCCGTTGATATAAAAATGTAGAGGGAGACTGTATATAGCTTTGAATCAAAGCATTAAATATAAATTGAGCGCGCTTATCCTTGAACAAATCATACAGAACAAGGATATATATTTTTTTTCCCATTAATTAGAGCATGAGTTGTCACAACATAATTAAAGAAAATTCATTTTATTCGTTAAGAAATTAAAATTCTTTTAATTTGCATGATCATATCTCGAAAATGGCAAAAAACTTGGGATATATGCATTAAATATTTGATGCCTTAGTTCCCTCTCCAAGTAATTATCCATCGATCTCCAATTCTCTATTTCCCGTACCTTCTTTATTAAAAGAATATGAAAAGATTTTCATAAAAATATATAGAAATATATTAGTAAAAGTAATATATTGTGGCATGATGTCTTCCACAGATTATGCATGTGACGGACTTCATTAGTTATGGATATATTTTTATTTTAAAAAAAAATTGTTTAAAAATGATACGAAATAAATATAATTTCTGAAAATTAATTATAATATTTGATGTCTTCAAAATTTGGATAAGTTCATATTAAGTTTAAATTAAAATTTCACAATTTAACATCAAGTCAAAATACAAAGATATGTATCCACGTACATCCTTGTTTTCTTTCTAAGCTTTGTTGTTCTATTTAAAGATGCAACAATCAATCAAATTTACTTCCATCAAAAAACATCTCTTCCTCGAGGCAAATCAACCCCCCAGCCCTCTCTCTCTCTCTCTCTCTCTGTGTTTCTGAGAGATCGATCCAGAATGAAGCAAAGAATCAGTGATGGTAAAACTAGTTTCATCTTAATACTCCTTCCTCTTCTCCTACTACTTTCCCTCTCAACAATATCAACATCTGCTCGTCATCTCCTTCCTCCACACCACCAAGGTACGTACGTACGCGGTACGTACACCAGTTCACTCTTATTACACACACACACACACACACACACATATATATATATATGATGTATATATGTGATATGTAATATACTACGTACATATATAAATATATGTAGATCGCCCAATTCCATTTTTAGTTAATTTGATTTGTTATTTCTTCATTAATTCTGTGTTGATTTATTTAAGTTAGAAAATAATGCTTATAGGTGTTGAGGAGGTAAAGGCCAATCAGATGATCAGCAGTCATGCAGGTTCATTCACAGAAACAAAAGAAGAAAATGATCTCTATAACGTACGTATATAAGTGAGATCGAATTTCATTGATTTAATTTCAACTCATATATATTATTTTATTTATTTTGGGTGGTTTTAGTTAATTAAATTAATTTGTTTATGAACTAACTAACTAACATTCATGCAGCTGATGGGTTTCGAGGAAGTTTGCGAAGAGGTTGATGAGGAGTGTCTAAAGAGAAGGATGATTGCGGAGGCACACCTGGATTATATTTACACCCAACATCGTCACAAGGACAACAATTAATTACTCTTATATATCGATCAAGTCAAAGTTAATTCCAATCAAGTCTCAAACCTAGCTACCTAAATTTGTACTCAGTCATGAGACCACTTTCTTTTAATACTATTTATTTTTAAAAAAATATTTAAAACCATATATCTTTAATAAAGGTATGCTATTTAAGATGGTATATATGTTATTTAATTGATATATATATTATATATATATATATATAACTCAGCTTTTTCTAACGAATTGGAGGGAGAGAACCGGCTATAGCGACATTTTTTCTGTCAATATGACATAAAAAAACCGATTTTCTATGTTATAACGACGGAAAAAAACCGTCGCTATAGGTAATGGCAATGCATGTCGGTCGTTGTTTATTTTACCCCCTCTCTCCTTTACCAACTTTTATGCTATGTTTGGAACATTGAAACTGTGAGGAGAAAGGGAAAAAAAACAAAATCAAATATAAAAAACAAAATGAATATCAATAAACATATATAAATCTAATTATTTATACTTGTAATAATTCTAGTATCAGGCGTATTGTATGTATAATGTAATGGAAGACCAAATAACTTTTTTTTAATACAATTTCCTTTTGTTTTCCACATTCCGAACCTAGCCTGCGAAAGTCTATAGATTCAGTGAGGGAGTTTTTTTTTTACATTTTATTTTCTTGTTATTAGCCTATTAATTTTAAACGAGCCCAGAAGAAAAGGTTGGAGAAGAGGGGAAAAGGAAAATAATATTTGACATTGGTACAAGATGATAAAGTGGCATTATTTATTATTATTTTGCCACATAATTAATGATTTTAATTTTTAATTTTTTTGTTAGAAAAAAATTTATAAAAAAAATAAATTAAAATATTTATTTTAATTTTATTATCATTTTAATTATTTTTTTGTCACATAATTAATAATTTTATTTTTTTGTATTGTCACGTAAGAAAATAATGATTTTTTTTCTTTTTTTATAAACTTCCTCCCGCCCAACAAAAATACACGTATTTTAATTATTTTTTTTCTAAAACCACATAAAGAAACACAGTTGATTTTTTAACGAATATTTTTAAAATTAATAAATACTTACAAGTCGACAATCACATAAGAGTAAAGATGATTTTTGCCTATATATATATATATATATATATATATATATATATATATATATATATATGAGATTTTCATAAAAATAAATGGAGAGATGGAGAAAGAGTTCATTAGAAAAGTACTCTTAATAAGGAAGAGATGGGCCGGGAGTGGAATATGGAGATTTTCATAAAAATAAATGGAGAGATGAAGAAAGAGTTAATTAGAAAAGTAATAGTAATAACTAGTAATAAGGAAGAGAAGGGGAGTGGAATATGGGCATACAAGAGAACTTCTTTAATTTCATCGATCCCCAGTAGTCAACCAATCGAAATCAGCACAGGTTTAATTTGTCAGCAAGCAAATCAAGTCATGAAACTACAGCAGCGTGAAGTCGAACGTTGAGTCTTCTAAGCCACACCGAATGAATTATCATGTGAAAGACATCATACCGCTTGGAAGTCGAACCAACCTCAAAATGCCGCCTTACTTGTTTACCCCTACTCTGCATTCTAATGTACTGCCTTGGAGAAATTCCCATTAGAATTTTCTTCATGTTTGGTATTTCCTCCACCGGAATTTCAACAGAAAACGACTTCCAGTTCAGAACGTCACTGAATGGTGCCACATAGTGATCCTTAATGAGCACCGGAACGCAACCTGTGTAGAGTGCCTCAACCATCCTTGGGCTTGCCACCTCATAACCGCTCGGACAAATGCAGTACTTGCTTTGCCTTAACATTCCATAGTACGACATACCCTTTGGAAGGTATTTATGAACCTGGACATCTTTTTCCTTGTTTTCCCAATGCTCTACGAGTATTGGCCTAATGGGACCGTGAAGCCCTCCCGCAAAGAAAGCCAAAATTGGGCGTTGCGATGGGGATGGCCCGCCTAATAAGCCAGCTATTGTACCAGATGGGAGAAGTATTTCTGGTAAGGAGACATCTTTGGAGGGCTTAAACCCTTCAGATGTGTTTGCATTACATAGAGCCCGAATGGAATTTTTGTATAGATCAGGAACAGAAGCAGAGAGCTCAGGCCCCTGTAATGGTGGAGGGTGGGTTACTCGAGGATTACAACATTGTCCGACTACAAATGAGAGAGATACCATACGGGGCATTACATGGATAAATTCATACTTCACATTTTCAAATAACTTTTTAAACTACCTCAAATTCTTTTAATTTTTTGAAACTAAAAATTGACATAAATTCTTTTAATTTTAATCAATATAATAATAACATCTAAACTACTCATTATTGTTCTATAATTTTTAATGAGACATTTGAAAATATACTTCCAAAAGTCAACAAACAATGATTAAAATAGTCTATTTACCCAATCATGGCAAACAAGCATGAAATGATCAGCTCCAACGCTTCGATTCCAATAAAGATATTTTCCAGCTAGAAGATTCACATAGTCTCTGAGGGTTTGCCTCATTGAGTTCCAGTTATGGGAGTCGCTCTCATAAATAAAATGAACCATTGCAGTCACACTTATTGGAAGAAAATAAACATGAGCTTTATCAGGGTCTCTTGTACGAAATTGGCTAGTCTCCATATGGTAAATGAAACTTCCTTCCATTGCATAAATGCTCTTGCATGGACCATTATGAAACACCGGGTGTTCTCCTTCTTCATAGACATATACCTTAAATAATTTTTCCATTTCCAAATAGCTCCTGTTACGGAAAGAGAAATTAACAATGAGGTTTGGAATTAACTATTTGTGCTAACGAGGTAAAATTCAAGCTTGAAACTATTCCTCTTCCATTCTTAATTTTATTGTCTTTTCAGTATCTTTACCACTATTCTCTTCATGATCCTCTCTTATTTGATGAACATACTCGTGCAAATATTATTATATATAAAACTATAATATATATAACCAACTGTTCTCTTTGCTAATTCTAGTGAAATAAAATAAAATAAAAAGTGATGATTCTGTAAGTGTACGTATATACCTGTTGTTAACGCCAAGATCTTTCTTCACGTCCCAATCACGAAAGACGTCCTGATCCTGCACAGTAAACACGACAACACCACAAGCTTGACGGCTGGACCGCCGGGGGATAGCTCAGGCGTGAGAGTAAGTATATGTGTTCACAAGGTTAACTCAAGAGGATGATAAAGTCTAGTGTAATGAGAATTATGTTAATCTATGGTCGTGTGTGTGTAATACATACCTCTACCGTGAAGACTTACTCGGTGGGAAATAATATCTTTTTCTGGAATATTGTGCCACCTACCACCATCTGACATATCCCCATGATCTGATGGGTTCTACCGGCTGCATGAAACCTGTACATTGCTTTTTGCTGCTGTTCACCTCGCCGGCCGGCTATAATCCCATCCACATTAATGTATGGCAGGTATCTTGGTCAACTGTCATACTATATCATCATTACAAGTCAAAGTAATAGATATTAATTGACTCAATGGGTTGACCCATTGACCCAGCCCGGTTTCTATAGGATTAAATGAAGTCAATATAGTGATTGGGCCCAATGAGCCCAATATCTTAATTAATAAGTGAATCCAACGTACCCGGCCCAGTGTAGGAGAAATATCATGACCCAACATTACCCCCTAGTTTTTTAGTTAAACATGATGTTTAATAGAAAACTATAAATGGTCCATGATAACAGAATTTAATAAAGGCCCAAAAGTGAGAGGTAGTTGAAGTGTACCCACTTTGATGTGTAAAACAGGCTAAGAGATGGCAGGATGCCCAGGATAATAGGCCCATTCTGATAAAGGATTTTAATTTGAACAAGATGGACCGACATAGGAAACTCAATGGTTAGGCCCAATCGGGTGAAATATCCAAAGGTCATCCAAACACGCCTCATTCGAATTCTCATCATTACTGATAATTAATGCGCCGGCCTTGATTCCTGTGTAACCGTCAGTATAAAAAAGTAAACCTTACCAATTTGACGGTTTTACCTGCTAATTTGAAATTCGAACCTTTGAGCTTTCTCTTGCCTCTCAGAAAATTCTCTCTAGCTCTCCAGATCTCAACAATGGTGAACCCACACCAGAACCCTTCAAGCTCCTCACAATCGAAACCCAATCCTGAGAGTTCGAGTGCCAACCCTATCCATCCTGTTGATTTTTTCAAAGATGAGGAACAATTTCCTCATGCCAACATTAAGTCCATCATCACTGAATCGGAGGTATGCTTCCTCCGAACTCACTATCGGATCCCTGAGACATACGATGTAAGGGCTCCCACTTCTGAAGAACGCATGTACCAGCGACCGGATGGTTGGGTCGCCATGCCTGCTACCCTTCTTGAAAAGGGAATTCGTCTACCCCTTCACGCCTTCATCGTCACCCTATTAGGGTTCATAGGGGTGGGATTTGCACAACTGGTGCCCAACCCTTATATCCACATACTGGCTTTCATCGCCTTCTGCCACGAATTAGGGATTACCCCTTCGGTGGACATGTTTTTCACCCTCTTCTCGGCCGGCAAATCTCGAGAACCAGGGTTTAAGATGATAAGCAAACAATCTCCTCGCCCGAACTCCAAGTTTGAGAGGAGGCCTCTGATGAGCACTCCCTCAAGCAACAAAGGATGGCACAAAGAGTGGTTCTTCATCAATGGACCAGAAATCTCTTCTCTTCCAGATTGGACTACTTCAGATCGAATTTCTGCTGACTTCGGAGATATTCCCGGAGAACGCATAAAGGAAATGGGAGATTTCTTGATGAAGATCCCTCCGAAGGAATGGAGTTTTACTCTTCTGACCAAACAAGCATGGCTGTACGACCATAAATGTAAGTTCGACTGATCTTGTGTCATAATTTGAGGTATCTATATGATGTGGGTTTTAACACATGGTTTTTCTTTTTGCAGTATCTCTGATCAAACCAACCTCTTCGGAAGTGAAAGGTTTGGAAGACTTTCTGGCAGGAAGGATTTCGGAAACCAACGAGGAGATTCCTGCTGAAGGCTCTTCTCAAACAAATCCTCCCGCCTCCGACCCACCAATCATCCTCCTTCAAAACGTCGAACCCGAAGTTGAGGAGCCTACCCATCCTGAAGAGGCTCTCAGACCTCGCCGAAAGAAGAAAGCTGCCAAGAAGGCCAGGACTACCCCGCGCGAGGTTGATCCTGAAAGTGACGAGGATATTCTTCCCGAAGCAAATCCACAAATGGTCCCTCCTGAAGAAATCCCTCAACCAATTCCTTCTGAAATAATTTCACAACCAACTCCTTCAACCGAGCCCATCACCATACCATCCAACCCGAACCCGAAAAAGAGGAGTCTTCTTGACATACCTCCCCAAGATAGGGCAAAGGTTCTTCGTGCCAAGAGGATAAAGACAAAAATAACTCCTCTTACGGCCGAAGAACTTCGCGTCCCTCCTCCTTCGACATCAACTACCCTTCCAACTACAACACAGGCACCTGAAGCCTCTTCTGCTCCTCCCTCGACCCCCGAATCTTCAACTATCCAACCCCCACCTCCAGAGGCGATACCTGTGAATCAGCCTCCGGTTCGTAGCCATCCTACGCCTTCTCCTCAAACGACGACCGAATTTCAGCAGGATGCCATGGGCTCGCCTACCATATGGCCCCAATTCAATGCCAACTTCCCCTTTCATCTGTTCGAGGCCTTCGTTCGTGAGACCGATGACCATCGATTTGGCAACAGTTCGAATGGGGACTTGCTCAAAGAAGGCATGAGCTATTTGGCGAAGGTAAATGAATCTTTCTTTTCTTTTCGTACTTACGTTTGTACTTGTGCCTCTGGAACTGATTGAATAACACTGAACATGTGTAGGCTAATGCTGTATTCGGGCGTCTGTATCCACGTTCTCTTGAGGCCGAATCTGAAGAGGAAAGGCTGAAGAAAGAGAATGCCATACTGAAATCAACCTTGGTTCGGGAAAGGACTCAACGCGAAGGTATCCTTCATACAAATGAAGGTCTTCATAAAGATTTGGCCCGGGCCAAGGAAGATTTGAAGATCTCCAATGAAGAACTGAAATCGACTAAAATTCAACATGCCGAGATCACCAAGATGAATGTCGATTTGGTTCTGAGGAGTGAGATAAGGATGAATGAGATCAGTACTCTGAAGTCTGACGCTAAGGTTCTGACTAAGACGATCCATGATCTGGAAACTGAAGGGACCCGTCAGATGAACATTCGGCAGCAGCTCGAGCAAGAAAATCGAGAACTCAAAGCTCTTCGGGACTTAGGACCTCCTTTGACTGATGCTCTTCGCAAAGAAATCTGTGAAGAGTATCGGAATTCGGACGAAATAAGTGGAGAGATAATGAGGATCTTTTCGGAAAGCTATGCGCTCTGTCGAAGTCGTGGCAAGGATAAGTTGTTCAAAGCCAACTTAGATCCACATTTGCTCGACTCTTCAGATGACGAGGGGGCTGCCTGAAATAACATCCTTTGTAATTTTCCTACTTTTGTAATTAAATAGAATATTAATGAAAAAATGATCTTCTTCCTTATGACTTCAGCGTGTTTTCCTTCTGTCAACATTTCAATATGGATTAATACGGATAAATGTATGTAAAAGAAAATTCTTTCGAGGGTTGAATCCAAACTCGTCAATTAACAATTGAGCAAGTCATATATCAGATAAAATGAGGTTATATAACAATGCATTCTGAACTCAACACTTAGAGAAAATTTAGGTGATAAAGTAAAGGGATACTTATCAGTTACCGAAGTGTGAGACAGATTGGCTTCATTGAAAGTTTGTTTACCCCGAAAGGCCTAACTTAACCAAAAGATGACACTTGCCTACCCCGAAGGGCCTGACACTGCCAAATAGTGGCGACAAATGCCTACCCCGAAGGGCCTGACACTGCCAAATAGTGGCGACAAATGCCTACCCCGAAGGGCCTGACACTGCCAAATAGTGGCGACAAATGCCTACCCCGAAGGGCCTGACACTGCCAAATAGTGGCGACATATGCCTACCCCGAAGGGCCTGACACTGCCAAATAGTGGCGACAAATGCCTACCCCGAAGGGCCTGACACTGCCAAATAGTGGCGACAAATGCCTACCCCGAAGGGCCTGACACTGCCAAATAGTGGCGACAAATGCCTACCCCGAAGGGCCTGACACTGCCAAATAGTGGCGACAAATGCCTACCCCGAAGGGCCTGACACTGCCAAATAGTGACCACCTGCCGAAGAGGCTACCATCGAATGGTCAGCAAGTCCTCCCGAACCTCCTAACTCCTTAGAACTGAGCAGCAACAAAGACAAAACCTTTTGAGGGAAAAGATGATCTTTTATTGATGATGATGTAGATATTTACAGACTTTTGATGTATTGACAATAAATCTACTGAAAATATTTTCTGAGTCTGCCAGCGTGCCAAGTGTTTTTGATTACTGAGCCATCTAATGCTTTCAAACGATAAGTCCCTGGCTTCGGAACCTCTGTGACTTCATAAGGTCCTTCCCAATTTGGCATTAGCTTTCCCAAATTCTGAGGTGTAGACGCTTCGACTTCTCTGAGAACAAAATCTCCTACTTCAAATCTGCGAAGTTTTACCCCCTTATTGTAATGCTTGGCCACTCTTCGCTGATATGCTGCCAATCTGATTAAGGCTATTTCCCTGACTTCTTCTAACAGATCAAGATTGGTCTTCAGTCCTTCTTCGTTGTAGATCTCATTGAATTGACTGACTCGAAGACTCGGAGATCCAATTTCAATTGGGACTAAGGCATCAGTACCATAAGCCAATCTGAAAGGGGAATCTCCTGTTGTAGTCCTCGGGGTAGTTCGATATGCCCATAATACGCTTAATAATTCTTCTGGCCATCTGCCTTTAGCTTCGTCCAGCCTGCGCTTGATCCCGTTCAATAGCGTTCTATTGGTCACCTCGACTTGTCCGTTTGATTGAGGATGGGCCACCGAAGTCTTTCTGTGCTGGACCCCCAATTCTGCTAGAAAAGCTTCAAACTTTGATCCAACAAACTGACGGCCATTGTCTGATATTACCACCTTAGGAATTCCGAAACGGAATACAACTGATTCCTTCATGAATTTCAAACATTCCTGTTCCGTTATTGACCTAAGTGGCTTTGCTTCTACCCATTTGGTCATGTAGTCTATGGCAACTATAACAAAACTGACCTGACCTTTTGCTTTCGGTAGCGGCCCCAATATATCAACCCCCCAGACAGCGAAGGGTATAGGAGATAGGATCGAGTATAACTCTTCAGGTGGCTGATGTGGTATTGGACTGTTGAGCTGGCATTTCTCGCATTTTTTCACATATTCGGTAGCCTCCTTGAAGATTGTGGGCCAGTAGTACCCCTGACGAAGCACTTTATAAGCTAATGACTTAGCAGCCATATGGTCGCCACAGATTCCTTCATGCACTTCTCGGAGAGCGTATTCAGCTTCTGATGGAGTCAGACATTTCAATAATGGAGAAGAGAAGGCTCTTCGGAAAAGATCCCCATCAATCAGAACAAAATTAGCACTTTTATATTTGACTTTCTTGGCGAGCATCCGATCCGAAGGTAAGACGCCATCAGCCAAATATTCTATGTAGGGAGTCAACCAACAGTTGGTTCGGTCAATGCACGTTACAACTTCATGATGAACACTAGGATGTTGTAGAATTTCTAGGTATACTGATCCTTCAAAAACATTAACATCCGTAGTGGCTAGTTTGGCGAGTGCATCAGCAATGGAATTGTTGCTACGTTCGACCCCCTGAAATTCGTAGGATGAGAAATATTGAAGCCGATCCTTTAATTCTTTCAGATATTTGATCATTCTTGGACCTCGGGCTTCGTATTCCCCAGAAAACTGTTTAACGACTAACTGAGAATCACTGAAAATGACTATTCTTTGTACTTCAAGACTCTTCGCTAATCGCAAACCAGCCAAGACTGCTTCGTATTCTGCCTCATTATTTGTAGCTTTGAACTGAAACCGGATAGCCTGCTGTACTTTGAACCCCTCCGGGCTTGTCAAAATAATCCCTGCTCCACTGACGTCTGAAGTTGAAGACCCATCTGCAAACAGCGTCCACGAACTATCTTTCTGTTGAAGAACGACAACTGCCCTGTCAGACCCTTCAGCTTCGACGACGGCTTCATCAGCTTCAGAAAATGAACATTCAATCATAAAATCAGCTAAAGCTTGACCCTTGATGGCAGTTCGGGGATGATATTCAATGAAGAATTGAGATAATTCCATCGTCCATGCAGCTAATCTCCCTGATACCTCTGGTCTGCTCATAATCTTCTTCAAAGGCTGATCCGTGTATACTATTACCAGTCTACCCTGGAAGTATTGCCTAAGCTTTCGACTAGCAGTTATTAAAGCGAAAGCAAACTTCTCAATGTTTGGGTATCTGGTTTCAGCATCTCGGAGGACATGGCTCACATAATAAACCGGATGTTGTTTGCCTCCAACCTCTCGTACCAAAACAGCTCCTATTGCCATCGGACTAGCTGCGAGGTATAAATATAGAGGCTCGGCAGGGACGGGTTTCACTAGCAAAGGCGCCGAAGATAAATAGGACTTGATGCTTTGAAAGGCGTCTTCACATTCTGAAGTCCATTGGAATGTTTTTGAATTCTTCGGCCCCTTCAATGTGTTGAAGAACGGTAAACACCTTTCTGCTGACTTGGACATAAACCTCCGCAAAGCTGCAATCCTTCCAGTCAGACGTTGAACATCTTTAAATGACTGAGGAGTCTTCATGTCCAGGATCGCTTGAATCTTCTCCGGATTGGCTTCGATTCCTCTTCGACTGACGAGATAACCCAAAAATTTGCCAGCACCCAGACCAAAAGTGCACTTAGTAGGGTTCAACCTCAAGTTGTGATGACGAATAGTCTGGAAGCATTCTTCTAAATCGTCCAAATGCTTATGTACCAACATGCTCTTGACAATCATGTCATCTACATAAACCTCAATATTCCTACCCAACTGATTTCTGAAAATATGGTTCATCATTCTCTGGTATGTTGCTCCGGCATTAATGAGGCCGAAAGTCATTTTCTTATAGGCATATACCGAACGATGCGTAATGAACGCCGTCTTCGGTATATCCTCTTTGCACATGGAGATTTGATGATACCCAGAAAATGCGTCCATAAAACTTAATAGAGCATACCCCGAAGTGGCATCAATGAGCTGATCAATGTGGGGCAATGGGTAGAAATCCTTCGGACAGGCCTTGTTCAGATCGCTATAATCAATGCAGACTCGCCATTTACCATTATGTTTCTGGACCAGAACTACGTTAGCCATCCACTGCGGGTAGTCGATTTCAAAGATGAAATCAGCTGCCAACAATTTTGCAATTTCCTCATCAATGATCCGTTGACGCTCTGGTGCAAAAATCCTCCTCTTCTGCCGCACTGGCTTCTTTGACGGGTCCACCTCCAATCGATGCTCCGCAATGTTCCTGCTTACTCCTGGCATGTCCTGAGGTTCCCATGCAAAAATATCGACAAAACATCTCAGGAGCTCTATGAGGTTCGTCCGGAGAGGTTCCGGCAAGCCCGAACCTATTTTCACTGTTTTGTTCTCTTTGCCAGGAATGAGCTCTATTTCTTCTGTCTCTTCAGCTGGTGTGACCGACGGTTCTGAACTGCTTTCGGTGAAGGGTTCGACCTCAATCGCCATGGTCTGCTGCTGCTTTGATACCCCCACTCCCGAAGTGATAACGGCATTTCTATAACATCTTCTGGCCAGGTCCAGATCTCCTTTCACCTCACCGACCCCATGAGCAGTGGGAAATTTGATTTTGAAATGGGGTATTGATGTTATAGCTTGCAGAGCAATTAAAGTGGGCCTCCCCAAGATAGCATTATAGGCAGAATCGACGTGCACAACATAAAATTTACAGATAATTTTTACCTGTTGGGGGGCTGTTCCAAATATGACCGGTAGCTCAATAGTCCCGGCCACCTTAACCGGATCATTGCTGAAACCATAAAGAGGAGCTTCCTGCCCTATTTCCATCTTCTGTCCTTCCAGATTCATTCTTTGGTAAGCATGAGCATATAGGATGTCAACAGAAGATCCGTTATCCACCATCATTCTTTTCATATCCACCGAACCCACCTGTGCAGTTAGTACCAATGATCCTTCGTGTGGTTCGATGGGTTCCGAAGGGTAATCCTCATCAGTAAAAGAGATTACCGTGTTCGGATAAGGTCTGTCGATCTTCGGGAAGGTACCCGCCACCGACATGACCGAATCCAAATGGCTTCGGCGCTTCCTCCCAACTAGCTTTCCAGAAGTACCCCCGGTGATGACATCGATCACATGCCTGGCTGGTTGTCCCGTAGCCGGTAACGTCAGCTGAACTGGTTGAGCCGCCTGGATGGGTGTCTGACCCTGCTGTTGATTATCTCTGGCAGCTATGTACTGAACTAAAGATCCACCTTGTATCTTTCTTTCGATGAACTCTTTTAAACTGGCACAATCGTTCGTATCGTGACCCGAGGTCTGATGATAATCACAATACTTGCGAGGGTTACCTTTTCCGGGCTTGATGTTATCTCGAGGTGGTTCAAAGATCGGTTGGTTTTTGATTTGGTCCAAGATAACAGCCCTATCTGTGTTAAGTGCTGTGTAAACTCTGTTTACCCTTTGAGGTGGAGCGGACGAACGTCCTCCACCCTGTCTCCAATTGTTGTATCTCTTCGATCCGCCTTCGTGGCGATCTTTATTCCCTTCAGGTCTCTTATGGTCCGCATCGGTCTTATCTCTATCTGTCTCTTTGAACCGATCAGAAGGACGCTTGAGACTGTCCATGGCTTCTTCTACCACGATATAGCCTTCGGCTTTGTCGAAGGCTTCGGCGAGACTCTTCGGATGGTTAAACATAAGTTTCTTCACCAATTTTTCCGATTTGACCAGATCTAAACCATTCTGAAACAGTCCTACAGCCTGTAGATCATTCAGATCTGCCACTTGGCCGACTGCTTCACGGAATCGTTTCACGTACTGGCCCAAAGACTCGTTAGAGGACTGTCGGACTTGAGCCAATGAACCAGTTGGCTTTCCTCTTCTTCTGTTGCTCCCAAAACGAGCATGAAACTTACTGCACATATCTTCCCAGGACGAGATAGAATCCGAGGGTAAGGTCCCCATCCATTGTCGGGCATCTTTTCTGAGTGTTGTGACAAACGTATGACATTTAGCTGCATCGCTAAAGTCATAATAATCCATAAGTCGGTCGAATGCCTGACTATGGTCGTAAGGGTCCCCTGATCCATCATAACTCTCTATGTGGGGCAACTTCTTGGTGGGATCAGCCTTTTCACTAAGGATTTCCGCGGAAAAAGGGGATGCCTTCTTTCCCGGAGTGTCTTTGGTTTTCTGTACTTCGACAAGTTGCTTCCGAAGCTCCTTCAACTCTTTAACCAGATATTCCACACCTTCTGGTTGAGATGATGCCTCCTTCTCTGGCAATTCTTTCTTCTTGTGAGTAGATCGGATCTTTTCAACAGAACCTTCCATCCTAGAGGGGCTTCTCCTACGACGAGTATCTACAGGGCGGGGTACCCTCAGTAGACTCTCGGGAGTATGTCCTCTGGATATACTCCGCCTTTGACTTCGGGCACTGTGACGAGAATGTGCAACGACAAGTGCTCTCTTTGCATGCTCCGGAGTGCGATCTCTGGATCGACCTCTTCGTGAACTTCGTCTGTGCTCCCCGGATTCGATGGGGAGATATACCTTCTTCGATCTTTGAGGAGTAGGGCTCCGAGATCTTCTTCTTTCTCTAGTTCGACCTAGAGACTCCCGTACTGAGTGAGCAGGTTCTTTTCCGCTTCGATGCCCTTGCTCTTCGGATTGGACATAACTGAGCTCCTCGTCCCTTAATTCTGCCACTCGAGCCATTTGCTCGGCTATGTCCTGACGTTGTTTCATAAGTGCTTCCATGGCCTTATCTGCTTCATCTGCCATCTTTGCCAACCGGGAGGCTTTTGCGTTTTGGTCATCTCGGTTTCGAGTTCTAGGCGAGGTGCCTTCTACTCGTTTCCGACCATGACCAGGCTCTCTCTCTGTGGGGAATATAAGCTTACGCTTTGCTTTGCCTACCGCCCTTGGTCGAGAATCTTCAGGTGAACGTTTGGATGCTGTGCTAGCATGGACACTTATAGTTGGTCCCAAACGATCTTTGGCAGATATTCGCGGTGCTGAATCACTGACAGCCATCGGCTGTCCTTCGGGTGTAGATGTTCTACTCTTCCCCATGCAAACTGGATAGAATAAAACAGAGTGAGTGATTGAAAAATACTCAGGACACTAGAACTCACCCCTCCTTCTAGCGCCAATGTTAACGCCAAGATCTTTCTTCACGTCCCAATCACGAAAGACGTCCTGATCCTGCACAGTAAACACGACAACACCACAAGCTTGACGGCTGGACCGCCGGGGGATAGCTCAGGCGTGAGAGTAAGTATATGTGTTCACAAGGTTAACTCAAGAGGATGATAAAGTCTAGTGTAATGAGAATTATGTTAATCTATGGTCGTGTGTGTGTAATACATACCTCTACCGTGAAGACTTACTCGGTGGGAAATAATATCTTTTTCTGGAATATTGTGCCACCTACCACCATCTGACATATCCCCATGATCTGATGGGTTCTACCGGCTGCATGAAACCTGTACATTGCTTTTTGCTGCTGTTCACCTCGCCGGCCGGCTATAATCCCATCCACATTAATGTATGGCAGGTATCTTGGTCAACTGTCATACTATATCATCATTACAAGTCAAAGTAATAGATATTAATTGACTCAATGGGTTGACCCATTGACCCAGCCCGGTTTCTATAGGATTAAATGAAGTCAATATAGTGATTGGGCCCAATGAGCCCAATATCTTAATTAATAAGTGAATCCAACGTACCCGGCCCAGTGTAGGAGAAATATCATGACCCAACACCTGTGAAAAGCAGCGGCATTCCAGTACATTGGGCCTGTTGGGATGTAATCAGGGTCATTTGTTTGATTACCAATTTTAGCCTTTTTAATTGCAGCTCGAGCTCGCCGAAGACTTGCTTCAAGCCTATCTAAACTGCTGTACTTCTGTTGTATAGTTCCTCTCATGGGAAGAACATGAGAATTATTCAAAGGAAGAAAAATGTGAGGTCTATTTGTGGTAATATTCAAGAATATCTCCTCCTTCACAGCCTGTTGAAGTTAATAATAAAAGTTCAACAATAGTAGTATGAATTTGCTCAAGCAGTAGCTAGTTGGCTTTCATCTTTTGAGATAAAAAAACTTTCATAAACTTTTAAACATCCATCGCAATGTAATAAAGGGCAAACAGTATAACCAAAAGATATATAAATATATTGCCCTAATTATATCTTTTATCTCCAGTTCCCTTAATTGTGACTAGATTTGGAATTACACACTTTGTAACATCTTTCATAATATAATATTATATTAAAACTGATATTTTCACATAAAAATCGTGGCTATAAAACTAACAAGATTATGCTCACATCCCACACCTTGGTGCTTGGTGCCCAAAAGATTAAAAGAAGAAGAGTCTCTCACTCCTCCGCCAAGCCAAGAGGTAAAGGTAAAGCAATTTTTTCAATTAATTTTTAGCACATCAGCAGGGTACACGTAAGTAGATTTCCAAAGAATTATTCATTCTATGCATGTAATGTAAGGATTTCAATTATATACGCGTGACAAGATGCTTGTCGACCAAAAACAATGGAGTATATATATATATATGGAATATCAACTTTATTTGTTGTATGTCCAAGATAACACTGCAAGAACCTCATCTTAAATTTGTTTGATTAAAACACAACATTCTTAAACTAGTAAAAGCAATTAAATACCTTTCATAGAAAGGGGGTGTTCAATATAAATTTACAAAACATTGCTAGTACTGTATATATTTTTTTGATAAATTAAAAATTAATTATTTTATAAATGAAAACGAAACACTGAAATACAAAAACAAATACAGAAACAAAAACGAAAACAAAAATCCATGATTCAGGGTGGGAAGCAGCGGGACAAAATTTACAGAAAAAGAAAACACACACTTGACTTCAATACTTCATATATATATATATATCTTGCATGCAGAGAGATACAGAGAAAAATCTCTTACAGGGGATGGTTGAATTTGTATGGGTTCAACAGCAAGTGGAGGAGAAACAGAGCGATAGAGATTATAATCAACCGACATAGCCTCTTCTCTATCTTTATCACCCACCATTCTTGGCCTCAAATCCAAACGCGCCCCAACATCTTTTCCTGAAACAACATCCTCTGTTTCTTCACTCTTTCTTAAAATTTCAGTTCCAAAAGAATGATCCAAAGGAGATTGATGAGCTGAAGAAGATGAAATAACAGAACTCCAAGAATCAACCAGCCAGTAATTACAGCTCTTTGTACCCAATAAAGCAATAAACCCAAATACCAAAATCAGTGGCACCATAAACCACAGAAGCTTCGACGAAGATGAATATGATTTACACCACCATAAACATTCCCTGTTTTTACAATCCCCCATCCCTCCCTCTCTCTGAAAAGAACTAGTTTAATAATTTGATTTTCTTTGTTAGAGAACAGAACAGAACATAACAGCTCTGCTATTTAATTTAGTTTTTGGCTCTGTTTTCTTGGGACAAAGGAAGAAGAAGAGCGATTGGTAACAGATGTAGGTAGCTAAAGCTTCACCACGCCAAGCGTTCTCTTCTCTTTTCGAGTTCTTCATGCAAAATTCTGTTCTTTTATATTCTACTTCTACCCTTTAGTGTTTACTCCCCCACCGATGATGTCATAATTATTGCACTTTCCCCGTTTTCTGTCCCCACCTCTTCGACTACGTTTTAACCTTACTCGCCATGTCAATTTATCTTTTGTTTGCTTAGTTGTTGCCCGTGACATGTGAATATATGTGTAATTTGTTTCCAAAATAAAAAGGCAACATATAAAAAATGAGTTTCTTAATTTTTTATTTAGAGATCGATCATTAGTATTATTAATAGGGTGATTAGATTATTCGACAGAACATAGGCTACGTGATTCTGGATTCACACCAGATATTATTAATTTGGACAAATGACAAAAATGTACTTCAAAATTGTCATTTTTTTCGTTTTTAACCGCATTTGCAAATAAATAAATAATTAATTAACACCTCCTTAAAATTTTAAAATACAAAGTTATTTCTTTTTACTAATTAATTGCCTAAAATAGACACGTGTCTGACATAAGTATGTTTTTAAAAAGTACGATATTTGTATGTAGTATGATTCTTAGCGGTGCCACTTTTCCGTATTTATTTCTCAATTAATTGCACTCACCGCCGAGTCGGACAGTAACGCATATACTACTACTACTGTAAATTGATTACGGTCAAAGATACCTTCTTTTTTTTAAACAAGGGAGGGAGGTAGGAATTAGGATGGGATTTAGAGAATGGATAAGGGCAATTTTGTACATTTACGATGGTCATCTTTGTGTGACACCCCGTTGTTGCCACCTTTCAACTTTCAAGAGCGATGACGAGCCATGACTAACGACAAAAGTAAACAAGCTGAATGACTTCTTTTTTTTTTAAAGCCAGAAAATATGTTGGGCGTACTACGTAGGTAGGAATTTGTTTGTAGTTCGATTTTTATTTTTGGATGGACAAGTATTTTCAATTTTTAATTTATATTTTTTTGAATATTCAATGAATTGTGTTCTTAAAATACTGTTTCAAATAAAATTATTCTTTTCATTTAATAAGCTTGATAATTACGAATAAATTTTAAAAATTACATATCCAACAAAATTTAGAAACAACATATTTGAGCTAGTAATAATAATAATAATAATAATAATGCATACATGTTCATCTAAAAAACCTATAATTAATTTCTTATACTTTTTCCTTTTGGTACAAAACTCAAACATAGCGTAAAGGTTATATATGCCTTTTATGTGTAATATTCATACGGAATTTATGGGGTTGATGAATCAACTAGGTACCCTTTTAGTATGTTAAAAGTTGACACATACAGTACTAGTAGTAGTAGTAGTATAAAGTAAAAGAGAGTTGGATACAGTGTCGGGTACCGACTTACTCCGGCAGTCCAGCCAACTGTCAGAGTATCGCCGTGCATGGAAACCCGGCATAAGCCTCCGTAGCGTGGACGGTGGTGGGCTGTGTTGTTTTGTGTGACATATTAATTATTTCAAATACTCTTTCTGTTTTAAAATAAAATTGTGACTTTATAAAATTAATCTGATATATTTTAATTAATGGTAACATTTAAATAATTTTTGAACTATTATAATTATACAATCGATCTAAAACTAAATGATTTATATATTAATTTTGAGTTTGAAATATCTTAAATTAATTCAAAAAAATTATATTAACCCTAAATTCTTGGTTCATGTAGACAACATTTAGTCCGGACATAAGAAGGGGGTGTATAATATCGAATGGAGTGAGGATACTCAAGTTGGGTTGCGCTTTTTCACATAAGCTAGCCGGTACGTGTTGGACTTGGGAACATAAGATTGACTTATATTTCACTGAATTCGATTAATTACTGTTAAATCGAGGGGTCTTGCTAACACAGTAGGTCGTTATGACCGATGCATACCCATAGGCCATAGTCGGTATCGTAACAGAGCAGCACTGTATGAATTAAGTATTTGTTACACAAACACAGAAGCTAGCTAAACCAGAATGAACTACCTACTCATAATGCAGCCTTCATACGTTATCAATACAAAACAAATTTCTTCCCTCTCCCTCTCTTCATAGGTAAGGAGGTTGTAGTTTGTACACTAATAATTCCTCTAGAATCTAACTCACAACACAAGCAACTAAAGCCTTTCCAAACCACTTATATAAATATATATATGTTTAAGCAGAGTGAGCAAGTAGAGAATTAGTTGAACTGGGAGAGGCAGGTATATATGTTTTAAGAAATAAGGTCGATGCCCTGTCCGATCATAGATTGTGCCAACATTTGATTTGCAGCTTCAGTGGGATGGAAGCTGTCCCAAAACACGTACTGTGTGGCATTTGAGCATGTCCCCACAGACCTGGCATTGCAAAGCAGGGATGTTTCTATTGTTCCAGTCCCGCAGCAAGCCTTCCTCGACTCAAAGAAACCTAAACCAACAATCACAGTTTTCATTCAAATTGTAACCTACTCTCCACTTTTTATTATAAACAAACACCACAAAAATAAATAAATAAATAAATACATTCAGGTTAATGTAGTTGAATTATTGTCATATTTACCGCTATCAGTTGGCTTTGTGACCAGGTCCATGAGGGGCTGGTAGATATCAAAAACTACAAGTTTGAGACCAGGACTCTGGTTCAGCAATTTTTGGGATGTGCTTTTTAGCTTATTGTTGAATGACAAGGCATCTGTGTTCAGCCTCCCAACACACTGATTGCTTCCTCCTCCAAATAAAGTGATGGCAGCTGGTAAACATCCAGCTGGCGGTAGGCTTGTTACTCCTATCTTTCTTGCTCCCAGTCCGTATAGACTCTGTATTAATATTGGCATATGACATTGGTCATTTCTTTATATGTTCATTCTATTCAAAATTCTTTTCCATAATCAAAACCGAGATTATATTCAAACTGCCATATGTTCCCTCCAAACTAGAACTCTTAATATTGTGTAGATTAATGATAGATTAACTTTAGTAGATAGCATGAAAGATGGAGTGAAATATTGCAAAACCTGAACAAAGGTAGTATAGGATCTCAGGAGAATTTCTGAGAACTGAACAGTTGAGTAGGCTCCGCTAAGCATTGGGTTAATGTAGTAGTTCTGAATGAAGTCGCTGCTTCCTGCACTCAAAAGGTGGATTGCACCGGAGAATATTGCATTAGCTTTAGCTTTTCCTACCATTCTCCCTATTTTGTTTTGCCAATCCTTGTAATACTCTAGCTGCTGTGGCAGTGAAATGGCTCGCTACAAATGCCAAACAATATACAAAACTGTTAATCTCACCAGTTATGTATATATATATATATATATATGTAGTTTGTAGTATGTAGGAAATTTTCAGTTACATAGGACTCTGCTGTCATATTGTAGTAGCCAGAAGAAGCTGAAGCAAAGTTGGCACCAGTCAGGATGTTCGTGCTTGTGGCATCGTCGGTAAGGTAAGCTGGCGGGTACGAAGTGAAGCCAAGTAACTCAGCTGTGCATAAGAAAATAAAATCAGCATATACACAAATTACATGTATTAATGTGAATGAGAAAAATTGGAAGAAAGTGTGTATATTATGTGAGATTTGTTTACCAGTGAAGTCAGTGGCTAACTTTCCATTGCAGAACCTCCCTGTAGGTTTGTGGGTGACAAAGTCTCTTCCGTAAGGAGGGAAGTTGGCCTTAACGAGGGTAAAGCGGTTATTGTTGTTTCCGGAATCAACTACAGAGTCCCCAAAGATGATGAAAGCAGGAACAAGAGGTTGCCCGTGAGCTACAAAGAAAGCCATTGCAGAAATAAAAAGAAAGGAGCCTAAGAGACCTCTTGAAAACCCCATTTCTTTTCCTTACTTGAAACTCACCAGGAGAGAAAAACAGAGAGAGTTTAGTGAGAGTAAAGAGGGGGCAGGTGGGGGAGACTTTAAGGAGCTTTCTGGGGAAGTAAAGGTCAAAGTGATATTACTGTTGGGAAGTAAAGGAAATTGTTGCAATAAAGCTCTGCCAATTTCATGTTCAGCACCTCCTTAAAGGCAATTGTGTATGTCATTATATTCAATCTTATATTACAACATTGTGTTTGAGAGTATATAATGATAGAATATAAATTTATTTAAGCTAATTTTCATATATTTTTTTAAATTGATTGACCATATATTTTGTATAGTTGGCTCTCCTAATTTGTAGCAACTAATATCTTGTAATTGTAATTATCCTAGCCTAGAATTACGTTGATCAGGGTTGTATATTAGAAACATTGTTCAAGGCAATACATACGAACAGAATTCCTTTTACTTTCATGGTATTAAAGCCATAGAAAAGCAACCTCTCCTCCTTCCTCTTCCTCTTCCTCTTCTTTTTCTTCTTCTTCTTCTTCATCGTCATCTCTTCTTCTTCATCAATGGCCGAAAAGTTTCATCCCGCCACCACCATAACAAACATCAAAACAGTCATTCCCCTCACACTGGATTACGAGTCTGCCAAATACACTAATTGGAAGGCTTTATTCACAATCCATGCTAAAGTCACGCTCACCTACGAGCACATCGTGCCACCACTGATCGCTGATAAGGCGACAACTCCGGCCTCTACAAAAATCGAGGCTGCACTTCTGGCCGAAAAGTCTCATTGGGATCGCGTTGACAACATTGTTCGTCAATGGATTTATGGAACCATCTCCGAGGATCTCCTTAACACCATAATTGATCCCGACGACACGGCTGCTGATGCTTGGAACCGTTTGACGGAATTGTTCCAGAATAATAAGATTTCTCGGGCCATCCACCTCGAGACAGAGTTCGCAACCACTAATTTGCGTGACTTTCCTGATGCACATGCGTTCACTCGCCGCCTCAAAGTGCTGGCCGATCAGTTGGCCAATGTCGGCGCCAAGGTCTCTGACCAAAGAATGGTGCTGCGTCTTCTCACTGGCTTGACCCAAGCATATGACGATTTTGTGACGGTGGTTCAGAACATGAAACCTCTATCGACGTTCGCTCAAGTACGGTCGATGCTGCTTCTGGATGAAACCACCAAGGTCGAACGAGCCAAGCTCGAATCAGGTTCGACCTCTGCTTTTTTCATGAATTCCAAAACTGATAATTTGAACAATAATGGACAGCAACAGGAGATGGGTCAGAACAGGTTTTCACACAATAAGGGTAGGAAAAACAATGGCAAAAATCGCGGTGGAAACAACCAACGCTGTAAGACCCCAAATTATTAATAAATGAAATTTAATTTCCTCTATTTATCATTTTGAAATAGTAAGGGTTGATTTGATTAATGTGGTTAGTTATGGGTAAAATGCGCAAATATTTTAAATAAGCAAGTGGTTATAAAATACTTATTGTTGTCGGAGAATATTCGTTTGGTCGTAAAATATTCATTGTTGTCGGGGAATATTCGTACGACGGCGCAGTCTTTTGTGGGCCCCATAACGAAAAGTGATTGGATGAAAAAAACGACAAATATAAGTTGTTTAAAAATAACGGCGTAGTTGTTACCGTTAATACTGTTAAAATACTCGGTGGTTAAAACACAGTAGCACACGGTATTGCACCAATTATTGATTCTTACGTAAGAAGACACTACTCAATAATTGTTACAGTAATTACTGTTCAGTATTTTATTTTATTGATTTAATAATTGTTGCGTTGATATTTTATATTAATGTTGTTTCAATAATTGTCATTACACAGTATTTTCTATTATCGAAACAATAATTTATATTATCTGAATAATATTATTAGATAACATTATTGGCAATGTCTGGAAAGTTCTGTCTAAGGAGAAGTTTGGTCACCTAATTGTGCGCCAGTAAGGAGAAATTCTTATTAGAAAGCCCCCTCTTTCCTAGGAACTGCCTGGTTGTCAATATTGTGATTCTATAATATTATTTATGAATAATTAATGATTGATTCATATGATGAGGAAAAAACATTGATTTTATGTAGATATAGATGGAGAAAATTTTTTAATGTGACAATTGTTGAAAATTGAAATTTTATCTTTTTCTGATAAAATAATTCATTTAAATATATTATTATATTTTTATAATAATAATGGTGATATTTTTACAATGAATGTGAGATATATGAGTATATGTGGAGGAGTATTTTTGTTACCAAAAATATTTAAAGCATGTTTTATGTGTCGGTGAACCCCATTTCTTGACTGAAATTTGATTATAGCCTGTAAAATCGTCCGTTTGTAGATTTCGGTTAATTTCTGTTTGGAATTTGAAAAAACTTTCTTCTGCAAAGTTGTAGAGAACTGAATTTCCTATAAAAAGTCGCGAGATTCAAATTTTCTGACAAAAGGGCTATTTATTATGAATTATTGAAGTTCCGAAGCTTCGAAATGATTGATTTTTGGAAGTTTAAAATATTTTAATTATGAAAAACGTTTTTTTTATTTAGGTGAGGTGTGGTGGCTGATTTGAATCAGATTAGGTGTGCGTGAGAATTTAATAAATATATATTATTAATTTATTAAATTTTCTGCTTAGGTGTTCTAAGCAATTTCCTATAAATAGGTGCTTAGGTTAGAATTGAAAATCACACCAGAAACTGAAGTTTTCTCTCTCTATATTATCGAGCGTATTCTTGTGAGTATTTTGAGTATACTTTGAGTATTGCTATACGGTGTAAGTTCAAGTCATAGCCTATATCCGGTGTTTCAACTAGAAGTACTGTCTTTCGAGGTAAGGGATGTTATTTTCTTCTCAAATGATATTATTTCTTCAATATCATTATGCTGAAATATTAGTTGGAACTTTTTATCAAATTTGGAACTTTTTTATGTCGGGGTTACTATTCACGAGTTACTATTTATGAGTTACTATTCACGAGTTACTATTCACGAGTACTATTCATGAAGCATGATGATGTTTTTTTATAAAATTTCTATCTTTTGGTGTCGGAGTTACTATTCACGTATACGACACTATTCACGAATACGACACTATTCACCGAAAAATGAAATTTCTTCTTTTCGTCCAAAATATCTATTCTGGACTCTAGCTTTGATTGTATCTATGTTTTGATCATTCTTGAATTTTACCTCACTCTAATTATTTATGAAGTATTTTTGAATGGAAATTGTTTAAAGTATGAATTCTTAATATTTGTTCTTTTGATTCACTAGATTCGTTTTCTTTAAAATATTTTTCATCATCCTCAGTCCTAAATGATGATATAACTGAATATCTTTGGCATGTAGTGCAAAGATGAATGATTTCTTAATGAATATCTTTGGCCCGTAGTGCAAAGATGAACAGGTGTTGAGATGAACATGACCGACTGATTAATATTTTTGGCCCGTAGTGCAAAGATGAACAGGTGTTTAGATGAACATGACCAACTGATGAATATCTTTGGCATGTAGTGCAAAGATGCATATTTGATTCCAGATATATATTGATTGATGTTACAGGGATAAAATATCGACGATGAACTTTTAAATTCAAATATAGAAGATAGTAGTTTGCATTCTCTACTTAACTCTTCTAATGAATTATTATTTCCGCTGCGAAGATTGATTTAAAACTGGTTGTCTATTGTATTCTATTAGATTTTTTCCTGTTGAGGACTAACGATAATTTGTTCTATATTATCTTAGTCATAATATTCTTTACTGGGCTAGTTGAGCTCACCCTTTTTCTTGTTGTTCCATTTTTTCTTCTAAGGAGGCGAGAATGTAGCGAGTACTAGTCGGGGTATGGAATGATGGTTCTAAAAGTGGTTCTAGTAGTCCTCACTATTCTGTAGAATAGTGTATTAATAATTTTAATGAGGACTTATTAGAGTATGGATATTGTCTAGATGACAGTATTTGTATTTAAACTCACAGTTTTTATATTGTATTAATAAAGTTGTAGTTGTTTCTGTACCATGTATTTTGACGACTCGGAATAGGTGTTGTATACCTATTTTGGGGGCGACACAAACGCAACCATCAGACCCGCGATGGCCGTGGTGGCGACAATCGCAACCAGCAGCGGCCTCCGCAACTGCAGGCTTGGAATTTCCCACCTTGGTCTGGGTGGGTCCCTCAGCCGTGGGCCACCCCACCGTGTCCTTATCCCACCGCCCCTTGGGGTGTCCGTCCCTCAATGGCGGCAAGGCTGCAGGGTGTGTTGGGTGCTCGCCCTTCTCAATCGTTCTACACCGCCACTCCGGCTCCAAGTGTTTATGCTCCAACTGACATTGATCAAGCCATGCACACTCTCTCTTTGAACCAGCCAGACGAAAATTGGTATATGGACACTGGAGCGACGTCTCACATAACCGCTAATCCAGGTACTCTCACGCCTTATTTTAATTTGAGCAAAACTAATGGCATAATTGTTGGTAACGGTAGTATGATTCCAATTCGTGGTTATAGTAATACCTCCCTTACCCAAATAGATCCACCATTACACCTCAAAAATGTTTTACATGCTCCTAACCTGATTAAAAACCTTATTTCGGTACGTAAATTTACTAACGATAATATGGTTTCCGTTGAATTTGACTCATTTAGATTTTCTGTGAAGGACCTACAGACGGGGAGCAAACTTCTGAGATGTGAGACCACGGGAGAGCTCTACCCATTCACCACCAAAAATCGGGCTATTTCATCTTCAGCACCTTCTACTTTTCCAATCCTTTCTCCTAGTATTTGGCACTCCCGTCTAGGTCATCCGGGAGATGTAATTTTTAGTAATCTTCGCAAAAATAATTTTATTAGTTGTAATAAAGCTAGTAACTTTCGTTGTTCATCTTGTCCCCTTGGGAAGTTTGTAAAATTGCCTTTTTATGATTCTTTATCTTTCACTACTATGCCTTTTGATATTGTTCATAGCGATTTATGGACGTCACCTATTCTTAGCTCATCCGACCATCGTTATTATGCATTATTTCTTGATGATTATGCTAATTTGTTGTGGACTTTTCCTTTGTCTCAAAAATCATAGGTTCATAACATTTTTCTTTCTTTTCGAGCATTCATAAAAACTCAATTTGAAAGAGAAATAAAATCATTTCAGTGTGATCATGGTCGTGAGTACGATAATGGCCCCTTTCATAAATTTTGTGAACAAAATGGCATGTCATTCCGTTTTTCGTGTCCTCACACTTCTCAAAACAGAAAAGCAGAACGAAAAATAAAATCCATAAATAATATTGTCCGTACTCTGCTTGCACATTCATCTATGTCTCCCTCTTTTTGGCACCATGCTCTACAAATGGCTACCTACCTTTTAAACATCCTCCCCACAAAGGTTTTAGGCTACAAATCTCCTACACAAATTCTTTATCAAACGCATCCTTCCTATTCTCATCTTCGGGTTTTCGGGTGTTTATGCTTCCCACTCTTTCCATCCACCAAAATTCATAAACTCCAAGCCCGTTCAACTCCGTGTGTCTTTTTAGGCTATCCTTCCAATCATAGGGGGTACAAGTGTTATGATTTGTCAGCTCAAAAAATTATCATTTCACGTCATGTGCATTTTGATGAAACTCAATTTCCATTTTCAACAATCCATACTCCAAATACTCATACATATGATTTTTTAGAGGATGGTTTGTCTCCATTGCAAATTCATAACTTGCATCAAAATGACGCCCAAAACCAACACAATCAACTCCCTCAATCTCCTTCTCCGGCCCAGTCTCCTGTGCTCACAATGTCTCCTTTACAGGCTGTCCCTTTCCCCACAAAGAACCCCCTCTTCTCTAAGCCCAGTAGTCCCCCCTCCGCAGCCCACACCTCACTACCAACCATCAGCCCAGCGAATGACTACTCGTAGTCAACATGGCATCTTCACGCCAAACTAAAAATACCACCATGCCTTAAGTGTCGAAACTCCTAAAATCTCCCCTATCCCTCGAAACCAGGTGAGTGCACTTAATGACCCGAATTGGAAATCTGTTATGTTAGATGAATATAATGCTCTAATTAAAAATAAGACGTGGGACTTAGTACCTCGTCCATCTCATGTGAATATAATTCGGTCCATGTGGATTTTTCGTCATAAAAAGAAATTTGATGGTTCTTTTAAAAGGCATAAAGTCCGTCTTGTAGGTGATGGTCGGTCGTAACGAGAAGGGATTGACTGTGAAGAGACATTTAGCCCGGTTGTAAAACCGGTAACTATTCGAACAGTTCTTAGCATTGCATTGTCCAAATCTTGGCCTATTCATCAGCTAGATGTTAAGAATGCATTTTTGCACGGGAACTTAAATGAGACTGTTTATATGCACCAACCTATGGGGTTTAAAAGCACCACTCGTTCTGATTATGTTTGTCTGTTACGTAAATCCCTTTATGGTCTTAAACAAGCTCTTCGTGCCTGGTATCAACGGTTTGCTGATTTTGTTGCCACTATTGGTTTTACTCATAGTAAATCAGATCACTCACTTTTCATTTATTGTCGTGGGACTGACATTGCATATATTTTATTGTATGTTGATGACATTATACTCACAGCTTCTTCAGATGCTCTTCGATGTTCTATTATCTCTCTTCTCAGTGCAGAATTTGCTATGAAAGATCTGGGTCAGTTGAGTTATTTTCTGGGTATTGCTGTCACTCGTACCAAAAATGGCCTTTTTCTCTCTCAACAAAATTATGCCGAAGAGATATTAGAGCGGGCAGGAATGACTACTTGCACACCTTGCCCAACACCCGTCAACACTAAGGGGAAGCTAAGTACAAAATCGGGTGACCCTTATGATAATCCTACGAAATATCGTCGATTGGTTAGTGCTCTGCAATATCTTACTTTCACACGGCCAGATATTTCTTATGCAGTCCAACAGGTCTGCCTATTTATGCATGCTCCGAAAATTGAACACATGGAGTCTTTGAAACGCATTCTTCGTTATGTACAAGGTACGATTGATTATGGTATGCACTTATATACGTCTTCGATTCACTCTATCTTGTCATATACAGATGCAGATTGGGGTGGATGTCCTGATACTAGACGGTCCACCTCGGGTTATTGTGTGTTTCTCGGAGATACTCTCATTTCTTGGTCTTCTAAGCGACAACCTACAATATCCAAGTCTAGTGTCGAAGCTGAATATAGGGGTGTCGCTAACGTTGTCTCTGAGTCTTGTTGGATTAGGAATCTTCTTCTTGAACTTCATTGTCCTATCCAAAAGGCAACTTTGGTCTACTATGATAATATTAGTGCGATATATTTATCCGGGAATCCAGTTCAACATCAGCGCACTAAACATATTGAATTGGACATCCACTTTGTTCGTGAAAAGGTACAAAAAAGAGAGGCGCGTGTCCTTCATGTCCCGTCTCGTTCTCAACTCGTAGATATTTTTACAAAAGGGCTTCCGCACGTATTATTTGATGATTTTCAAACTAGTCTCAGCGTCCGACCACCTCCCGCTAAGACTGTGGGGGTGTGATAGAATATAAATTTATTTAAGTTAATTTTCATAATTATCTTTTAGATTGATTGACCATATCTTTTGTATAGTTGGCTCTCCTAATTTGTAGCAACTAATATCTTGTAATTGTAATTATCCTAGCCTAGAATTACGTTGATCAGGATTGTATATTAGGAACATTGTTCAAGGCAATACATACGAACAGAATTCCTTTTACTTTCATATAACTTGTTGACCTTCTCCTGAGTTTGTTTAGGAAGCTGCAAAACTTGTTTCTGAGTTACCCCTCAGGCTCAGGCATACCAGATTTAGAGATTGCTGCTGCAGGAAAATATGTCATGCTCTGTGCCTTTGCTTTTTCCTGCATTATTGTCAAGTTTGTGAGTTTTGATGGAAAGCTAGAAAATGGAAACAAAAGCACATTTATCTAATCTGCATCATTAACTTAATTTACTCGATTTTCTATTTGCAAATCTGTAGCGTGGACACATGGTAGGTTAATATATCCTTAATCCGACTCAATAGTAGTAGTTATCAGGCTTATAAATGCCTTAAGATCTGGTTTAATTCCTCTAACTAATTTTATTTTTTTCTAGTTTGTGGCAATTCTTAGCATGAGTGACGCTATCCACCAATGTGGTAGTGACATATCATTCTGGAATCTAAATTTGTTTATGAAAAAATTAATACCACCAACGTTGCATCTTTTGTGTATTAGCTTTTGGCAATCAACAAGCACCACCACTACTACTTTATTTGGGGTTATTATGTGCTGAGGAATTAATATTGGTCTGAATTCTGAAGGCATTCTAAATGCTTCTTGTACTATTAGGTTCAGAGTGAAGTCATATACACTTCAATTTACCTTTCCTTTTCTCTAAGTTGTGTGGCAAATCCATGTCTGACGTACATTATTAATTCGGACAAACTGTTTATGCAATAAATAAAGCAGTCGTCCACAGTGATTTAATGCTAACCACTCCCCTATTATAGATTTTGCACACCAGGTTCGGCCATCAAAAAATAATAAATAATCAACCATTGAAAAAGTAGGATGATCCCATTATTATCAAGTGTCCTGTAAATGAAAGTGGAACGCTCTGTAACTTGCGAAAAGAGAGCCATATGTTACACAGAAGAGAAGATCCAGCAATGGGGTCATGAACAACCCTATCCATTTCGTATAAATACCAGAGGAAGGATAAAGTTGCGATGTCATATAAATTTGCCACAACCCTACAACTCATATTAGTCAATAAAAATTCGTCAAAAAAATTTATCTAGAAATGTCAATTTCAAACACCCTTCTTACTGCCACCAACAATCCAACCCTCTACCTCATGGATATTATAAGGTATGAGTCATATTGTTGCCCCAAATAGCATGAGGTAAAGTAGAGTTTGGTTAACTATTTAAAATAATTAAGTACTTGATTCACAAATAGAGATGGTATTAATTAGACTTGACAATATAGTTGGTTAGTCAACTCATATTAACTGGAACCAAATTGATTGGTTAACTATTTTTATTTATTTGAGTTGGTTAAAGTTTGAAACCATATTTTTTTAAAAAAATATAAGTCCAACCCGATTAACAATTTTTCGACCCATATTTTATTCTAAATCCAAACCAAAAGTTATTTCCACCCATATTTACATATTCAAAAAGCTCAACCACCCACCCATCCCACTCCACCCCACACCCCACCCACCCCACCCCGACCACAACCTCCCAAAAAAAATTAATATTAAGCGATTATGTATACCTCACCCACCCCAACCCCACCCCACCCCCACCCCCACTCCCACGCCACCCCACCCCACCCCACCCCACCCCACCTATCTATCCACCCACCTACCCAACACTCCCTCCCAAAAAAAAATATTAAGCGATTATGTATACACTACTCACACCCCACCACCACCCCCACCCATCCACCCACCCACCACTCCAAAAAAAAAATTAGTAAGCGATTATGTATACACCCCCACCGCCACCCCATCCATCCCCACCCCACCCCACCCCACCCACCCCCACCCCCACCCACGCCACTCCCACCCACCTACCCAACACTCACTCCCAAAAAAAATTTAGTAAGCGATTATGTATACACCACCCAACCTAACCCAATAGCAACCCACCCCACCTCACTCCCTCCCAAAAAAAATAATTTTTAGTGATTATGTATAAATGATATATTTAATAATAATTTATTTAATTGGATCATAATAATGGTAAGTTTAAAATTTAAAATATGAGTCGGCCTATATTTGAACCATAACCATATGGTTCCAACCCACATAACTCATATTAAAAATGATTAATATGATTTTAGTTCTTAAATAAAACCATAATCATATTTTAAAAATCAAAACCAATTCATAACCGTAAGCCTAGTATTAACCTAACCCTATATAGGCTACATAGGCTAGATAACCAACCTATATCTCCGTTTTTTGCGAATGCATCTCCAAGCTCAAAACCTTACAAAGTTGTAAATAAATAGCCTCCCAATTCATATACATTAATCATCAACTCAATAGCAAAATCAACAAGTAAATATAAAATTTTATTCGCCCTGCACGCAAGGTACAAGGAAGCAGCAATAACCTTTTCAAATTCTTTACCACTAGTGAAATTACTTGATAAAATTTCCGAGCTTGTTCCATTACATATTTTTATTTAATAGTTCAATGATTATAATTAATAGAAGGATAAATTTGTAAAAATATATTTTTCTTTTCATTCAATTGAAACTCAAAAACATAAGAAAAGAATTTTTTTTAATTTTCTATTCTTTTTCATTAAAAACTCAGAAACAACACAAAGTAAAACTTTATTTTTATTATTCTTTTCTTTTTGGTCCAAAACTCTGAAACAAGTGTTGAAGTCGCAGATTTTGGTTAAATTGAGCCAAACAGATCGAGGAGAGAGTTATAAAAGATCTTTCAATTGGCATGCAAGGTTATCTCCTATTCGTACCAATAATTTCAGGTATAATTGTCTAAACCCTAGTAAAATTATACTAGTATTATTATTAAAGGCAGGCAGGCAAGCACGCTTATTATTTAGACGAATCATAGAACATGTGAATATGTTACTAAATATTTGATGTTTTGTTTCAAAATATTTGATGTTTTAAGAAACTAAAAGTATGTTTTTATTATCTTTTTTCCAATTTTGCTCTTGTCATTATTAGCTTCATTAATACTCACCTTAATTATTTTTCACATTTCACACTCTTTCTCTTTTTCAAGGTTGATGTTTCATATTCTATGTAACATTACTTGAAGAAATTTGTTTTAAAGCTGAAAATTTTTTCATACGTTAGAAAGAAAAAAAAAAGTTCTCTCTAAGAAAGAAAATGAAGATTCCATATACTTGGATTCCAAAAAGAAGAAAATTCCACTAGATTTTAACTTGAATGAATATGCAGATTGTGGGTTTGATTTGAACAAGTTTCCGGATGAAGGAGAAGAAGTTTTTGAAAAAAAAGAATTTCAACAAATCGTTAGGATATTAATTAAGAGTATATTAGGAATATTTTAAAATATTAAATACTTTCTTAATCCTTAAACTGTTAAACATGAAGAGAGGGAGTAATAATCACATGTATCTAATGGAAGAAACCCATTGATTTGGCATGCAGAAAAAGGAACCTGATTCCAATGAAGGTGTCTTAAAAGGGCTATGGAGTAGTCAAAAAGCAACGTACCACTATTTCTCCTAACAAAGGAAAGCTATAAAGATATTACGTACAAAAGGTAAAGAATCTCAACTAAGCTATATAATCTGTAATTTCACACACACGTTGATCACCATAAAACTGCAATCAACAGCTTGATTTTTGCTTACCCCTCATCAGGAATTGAGTCTTGAATTCTTGTTATTGTCATCAAAAAACTATAAAACCAAAATCTCACTTTCAGTTTTTGATCTTCAAGATGGAAGATAGCACAAGAACAAAGATTGAGCTCATCAGGCCTGTTTTCCTCAAGGCTGGAATCCCCATAGCTATCTCTGTGGCTGGTTTCATCTTTGCTAGAGTATTCACGGTTCGAAAAAGAACAGGTTGGCAAGATTCATCAACTGAATTTCATGTGAATTCCCTTGATATGGAGGATGAACATATTTTGACAAACACCCATGATGATATAAATTCACTAGAAAGTTTGCAAACTCAAAATAGATGCAAATTAGAGGAGGAGATTGTACACCTAGAAAGCAGAATACAAGATCTTCAAGGGAGGGAATTGGAGCTTGAATTAAGGTTTCTCCGTGTTTGTGATTTGAAAAATCAAGAAATGGTGCTAATGGAGCTTGGGAATTGTTTGTTGTTAGAGATGGCTAGAGCTGAGTTTTTGGATAGGGAGTTATCATCATTGGAGGTGGAGAACAAGAGGTTTGAAGGCATGGTAATAGAATTTCTGAAATTACTGGAGCAGCTTCAATTTTCTAGATTGGAAAATGGGGTGCTTCATAGGAGGATTTTGAAGAGAGCAAAACAACGGTCTGGTGTTATATGTGTTGGAAATGAGATTTAAAATGAATGAGAAAATTGACTTCAAATCCGGTCGGGTCGGGTCGGGGTCGTGACGGGCGGGTTTGTGAAACTACGTCGTTTTGACGGCGGTTACATGCAAATTTTCCTATAAATAAATGGTGTGGGAAATCATTTAAGAGATAACAAATTCTGGTTTCCCGTTCTGTCAGAAAATTCCCGTCCCGTTCCTTCCATTATTTCCGTTCTGCAGTAAGAAATTCCCGTCCCGTTCCTTCCCTTTCTGCAATCCCGTTTCTGCAGTATAGAATCCCGTTCTGCTCTATTGTTTCCCGTTTCTGGCAGACTCCCGTTCTGCAGTAATTCCGTTCCCGTTCTGCACTGCAAAATCCCTGTTTTCTGCAATAAAATTATGCAGTAAGTTTTCTTATGTTTTCTTCATGCATCATTATTATTGATAGTAAAAGTTCGAGTACATAACATAGAATTTGCGTTCGATGAATTCTTAATTTTGTAATGCTACTAATTAAGAATTGAAATCCGTTTTATCTTGGGAAGCAATTATTCAATTAACCCTTAGCATCTGTGGGGGAATAAACTTGCTTTAAGGAGACTTTGTGAATTCAAAGGACTCGGATTTATATTTGCATAATTTATTATTATTATATTTATATGCATTATTAAATAATACTATATATTACAGATAACAATCTTAAAGCAAATTTATTTTTCTGTAATTATAGTATTGTTTATGTTAACAGAAAATTATTTTATGTGAATAAGAATTTGTTTTATAAAACAAGTTTCTGTTTTGTAAAAAAAAAAAAAAAAAAAAAAAAACTGCATTTCTGGAATGTTTCTGTTTTATTATTACCGTGCACTAAAATTGAAAAAAAAAAAAAAACCGTCAATTTTTTTTTACCATGCCATGCATGATAATTGTTTCAAGTTTTTAAGTGTATATATAAGACGTAAAAGTATATGACGTAATATATATATATATGATATATATATTTTATACTGATGTGACTTGATTTAATCCTGCAAACATGAATCCTGCAACTTGAAGGTTATAAAAAAAAAATGTCTTGACTTTTGTATATACATATAAAAGTTTATAACTCTGTATGTTTGTATAAAAACAGAATACAAACTTCTGCAAATACAATATTTTCTGCAAGTTTATGCATTTGTTTTTACATGTTTGTGAATATATATGTTATATACTATAACTGCATGTTGTTTTGCCTTGAGCACATGCATGTTCTGTTTATTTGGTCAGTTTATTTATATTGTGCAAGTTTATATAATATTAAAGCATCCATGCAATACTGGATTATTTTTTCACCCAAGTACATCACAGAGGCATGTGTGTGACGTGCATGTGTGTGACGTGCATTCCAAGAGCAAACGGACTTTATAATTTGTAAACAAATGATCATTTTGTTCGTATAAATTTTTGCAGTATTGCAGGTAAAGGTCAATTTAATATATAAAAAAAAAAAAAAAAATTTGGCCAACAGAAACTTTATCTTAACAGAATATTAGTTACATGTTAATAAATAATATTCTGTTATTTTTAATTGCATGTGAATATACATATTATTCTGTTTAACGGTTTATATTACATGTTAATTGTTTTATATATATATATATATATATATATATATATATATATATATATATATATTCTGTTATTATATATATAAATTTCATATTAACAAATTGCATGTTAATAATTCATGCATATTTTATAGTAATGATTGCATGTTAATAATTCATGCATATTAACTGCTGCTTGCATATTACTATTATTACATGTTGTATTAATGACTTGCATGTTCTGCATGTTAGCCTTGAGCACGTGATTGTCAAAAAAAAAAAATGTTGCATTTATGTTTAATATCATAAGCAGTATCCATGTTTAGCGTTTATGTTAATATCATGATTAACATAATTGTTTGGGTTCAGATAATTTAAGAAATTACGGCGTGTTTTTTGTAAACAAGGAAAAAGGAATAACATATGTAAGTTTTTGTCATGTGTGTTATTCTGTTATCATATAAAAACAGAATGTATATTCTGTTTGTACGCTAATATACCCCTACGGCATTAGTCCTCATTTATTCTTTCTATTATGTACTTTTTAAGTTTGGCTAAAGAATGGCTGTAAATAGTAAAATTTCAGATGGGTCAAAATCCTTTAGATGTGCAAATTAATGTTTTCTTTCTATATGCTAGTGCAAATTCTTGTATCGACAAACAAGCAGAAAATATCAGCAGAGGGCTTCATTTCTAGCACTATTATTTTATATTGAGAAAATCTAATTTACATATTAAAACTGCAGAATGTTTTAGTTGTTGCATGCTAGTACCCTTGGTCAATCATTCAATTAATTTCCTGATACACTTGATGATGAGCATAACACTTGCATGCTAACATGAATTGTATGTTAACGTAGAAGAGGCTATCATACCAAAATAGCAGAATCAATTGCCATAATGGTAGCTTGGTGTTAGATATTTTCATTATCTAAAAGTATATAATAAATATATTATATGTCATCCATGTAACCAATAATTAATATTGGTTCAGTTGGATAAAAGAGGTGTGTTGATATTAAGGACTTGGGTTTAAGCCATGCTAACAACATTTTTATTTATATGTTGGGCCAAAAATTTCCAAAAATTAGAATCAGTTGGAATTGGGATACGTTCCAATAATTGGGATACGACCAATTAATTTGTTTATGATATTTATGATATTATATCTACATGTACCTACCAAAAATGATATGTTTGTAGGAAAGGGCTACATGAATGATGGGCTAATGTACCAAAGTCTATTGATAATAATAAAATTAATTCTTATGCTTACTTGTTGGAATCTTCAAACATATGGAATGCTAGATTAGGTCATGTTAATTATAATACTTTGCGTAGATTAATTAATTTAGAATTCTTGCCTAAATTTGATATTAATCTAAAACATAAATGTGAAATTTGTGTGGAATCAAAAATGACAAGATTACCCTTTCATTCTGTTGAAAGGAAAACTGAACCTCTAGATTTAATTCACACTGATATATGTGACTTAAAGTTTGTGCAAACTAGAGGTGGGAAAAAAATATTTTATAACCTTTATTGATGATTGCACAAGATATTGTTATGTATATTTGCTAAGAAGCAAAGATGAGGCTGTAGAAATGTTTCGACTTTATAAAAATGAAGTTGAAAATCAACTTAGCAAAAAGATTAAAGCAATAAGAAGCGATAGAGGTGGTGAATATGAATCATCATTTGAAGAGATATGCTCTGCTCATGGTATTATTCACCAAACTACTGCTCCTTATTCACCTCAATCTAACGGTATTGCTGAACGCAAGAACCGAACATTGAAAGAAATGTTGAATGCTATGTTAAACAGTTCTGGAGCACCCCAGAATTTGTGGGGGGAAGCTTTGCTTTCTGCCAATTATATTCTTAACAAAGTGCCTCATAAGAAAACTCACAAAACCCCTTATGAATTATGGAAAGGTCATAGACCTTGCTATAAATACTTAAGAGTGTGGGGGTGTTTAGCAAAAGTGATGGTTCCTAAACCTAAAAAGGTTAAGATAGGACCAAAAACAATTGACTGTGTTTTCATTGGTTATGCAAATAACAGCAGTGCTTATCGCTTTCTTGTTTATAAATCTAAAATTAACGATATTCATGTTAATACATTTATTGAATCAAGAGATGCATCATTTTTTGAGAATATTTTTCCATATAATGGAAATAATGATTCAAATTCAAACAAAAGACCTTTGGATGCTACTAGTGATAATCCTGAAAATATAGGCAAAGAGTCTGTAGTGGATGAACCTAGACGTAGCAAAAGGGCAAGGACTTCTACGTCTTTTGGTCCGGATTTTCTAACATTTTTGTTAGAAAACGATCCTCGAACCTATAAGGAAGCAGTATCCTCTCCAGATGCTTCTCATTGGAAAGAAGCAATAAATAGCGAAATTGAGTCCATTATGCAAAATCATACATGGGAATTGGTGGACCTTCCACCTGGTTCAAAACCCTTAGGGTATAAATGGATCTTCAAAAAGAAGTTGAAAGCTGATGGCTCAATTGATAAATACAAAGCAAGGCTTGTTGTTAAAGGCTATAGACAAAAGGAAGGATTAGATTATTTCGACACTTATTCACCTGTTACAAGAATTACATCTATTCGAATGCTAATAGCAATAACATCTTTAAATAGACTTGAAATACATCAAATGGATGTAAAGACTGCATTCTTAAATGGTGAATTAGATGAAGAAATATATATGGAACAACCTGAAGGTTTCACTGCTCCTGGACAAGAGAGGAAAGTATGTAAACTTGTTAAATCCTTGTATGGATTAAAACAAGCACCAAAACAATGGCATGAGAAATTTGATAATGCTATGTTATCAAATGGATTTAAAATCAATGAGTGTGACAAATGTGTTTATGTCAAAAGCACTCAAAAGGAATATGTCATTGTTTGTCTTTATGTGGATGATATGTTAATCATGGGTAGCAACAATGAAGTTATCAACTCAACAAAACGTATGTTGTCAAATAGATTTGATATGAAAGACTTGGGGGTTGCTGATATAATATTAGGAATCAAGATTTCTAGAACATCTGATGGAATTATATTATCTCAATCTCATTACATTGAGAAAATACTTGAAAATTTTAACAAGTATAATATAATTCTGAATAAAAACCCAGTTGATATAAATCTTCATCTAGCTAAAAATGAAGGTGATAGCATATCTCAACTAGAATATTCTCGTATAATAGGCAGTTTAATGTACGTCATGAACTGTACTAGACCAGACATAGCTTATTCAGTAAGTAAGCTAAGTAGGTATACGAGTAATCCAGGTAAAGATCACTGGAAAGCAATTTTGAGAGTTTTAGGATACCTAAAACATACTCAAAAATATGGACTGCACTATACAAGATATCCAGCAGTATTGGAAGGATATAGTGATGCTAATTGGATATCTGACAATAAAGACTCGAAATCCACAAGTGGATATGTCTTTACCCTTGGAGGTGCAGCAGTATCTTGGAAATCCTCAAAATAAACGTGTATTGCTAGGTCTACAATGGAATCAGAATTTATTGCGTTAGACAAAGCTGGAGAAGAAGCTGAGTGGCTTCGTAATTTCTTAGAGGATATTCCAAATTGGTCAAGACCTGTGCCAGCTATATGTATACACTGTGATAGCCAATCAGCGATTGGAAGAGCAGAGAGTCATTTATATAACGGTAAGTCACGTCATATACGACGAAGACATAATACCGTTAGACAATTGCTCTCAAATCGAATTATCTCAATTGACTATGTAAAGTCAAAAGATAATATTGCGGATCCGCTTACGAAAGGTTTAACAAGAGAGCAAGTGGAAAAATCATCGAAGGGAATGGGTTTAAAGCCTACTGTTTAAATAAGAGTCGTCATAGTGGCAACCCAACCTAGCTGACTGGAGATCCCAAGATCTAGGTTCAATGGGCAAACCGAACTATGTAGTACTCCGTAAAGCACTGAGGAGATATTTACTCCTAACCATTCCTATTATAAGATGAGACAGTGCACATCTGCCGCGAGAATCAGGATAAGATACGCTTTTAATGATTTCTATATCTTGAAATATGTTCAAGTGGGGTATTGCAGGATACTCTTGATAGAAGTCACCTACGTGAGTAAGAAGGGGGCCACTTCTGTGAGAATTTTGAAGGCTGAATTCTCTAATATACTTACGGAACCAAGAGGTGTTTCAAGGCCAAAATGAACACAAACGTGAGAACCAACTATGTCTGAAGAGATATTTTATGAATTCTATTGTCTTGGTTTACACAAAAAGCTGACAGTTCAAAGACATCAAGTCTACTGATTAGCCGAGTAAATCCGATAGATTTTACTAGGGCAAGTTCAAAGCCACTAGGCTACTTAACCTGATGAAATATCTTTTCTCATGTACTCGAACTAGTGTCTGCATATTCATAACATATTTTGCATATTGTAAAGACAATTTTACATTCATGTGGGGGATTGTTGGAAATGAGATTTAAAATGAATGAGAAAATTGACTTCAAATCCGGTCGGGTCGGGTCGGGGTCGTGACGGGCGGGTTTGTGAAACTACGTCGTTTTGACGGCGGTTACATGCAAATTTTCCTATAAATAAATGGTGTGGGAAATCATTTAAGAGATAACAAATTCTGGTTTCCCGTTCTGTCAGAAAATTCCCGTCCCGTTCCTTCCATTATTTCCGTTCTGCAGTAAGAAATTCCCGTCCCGTTCCTTCCCTTTCTGCAATCCCGTTTCTGCAGTATAGAATCCCGTTCTGTTCTATTGTTTCCCGTTTCTGGCAGACTCCCGTTCTGCAGTAATTCCGTTCCCGTTCTGCACTGCAAAATCCCGTTTTCTGCAATAAAATTATGCAGTAAGTTTTCTTATGTTTTCTTCATGCATCATTATTATTGATAGTAAAAGTTCGAGTACATAACATAGAATTTGCGTTCGATGAATTCTTAATTTTGTAATGCTACTAATTAAGAATTGAAATCCGTTTTATCTTGGGAAGCAATTATTCAATTAACCCTTAGCATCTGTGGGGGAATAAACTTGCTTTAAGGAGACTTTGTGAATTCAAAGGACTCGGATTTATATTTGCATAATTTATTATTATTATATTTATATGCATTATTAAATAATACTATATATTACAGATAACAATATGTGAGCAGAATTTGCAGATTGAAGAGGGTACAGCAGAGATTTTGCAGAATCGTGAAGAACTAGAAAGAAGAGCAGATAAAATCAGTGTCTTGGAAAGTAAAATTCTGGAGCTGGAAATCATTACAGAGAAATTGGAGGAGGAGAAGAATGAACTTTTGAACAAGCTGGATTTGGCTGAAAAATTAGCTTCATTAAAGGTACAAACTTTGTTTCAATTACTCAATAGGAACATATAAATAAAAACATTTGTATTCAATAAATTTCTTGCTATTCAAGTTTTTTGGTTATGAATTGAATGGGTAGTACGCATGCTTTGCAGATTGAAGAAGGGGGGATGGTATTGGAGGATTATAATCGATTAATAATTGAATTAGAACAACTCCGGAGGGAGCGAGCAGCTGAAGTTAAAGAGTTAATTTACCTAAGGTGGTGTAACGCGTGCTTGAGGCACGAGCTGACGAGGAGGAGGAATCAAGAAGAAGAAGAAAAACAGGAGCTGGAGTTGGATTTTGAAGGTAGTGAAGAAATAGGATCAGAGCGGGAATTGAAGGGTTTTATCTCGTCGCTGGATCATGGGGACTCGAGATTAGGCTGTGGACATTCAAAAAGGCCAAGGCTGATCGACAAGTTTAAAAAATGGGTGGAAGGAAGCGAGAAAGACAAGCATGAAGTCGTCAACTGCTTTGGTTTCTGATGGTGCTGGCTGGGTGCATACATAATAAAATAGAAGAATAGCCCGCAATTCAACAGAATATTTATTATGTATCATGAGGGGATCGAGGGTTGGGGGGCCGTCCGGTGCTATTGACCGGTACTAACGTCCGGTTCCTTTGTTTTGGTTTTTTTTTTTTTTTTTTGGTTTTTTTTTTAATGACAATTATAAAAATAAAGAATAAAAAATAATAGAGCAAGTTTTAACAAAAAATTGTAAAAGAAAGTATATTTTTTATTAAAAAAATACTGTAAACAGTTTACAATATTTTTTTAATAAAAAATATACTTTCTTTTACAATTTTTTGTTAAAACTTGCTCTATTATTTTTTATTCTTTATTTTTATAATTGTCATTAAAAAAAAAACCAAAAAAAAAAAAAAAAAAAACCAAAACAAAGGAACCGGACGTTAGCACCGGTCAATACGCACCGGACGCCCCCCCAATTGGGGGATCGATATGTTTGAAATATGAATTTATTCATCAGAAAGATATGGTTATAACAATATTTTCATATTTGCACTGAGATCATAGCCTCTATTGAATCAATAGTTTCTTCTTCTTCTCTTTCCCTTGGGAATAAAGAAATAAAACATATTATAAATTATATCAATTTTAGTGAAGTATTATAAATCCCATCCAATTATAGTGTAGAATCAAACATTTATATGTATGTGTAAACATTTATAGTGTAAAAAACTTTTTTGTTGAGAGTGGGATTTGAACCCACGCCCTTTCGGACCAGAACCTTAATCTGGCGCCTTAGACCAACTCGGCCATCTCAACTAATGAAGTGCTTGTACAATTGATACATCTATCCCGAATCCACACTATACTGCATATTATATAGCGCCACTCGTTGCAAAAGATGGTCAGCATACTTTTTAAGAAGAAAAAAAGTATTCATATTTAAATTTTAATTTATTTGCATAATTTTTTATACGTGACTAATAATATTCTATAAATATGTATAAAAAAAATATAAATATGACAATTAATATTAACGGACAAATTATTGTGAAAAAAATTATTTAAGATAATTAGATATTTAACTTGTGATGATCTAATTTTTACTTGTGGAATCGCTTCTTAATTTTTTTGCCAATTTAATATTTTTTTCATATTTTTTTAATTCAAATATTTTAAGTTAAGTTTTGGTGTTTTGTTTTTTTTGATAGACTGAAATTTACAAAACCAACCTTACGTTGAAGAAAATCATAACAATGAAGAGAGGACTTAACTAACATGACAAAACTACAAAATTTTTATAGCTTGTTCTTCTTATCTCTTTACTTGTATTAATGATAAAATATTTTAGGTCATATGACATTCGAGGCACCTACATTTGTTTTGATTACAATCTTTGTACGTTTTGTTACTTGATTATTACATATTTAGTTGTGTATAATATAATTGGTTATTTATATAATATAATGTTTTATTTGATGTTGATTATAAATTAAAAAATATTTTTAATTTGCAGTGATTTAATTATTTAATAACAATATTGTCGATGAAATTTCTTCTCGGTAAATTAAAAAAAAATCATAATATGTAATTAGTGAAAGAAATCTAATATTTCTAAAGTAAATACGTTCTTCACAAATTGTTATTTATAAAGGAAGACATTTTTATTAGTTATTTCAAAATATTAATTATGAGGAAATCATGTCTTCGCCAAAATATAATTTGTGAAGAATATATATATTCTTCACAATATATTCATCATAAATGCAAGGAATAATGCAAGGAATTATGCAAAGTTTTTTTTTTGTGTGTGTGAATAATATACTACTATTTCTTATGAATGATTAATAAAATCCGTCCCTATAGCAAATATTCCCCTGGAGGGAGTATTATTATTATTATTATTATTATTTTAGTAAATTGTATGAGTGGATTTAAGTTTGTGAAGATGTGGATGGTTTTGCTTAGGCTATGTTATATTGTTATCCTCTCTTTCTCTCTCTGTATGTAATAATAAACCAAAACAAAATTCTTTCTTTCTTTCTTTGTTAAACTCTTCATCAGTCTGTCCAACTGACTCCATATGGAACTCTCCCTCTTTCTTCACCGGCCTCAACCCACTCTTCTTCCCCATTCTCTCTCTTCCATACCCCTCACAGGTTAAACCCTCTCTCTCTATATATATACACTTACTCACACACACACTTCCGAGATTTCTTGGTGGAAATTAAGGAATTTGGTCTTATAAATTGATCACAGGGAAGAGAACCTTTAACAGGAATTATTCTGTTTTGCCATGTCGCTGCTCACAATCTTCCTCAGAGGCTACACCAAAACCAGCAGCATTATCTCTACGGTTTGAGGGAAGGAGAGCCCTAAATCTAATGGGTTGTTTTCTTGCTGCAGGTTATTAATACATTATTGTTTTTCTTTCTTGCAATTTTATTTCTTGATTGAAAAGACGAGTCTTGTAAACTGAAAATTACATATATAAAGAAACACTATTTCATTAGTTAGTTATACAATAAATTATAACTTTAAAAATGTGTTTAGAATTTTACTTTACTCAATTTTTGACTCGAAACTACTAAATACTAAACGTATAGAAAAAAAAAGTATTATAATAACATAATAGATAATATTAACAAAACGTATTAAATATTATAAAATATATTAATGATTAAACTTTAGTTATCAATTTTATTTCACATGAGAGACATTTTGGGTTAATTATGTTAAAAATAATTATGACTTATATATTAGTGATTATAATTTAGTTAATTCTTAAAACTAAAAGTGATAATGGTAACATATTATTCTACAACAATTTTATTCATAAATAACTATATATTAACAATATAATAAATATATTATTACAAAATAATAATTAATATTAAAAAGCATAATATAATTACAAAATATATTAATGATTAAACTTTATATGATATTTATGAAAAATTAATTAACTCAAGGTCTCCTATATGAAATAAAGTGGTTTACAAAATTTTAATCGTTAATATATTTTATAATATACATTAAAAAAATTTATATAAATTATTATTTACTCATAATATTTTTTAGGAATATAATTGTTGTGAATAATGAGTTTTCATAATTATTTTAGTTTTAAAAGCTAGCTAACTAAATTTTAATAACTAATATATAAGTTAGAATTGTTTGGTAACATTAATTAAAGGTCTCCTATGTGTAATAGAATTGGTAACTAAAGTAATCAACTAATCATTAATATATATATAATACTTCCTCCGTCCCATAGTTATAGGCTGATTTTCCATTTTGGGATGTCCCAATATATAGGCTACTTACTATTTATAAAATTTAGTTGGTTCATTGTTTTACTTTTATGCCCTTATAATAAATATTCAACCACTACTCTTTTTTTGAAAAAACAATATTCAATGTCTAAGGCTGTAAACGAGCCAACACAGTTCGGGCTCGATTCGGGCTCGACTCGAAAAAATACGAGCGAGACTCGGATTCGTTAATAATATGATCCAAATATGAGCATTAAAAATAGTTCGAATAAAAATATGAGTAGAATCTGAACAAGGTTATACTCGACTCGTTTAAGATTCAAACTACTCGAATTTTTTATTGTGATTCGATACATACTCGGTTAATACATATTTGATTAGATGTTCGATACATTCTCTTATAATATATACAAATTTAAATCAAATTAGGATAATTAATTATTATTTTGTTTTGTTTTTAATTTTAAATGTGATTTTATATTTGTAAAGTGTAATAATAAATATATTTTTTCATTTTTAAGTAAAATAATAAATTCAATTTATAATTATATTTATTATAAAACTAGTTATTATGTGAAGATTCGAATTCGAGCTTGAATTTGAAGCTCGCGAGTAGTTTGAATAAAAATTCGAGTCGAGTCGGATCGAATTCGAGTAATAAATATTCGAGTCGAGTCGAATCTGAGTAGGAATTTTTAAATATAATTCGAATTCAAGCCGAATTCGAGTACGAATTTATCATTTCGAGTCGAATTCGAATAGCTCTCTGTTCGCTCCGGTTCGACTCGTTTACACCCTTATCAATGTCATTATTTTTATCACTACATTTAATATTGTTGTATTCTCAATAAAACTTGAGAGTTCCAATGTAATAAGACTTCATCTTTGGTTAAAGTTCTATGGTCAATCAATGAAGTTGAGAGTTCCAATTAGATAAGTAAGGAGTAATTAACTTATTCATTAATTCCATATTGAGGGGTATATGTGAAAAAATTTTATTAAAAATTGTCATCAACTAATTTTCTTAAACTATGTGCCAAAAGAAATCAGTCTATAACTATGGGACGGAGGGAGTATAATTTTTGATATTAATTATTATGTACTCATAATATGTTTAATATATAGTCATTTAGAGATTAATGTTGAGTAGAAACTTAAACTAAAATCTTAAATATGATTTTTAAGTTAAAATTTATTATATGACTAAGTAACTAAATGACTTTTATAAAAATAAAATTGTTGCAAAATAATAAGTTAATATTAAAGTTTGTTGGACCATAAAGAGAGTTTTAGTTCTAGTTAAATTAATCATAGCATTATATATGAGCATAAAAAGGGTCTTACTTCTAGTTAAATTCTAGGCAAAGACCAAAAAACTAAATTTCGTTTTATTATATATTTATATAGATTTAAATCATCTGTTATAGAATAAACAAAAATGTAATGAAACTGTGCTCGAAAGACCAACGACCAAAGACGAAGACCAAAAAACTAAGTTTTGTTTTATTATATATTTATATAGATTTAAATCATCTGTTATAGAATAAACAAAAATGTAATGAAACTGTGCTCCAATATGTCTAAAAGAATTTGTTGGAATTTGTGACTCATAACATAGAAGCTATTGAAAAATGTTAGAGCTGAGCGAAGCAAAACGAAACGACGCACTAGCCCATCAGGGTTGAACCAAAGGTTGTGGGGAGGGTGTGGGGGGCTCCGCCCCCGGTACGGTACGGAGTTTCTGCATGTGTGGTGCAGGGCGCGCTAGTGCAAGGCTAGGAGTGGCGCGGGGAGTGCCAGGATCGGTGCAAGTTCTGCATGTGTGGTGCGTGGCTGCGCCAGTGGCGGTCTGGAAGTGGCGTGGGGCTTGCCGGTCGGTGGACAGGGTTTTACTGGTTCGTTTGTTGGAAGGACATTATGTGTAATGTGAAGTAGGGTTGGAATAGAATTAGTAGCTATAAATACTATCTATTGTAAAATACTATCTATTGTAAAATCCTATGTAACTGAAATCATCAATAAAAACAACAAGCTGCCTGTAGAGTACCCAAATTGGAGAACGTGTTATTCTCTATTGTCGTGTGCGTGTGTGATCCTAATTCTACTTTTTTAAAAGAATTGGTATAAAAAATATTAAAAAATTGGTACACAAGGGCACTGGTGGTCAACCGGTTTAATCCAGTTTTGACCAAACTAGTTTAACATGGCCAAACTGGACCGCACGTATGACCAGTTCGCAGTCCAACAGGCCGTTCCGGTCCGGTGTTTGAAACATTTTCTGGAAGTGGAACGATTGTTCCTGGATGCTGGATAGCAGTGAACTATCTTATGTTTCTTTCTTTCCTTTTCAAATAAATGCTGTCAGTCATTTCCAGAATTTTATTGCACTGACGTTTATTGATGATGCACTACTGTGTGACTAACAATTTCTGCTATGAGCAGCTGCTGGTATTTGTTTCTGCGATGTGGCTGGTGCCGCTAGCACAAGTAGAAGAGCTGTAATATTCTTCTTACATATTAACCAATTAGAATTATACTGCAACTGAATTCTTCTTTTGCTTTAATTACTATTGGTCAAATAATGGGTTGTTCCTTGCTGCAGCTTAGGGGAGCAAAAATACCTGAGAGTGAATATACGATCCTTCCCAATGGCCTGAAGTTAGTAAATTTCAATGACAGATTTCTTTTGTTTCATACTTGAAGTCATGCATTTAGTTGATTATTTATTATTTCGTACCTATGGTATTTAATTATATTTGTCATGAGTGTTGGTATGTGGGAGCTGTCGTTTACACTCCTAAATTAACCTCACTTTCACTTTATAAATTTAAACAATTAGCACAGTAGTAAGCAAGGATCGATCCCACAGAGAGTGATTTGTTTTATATTTATCCTATGATTTCTAATGAAAAGGGGATTTTGAATTAATTAATTAAATTAACAAGAATAAACTAATAAGAATAAACAATGAATAAAAAGCTTTAGTTCTTCAGTTCAGTATCACCTTTTTACAATAATAGATTAATCAAGTGTAACATTATTTACCCTTCAATGAAACTAATAGTCCTAGGTAACAACAAACTCTGCTACCCGAAACTCCCTCCCCTTAGATTGTCACTCAATGAAACAAGCTCTTCACAAGATTCTAACAATTATATAACCTAGAACAAGCTCTCTAGATTTAATATAATAGCAGCATTAAGAACTAGGGAATTAGACTATTCCAAGCAACAAACACATAAGCTCGGATTGTTTAACTTGTCTTCTGATAATCATAGCAATACTCAAAAGCATGTCCACAATTAGGTATTACTAATTACTACTTGTGATTAGAAACAATATCAATTACACGTAATATTATTCCTTGATCTAGCATATGATATTTGTTAACTAACTCAATCCTGCAGAAATCAAATCAGTTAAGCCAAATAGCATCCAGAAATTAAATCAGATTATCAAGAATGAATTTCATGTGAGAATGAATAAATAATGAATACTCAATTAACCATTAATTATAAATAAGGTTCAACATTCCTTAGAACTGAATAAAAATAACTTAGCTCATGTCTTCAATCCTCCAATGTTGTAGATGAGAGAATGTAGTAGATTCTTAATGAATAAAACCATGACTAACATCCTCTATTTATAGTGCTAGACAAAGTCCTAAATCCTATAGGATGTAGAAATCTAAATCCTAAAAGGAATTACAAATCATAACTAGTTTCCATAAAGAAATAGAATCTAATTTGGAAATAAATCTTAGTATAAAGTAAATCCTAAAGCTAATAGAAATGTCAATCCAATTCCATGTTGAAATCTGCCAAAATCTGCATTTAGAAACTTTCCAAAATCCAAGATTTCCCAATTTTCCCGCTCAAATTCGCTGGGGCGAATTTCCATTTCCTGCTGCAACGTCCTTTGGTAAAATGAGCATAACTTTTGATCCAGGAGGAGTTACGGGGCATGCTACCTATCAAAACGAAGATATCGACGAGATATACAACTTTCATTATTTGAGAATTGACAGAATCGCTCTGCATCAAGGTCAAAATCGGGCTCCAAGTGACTGCTGTGTAAATTGCAACTTCCAAACTTTGAGATTCAATGTCCGTTTAGTAAAAATATCATAACATTTTCATATGAACTCCGATTGGGACGATTCAAGATGTTCCGGAAAGCTAAGGAAGAGCTCTACAATAAAATCCAAGTCCCAAGCCAAGAACATGCATCCAACTTAATACTAAAAATCTTGCAATTTTCTCTTTTTCCTCATTTCAGCTCCAATTCTTCCTGAAATCATTAAACACCTTAATAAGCTCATATACACATGAAACACGCAATAAAACTAAATATAATGGAATCAAAATAAATGAATAATCTGCACTCATCAGTATGATACAGTACAGGTGTTTTTTGTGATACATCTATCCTATACTTGTGCAATGGAAGTCAGTTTAACTCAAAAGAGTTAGAATTTGAATATATATGTTTTACCATTGAGTATGTAATACTTCGAATATTAAACTTTTACCTTGTAGTTGTGCTGCTATTCATCTGTTGACTTTTACTTCTAGAGACATTCAAATTTTATGCATGCAGTTCCTTACTTTGTCAAGAAGGAACTTACTTCTTCTTCTTCTTCTGCATGTGGAAATTCATTCAGGTATTATGATTTGAAGGTTGGGAATGGAGCAGAAGCAGTGAAGGGATCTCGGGTTGCAGTACGGTTGTGGCTCAGTTATATTTTCAATTTCTAACTACATGGATTGAATTGTTTTCAGGGATATAACTATAATATGCATTAGTCATTAGTATAGCATTTATAATCAACTAACAGCTATTGCCTGAATATGTTTCTTTTTTACTCTTCATGTTGTCTTTTTACATTTTCTTTGTTACGGTAAAGCACATCCATCTTGATATCTATATGCTGGTCTTTGTATCATTCATATGGAAGTTAACTTAACAATCTGAACTTCTCCCTCTGGGTGCCATAGGTTGAGTGTTGGATTTCCAAACCAGAATGTAGACACATCAATTAATTACCCATGTGTTAGTATTAGTTAACTGACTATGCCTTTTTATCTACTCGCAATAAGAGTTGACATGTTTTTGTCGCAATATATAGGACTCTATTTGAAATACTATTGATTTAACAAAAATCATTTCAAGAATTAGATGTGTTTTTGTGAAGCCAAAGACAGTGTATCTGGGTTTACTGGCCTCGTTCTGTCCCTTACGAAATCATTCTACTATGAATTTTTATCAGCTTTCAACCACATACTGGGAAAAGGATACAACTAAATATTCTGGAGAAAATATCATTTTGAATGTTTAGCATGTGTTATCTACACAGAGTAAAAAAGGTTTCTGCAGTTGTGTCTGCAGCCACTGTGTCTATAAGTTTCCATTAAGAAACTTGGTATATATGCTAATTATTTTTTAATTCTAAATAGGATTTCTACTTTTCTTAGAACTTTCATTGTTGTCAAATCGTTAGAATGTTAAGGATTTTTTTTGTCTTTTATGTAATTAGTTTACTGTGTGACTAGCAAGTTGGACTAAATGATGCAATATGAATGTTGCAGGTCCACTATGTTGCTAAATGGAAAAACATCACTTTTATGACAAGTAGACAAGGGCTTGGCGTTGGTGGTGGAACAGTAAGATTGGTCATTTTATTGAAAGAAAACATTGTTGCATTCTTAGCTAAAAGTAATCTTTTTTTTTTGGGAGGGGACAGCTTTTACCAAGTTATTATTGAGGAGTATAGTGCTTTTGATCCCTTTTGCTCTTTACTGAACTATTGTCTACAACAAAGCAGAAATTGTAGTGTCAATTCCTGGTAAGGATATCGGTCTGTAGATATTACAGATCACTATCGACATGTAATTTGTTCAGATGAATGACCACAGGAGGCCACATGTGAGAGCGGTTTTGAATGAGTAGATATTGTCGCACCCTTCTCCAAAAAAGGGACCATGATGGATTCAACCATAAAGTGCATAATGCTGATGTGTGCCTTAGAAACCATTTTGTTTAAATTATTTAAACATTAGTTTTAATATATCTTAAGTACACCTCTATTTTGTTTTAATGTTGCATAATAAATAGTCAATAATAAAGCACAAAACTATAAGGAGAAATATATCACACATTTAATGCACTAATATTATATTTGATAAGTAATACATAGGTGACATAGATACAAAGAAACCAACACATTTCTTCCAAAACAATTTCCATTACTTTTATTAAAATTCTTCTCCATCTTTCATTAATTACAGGTTCTATGCCTCAGGTGAAACAGTTCTTCCTTGAAAATATAGGATTACCTCAATTTTCCAAACCACCAAAAAATTAGGTGACAGTATATGTATGTGTGTGTGTGTGTGTAATATATGCATTAGGAAGGATGCCAAAATTCTTTGGATTTGTGCTTTTTTTTTCAGTTTGTGGGGAATCCTGAATGGGCGCAATGGTGGCCTATTTAAAGGTTACTTATCTTTTAATTTTTGAAGGATAGGGTTATTTTTCTTGCATCCTTATGATTTCTGCTATTGGAACCTTTAGCTGTACCATTGTGACCGATCTATGTAGGGTTTCCAGTTGCACTTTTTCAAGTGTTCTTTTATCTTGTTCTCTATAGTTCAGTTATCTTCTCTTTTTCATTAATAGTTTTTCTTGTCAAAAATAAAAATTCATGGGACCGGCAACAGCTTGAACCGCCTTATGTACATTAGTGAAACTGCATTTACCCAGCGTTCTGATTTGAGATGTATGATGACTACATAATTAATTTTCTTTTCTATTTGCTTGGTCTGTCTAAATTATTAACATGATTTTTTCCTTAAAGATCCCTCGTGGTTATTTAACTAATATACATATGCTTTAATTGCTGCAGCCCTATGGATTTGATGTGGGTCAATCAGAAAGGGGAAATGTCCTTAAAGGATTAGATCTAGGCGTTGAAGGCATGCGAGTAGGAGGCCAGGTGAGACCAGTGGCCGGCATAGTGTCAGTCAATTAACACCATAAATAGATCTGTAACTGTAGCAAGATTTTCAAAGTCATCTTTTAGGGACATATGCATCTTTCCTCTTTGCCGATTTAATATCAAGCCAGAAGCTCATAACTTGTCTCTATGTCGAAATTCAGGTGGAAAGGGAAGTTGTCGGTTTCAAAGATCTCAGTTTTGTATCATTTTAAAACTTAAATCTGGATGAGCAATAATGTGCCCTAATTTAATTTTGTCTTCCAAAAGTAATAAATTCGTTCATATCTTGCAGCGATTGCTGATAGTTCCTCCTGAGCTAGCTTATGGAAGCAAAGGGGTGCAGGAAATTCCTCCAAATGCAACAATTGAGGTAGGATTATGTAAATCAGATTTAGATTGTTTTGTTTGTGAAGCATAATCTTATTTTAAAATTTAACTGATGCACCCTGATTTTGTATCTACCCACGTTAGATCATTTTGCAGACGTAAGGTCAAGTTGTTAAAACGTGAGCACATCTTTTGAACTGTCAATTAGTTATTACTGTTTGTTAAAATGGCTCAATTTTCAGGTAATGGCCCACTTCTTCTAAAATTTTCTTATTAGCATATTTTCATTAGATATTGAAGCATACCCTAAGGAAATAGGAAGCCCTTTAAATAGTCTATTACTTGTTGCTAAAAAGACATATATCATAGGACCTAATATCTAAATTTTTCTGTGTTTTTCATGTCACACTGGTCCTTGCCACATAGGCTAACTGTTTTGGCCATGATTTGTTAGTTCTTAAGTTACCCATTGGTTAAACTTAAGACTATGCTTTTTATCTACTACAGAACTTCAGTTGAGTTAATGGGCAATTTCCTCTTCTCTTTGAAAGCTAATGATTGTTGATACTTCACCCTGGATTTTTCAGATACTCTCTCTGTAGTATTTTGCTTTTATTTATGTAATACTTTCACTTATCTGAAAGTTCTTACACTGAACCTTCTAGTTTTATTATTTTTACCTTCTATACTTTTCCTTGTATTCTTTTTCTTTAATTAATTTTTTATATCTGCAGTTGGATGTCGAACTACTGGCCATCAAACAAAGCCCATTTGGGTATGTAATGAGTGCTTAGAAGAACTTAAGTTTCTTTTGACATTTGAACTCGATTTATTTATAAATTTACTTAAATGTGCAGGTCTCCTGTTAAAATTGTCGAAGGATGACAAAATTTAATTATCCTACTGCTTGTTGGTTTTGTTCATCAAGAATTGAAACTGGCAAGATGCTGCTATAGGAGTATTAAACCTTTATTCTGGACTATGAAGCTGCTTGTCATATGTTCCTGAACTGGAAAGTTTACCTAATTAGATTGCTACCATATTGTTTATAACATTGCCGTAAACAGTAACATTCTCAATACTTTTCCTCGAAAAAGTATTAAAAAATTTAAAAATACTGCAGATTGAATTTTAGTTGATATATCTGCATTTCTGACGTATGATCGTATTTAAAATATTGTAGTACTGTGTTTGTTACTATTTTTGTTCCACTCTCATGCAGGTATCCTTTCTCTAAAGAGTAATGCTACACGGACAGCTTTATTGGACATTTTCAATTTTTTTTTTTTGCTTGTGACTACCAAAAAATGTATAGTATTTATTCCAACAGGAATTTTTACAAAATATATTGTTTTAGGTGTAATTTTGATACATATACAAATACAGGGTTATACAGTCTGTATAATCCTGTATTTGTATATGTATCTAAATTAGACCTAAAACAATATATTTTATAAAAATTCCTGTTAGGATAAATACTATACATTTTTTGAAAGTCACAATAAAAAAAAAAAAAAAAAAAAAAACTGGACCGGTCCAATTTTCCGGTCCCAATTTCCTGTCCGACTAGACTTATTCTTCTCTAAATGGTGTATTTAGCAATATCAAATTTCAAACATGCACAGATTTTATGCTGGGTGCTTATGAATACCTATTTTTCCTGAAATTGTGGAGCATATGGATATGTCTCTTGATAATTTTCTTTCATTAGTTTTCTTTCATTAAATGTAAGACCCCGAAAATTTTTAAATAAAAAGGAATTTCCTTTATTTATTATTTTAAAATAGTAAGGGTTGATTTGATTAATGTGGAAAGTTATGGGTAAAAATGCGCAAATATTTCGAATAAGCAAGTGGTTATAAAATATTCATTGTTGTCGGGGAATATTCGTTTGGTCGTGGAATATTCTTGCTGTCGGGGAATATTCGTACGACGGCGCAGTCTTTTGTGGGCCCCATAACGGAAAGCGATTGGAGGAAGAAAACGACAAGTATAAGTTGTTTATAAATAACGGCGTAGTTTTTACCATTTATACTGTTGGAATACCCGGTGGATAAAGTGAAGTAATACGCGTTGTTGCACAGTAACACACGGTATTGCACAGTATTTTTGAATTATTGATTCTTACGTAAGAAGGCACTACTCAATAATTGTTACAGTAATTACTGTTCAGTATTTTATGTTATTGATTCAATAATTGCTGCATTGATATTTTATATTATTGTTGTTTCAATAATTGTCATTACACAGTATTTTCCATTATCGAAGCAATAATTCATATTATCTGAATAATATTATTTGATAACATTATTGGCAATGTCTAGAAAGTTCTGTCTAAGGAGAGGTTTGGTCACCTAATTGCGCGCCAGTAAGGAGAAATTCTTATTGGAAAGCCCCCTCTTTCCTGGGAACGGCCTGATTGCCAGTATTGTGATTCTGTAATATTATTTGTGAATAATTAAATTATTGATTTATATGATGAGGAAAATATTTATTTTATGTGGATATAGATGGAGAAAATTTTTTTAATGTGACAATTGTTGAAAATTAATATTTTATCTTTTTCTGATGAAATAATTCATTTAAATATATTATTTTAATAATATATTAACGGTGATATTTTTATGATGAATGTGGGATATATGAGTATATGAGGAGAAAGAGTATTTTTGTTGCAATGAATATTAAAAACAGATTTTGTGTGTCGGTATACCTATTTCTTGACTGAAAATTTGATTATAGCTTGTAAAATCGTCCGTTTGTGGATTTCGGTCAATTTCTGTTTGGAATTTGGAAAAACTTCCTTCTGCAAAGTTGTAGAGAATTGAATTTCCTATAAAAACTCGCGAGATTTGAATTTTCTGGCAAAAAGGGTTATTTATTGTGAATTATTGAAGTTCCGAAGCTCCGAAATAATTGATTTTTGGAAGTTTTAATTGTTTTTAATAACAAAAACGTTTTTTTGTTTTTGTCATTATTGTGGAGCAACAAAGATGGCTGAATTCAGTTCTTCAAAGGATGGCGTAGGAAATTTTAAATTATATAATAATATTTTATTAAATTTTCTACTTTGGTGTTCTAAGCAATTTCCTATAAATAGGTGCTTAGGTTAGAATTGAAAATCACACCAGAAACTGAAGTTTTCTCTCTCTATATTATCGAGCGTATTCTTGTGAGTATTTTGAGTATACTTTGAGTATTGCTATACGGTGCAAGTTCAAGTCATAGCCTATATTCGGTGTTTTAACTAGAAGTGCTGTCTTTCGAGGTAAGGGATGTTATTTTCTTCTCAAATGATATTATTTCTTCAATATCATTATGCTGAAATGTTGGTTGGAACTTTTTATCAAATTTGGAACTTTTTCATGTCGGGGTTACTATTCATGAGTTACTATTCACGAGTTACTATTCATGAGTTACTATTCACGAGTTACTATTCACGAGTTACTATTCACGAGTACTATTCACGAAGCGTGATGATGTTTTTTTGTGAAATTTCTATCTTTTGGTGTCGGAGTTACTATTCACGTATACATCACTATTCACGTATACGGCACTATTCACGAATACGACACTATTCACCGAAAAATGAAATTTCTTCTTTTTGTCCAAAATATCTATTCTGGATACTAGCTTTGATTGGATCTATGTTTTGATCATTCTTGAATTTTACTTCAGTATGATTATTTATGAAGTATTTTTGAACTCGAATGGTTTAAAGTACGAATCCTTAATACTTGTTATTTTGTTTCACTGGATTCGTTTCCTTTAAAATATTTTTCATCATCATCAGTCCTAAATGATGGTGTTACTGAATATCTTTGGCCTTTAGTGCAAAGATGGTTGATTTTATTATGAATATCTTTGGCCCGTAGTGCAAAGATGTACAGGTGTTGAGATGAACATGAACAATTGATGAATATCTTTGGTCTGTAGTGCAAAGATGAACAGGTGTTTAGATGAACATGACCGACTGATTAATATCTTTGGCCTGTAGTGCAAAGATGAATATTTGATTTGATTTGAGATATATATTGATTGATGTTACAGGGATAAAATATTGATGATGGACTTTTAAATTCATAGATGTTAGTAGATTTTATTTTCTACTTAACTCTTCTAATGAATTGTTGTTTCCGCTGCAGTTGTTGATCTAAAACTTGTTGTCTATTGTATTCTATCAGATTTTTCCCTGTTGAAGACTAAGGATAATTTGTTGTACATTATCTTAGTCATAATATTCTTTACTGGGCTAGTTGAGCTCACCCTTTTTCTTGTTGTTCCATTTTTCCTTCTCAGGAGGCGAGAATGTAGCGAGTACTAGTCGGGGTATGGAATGAAGGTTCTAGAGAGAGTTGTTTAGTAGTCCTCACCATTTTTTATAAAATTATGTATCAATAATTATGATGGGGATTTATTTGCATGTGAATATTGCCTAGATGACAATGTTTGTATTCAAACTCACAGCTTATGGGTGGTAAAAGTTGTAGTTGTTTCTGTACCATGTATTTTTGGCGACTCAGAATGGGTTGGATGGAATGGACCTATTTTGGGGTTGTCACAGTTGGTATCAGAGCCATAAGTAAAGAGCCCCGAGCCTCTATCTGGTGACTTCCTGTTGATGGGGATGCACCGAAGCCAGACTCTCCGTAGGGGACGCCGTTCTGCGGTGGCAAACTGATAGGTACCATTGTGAGGTGCTATGGTTGAAGCACCATGAGAGTCACAGTTGGTATCAGAGCTTAGGGATATGATCTCTGGCGGAGATCGGGGAATAGAACTAGGAGGGGAGAGATGAGTAAATCCTTCGCTAGTGTGTCCTACCTAAGCTTATTTGTTGGTCGGTCATAACATAGGGGTATTATGTGATTTGTTAATTTGTTTAATTAACCCTTGTTTTATGGCAGTATTTGAGAATGTCGACTGAGAATGTTAATAGTGGAGTTAATGAGACCGTAGAGACGCTTGTACTTACCAACGAGGAGAACGTGCAACAGGCTGGCAATGTTCCTCCTGTGAACAACGCCACTGAGCAGACGATAAACGACGGGATGTTTAGGAGCTTTTTGCAGTTCATGCAAAATCAGACAAGGGAGGAGAAAGACCACCGGTCGTATGTTACAAATGCGGGAAAGAGGGACATATCAGCCCAAACTGCCCACAACAGTTCAAGGTATGCTATAATTATGGAAAGGAAGGACATATCGCTCGAGAGTGTACAGTAGTGAAACCAATTCCAGCGGGGATGGTGACTCAAAAGGATGTCCCAGAAAAGTCAAAGTCAACAGTTCCTAGAAGAGCGTTTGTCGTGACCGGTCAAAATGCGAGGAACCCGAACGAGTTTAGCACGGGTTAGTTAATTATAATTTTTGTGAAGTTTATACCTTACTAGGTACCGATTCTACCCATTCTTTTATCTCTCTTGCTTGCGTTCAACGTTTGAACTTGACTTCGGAAAAATTAGACTTTGACCTATCTGTGGAGACTCCGTTAGGAGAAACTTTCATTACATCTGTTGTTTAGAAATCCTGCTTTATTCAAGTTGGCACTATCACATTACCTGTTAACCTTATTTCTATAGAGATATTTGCTTTTGATGTGATTTTAAGGTTAACTACTCATCATGCCAAAATTAATTGCTTTTGTAAGGTTGTTAGTTTTCATATTCCTAAGCAACCTGATATTCGAACTCAAGTAATCAAACCATTGAAGTCAAACATTTTTATATCAAGCCATGAAGTCATTCGTTTATTGAAAAATGGATGTCATGTTTTCTTAGCCCATGTCATGGACTTGAACAAAAGTACATCAGATTTGAATGATATTTCTGTTGTTAGTAAATTTCCTGATGTATTTCCTGAAGAATTTCTTGGCTTACTCCTAGAGCGTGATATTAAATTTTGTATCAACTTTGAATCCGGTACAAAACCCATTTCTAAAATCTCATATCGAATGGCTCCTATTGAACTTCAGGAGTTAAAAACCCAACTGTAGAAGTTGATACCCGAGCCTTTATCTGGGGATTTCCTTTGTGGAATACACAAAAGCCAGACTTTCCGTAGGGGACGCCATATTCGTGCGATAGTAAACTGATAGGTGTTGTTGTGACGTGTTATCCAAGATTGGGATGTGATTCATAGTTGAGAACAACCTAAGTCGGTAATCGAAATACGTAGCTTTCTAGGCTTAGTTGATTATTATCGGAGATTCGTTGAAGGATATTCTCGAATCGTTATTCCATTAACGCAGTTGACTCGTAGAGATACAAAATTTGAATGGAGCAAGGAATGCGGGAAGAGCTTCGAAAAACTCAAGAGGAGACTCATTTCAGCACATGTTTTGACCATGCCATCCTGGAAAAACGAACGTGGTAGCTGACGTGTTGAGTAGAAGATCGTATACAAGTACGAGTACGATATTGTCAAAAACTCATTTCGTATAATTTACAAATAATAGAGATGGAGATGAAAATTCTAGGTATCCACGTGATGATATACGAGTATAATCGACTTTAATCGATAAAGTTAAAGTTGTTCAAGCTACACACTGGAGCTGATGAATTTGAAGAAGGAGGTGCAAGAAGTTGTTATTTCAAAAGCGAGAATTGGCGATGTGAGCAAAGCTCAAACCTTCGATTTATTAATCCATTCAAATTCTCGATCGAATAGGAATTGTGGCCTATAGACTCGTTTTACCGCCAAGTATGACGCGTGTTCATAACGTTTTTCACGTATCGATGTTACGTAAATATATGGACGACCCGAACCACGTCATTGAGTTAGAACCGGACGAGATAGCCGAAGACTTAACGTACGAGGAGGTACCTGTCAAGATGTTGGATGGGAAGGAGCATGTCCTACGCACGAAGGTCATACCACAAGTTAAAGTTTTGTGGAGGAATCATGCTATAGAGGAAATGACCTTGGAGTTGGAAACGGAAATGAAAGCGAGGTATCTTTACCTTTTCGAAATAACAGTTACGTACGTCAATTTCGAGGACGAAATTTCATAAGGAGGGGAGGTTGTAAGACCCCGAAAATTTTTAAATAAAAAGGAATTTCCTTTATTTATTATTTTAAAATAGTAAGGGTTAATTTGATTAATGTGGAAAGTTATGGGTAAAAATGCGCAAATATTTCGAATAAGCAAGTGGTTATAAAATATTCATTGTTGTCGGGGAATATTCGTTTGGTCGTGGAATATTCTTGCTGTCGGGGAATATTCGTACGACGGCGCAGTCTTTAGTGGGCCCCATAACGGAAAGCGATTGGATGAAGAAAACGACAAGTATAAGTTGTTTATAAATAACGGCGTAGTTTTTACCGTTTATACTGTTGGAATACCCGGTGGATAAAGTGAAGTAATACGCGTTGTTGCACAGTAACACACGGTATTGCACAGTATTTTTGAATTATTGATTCTTACGTAAGAAGGCACTACTCAATAATTGTTACAGTAATTACTGTTCAGTATTTTATGTTATTGATTCAATAATTGCTGCATTGATATTTTATATTATTGTTGTTTCAATAATTGTCATTACACAGTATTTTCCATTATCGAAGCAATAATTCATATTATCTGAATAATATTATTTGATAACATTATTGGCAATGTCTAGAAAGTTCTGTCTAAGGAGAGGTTTGGTCACCTAATTGCGCGCCAGTAAGGAGAAATTCTTATTGGAAAGCCCCCTCTTTCCTGGGAACGGCCTGGTTGCCAGTATTGTGATTCTGTAATATTATTTGTGAATAATTAAATTATTGATTTATATGATGAGGAAAATATTGATTTTATGTGGATATAGATGGAGAAATTTTTTTTAATGTGACAATTGTTGAAAATTAATATTTTATCTTTTTCTGAGGAAATAATTCATTTAAATATATTATTTTAATAATATATTAACGGTGATATTTTTATGATGAATGTGGGATATATGAGTATATGAGGAGAAAGAGTATTTTTGTTGCAATGAATATTAAAAACAGATTTTGTGTGTCGGTAGACCTATTTCTTGACTGAAAATTTGATTATAGCTTGTAAAATCGTCCGTTTGTGAATTTCGGTCAATTTTTGTTTGGAATTTGGAAAAACTTCCTTCTGCAAAGTTGTAGAGAATTGAATTTCCTATAAAAACTCGCGAGATTTGAATTTTCTGGCAAAAAAGGGTTATTTATTGTGAATTATTGAAGTTCCGAAGCTCCGAAATAATTGATTTTTGGAAGTTTTAATTGTTTTTAATAACAAAAACGTTTTTTTTGTTTTTGTCATTATTGTGGAGCAACAAAGATGGCTGAATTCAGTTCTTCAAAGGATGGCGTAGGAAATTTTAAATTATATAATAATATTTTATTAAATTTTCTACTTTGGTGTTCTAAGCAATTTCCTATAAATAGGTGCTTAGGTTAGAATTGAAAATCACACCAGAAACTGAAGTTTTCTCTCTCTATATTATCGAGCGTATTCTTGTGAGTATTTTGAGTATACTTTGAGTATTGCTATACGGTGCAAGTTCAAGTCATAGCCTATATTCGGTGTTTTAACTAGAAGTGTTGTCTTTCGAGGTAAGGGATGTTATTTTCTTCTCAAATGATATTATTTCTTCAATATCATTATGCTGAAATGTTGGTTGGAACTTTTTATCAAATTTGGAACTTTTTCATGTCGGGGTTACTATTCATGAGTTACTATTCACGAGTTACTATTCATGAGTTACTATTCACGAGTTACTATTCATGAGTACTATTCACGAAGCGTGATGATGTTTTTTTGTGAAATTTCTATCTTTTGGTGTCGGAGTTACTATTCACGTATACATCACTATTCACGTATACGGCACTATTCACGAATACGACACTATTCACCGAAAAATGAAATTTCTTCTTTTTGTCCAAAATATCTATTCTGGATACTAGCTTTGATTGGATCTATGTTTTGATCATTCTTGAATTTTACTTCAGTATGATTATTTATGAAGTATTTTTGAACTCGAATGGTTTAAAGTACGAATCCTTAATACTTGTTATTTTGTTTCACTGGATTCGTTTCCTTTAAAATATTTTTCATCATCATCAGTCCTAAATGATGGTGTTACTGAATATCTTTGGCCTTTAGTGCAAAGATGGTTGATTTTATTATGAATATCTTTGGCCCGTAGTGCAAAGATGTACAGGTGTTGAGATGAACATGAACAATTGATGAATATCTTTGGCCTGTAGTGCAAAGATGAACAGGTGTTTAGATGAACATGACCGACTGATGAATATCTTTGGCCTGTAGTGCAAAGATGAATATTTGATTTGATTTGAGATATATATTGATTGATGTTACAGGGATAAAATATTGATGATGGACTTTTAAATTCATAGATGTTAGTAGATTTTATTTTCTACTTAACTCTTCTAATGAATTGTTGTTTCCGCTGCAGTTGTTGATCTAAAACTTGTTGTCTATTGTATTCTATCAGATTTTTCCCTGTTGAAGACTAAGGATAATTTGTTGTACATTATCTTAGTCATAATATTCTTTACTGGGCTAGTTGAGCTCACCCTTTTTCTTGTTGTTCCATTTTTCCTTCTCAGGAGGCGAGAATGTAGCGAGTACTAGTCGGGGTATGGAATGAAGGTTCTAGAGAGAGTTGTTTAGTAGTCCTCACCATTTTTTATAAAATTATGTATCAATAATTATGATGGGGATTTATTTGCATGTGAATATTGCCTAGATGACAATGTTTGTATTCAAACTCACAGCTTATGGGTGGTAAAAGTTGTAGTTGTTTCTGTACCATGTATTTTTGGCGACTCAGAATGGGTTGGATGGAATGGACCTATTTTGGGGTTGTCACATTGATGATCTGTTAATTCATATTTATATGATAATCTTTATGCCAAAAAGTAAGGGTGTAAACGAATCGAGTATTGAGTTGTTCAGATTTGGTTTACAAAATTTATCTTTATGAGGTTTGATTAAAGTTCATTTAGCTACCGAGTCGAGCACTATTTCGAATCGAGCCCAAGCAGTTTGAACTTTTCGAACGAATATGATCCGAGTATCAATAGCAAATTACAATTTGAGGAGGTTCGGGTAATTTATAGGATTTTAAAATTTGTTCATATTTGACTCATTTATATTTTGAGTTGAGCTCGAATCGAACTTTTAGTCGAGCGAATACGAATTAAGCCCGAACTGTTTGCTCAATTTACAGCTTTATCAAAAAGTGATTGAGTGGTGATAAAGGAGACAAATTTTTTATTTTGCTTGTGCATGTCCTTTGCCATCTTTTATTATAGTTCTTTTTTCGGAATGCCCCATTTGTATGCTTGTAGGATAAGAGAGTTTAGAAATTATTTGTAGTGGGAGTGCTATTATCCCTTATAATTCTTTTGTTGAATTTCTTATATTAAAGCCTATGATTGTTTTGATGTTTCCTACATATTTTTATGCTAGTTTTTCTCAACCAAGGTCTTCTCTGGGTAAGCATTTCCTTATTTAGGGATCGGAGATGTTCCATGCAAGGTTTTTAAACCCGGATCGGTCATCGAACCGGAAAAGTTATTGGGTGGATGGATCACTGGTCCAACCAGTGGTCGGACCGTTATTGACCCAATGACGTCATTAATATGTAATAAATAATAAATAATTATTATATTAATTATTGTTATATATTGTATATAATATTTAGTAAATATGTAAAATTAATCAATTTATCTACAAAAAAAACTAAACATCTCTAAGATACATTCAAATTCCGAAATTCAACCACAAGTTCAAGTGTTTGATTAAATGAATGCAAAAATATGTAAAATACCAAACAAAGTCTCAACTAAATTACTAAAATAAAATCCGTAATTTTTTTTTAATCTTTAAGGAGAGAACCGGTCAAACCCGTGAACCGGTCACTGGTTCACTGGGTCAACCGGTTCAACCGCCGGTTCACCGATTCTAAACGGTTTTTGAGCAGAAGTGGTTTAGTGGTCCAAACCAGACCGTTGAGTGAACCGGGTCCGGTTTTTCCGGTTCGACTGGCGGTCCGGTCCGGGTTTGAAAACCTTGGTATCATGCATATGGAGTACCATACAACAGGAATCCAACTGTCTAAATATCGCCAAACTTTTTCATGGATTCTTGTGATTACCTTTTGAAAAAAAATCTTTTACTTACTTTATTCTCATTCTTTAGCCTATATTTACCCCCATCTTCCTTCCCCTTTGTATCATAGTTTTTCAACTCCTCCGCTTTGTAGTTGTCAAAATAACCATGACTAAACCAAATGAGAAACCAACTCACATTTGTTACTCCTTTTTCTTTCTTCTTTACTTCTTTCATTACTCTTCTTCCAACAGGACTTGTCCAAACTGTGGCTCCATAGAAGTTCCATATCCTCTCAGCACAAGCACCCACTGTGGTGACCCAGATTACTCCCTTCGCTGTGATCCGCATACTCAAAAACTATACTTCGATGCCCTAAATGGAAGTTCATATCTTGTCCTCAAGATTATGGCTCCTTTACAAAGAATGGTGTTGCAACCGTCACCTTGGCTGCCTGGTACTTGTGTCACTCAAGATATGCCGGTTAGTGAGGGCCTCTGGCTCAACCAAACTCTCCCCTTCAATGTTACCTCATCAAACACCATCTTCCTCTTCAACTGTTCGCCTCGTCTCTTGGTCTCTCCTCTCAATTGTACTCCTTCGAGTCTCTGTCACCACTACCTTGAAAGCTCTGGTCATATTGATGCAAAACGTGCACTCCAGTGTGCAAGTGGTATCGACCCTTGTTGCACCTTCATTGCAGGAGGCATGCCATCAGCATACAAGATACGGCTGCACACTTCAGGTTGTAGAGCTTTCAGAAGCATCCTTGCCTTGGATCCTGAAAAACCTGCAAGCCTGTGGGAAGAGGGATTGGAAATTCAATGGGCTTCTCCACATGAACCGGTTTGTGAATCTCAGACTGATTGCTCTGGTCCTTCCAAGTGTTCACCTGCAGGTAAAAATGGTTTTCTTCGTTGCCTTTGTGACAGAGACTACTATTGGAACCATGTACTCGGAACTTGCATCAAAAAGAAAAAGTCTTCAAAAGTTGGCCTAACCGTAAAGGTTTCAATCGGGGTAGCCTCTTTTTTGGCTCTGGCCGTTGTAGTGGCTGCAGTAACAGTGAGAAAATCCAGAAAATTCTCAAATCAGGTAAAGCTTGCGAAGGCAAGAGAAGAGATGTTTAAATCGAATAATGGTTGGAAATCTGCAAGGATGTTCAGCCTGAAAGAGGTTCAAAAAGCAACCAATGGGATCTCCAAAGACAGAATTTTGGGTGTTGGTGGTTTCGGAGAAGTTTATAAAGGTGAGCTACAAGACGGGACTGTTGTGGCAGTTAAATCAGCCAAAGTTGGTAACATAAAGAGCACCCAACAAGTACTCAACGAAGTTGCCATACTTTCTCAAGTCAGTCACAAGAATCTGGTCAGGCTATTGGGATGCTGTGTTGAAGCTGAGCAGCCTTTGATGATCTACGAGTACATTTCTAATGGAACCCTCCATGATCATTTACATGGAAAATACTCGACCTTTCTGGACTGGAAATCGAGGCTAAGAATTGCTTTCCAAACTGCTGAAGCATTGGCTTACCTGCATTCAGCTGCTTACACTCCCATCTACCATAGAGATGTCAAGTCCACAAATATCCTCCTGGATGATGGTTTCAACGCGAAAGTTGCTGATTTTGGGCTCTCAAGACTGGCTAACCCGGGTTTGAGTCACGTGTCAACTTGTGCGGTGGGGACATTAGGTTATTTAGATCCCGAGTATTATCGTAACTATCAGCTAACCGATAAAAGTGATGTCTATAGTTATGGGGTTGTGTTGCTTGAAATTCTGACTTCCCAGAAGGCAATTGACTTCTCAAGAGCTGAAGACGATGTGAATCTGGCTATTTATGCGAGGCAGAGAGCTAAAAATGGCGGTGTCATGGAAGTTGTGGATCAACGTTTGGTTGGTGGTGAAGAAGATCCTTCTGGTAAAGTGATGAGTAGTGTGAATCTCTTCTGTGAGCTTGCGCTTTCATGTTTAAGGGAGAAGAAGGAGGAAAGGCCGAGCATGAAAAACGTGGTTCAAGAACTACAATCCATAATTGAAATAGTAAATCAAGAGGGAGCTGAGATTAATTAAGTAGCCCTGTTACAATATTTGTATGAGTTTGCTTTTGGTTTCTGTAAGCTTTGAATATTCATGCTTCAAAGTTAAAGAGGAATAGTATTATTGTAGTTGTATATAATTATGGAAGGAGGGTTGATTGTGTATCCCCCACAGACCACAGGCCACAGGAATAAAAGTAGTAGTAATTCTTAATTAGGAATGCATTTGAGTACGTGGGATCAGAAGGAGGGAAGACAAAGAGGAGAGTGGTATCGGATCGGATGCCATAAAAGTAGCAATATTGCTGCTAGAAAAGGACATGGATTTCCAAATATGGGGGTTGAGTGGACTTGAGAGTGGGGAAAAGCAAACAAGCTTTAGGAAATCTAATGGGCAAAGCATTTGCATTTTGTTTTGAAAAAAATTAGACTTGCTAAATGGGGTGGGGGAGGGGGAGGGGGAGGCCACCATTAACACTAGGTGCTTCATCATTTTTTGCTTTCTGCTGATGCTGCTTTAAATATCTTCTTTTATGACAAGTGATGATGTTATCACTTAAATTCAAAGAAAATGTTGCAGCAGGCATTAATTTATATTGACGTAAAACAAATTTGACTTTCTATATGATTATTTTTTATAAAAATAAAATAATCTTCATTATTTCAATTTAATATTTTCGAGAATCAATAAGCAATACTTCTTCCCTCTTAAAAGGTCGTCCCAGGCCTTTCCTTCGTAAATTACATAGTAAAAAATAAGGCTGTATTTGTTCGTATTATAATTGCGATTCTAATCTTTGGGATTATAATTCTAAGAGATTATAATTATAATGTCAAGACTATTAAGTTATTTTATAATTACGAGACTAATAGTCTTAAATTTAAATTTAAAAATAAACAAAATATTTGAGATTAATAATCTTATCCCAAATATAATTCTTAGAAATAAACTTAAACTTGTTTTTAAAGATTGACCGAGTATAAGATTTATGATATTCTTATAACTTGTGTTTGTTTGAAAGCAAAATAAATAAATAAAAATGTTTGTTTCTCTTGGACATGACAAAACACGTTTTTTCACTCCCACTCACTACAGATGTTTTTACAATGAAACAATTAAGACAGAGCTTTATGTAACATAATACTATAAATATAATATGCCATGTGGATCTTGTGTTTAACCTAAAGTAATCACTATTATACATACATACATATATATATATATATATATATATATATATATATATATATATATATATATATATATACACAGAGAGGCTCTAAAGCGAACCTTAAAAAACGAACCAAAGAAGAACCGTCGTCTTTGGTGTCTATGGCGACGGTTCGACCCGTCGCCAAAGACTACATGGCTATGGCAACGGATCGAACCGTCGCCATAGACATCAAAGACGATGTTTCGTCTTTGGTTTGCTCTTTAAGGTTCGCTTTAGATACGGACCGTATATATATATATATATATATATATATATATATATATATATATATATATATATATATATATATATATATATATGTTAAAATATAATTTTTTATATTAATTATTATGTGCTCATAATATTTTTAATATATAATTATTTAGAAATTAAAGTTAAGTAGAAACTTAAATTAAAATCTTAAATGTGATTTTAAGTTAAAATTTATTATACGACTAAGTAACTAAAGAACTCTTATAAAGAATAAAATTATTGGTAAATATTAAAATTTATAGAATCATAAAAACTATTATTGTTCTAGATAAATTATGGGAATTGTTAAATCCACAATACTTTTTGTTATTTTCACAACAAAAGTGTCGTTGTGGATGTATAGTGACGGTGAAAACCGTCGCTATAGGATCTATATCGACACTTTTGTTATGAAAATAACATTTTATGTTGTGAATTTAACAGTTTCCTAAATTAATCCTAACATTATATCAGAGCATTTTACTACTTCTAGTTAAATTTTAAGTCAATACTACAACCCAAAAATCAAAGACCAAGGACAGAGACAACAAAACTAAATTTTGTTTTATTATATATTTATAAATATAAATATATATTATATTAATAAGATAGAACCCATTTTAAATTTGGGCGAGAAAACACAATAACAATCTAGATTCATTTTAATTGACTTGGGCGGGAAATGGTGGTGATAGAGAAAGGAAGACATAGAGAAAATGAAAGTGAGATTGTTGAAACGAAAAGAAATAAAAGATTTCGTTATGCCGTACCTTCTGGCACAGACAATTATTAGTATATAGATATAGATGGCCTCGATCGAGAAAGCGCGGCAAATAAAAATATTATTTTCTAGGGCTTGTTAGGTATCCTGCCACAAAGAATAATTAATAAATAATTGTGATTAATAGAAATACCTTTCCAAAATTATACGTGAGTGAGCCACACTTTACAATTATTACAATCATGAAAAAATTGAGTAATGCTTCGGGATGATTCCAGTCGGCAACAACCACGATAGTAATTACATCTGAGTTCAATTAGTATATTGCATTGCCATAATTAGTGTTGTATATTTATAAGAGGTTTACCTTCTTACTTTTTTTCACAATACAACTCTCTTATTAAAGATGGTTATAAAAAATTGAATATAAAATGATATATTAAATTATAATTCGTTGATAATCTACCATATATAAGTAATTATTATAGAAAAAATTTATGCGGAGCATACGATAATTGGATATGAGTGCTTTATAAAATATTTAATTTTTGAAATATAAATATTTTCCTATTTGGGATATTTTTGAATTTAAATATTAAAAAAAGAGTAGGAATATTACCAAAAAAAATATTTTTTTCAAAAGTATTAATAAAGAATATTTCACAAAGTAAATTTAGTTGCTAATATTAATTTAAAGTATTTCCTTGGCCGAGTCGAGTATTGAGTTGCTTAAATTTGGTTTATAAAATTTATCGAGTCTGAAATAAAATTTGATTGACACTTGTTTAGATATCGAGTAGAGCACGATCTCGATTCAAGGCATTTTGAACTTTTATCAATAGAAAGTTATAATTTAAAAATGTTAGAATAATTTATCAAACTTTAGAATTTGTCCATAATAGAATCTTTTATAGTTTGAGTCGAGCTCGATAATATCCTTGTCCCCTGAAAATTAAGTAAACAATATGTATAGCTCATCCAAATCCAAATAAATAACATGCTAAATCAACTACTTTTATTGACCGACTAAAACATGTTCTTCACATCAAACTGTAAATGGTATCTTCAGATATTCACAGATTATAACCCAGCCAGCCAGCTATATTTGGGTGCCACAGAAAATGGAGGCGTCGCACAAAACTGGTCCAGACCAGAATCCATGCAAAAAAATTGTGGAAGCATTTCCATCCAAACAAGTCATAAGGCTGAGTTTTAAAAACTTGATAAATGAAGAAAAATAAATAATCTGTAAATGGTTTCAAAATGCAAGAAAAAACATCTGCAGTTAGTCTTTATTTCTGCAACAATAGAAAACTAACACAACTACTAAATAACAGCTGGAACAAACTTTAGTTATCAAGTCTAGGCTGTAGTCTATTTGTATGTAGATGAACTGTGAAAAGGAAAATTAATGTTTCCCTATCAAAAATCTTGCTCACTCAAAAAGCTCAACCACCAGCATAACGGATGATAAACTAAGAGACGAGAGCGTGTCTTAGTTCACTGCAACCTGGGCAGATAAGTAACTAGAATGATGTGCTTCTTGGCCGGAGACTTGGGTCTTAGAGAGCTTGAACAATTGCACAGCTTTTTCCACCTTGGCAGACAGAGACTCTGGTGACTCCAATAATAAAAGCAGTTCCGAGTTGTCCATTTCCAAAAGCATTCCAGTTATCTTTGCAGCAAGATCCGGCTGCAAACAAAGAGCCCTTCTATTCAGATAACAAGTATAAGGAAACGAAAAAACTAAGATAAGTGTCATCCTCAAAGGCTTGAATAATCTTCAAGACATATTCAAGATTTTTCAAGAAATAAAAATATTCCTAACTTATCAAACACTGAATTACTCACTGTAGATGTGTACTTTGGCTCATTTTATATAGGACTTCGTATAGTGAATTACCTCTGAATTGTGTTGCCTGACGAGGGGGTAAAGGCGTTCCCCAAGCATCTGTTTCTGTTGATCAGGAGAAGCGGCAGCAAGCCTGCTACTCAGCATCTCCGATTCCTCAGGTCCAACAGAATCTGAAGGAGGAGCAGAGGATGCACCTGTGCCTTCGTTCATTTCACGGACACGTCCATTTGCCACATACTTAGCCTGGCCTGCCCACTGCAAAAGCATGAACCCGGATATTAGAACTAATGTGACATTCAGGATGTATTTAAAAACATCACTTGCACTCATTAGTGACATGAGCATAAGACGGTAATGTGAACATCTAAATTGGACATGATAAGAGATTTATATTAAAAGCACAAATTATAAACTACAAGTAAACAATCACGAATCATGGAAACTTGAAATGTGAGGAAGAATAATCAACTCTAGAAAGTAAAGCAGACCTGTTGATTAGTTGCATCTTTCAATGAAGTCAGAGACTGAGGCAATTGTTAGAAATGTGGCACATATGAGACACTGTGAGCACCACCATGTGGAGGCAGATGCCCATTCGCCCTTCCCCTGTTTTGCCTATTTTGTCTTGGATTATTTGGCATCTGAGAAAAGAAGTTTGAAGAATTATTTGGTAATGTCTATGTAGCAAACTCCAAAAAGAGTGACAAGGAATTGTAGAGGTGTTTAATACAATTATAACAGATGATGAACTTACCAAGGAAAGTGGAGATTGTTGAAAAGTTGGTCTTGTTTGAGGAGCGAAGCCATTAGCCGTCCATCCTGGCCTTAGACCCAGAGGCTGGTACATCAGCCCTGGTCTCGGAGGAATTTGTGATAAAACACCAGGAGGAGCTGTGTAGTAATAAGTAGGATAACCACCTGGAATAGCAGCTGACTGTCCCACAAGTCCTGCTAGACGTTGTGCATACTGAAGTTGTAATTGCGCTTGTCTCTCCTCTTTCCTTTGAGCAATTGCCACATATAATGGCTTTCGGTGAAACATATAACCTGTATAACATCCGTGGACAAAATGATTACAGAAAGAATAACTATTCTCAACTCTAATAGAAAAATATCCTGTCTTTAAAATTACGAATCAGAACAACATTTAAAAATAATCATCAAGTATGTAAATCGATATTAAGGGCCACAATCACCCCCTTTGACTATCCCATTTCCTATGCAGATAAATCCTTGTTCATAAATACAAACATATGTTCTTATACGCAGGGAAAGAAACAACATATGCTTTTACTTTCAGAAAAACAACCCTAGACAAGTTTTAATTAAGAGTGATCAGAGAGTGACAAAAGCACCATGGCAGTAATGCTAAAGAAACCTTGAAAAAGGCCACATAAAAACTTAAAATGGAGGGATGCAAATTTGGTAGTGCTTTGAAACTGAAAATTAAATATTTACGGAGCATCTGGAGCCAATTTACACATGGCTATGATTTTGCATATAACAGAGCCAATTTGATACTCAAAAAATAGTCAGCATATTAGTTATCAAGCTTTCAAAGTATTAACAAATCATGATTAAAAATAAAAGATTATGACATTGTAATTCCATTAGAACCAACCAATTGCACAGGCTTACCATGAAAAGAGTCCACAGCTTTATTCGCCTCCTCAGGTGTGGAGAAACAGACAAATCCAAACCCTTTGCTAATTCCTTTCTCATCTCGCATAAGTTTAGCGGAAGTTATTGTTCCACACTGACTGAAGTGCTCACGCAGCTCATCGTCATTGACCTCATCATCAATGTTCTTGACATAGACATTTGATGCCTAAAAACATAAAGTTGAAAGATTTAGTAACTACTCCCTCCATCCCAATTTAAACGCCCACTTTTCAAATTACACACAGATTAAGGTGAAAACAATCTTCCTAATATACCCTTATTAAATTAATCTCTCTCTCATTCTCTATCCTCTTCATAAATATATTTTGATTTTTAAATTTCAATACTTAGTTACTTTAAGTCTCTCGATCTCTCCAGTAACACATTCACATCCACAAATTCAGTCTAATCGGTACTCTATATTAAATGTAATTGCATGTCTACATGTACACAATTAACTTATGAGGAATGCCGTGAATACTCTTATTAATTTTTTTCTATTCAAGGTGTGAAATCTTTGACAATTTATCTTTCCAATAAATTTGAGTAGATATATTACTTAACTTGCCAGAGGGGTATAAATGTATAATTGTGAAAAATGAACAAAAATAGCACAAATTTAGAAATGGGGCATTTAATTTGGGACAAACTACAATGGAAAATTGGGCGTTTAATTTGAGAAGGAGGGAGTACTAAAATAAAGACGATATAACCACAAGAACGAAAAAATAATATCGAGGAGATTTCAACATTTTGTCTACCTGGTATTTCAAGATTTGCTCCTTCCTTTTCTCTTCAAACTGACGACGCAAAATTTGCTCACGCTCTGATTTTTTTTGTGCCCTAGCTACATACAAAACCTTCGAGCCTGATCAATATATGTATATATCAGGGTGAACATGGTTAATGTTAGAAAGTTAGAGAGTTGTTTCCCATTCAGCATATCAACCACTCAAAAGAAACATAACCCACCAAGTTGTGATCCATTCATAGTTTCCGATGCCCGCCTAGCATCATCTGGGCTATCAAAATTAACAAATCCAAACCCTCTAGAGCTTCCATTGTCATCTTTTGATATAACCAAGCTAACAATTTTCCCAAACTCAGAAAACTTCTCTCTAAGGAGTTCTTCATCAACCTCTAAATCTAGATTCTTCACGTAGAGGTTAGTGTATTTAGCATCATGACTATGTGAAGCACGATCACTTTTCTTTACAAATTTCCCAACATACCTGTGTCACAATTGATTATGAAAAGGCAAGAGATATATATAATCATATAATCTTATATAGAATGTGAGACTGATGGTTATAGGGGGAAAAAGGAATTGGACATACATATGCTTGCCTCCAACAATGGTGCCATTGAGCTTCTCAATAGCAGCATTTGCAGATTCTTCAGACTCAAACTGCACAAAGCCATATTCTTTGCTCTTATTATCCTCAAACATGACAACTTTGCAAGACAAGATATTCCCGAATTTCTGAAACAGTTCTTGAAGCTTCACATTATCAACTGATTCATTCAAGTTCTGCAACAAAACACCAAAAACTTATTTTATATTTGAAATCCGAGAAAAAGAAAAACTTCGACTTATAAAGATAGCCAAATAACAATGATATTTGCTCCATAAACAGGTATACCTTGACAAACACATTGCCAATTCCATTTCTTCTCGTGCCAGGATTGCGATGCGACCACATAACCCTTATCACTTTCCCATTAAGTGTAGAGTGATTTTTCAACTCAATAGCCTCAATTGCTGTCTCAGAATCAACAAGGAGAATCATAAATTAGAAATTTCAACTAAGCAAACCACGATTTGATTATTAAAAACCCACCAGGCAAAAATACCTTCAGCTTTTTTAAGAAAATAATGAATATGGCGGCGAATCACCATGTGTCTATTTATTTCATCACATGCCTTTTCTTATCTCAAATAAAATGATCACTAGAGACAGATTAATATTTAGGATGTTAACCCTGCGAGCATTATTGAGTTGCGGTCTTCACTCTCAAAACAAATTCCTTTTGATCACTAAATCAATAACACTAAAGACATAGTACACATCAAAAATCCAAAACTACACAGTTTTTTTTACGGATTCCAAAAATGCAAAAATAATTAGTAAAAATGTTCAATATTCAAATCGAAATAGCAAACATAAAAAATTCCAAAAGCAAACGAAACCAGTTTAACTTTAAATTTTTTGGCCCTCAAACCCGAAACCAAATAATCAGGCAATCCATTACACAAACCACACAAAATTACAGTAAAATAAGTATCATTCAACAAACAAAAGATCAAAAGATGCAATCACTTATATATTCGTCCATGCATAGCAAAAATTTGGGTCAATATGTACATCTACATGATTTACGGCTTTCAGAAAGTGAAATTGCTTCAATTCAGCAGGTAAACACGAAAATTGAGATTAAAACCGATTACAGCAATTAAAACGATTAACTATTTACAAATCATAGCGATCAAACAGTATTCTGATAAAAAAACGACTGGAATAAAGACACACACGAACAATAAAAGATGAGCAAAAGATACGGCATTGCCGATTAAAGGTGAAACGATACCATCTTGAGGAGAGAGAAAGTTGACGTAGCCGTAACAGAGAGAACGGCCGGTGGCGGAGTCGCGGCAGACGCGAACGGAAGCGAGGCTCTTGAACTCCGAGAAAGCGTCATACAGCTGTCCGTCGGTGACTTCATGGTGAAGGTCGCCGACGTACAGAGAGGCTGGAACGGCGGTGGGTAGCGTGGCCATTCTCTTTTGCGCTTGTGATCGGAATTACGTACGTTACGGTAATAGTGTACAGGTATAATAACCACCGAAAACCCTCTATGCTTGTAGAGAGAGAGATATATAGTGTGGTTTAGATAGAGAGAGATTATGGAGAGGATTTAAGCGGCTTTTGGTTTTGCCATTGCGCGATAGAGAAAGAGAAAGAGAATTATAAAGAATTACTTACTTAGCATATATATATATATATATATATATATATATATATAATAGAATGGTAAGAAGTCAAAAAAATATACACTTCTATTAAAAAAAGGGTTTGGAGCAAGATTTTCATGGAAGCGTTTTTTTAGGGGAGGGCTTAAATCTTCACGGGAAATAATTAATTGGGAGAGATTTTCAAGAAATAATACCTGTCATTACTAATTGTATTTTTAAAAGAAAGTAATAATATATTTCTTACATTCATCGCAGATGGGACACAAGTCTAAACTATGGTCATCTTTATTTGTAAAAAATATATTTGAGAATAATTTCTTTTAAATAATTTTAAGAATGACAAAAAATAATTCATGTGTCGATCTCAATTATGTTTTTTGGAAGTCAACTTAAAATATTTTAAATTTTAAAATTGACAAATATATTTCATATTTTATTTTATATTTAAAATTTAGGATAATGTTAAAAGGGCAATGATTCATAATATGTATTTTTTATGGATTAAAAATTGACAAATATTATCTCTACCTTCTATTAAAATTATGAAGAACTGAAATTTAAAAATTTATTGGACCATTATGCCCACGCATATCATCCAAAACAACTCACTGTGAAAAATGAATTGGGACAAAATACTAGACCAGATTGAGGAGGAGGTCGAGGATTTTGGAATTTGAAAGCATTCTATGTGCTTGAATAGCCATTTTAAGGAATCTTCAACCATCTACCTTTTTATCCTGGGACGGAGGGAGTAGTATTATTATAATTATTATTAATTTATTATTATAATTATAATTATAATTATTATTATTGTTCTTCTTCTTATTATAATAATAGTTATTATTATTATTATAATTATTAATATTTTGAATTAAAATTAAAATGAATCTGAACTGTACTTGTGTTTTTCCGCCCAAATTAATTAGAATGAATCTGAATCTTTATTTTATAGATTATTATTACTATTAATTATTATTATTATTATTATTACTATTATAATTATTAATATTATTATTATTATTATTATTATTTGTGTGTGTGAAGAAGAGAGTAGAGAGAAAGATTTTGTATATGAACATGAGAGACAGTATGTAACGACCCCAAAATAGGTTCATTTCATCCAACCCATTCTGAGTCGTCAAATACATGGTACAGAAAACAACTACAACTTTATTACAACAATTGTCGTGCAAAATACAACAATACATATGCTGTGTTTTTGGATACAAATATATATCAACTGTGACTCATGTCCCAACCGTGGACAGCACCTCATAATGACACCTTACATAAAGGTATAGTCGAAAACTGTTTTAGAAATTAGAATCTTTGGGAAGTGCTCAAGGAAACCTTCGTACATGGGAGGCCATGCGTCTAGATTATTATAGATATCATATGGCCACAGAATTATCCTTGGTTAACCCAATAGACCCCAAAGAAAAATAAGAATATTACTATCATATTCTTCCCAATGGCAAGTCTTCTCCTGACATATCATTATCTCCACTGTCTCTAATTGAGAGTTATATTACAAATAGACTCCAAGATCATATAGATAGTGCTGGTAGATATACTCAGCAAGTGGATGAGCACATCCATGTCTTATGATGACACGAGGTGGTATGTCATTAGACATCTTGTATGACAGTGGCAAAACACTCTTCCAACGTTGGGTTCGCTTCACCCTAGTTGATTTGCCAAATATAACTACTAAATGATGACCACAGTTCTATTCCCCTGTTATCCCCCGCTCGACTCAGCTACACTCGTATTACCTGAAAGGAATTGTGAAGCAAAAGGGTGAGCACAACTAGCTTAGTAAAGAATGTCATGACTAAAGATAAATAAATTACAATAGCCTTCAACAGAAATAAATCAGAGATTTAGAACATATGGTATATGATAAAAAATTTCAACCATAGTTGCAGCGGAACGAGCAATCCATTAGAAGAGTCAAATAGACTATAAAGTCTATTATCTTCTCCATGTTAAAAGTCCACCAACAATGTTTTATCCCTATAACAACAATCAACAATTCATGTCCACAATCACATGTATAACTCATAATCGTAATTGTTGTTCTAAATTCCTTTTTTCATCCAGGACAAAGATAATTTTTATCACCTGAAACATTAAAGATCATGGTTATACCAAATCACAGTTCATGTTCATAATCATACTAATAAATTCATCTTTGCACTACGGCCAAAGATATACATCAACAAGTCATCTTTACACTACAGGCCAAAGATATTCATCAGCAAGTCATCTTTGCACTACAGGCCAAAGATATTCATCAGTTGGTCATGTTCATCTAAACACCTATTCTTCTTTGCACTTCGGGCCAAAGATATTCATTAGAAATCATTCATCTTTGCACTAAAGGCCAAAGATATTCAATTATATCATCATTTAGGACTGAGGATGATGAAAAATATTTCTAAAGAAACGAATCCAGTGAAACAAAATGACAAGGATTAAGGATTAAGGATTCGTACTTTGTTTTATCCATGTCCAAAAATACCTCAAAAATAATCATAGTGGTGTAAAATTCAAGAATGATCAAAACATGGATACAATCAAAGCTAGTATCCACAATAGATATTTTAGACAAAAAGAAAAAATTTCATTTTTTGGTGAATAGTGCCGTATTCGTGAATAGTGCCGTATACGTGAATAGTGTCGTATACGTGAATAGTAACTCCGGCACCAAAAGATAGAAATATCACAAAAAAAACATCTTCACGCTTCGTGAATAGTACTCGTGAATAGTAACTCATGAATAGTAACTCGTGAATATTAACTCATGAATAGTAACCCCGACATGAAACAGTTCCAAATTTGATAAAAAGTTCCAACCAATATTTCGGCATAATGATATTGAAGAAATAATATCATTTGTGAAGAAAATAATCTCCCTTACTATCCCTTACCTCGAAAGACAGTACTTCTAGTTGAAACACCGGATATAGGCTATGACGTGAACTTGCACTGTATAGCAATACTCAAAGTATACTCAAAATACTCACAAGAATACGCTCAATATTATAGAGAGAGGAGAAATTCAGTTTCTGGTGTGATTTTCAATTCTAATCTAAGCACCCTATTTATAGGAAAATGCTTAGAACACCAAAGTAAAAAATTTAATAAATTAATAATTATTAATAAATTTTGTCTACGCCCACTTTGAATTCAGATTTTCAGCATGCTTAACAACACATGAACCCACCAACCCACCATAAAAACGTTTTTGTTATTTTAAACAATTAAAACTTCCAAAAATCAATTATTTCGGAACTCCGGAACTTCAATAATTCACAATAAATAGCCTTTTCATCAAAAAATTCAAATTTCGTGACTTTTTATAGGAAATTCAATTCTCTACAACTTTGCAGAAGAAAGTTTTTACAAATTCCAAACAAAAATTGACCGAAATCCACAAACGAACGATTTTACAGGCTATAATTAAATTTCAGTCAAGAAATGGGGTCCACTGACACATAAAATATGCTTTAAATATTTTTGGTAACAAAAATACTCCTCTTCCACATATACTCATATATCCCACATTCATCGTAAAAATATCATCATTATTATATTATTAAAATATAATAATATATTTAAATAAATTATTTTATCAGAAAAAGATAAAATTTCAATTTTCAACAATTGTCACATTAAAAATTTTCTCCATCTATATCCATATAAAATCAATATTTTTCTTATCATATAAATCAATAATTAATTATTCACAAATAATATTATACAATCACAATACTCACAACCAGGCAGTTCCCAGGAAAGAGGGGGCTTTCCAATAAGAATTTCTCCTTACTGGCGCGCAATTAGGTAACCAAACCTCTCCTTAGACAGAACTTTCTAGACATTACCAATAATATTATCTAATAATATTATTCAGATAATATGAATTATTGCTTTGATAATGAAAAATACTATGTAATGACAATTATTGAAACAACATTAATATAAAAAAATCAACGCAACAATTATTGAATCAATAAAATAAAATACTGAACAGTAATTACTATAACAATTATTGAGTAATGTCTTCTTACGAAAAAATCAATAATTCAAAAATACTGTGCAATACCGTGTGCTACTGTGCAACAACGCGTATTACTTTACTTTACCCACCGGGTATTCCAACAGTGTTAACAGTAATAATTACGCCGTTATTTATAAAAACTTTAATTTGTCGTTTTATTCATCCGACAGTTATTCTGTTATGGGGCCCACAAAAGGCAGCGCCGTCGTACGAATATTCCCCGACAACAATGAGTATTTTATAACCACTTATTTTGAAAAAAAATTCATATATCACTCTTAACTTTAACTTTCTATCAATTTAACCATTTACTGAATTGTCATTATAAGAAAAATTGAATACTTTTATTTCATAAAATTTGGCATCTTACACAGTATGTTGTATGGGTGAATTTGATTTGGGCGGGAAGAAATATAAGCCTTTAGATTAAGTTGAAAGAATTAAGTCAAAATGAATCTGAACCGTCTTTGTGCTTTGTCAAATGAAAGATTCAAAATGGGATCTGTTTTATTATATAGATTATATAATAATAATAATAATAATTATTATAATTATAATTATAATAATTATTACTATTATTATTATTAGTACTATTATAATAATAATTAGTAGTTGTAGTAGTAGTAGTATTATAATTATAATTTGTACTATTATTATTATTATTATTATTATTATTTGTTTGTGTGAGTGAAGAAGAGAGGAGAGAGAACGATTTTGTGTGTTGACATGAGAGAGAGTAGGTTGTAGGGGTGAATTTGATTTAGGCGGAAAGAAATATGAGCCTTTAGATTAACTTGGAAAAATTAAGTTAGAATGAATCTGAACCGTCCTTATGCTTTGTCAAATGAAAGATTCAAAATGGATTCTGTTTTATTATATAGAGTAATAATGGCACGGTGTAACGAAAAATTAGATTAAAATTCGAAAAATACTATATTATGTAAAGACTCTTTGCAGCTTAAAATAACTTACAATCAGACATAACAATTATCATAATTTACCACACTACCACAATAATTAATTTTCCGTTAAAAATAGATATCCAGAAAAATCTAAACTTGTCTACAAAAACTTACAATCATCATTAACAATTATCATAATTCACCACACCACCAGAATAATAATAATAATAATAATAATAATAATAATTATTATTATTATTATTATTATTATTATTATTAGTATTATTATTATTATAATTATTATTGTTATTATTAGTATAATTATTATTACTTTATTACTATTATTATTATCACTATTATAATAGTATTATTATCATTATTATTGTTCTTATTATTATAATAATAGTTATTATTATTATTATTAGTAGTAGTAGTAGTATTAGTAGTATTATAATTATAATTATTAATATTTTGAATTAATGTTAAAATGAATCTGAACCGTACTTGTGTTTTTCCGCCCAAATTAATTAGAATGAATCTGAATCTTTATTTTATAGATTACTATTAATATTATTATTACTATAATTATTATTATTTTTTTATTACTATTAATTATTATTATTACTATTAATTATTACTATTATTATTAGTAGTAGTAGTACTATTATATTAATTATTATTATTAGTACTATTATAATTATTAGTACTATTATAATTATTATTAGTACTATTATTATTATTAGTACTATTATTTGTTTGTGTGTGTGAAGAAGAGAGGAGAGAAAGATTTTGTGTTAACATGAGAGATAGTAGGTTGTAGGGGTGAATTTGATTTAGGTAGAAGAAATATGAACCTTTAGATTAAGTTGAAAGAATTAAGTTAAAATGAATCTGAACCGTCTTTGTGCTTTGTCAAATAAAAGATTCAAAATGGGTTCTGTTTTATTATATAGATGTCATGTGTTATGTGTCATTCTATATCTCACTCAAGAAAAACAACAGAAGACCACCTTCTTCTAAATTCAAACACCACAACTTTGATTCTTCTCTTTACAATGAGACTGCTGATATTTTAATCAAGAGGTGGAAGAAAGGATGGTAATCAGAAGGGTAAATGATTTATATATATGGCAGAATAAATAGCTGCCACTATAAGTAATACAAATAAATCAACAAGGGCCTGCCCTGCCCTGCCCTGCCAATTGCTTGCTTTCAACAGCAGTCAGCCAAGCATCATCTACCTGAAGAACAAAGAATGGGGTTTTGAAGCCTAGGCTAGGCTAAGTTACAAAAATATGTACACCAATGTGTGTACAATGAGTCCGTAAGTGCTTAATAGTACCAGCTTGGAGTGTAAATTTCTTGATGACCTGCTCACATGTAGCTGTCCTGCATTAATGAATTCGTCCTTGCTAGATGTTATGGAGACATTTACAGATGCTGAACCTGAATAAGGGACAATTGGTAAAGCATTTTAGGGAGTTAAACCTTTAAACAATTACAAATATTAGTCATAATAATAATACTAGTATACTATTTTTTGGAAATAGATCAAACTTACAATCATAATCCGCCCATCCAATACGTTGGTGGACTAAATCATAGACGAATATTTTATCTTTGAGAACTAGATCTGCGTTGATGAGGGAGGGTGTAGATCAAAATGAGATGAGATGCAAGTTCTAATATTAGGAAAAGACGTTTAAAAATCATTCTTTAAATGGTCATGAAATATTTACAAATTATAATGGCCACTGTAGAACAGAGACTAATCAACAAGGTCTAACAACCTTTTACTTGCCAAATTAAATATCTAGTTCCAGTCACAAGTTGTAATACTGCTTAATAGACATTGCAGTCGGAGCAAGTTGCATTATACATAAAATAAATTCACAGCAAATTTTTGCCACTGTAATAATATCACCAACCTCCAAGAATTGATGTCCCTTGATTTTGAACTTTTTGAAAGCCAATGCACCACAATGGAGCACCATCCTGTGAAGCCAAATTGTTTTATACAAATATAAGAATTGTGGCAACAAACATGATCATGTCTATTGAGAAACCTTGAGGTGAATAAATTTGAGTAAGAAAGGGAATTAAAGAACTCACAACAAAACCCATGTGCACAAGGTAGTTTACTGGTTTTAATACCATGGATGCACCGCCCGCAAAGTTGAAATAAGCAAGCGGAAATGTCTCAGTTACACTGTTGATAAACCAGATATCAATCTCTGAGGTGCCCAAAGAAAATAATAAACTGAACAATAACAAGTTCCAAATACAAACTCTAATAACGATCATGAACCTGGAGGATACGAGATAACATTGATTTCCTTTTGAAATGATGGGTGTCGCATATTGTGAAACAGTAGCAGTTACCTGCAGAATAAGCAGGCAAGTCTAAAAAAACTTGGAATGAAAATTGATTGTTATTTCTTTCACTAATAAATATGAGCACACCACTAGTTCGCCTCTAGAATGCAAGTCCTTCACCAAAATGCTTAAGGTACCATGTTTAATGCTGAATTGGATAACCATATAGCAAGAAGGATGGTGTTCTTCAGATAGTAAGGTCATGTTCCTTCGTATAGATAACAATGATCAAGGTGTGTAAGCAGTGTAAGTGTGAGCCATTGAGTTGCAGAGCCAACTGAACAAAGCCTCACAACTTGGCTTGGTTTTTTCTAAACAAATGGCTTGGCCTGGCCTGGCCTCAAATTTCTGCCGGTTAGTTTGTCTTGGCAATGTCAGGCCTCAGCTAGCCAATCAAGCCGAGCAGTTTAAGAAACCAAGCCCAGCCGAGTCATTTAAGAAACCAAGCCCAGCTGAGCCTACATTTCAAGCTATATGAAAGTAATTATACAAAATAAGAGTAAGACTTTATAGTGATCAATCTAAGAAATCTGTAAACCTACATAAACTCATTGATTCTTTTCTCAAGTTGTTAAAACATAATACAAGACATTCACTGAATCATTCATTTATCCGTTACTGTAAAAGTAAAAATCAAAGGTTCTATTCTGAACTTGTGATAGTAAAAAGAATTTTGTATTTTAATAACTGGCTAAGCCAGACTAATCCGATTTAAAGTGGTTTGGCTCGGTAGGGCTAAACCTCATTAAACAGTTTGGTTAGGCTTGAATCAAACATTTTCTAGCCAATCGAGAACAGCTTGAATTGAACTTGTAGCAGGGGGTTAGCCAAACCAAGACAAGTCATTTACACCTCTAAGGTCCATGACGTCAAGTTGTCAACCACCTTTTGGCAATCAGACCACTGCCACAATGATCGTGAAATAGAAGAGCAGAAAAAACTAAGAATCGTGAAACTTTTGAAAATCCTCACCATGTGAAGAATGAAGAAAAATGATTATGGTGGGATGTCCAAAGAGTCTATATCTATGGAGGCCCCAAGTTTAACACATGGGAGATAGTAGTTGGGGACCAGGTCCCCTTCCCATGACCAGAAATTCTACAAACAAGCTCAAAAGATTAAACATCATAGCCCATATGAAATACGAAAGCCTCACTCTTATTGTCAGGTATTTCAATTATTGTATAGTACTTCCTTCTTTCCCTTAAAGAAAGTCTTTTATTTAGTCCATGGCAAAATGTCATTCTTAGAAAAGTCAAAGGTTTTAAATAGCATTGCCTATTTTACCCTTTATTACTTATTCCTAGTCTCTTCCAAAGAAACCACAACAAATCATATACCATGAGATTATTGTTGGAAACTGATTCGTAAAGTTGTATTATTGTCAAAATTAAAAAGAACTTTTTTAATAAATGTCGAGTTATCAAAATTGACACTGTTAAGGATGGATAGAGTATTTGTTATAAAATGAATGCAGAAAACGGGACTTCTGTATTTTCTTTGATCCACTTTCTGAATGTCTTGGTTATACAATTGCAATTAACCTCTTCTTTTGATTTGTGATTCTAGAAAAGTTTGAAGCAAAAGGAAAGGAAATCCAAACTTACAATGTCAACAAAAGGATCATAAGCTTCTTCAACAAGGTATGTCAAAGTTGTTCCAGAATCTACAATGGTTCCTCGGTTGCTAGATGTTTCAAACACTGCTGGATCAATAGGCAATACCTGCCCACTTACAGCAATGCTCTGCATATACAAATTATAATGAGGCCTGCAAAATTTAAGATTAGAACGAATTAAATTTGTAATCCAAATGTGGGCATATCAATGGAAATAAGAGTTAGCTGGATACAAGTTATGTTGCAATGATTTTTGTAACAATGTTACCATGAAAGAGTGCTTTAGTTGACGATACTTTTTTAATTCCTTTAGCTTATAAGATAGACTAGATGCATTTGGGTCTTTATTTTTTTATCCTCTCTTTAAAGTCTCATTGGTGGAGAAATCCAGCCTTTGGTGAATCCACAAAAACTCCATGACGCATATAATCAGTTTTCTTATGCCCTAATTTCTTTTAACATTGGTTCTTCTGGATATATCGACTTTTACTCTAATTGACTTATTGAATTTTCTAACTACTTGTCAGGATCGTAAGCCTAAAGTCAAACATAGACTTCAGTCTCCCTCCCTCCCGACCTGTAGTGTAGGATTTCAAGAATCAGCACTATATAAGTGATTTGAGTATGACATAAACAATTACATTATCTGGCACTAGAAGATTCCAAAAACCTAGTCAGTAGAGTCTCTATGATTACACCAAGATAACCAAACAAACCTGTATTGGCTCTTGGAACAGTAGTCACCCTTTAAGGCCTAATAAGAACCAAAATACCTATAAATCAATATATTTAAGCACACAAGTTTTTTAGCATGTTAAATACAAAACACACTAGATGAATGAACAAAGCCAATTGAACCACTACAGCTCAATCAAATATTCATCATATTATTATTTTTATCAAGCTGCAAGCTAGATTAAGATATTAAGATATAAAGTTAATTGGATAAACAAAATATAAATTCTTTGTGATCTGATTTAATCAAGATCATAGGTTCCTGTAGTATTATAAGATATTTCATTGCCATATATAACTATAATGTCCATGACGAAAAGAAGCCTTGAGAACAAGTAGAAAATTTCCATATTTAAAAAAATACGTACTGCGAGGGGACAAGTGGACTATAAACGATTGTCGGATCCAAAATCTCACCAAGAACTAGAATACCCCCTCCGTTACCCTCTCCTTTCAAGCAATGAGAGAACACTTTAGGAGTAATTCCAAGAGCCGAAAATTGTGACATAACAGACAAATCCTGTTGACCAAATCCAATAATTCCATCAATTGCTCGATCTGTTTTGGTCAAGTCCCCGGACTGGTAAGTGCTACACCTGTTTCCAAGACCAACCAAAGACGAGATTCCACCAACAATAACAATGTCAAAACCTTAATGTGACTTAAGCCCATAAAAGAACAAAGAGATTAGAAAGGTGAACCCTTGAAGGGCCATTATTGCTGATATGTTCCGACCCACTTGCAGATAGAAAACATAATTCATTTAGTAGTTCTATAAGTTCTATGTTGTTGTTCAACTAGTCGTGGTGACCACACAAAGTAATCAGTTTTTCGAGACGAAACTTGTAAATGCCTTAATATAGTTTGCCTCCTCTTTGACTCTCCAGCCTATATGTTACTCCCTCCGTCCAACAAAAAGAGTCTCATTCTTAGTTAATTTGCGAAATCCTAAAATTCAAATTGTGGTGTGAATTTATATTTCTAAATAACAAAAAATTTACTTACTAATACATTTTAAGTAGTTTATAATATTGACTATTGCATTAATTAGAATTAGATAAATTGACACAGATTTTGAATTTTAGGATTTTACAAATTGACTACGAAAAATATGAAATAAGACTCTTTTTGTGGTGGGATGGAGTGAGTAAATTTCTCTAGATATTGTTCTCCAACCAGACACATATTCACAAAGACTTGATAAAGTCATAAGGGCTCACCCAAAAACAATTGAAGCAGAAGAATTAGCAGTCATTGAGGTGTCTAGAATTGTATCAAAGTAAATCAAATCAGTTACATAATGACCGGTAGTCCCACTTCCATCTCCATACTGAAAGGAATAACCACACTGATTCCCTTCAGCAGTGCACTCAGCGGCAGAAGTTTGAACTATGGAAGCACATATAGGGTCTGAACAGGAAACCAGAGAAGCAGTTGACGAGCTTGCCGTATCATAGAAATTGAGCTCAATCTGAGATTGCAAACAATAATGATGAGCTGTGCTATGCAAGAACGCAACATAATTTTATAAAACAAAACAGATAAAGAAGCATTAAAGTAGTTGGAAGTGCAAAAAGGCATAAAGTTTACTCCGAGTCCACTTGTTTGAGGGCAGTCATTGCATGAATTGCAAGTTATCCACAATATATCACTTCCAGTATCAATCTGCACATTGAACTCTCTTGGTGGAGAACCCAATCTCAATTTTGTATAATAAAGCCTATACCAAAGCAAACATGAATTTACAAAACACCCAAAACATCACCATATTAAACTAAGTAATTTTATCTCACTCAGAAAAAATCCAAACAAATAAGTCATCCGGGTTCACGTATAGAGTCGACGCTTTTATATAATACCAATTAATCTCACCAATATAGTTAACGTAATGAACAGAAAAATAGATAACAAGACTATCAAACTCAAGTTCTTAATTGGCAAATGACACCCGACAGCAATGAATGCCCAAAAAAATACAAACAACTTAACAGACTGAATCAACAGGAAATATCAAACCCATCAATTAAAAGGAAAGACCAACTAAACTCAACAAGTGAACTTTTCCAAAAGACAATAGGATTTAAGAAACCAAAAGCCAAAACAAGTAAAAGAAGAGTCTTTAAATGGAATTCGATGAAATTACCCCGCAAGATAGGGATCAGAGGTGCCAAGGACGGTGAAATCAACCACGCCTTGCAAGATTCGAGCGTGTCTTGCTCTGTCCCGAGCTCTGAGCACCTCTAGCTCCACCCTCTCGTTCGCCGGAAAAGCCCTCTCCAGTGTCAGCACACTTGCCGGAAGTCCACCACCCTGCACCGCCGCCACCAGGGCGGCCAACACCACGATTAATAACTCCACACCAGCCTTCGCCGGCATTTCACCCCAAAACTAGTGAACTACAATAAAAAAAATATATATCTCTCTTTCTTTCTGTATCTATATATCTAAAATATATGAATGAATATGAATAATTTGAGACAATTAAAAAGGTGGGTGGAGAAGATCGAGGCGGTTGCTTTTCTGCATTACTGTGTAAGAGAAAAAATGAAGAGAACAGAGGAGGACAGTGTAACTACAGTGAATATATTTTATATTTTATATTATATATATATATATATATAGACATGGAGGAAAACTGGAAAAGGGGAAAACTGTTAAAATGATAAGAGGAAGGATGTTTCAAATTTTGATTTAAGAAAAGTGATTAATTAATAATAAGAGTTGTATTAACTTGTCGGTTTGGTAATGTGACTGAGTGACATACACTCATGCCGGTGGCAAGGGGTGACCGGTGATATATGGTGGTGAAAAGTCTCAAGTGGCGTAGGTCAAGTAGGAGTGGTATGTTTTTTGTAGGGGTATTTTTGACTTTATATGTAATAAATTTGGAAGTAAAATAAGAAGACTGATTGTATGTCTGGTTTTTGTGGATTTGGGGTCATCAATGTAGTGCGTAGTTAACACGCTTTTCTTTTGAGTATACACTACTTTGGGTTGGAATGATTAAGGTAAGGTCAGCTATATATTATCATAATTCATAAATAAATTTATATTCAATTATAATTATAATTATAAAATTTGAAGGTTAGATAAGAAGAAAAAAATTATTATTATTTTCTATTTACGTAATTAACAATAAAAAATTAAATTATTGACTTAAAACATTCGTAATATTTATTATTTTTCATAATCTCAAATGCAAGAAGATCCAACAAACACATAAATAATTAAATGAAATGTAACATGTTTTTTTTTTAATTTTTGTTTCTACAAAGACATTCAAAATTAAACTACATGTTATAGTTGTGTACATTTAATATATTTTTTTGATATATTATAGTTTTGTTTAAGATTCGGACATATTTATTTTTTAAATATAATTTAGTTACTTTATTAGAATTGTGCATTTTAAAACAATTTTATAATAATTGATTAAATTTGTGTCACATTTGCTGCTGAAATAAAAGTAGTATAATATAGTTGACGAGTCAAATAAAAGTTGAATTCAGTTTTTATCTAGAGCTGCAGAGGAGATATTGTCGTAATTATTTCAAAAGGCGTGCATCCAGCTTAAACTAGAAGCCTAAATTAAGAGTCGGTTAATTGACTAAATTGCAAATTTGACCCTCCTATTTGTTATGTTTTTATTAAACTGTTTTTCAAATTTTTTTTAGCATAACTGTTCTTCATAGGTGCGTTAGTCATGCAAAGGTGTTCCTTCTGTGTTCCATAAACTTTTTTTTTGCATAACTGTTCCTCATAGATACGTTAATCATGCAAATGTGTTCCTCTAATTTTTTTAACCTATTAAATTTGATTTTCTCTCTTTTCTCCTCATTTTTTTATTTTTTATTTTTAAAATATATGTAAAAAGTATATTCTTCTTTTTATTTATTTATTTTTATATTGACATTTTGAATTCAATATAAAATATCTTTAAATTCAAAATTAGTATAAATTAATTATTTTTAAACAATATAACTACCAAAATTATAAACTTTACTATTTTTTATTTTATCTAAATGACACTAATAAAAAAATAGTAAGGTTTATATAAACTAGTATTTATTTTTATTTTTATTAATTATATTTTTTTCATACCGTTAATAGTACCATTTAGATAAAATAAAAAATAGTAAGGTTTATAATTTTAAAAATTATATTGTCTAAAATTAATTAATTTATACTAATTTTGAATTTAGAGATATTTCATATTAAATTCAAAATGATAATATAAAAATAAGCAATTAAAAAAAATAATAAGAATATACTTTTTACACAAATTTTAAAAATAAAAAATAAAAAAATGAGGAGAGGAGAGGAGAGAGAAAATCAATTGTTAATAAGTGAAAAAAATTAAAGGAACACATTTGCATAACTAACATATATACGGGAAACACTTATGCTAAAAAAAAATTTGGCGAACATTGGAGGGACATTTTTGCATTACTAAAGCATCTATGAAGAACAATTATATTAAAAAATAAATTTAAAGAACAATTTAACAAAAATATGACAAATAGAAGGGTCAGATTTGCAATTTAGTCCGGTTAATTAGTGTCAATACGCATGCAGTTATATAATACTCAATTACTCACCATTTCTTTTGTTTTTCTCTCCTCTGTAATTCTTTTCCCAGTCTCGTTACCAATATCTACTCCAATGGCGGACTCACACACTACCACCGCCACCACAACCACCGACTCAAAAACCGCGGCCGCCATCCCCACCGTGCCCGCTCCTGTTATCAAACCACCACAAGTAAAAAGGTTATGGGGCGACGAAGTGGACGACGAGCCAGAATCCCCATCAACATCTGAAGACAAAGAACTCAAGCTCGACTCTTTAAAAATTGACGAGACCAAGAAAGTCAACGAATTCCTCGACGATCCAGAAGACTCTAACATCAAAGCAGTATTGTTTCTCCCCTCCCTTACTCTCTGGAGGTTTTTTTTTTAATTTTGAAATTTCGACTGATTTAGGGTTTTGATTGGGTAATATATAATAGGTTACATCTGGAGATACGCCGTACTCTTCAGCGAAGAGGTTTGAGGATTTGAGCCTTTCGCCCGAGTTATTGAAGGGATTATATGTCGAGATGAAGTTTGAAAGGCCTAGTAAGATCCAAGCCATCAGCTTGCCCATGATATTGACTCCTCCCCACAAAAACTTGATAGCACAGGCTCACAATGGTTCTGGAAAGACTACTTGCTTCGTACTTGGAATGCTGAGCCGTGTTGATCCCACTTTCGCTGCTCCTCAGGCTCTCTGTATATGCCCTACCAGAGAATTGGCCATTCAGGTTTAATTTAGTACTAGTACCGGATTGTTTTCCCCCTTTATGAAGTGTCTTGCTCTTAAATGTTTAATAAGGATTGCTCGTAAATTTTTAATAAAGATTACTTTGTGGTGTAAATATAGATTCTGATTATACAAATGCAAGTTTCTTTGACTGGCTTTTAGAGCTGAAAGGTTTAGCTTATGGTATATTGTATGAACTGATTTTAACCTTTAACAAGGTGGGTCAAGACATCAGAGAGAAGTAGTCTGAAAGGCAGGAAACTGTATGCAGTAGGTCTAATATGGTATTGTCCCCTTTATATAATTGTTTTTTTTTAAATTACTCAAAGCACCTTGTACTAATTTATTTTTTGCAAAATCTAGGAGGGTCAGCTGACGTTATCTATGTGTAGCTCCAAGTCCACCCTGAGTAATAATCCTATTGGTATGCCAATTGTTTAAATACAAAAAAATTAATCTCTGGGCAACACCTCTTGAACATGAGCTGAATGTGAGTAACCACTTATTGCAAATTATATGACTTTCAAGCATGCAAAATAAACTGTAAGAAAAATGTAAGCATTAACAAAAAGAATACATGGTAATTATCTTGAATGAGTTGTCATATGGTGAATTACTTGTGTATGTACATATTTTCTACAATGAAATGCCAACACTGATGACAGTTATTTATTTTGATTAATAATCACACACTTTTGTTGAGCAAAAATGCAAAACAGTTGTATATACACTAGTAACAAGTCCTCGCATTGTCTATCTCCTGTATTTTATTATTTGCCATGTAGTGTGTATTTCAGAGGGTGTTGAAGAAATTTAGATGGATGTCCATCTAAATTATTTGATTGTTCTTCTTCGAAGTATTTGTGTGTTTATGGTTACACTGGTTTATTGTGCAGAACATGGAAGTTCTTGAGAGGATGGGGAAGTTTACTGGCATAACATCGGAATTGGCTATTCCTACAGATAGTGCGAATTATATACCAATTAAAAAGCGAGCACCAGTGAATAAACAAGTAGTGATTGGCACACCTGGCACTATAAACAAGTGGATTACAGCAAGGAAATTAGGCATGAGTTCTATGAAGGTTCTTGTATTTGATGAGGCAGATCATATGCTGGCAGAGGTGATTTCATAGTTATGATCTGACTTTTGCAGTGATGAATGTTTTTATTGATATATCAATATTATCATGCAAATTTTTCATTTACTGCTTCACCAATTATCACATTTACATCATCCTCTCTTACCACTGAAATAAAAATACTCCCTCCATTCCAAAACATAGGATTAAGTTTGACTTGTCAAAATCAATTTAAGATATTTTCAAATTTAAAATGGATGCGAATCATTTAACATTTATTAACAATAAACCTTGTACTAGTAGTAGGATTTAGAAAGTTTACAATTTTCATAATTTTACTTTCTAAAACTAAATTAATTCATATTAATTTTAAATTTTAAAAAAAATCATATTGACTTAAAAAAATAAATATTGATAGTATATTTTGGAACAAAGGGAATATTATTATTTTGATTGGGCTCATACATGACCTTGCCCATGTAGTTTGTGTCGTCTTGTAAAATCAGTGGTTGCTTGTGATCACGTCATTCTGCGCACCTTTTCTTATCAACAGAGCAAGTTCAATAAAACATATGAAACCTTAATAGCAGTTCTGAAGCCTTTAATTTAGTAACATAAGGAAGACCACACTTTGAAAAAGGAGAACATGAATAATCTTAACCCCCTTTATAATTTCAGTAGAGGGTAGTAACTTGTATATGACTAAAGAATTGCTAAAATGTTTCTTAAGTTGTAATGTGCTTCTTAGATTATCGTTGAAGTTGTGCTCAGTTGTGTTCTTGCTTTTTATGCAGTAATTTCTTGAATGCAGAAAAAGCAACGTCAGAAAGTCTTAAATCTTTTCTTAATCTCTCTCTTTTTAAATGTTGATCTTGATTGCTAGGATAGCTAGTAGGAACCAAATTTAGCATATTACAGACACCTACCTGGTAGTCATTGGCATATGCTCGTTATTGTAAATTCAGCGACAATTTTTCATTCCTATGTACAGTTTTACTGTGATGTCCTTGATAAACTTGTAATTATGCTTGATTTCTCATCAAGTCAATTGTGGTGCAGAGCGGGTTTAAAGATGATTCTTTGAGAATAATGAAGGCGATTGTTAAAAGTAATCCTGACTGCCAGGTTTGTCATTTCCATTTGAAGTTATGCTACATTACTTTCTAATTTATGGAATACAGATATTTGAACCTCACATGATTCCTTTCTGGTCATGAATAGTAAGTATTTCATCTGCTGTTCCAGTTAGTCCTTGTCTAAGAAGAAACTTTGAGTCTCAAGCCTGTTTTTCATGCATATAATTGAATCCAATATGTTATTTAAGCTTCTCTGGTTTTATATCATGCACGGAGTTCATAATATTTTATGATTAAGCCAGGGTTTCTACCCAGTTGCCTGCCTCCATAAATGCTTCTTATTCAATTTTTCATAGCTGTATAGCATTCCAGAGTCTTACAATAGATCAGTGTACCTTTTTTTTTCCTTTTTTGAATATGAGTGTTGTCTTGCAGTATTGTTTATCAAGCTAGGCCTCAAAATTTACTTTCTTCTTCTCATTGCAAATTACTGCCAGGTGCTCCTTTTTTCTGCCACCTTCAATGATGCGGTAAAGGCATTTGTTGAGAAGATTGTTAAAGAAATCTTTGTGAAAGATTACAATCAAATGTTTGTGAACAAAGAGGAACTATCATTGGACTCCGTGAAGCAGTATAAAGTGAACTGCCCTGACGAACTTTCTAAGATTATGGTGATTAAAGACAAAATTTTTGAATTAGGCCAGAAGTTGGGTCAGACGATCATATTTGTTCGCACAAGAAATAGTGCAAGCATATTGCATAAAGCACTAGTTGAATATGGTTATGAGGTCACAACTATTCAAGGTGCTCTTAAACAAGATGATAGGGACAAGATTGTCAAGGAGTTTAAAGATGGGTTGACTCAGGTTCTAATTTCAACTGATCTCCTCGCTCGCGGTTTTGACCAAGCACAGGTTTTACCTCTTTATTCTCTGCCTTAATTTGTTCCATATTTTGTGCTTCAAATTTTCATGATGTGATTTTTTCTGGGTAGGTTAACTTGGTTGTTAATTATGATCTTCCGGTGAAATTTGACATGCGTGGAGAGCCGGATTATGAGGTTTACTTGCATCGGATTGGTAGAGCAGGTCGTTTTGGCCGCAAGGGTATAACTTCTTCACTTCATTACTGACATTGTTGTTACCATTTTTTTTCTTTGCTTATGGGTGGTTCTTATGAAAGTAACTAGCTATTTGTGGAAATGTACGAGTCCTTTGTGGTTTATTGAGTCAACCTACTTATGAAGTGTACACTTCAAATGACTAGTACGTCTTTTTGATTTGCATCATAACATGCAATAAGAATTTGATTACCGCAATACAACTAGTGTTATATTCATATAACATCATAGGTTATTATGTGTTTAGTGTTTATAAACTTCTCCAGCTGTCTCTTTCTTGGCATTTATCCTATGAATGATTAAATAGGCTTTACATTTGAAAACTAGTTGGGGGAGTAGTTCTATATGCACAAACTGTGAACAAACAGAAGAGAAGTAGAATGTCCTACCTTATATTTATTGATAAAGTTTATTAACCTTTCGCACCATTTTTTTTACGAGCCAATACATGGGGGGATGGGGTAATAGTGTTTGTGCACATAGAACTGCACCTTGTTGGGGCAGTCATCTTCATTGTTCTCTAAAGCAGGAGTAACACACTTATTCCTTGGTTCTTTTTTACTTTTTGGTGGGTTTTTTTTTTTGGGGGGGGGGGGTATCAATTTGGTTGAATATCTAGCCCTGGATGAAGCTATAATATGAAGAATTGAAATATAGCTCTTCACAACTCATTAGTTAATGTGATATTAGGTTTTTGCATTATTTGACACTGGTCATCTCCAGTTAAGTGAGTCAAGAGGGTAGCAGACTTCCTTTCTTGTAGGAACTATCTATCTATGCAAAATAGCTCATTACCCTTCATTTTAGATTTGATGAAATATATATTCTCCCACATTCCTTAGTGTATGAGACTAATGACAGTTTGATGGTGGTTGTGTGAGCTTCCAGCTTGTTTATAATATCAACAACATCGCTAAATGATAATTCCGTGTGCTATTTGACAGGAGCTGTTTTCAACTTGTTATGTGATGATAGAGACAACATGCTGATGACCAAGATTGAAAGGCACTTCAACTCTCAAGTTGCTGAGGTAAATATTAGGGCTCGCATTGCTGACATGGTTATATCATACCACCTTTTTCACTTGGGATTATAATCCATCACGCCTTAGCAATCACAAAATATAGTATATGGGATTAATAACGGATGAGATAAAAAAAAGTCCTAGTAAATTAGTACAAATAGTCCCATCTCACTCGTCATTTTTGTGAACAAACTTAGCCCAAGTGTTTGTGTAATTTTACAACCATTAATGTGCTGTATTTTCCTGCATCAGGTGCCCTCGTGGGAAAGTGATAAAGATTTTGAGGATGCTCTTAAGAAGGCGGGTTTGATATGAATGTTAGTGTCCAAGCATCCTCAACAAAAATGCGGCAGTGGAATATTTTGTTTATTGAGTTGGTGCCTATTGTGATCTGTCTTGTTTATTTATTGGTGCTATACGTTACAAACTGGTTCTAGTTACTCAGAAGATTGGTTTTGTTTTTATAGTATTCTTTCTTTGTGCTTACAGGTGGTTGGGTTTTGACATGTATATGTGATTCGATATAAATAAAGCCCCAAGGCACTCACTAATATTTTCATCTACTTTTCCTACATTCGACACTAGTGTGTCATTTCAAATTTTATGTAGTAAATAACTTAATTTACAAGGATAAATATGTTAGTTTGTAGTGTAGTTTCTAAAATGCGAATTAATTTTTAAATAAAAAATATTGACAAATAAAGCTCTTATATTCTTCTAGAAGATAAATTATAGTAATGAATATAAAACTCTTTCCGCCCTTCTCTTTCTAACTTGATTATTTGACCTCTTCAATACATTTACTTTGATACATGAATATCCTTGGTTTTGAAAAAAATATTATTTTAGCTAGATTATTTATTTTTCGACAAATGAATATCGATAAATTAATATTAATTATTTTAGAGAAAGTTTTTTAATTTATGTATGTGGTCAGAAAAATCAAGAGAACAATTAATGTATTAGTAATTTGAGTCTAGAAAAGTTAAAAAGAATTGGTGAAACTTATAGTGTCTTGGAAAAAGTTAAGGTGGGGTTGAATTTGATTTGTGTGTAAAGAAAAAACAATTAACTTTAAATGAATATTTTCAGAAAAAAATGACTTTATATGGATTGACTGAAAAGTTTGGGTCTATTTTGTGGATGTTATTATAAAAAGTTCAAAGAATATGTGGATTATATATATAAATTTTTGTATGAAATTTAGTAATTATTAATTTATATTTTCGTTAGGCCTTCAAGGATTAAAAAAAATTTATTACTTAATGCATTTAGCAAGTTTATTACTTTAGTACACATACCAAGTCAGGACCGAAAGAAATTATGGAACAAGATTATTACTTTATCTAGCTAAGCAAGATTATTACTTTATGGAACATTCATTTATAATGTTTTACTGTAATTTTTGTTTTCCTAATCTAAATATTAAGAAAGACTTTTAAATAAACAATCATGTTTTCGTGAAGAAGTTTAAATTTTAGCAATCATTCTTCAATGAATTTAAAATATAAAAAAATATTCCTTGTCGATAACATGAATATATTTTTTTGTTGCATGAAAAAATAAATGCCCTGCACGTCACAAGTAGTGACCTTCCACAAAGCCCTAATTAGACTGAGTTTAATAATTATTGTGTGTGTGTGTATATATATATATATATATATATATATATATATATATATATATATATATATATATATATATATAGTACGTGTTGAAGTTGAAGTGTATTGTTCGAGTAGCAGCTAGCGTTTATCATTCGAGAAATTAGAGAGATGGGATCAGTTGTAGTGCTGATGATTATTGCAATATCTTCGTTGTTGCTGGCTAATTCCGTTGTTGCTGGAGAAGTTGATAATCAGGTAGTACATGTTGGTGGCAAAGTACTTTGCCAGGACTGCACGCAGGGATGGAATGAATGGGTCAATGGTGCTAAACCTATCAAAGGTACGTACGTACGTACGTACTCTTTTAAAATGTCTTAATTAAAATAAATAAATAACCTTTGTATTTGATCAAATACTATTGGATGTAGGTTGCAGAGTGTCCATAACGTGCCTGGACGATAGAAGCCGAGTTGTGTATTATGGCAGCGACGAGACTGATGAAGCTGGAGAATTCGAGATGATGGTGAACAAATTCGTTAACGGCAAGGAGCTCAAATCCACAGGATGCTTTTTAAGGCTTGTGTCCTCGCCGGACCCTGTCTGCAACATAGCCACCGACTTTGGCGGTGGCCGGAAGGGATTGAAGCTAGGGAGGCCGACGGTGGTGTACCGGGATATTATCAAACATTTGCTTGGTCCATTCTACTACACAACTCCCATGTGTGCTGAACCTGATACAAGTGATGAATCCACTGGCAAAGGAACCAACTATTGATCAGATCATCCATGTTCTTTCTTGATTTGCTTTGAATGTCCCAACCGATCGACGGTTTTATATATATATATATATGTATGTATTTAATGTTGAACCTCCTTTTTAGAATTTAATTAAGGGAAGAGACTAAAATGTATTCTCAATACAAAAAATGAACAGTAGTTGAACTTTTAAAAGGATAAAGTATAAAGATAATTGTTCAAATTAGAAAGAAATATTCAGACAAACAATTCTAAAATAAAAATTAAAGCACTAAAAAAGGGGGACTTCACCCAATTTTTTAAAAAAATGGGGTAACCACTTAAAAGAGAGATGAAGTGTCAATACACTCATATTTGAACATTTCATGTACATCTGGAAAGAAGTTGCCTTCTTTTCGAGCGTTCTGTATTGATTTGTTATTATTTATAATAATACATTGTTGTATAGCTTTTCAAATTGGTGATAAGAGTTTTTGCAGCCAATTGTAGCATTTATAATGCCAGCTCATTTCAATTGTTGTTGGGCTATGAACCTGCATTTCAAGATATTGACCAAACAAACCCCACGAGCACATCCGTAAGTCATCTATGTGACTATTATTAAGTTGTTTGGTAAGAATTACTCTCTATGAATTGTACACATTCTTTATGAGGGCCAACTCTAGATAACCAGGGCCCTGTGGAATTGCAATGCATGGACCACATGATAAAAAACAATACTACTAATATAAAACTTTTGAGAGGCTATGCACTTGCACTGGCACTGGCACTGGCACTGGCACTATTCCCAATATCCCATTCCAATGTAATAGAGTCGGGTATTAATGTTCAAAAAAAACCATCCACTGAGCTAAAAATGAAATTCCAAGTGATTATACAACCAGCATATACCCAGTAGCTGAACTATAACATTAACATATTGATAAAAATAAATAAAAATCTGTATCACACATGTACATAATACGAATGTTTAACAAATTATCAATCTTTTTTGTTTTTTATTTTTTTTTTGGGGAGGGAGAGGGTGGTCGTACAAGTCAGCCTTTTCAGCGTCTCCATTCTCCCTCGTATTACAAGACCAAGAGAAAAAAAACTAAAATTAAAAGATCTGGAAGACGAGCGTTTTCATCATTTTAAACAAAGGAACTGACTCCTCAACCTGTCAAAGATGTCTTGGCAGCAAGATGGGTGAGAGCACGCTTATGATAAGTATTGCGCAGCCTTTTGTACTTCTGCACGAAAGCTGGGAGATCGATTTCTTTATCGAGAAGCTGCCTGTGGAGGGTCTCAGATTCTTCCTCCGTCTCATTCATCACCTCTGCAAAGGGAAAACATTAGGCCACATTTGTGAAACTACCAACGTAGCAGGAAGATGTACCTTCCCTAAGAACTCAACATTATGCAACTATAGATCTATTATCATGATCAATGACCTGGACTCCAGTATAGATGTCAATACTATTAGCATTAATTTACCTTGAATCTGATGGAGCAAGGATGCTGGGGAGTAAAACTTCATGATCTCTGCCTTCTGCTTCTCAAGCTCATTTAGCTTCTCTTGAGCAGTTGCCAGTTCAGTTGTCCGGATGATTCTGCACTGTACCACCACAACAACAAAAAATCCACAGTTTCACATTCCGTGATCTAATCTTGAAGCCTCGAGTCAAAGGAGAAAGCTGAAAAACTAACCTGATTCCTTAACTCCATTATAACAGATTCTTTTTCCAAATTCTCCCCTGCACAAAGAGATCATTTAGATTCTCTTTTAATTTTCTATTTTGTATACGACCGCCTGAGCAAACAGGATAACATCTATCTTTTTCCTTTTTCCTTTCAGGGAAAAAGCAAGGGTTGGGAGAAAAGGGGAAGAGGATATACAATAACAAATTTTTTAGATATAAGGAAATAGGATAACATTTTGTTGGCAGATGTAGAATAAACTCATCAGTTAAAACACTCTACAACAAAAAAGCTACAAACTCACTAGCAAGCTGCAGAGTTTCGTTCCGAAGTTCATCCCTTACCTGTTATGATACAAAAAGGAAGAAATTGTGAGAAGCAAGTAAGCAACTGCGTAAACCAATTCAGCAACAAGGCTGCTGCAGAATCAATCTTTATCATTGCAGAAGACACACCCCACCTAAGCGGACCAGTGATGCGGCATCAGCTCATGCAAATTAAAGCAACTACTTTAGATCAGCTACATGTCATGTTTTGTCATTCAACTGAATCAAGACTCACGTACTTTGTTTTTATGATTCATTGTGGTAGTACTAAGAACTTTATTAGAATTTAGATCGTATTGAGAGAGGGTATAGTTATTTAAGGTGATAAGTGCAACGAGGCGCAAAAGTCTCCTCTCCTTGGGGCCTAGGCACGAGGCAAGGCTTGCGCGCCTCATCGAAGTAAGGCACACATATTTTTTAATATATATATATATATATATACACACACACACACACACATTTAATTATTTATGTATCAAATTTATCAACCATAGTAATTTAAAAAACTTCTAAGCATGTTCAAAAAGTTTATTATTTATATAACAATTTTTTTCGACCATACCTCTGTGGTACACTGATATAATTATATCATAATAAAATTCTGCATAATATATACATTTAAGTAGTAAATACTAAATAAAAACATAAATGCCTATTTAAATATTAAAAAAAATACTTATAAGTTCTATACACATTTAATTATTTAATATGTTAGTAAATACCGGAATAGTAGTGTAGTAAAGTACCCAAAATTTCTGGAAAAAATTGAGCAGCATAAACCCTTAGCATTTTACAAAATAACTTCTTTGTTTTTGGCAAAAGAAGAGAATAAAAAAAGGAGAAAAGAGAGATTTACTTGGAGAAGGCTGCAATTGATGGTCTACATTGCTTAGGGGAAAAAAAGAATTACACAACTTCGATGAAGCCCACGCTTTGTGCGCCTCGCATGCGCCTCATTGAAGGAGTTGCGCTTCAGGCGAGGTGCCCAACGTGGGCTGAGATGTGTCTAGTGTTTAGGCACACCTTTAACAACATTGAGAGAGGGAAAATCGAGATTATGGTTGTGACACAACCCTTGAATAGGTTGAACCCTAACCATTAGTCGGACATCCTTTTGTTAATCTACAACGATAACTGGCCCGTTCCTCGCGTTACTCTCAGTGGTGATCATATCATCCATTCTTCTTTACCAATAATTTGTCTTTGTTGTACGTGCATGAACAATCATGGTCAATTTTCTCAAATTTATCTCCCTTCCCACCTGGTTTTGTGAGACTCGTAAGAGGAAAAAAGAGGAAACCTATAGCTGGGCTGGCATATATGTTGGTGAGACTTGTGAGAGGAAAAAAGAGGAAAGAGGAGACCTATAGCTGGGCATACATGTTGATGTAGCTCATATTTGAGTCTTTAATTGTTCATTGCTCCAACAGTAAGCTGATTTAGTAAATTAAATTATTTACTTCATACAATATCTGATGTACTAGAATCATATGCTGAAAGTAACAATGGCAGCTGAGGGCCATGGTATATGAGAATATATACTATCATCGTGCCCGCTTGAATAACCCTATGTGCACAAGATCACCTGGACAAAAAAAATTCCTCTTTTATCATGTAATTAAACTCTCAAAGAAAAGGAAATATATATGACACCAATGTTTCAACTTATTAGTAAAATTTAAAACCTTAGTAAAATTTAAAACCTCGAAAAAACGCGTAGGCCGAATAATGAGTCACATTCTCAATTATTGTCCTGTTGCTTGAGGTTTATAGAATTCTATTTTTGGAGTGTTGCAGGAGTAGTGGGTGTGTCCCACCTTGGTGGAGGATTTGCTGCTTATCCGATTCACAGGTATAGGAAGGAGTAAGGATACTAAGATGCTTTGAAAGTGCAGTCTTTTTTATGTTTTTTAAGAGATTTAGACTGAGATTAATGCTCAACTTTTCAGAGAACTATTTATCTTTACACTTTGTTGAGAGATGGTCTTTTTCTTTGCTTCTCATATGACGAAGATGCCTTTAGGGGAATTTCTATTTCTGACCTTTGTATAGATTGACAGCTGCACTTACACTTTTTATGAGGGGGGTTAACTATTTGTTCCTCCTATGCCTGTATTCTCTCTTTTTCAACTAATAATTTTTATAAGAAAAGTAAACTGAAAAGCTGGAAAACTAGTAATTGGCGCAAAAAGATGGTGATACTTTTTCCTTTTTATAGATGTTCTAAAAGTATAATAAGAATATAAAATGGGTATCTCGACCCCAACAAACAGTTGATATTTTTTAAGGATGGTTAGACTGCATGTTCAAGTAGACCATGAACTTGAACTACAACCCCACTCCTACTAGTTTCAAAAGAGCCTTTACCCACCTTGACACAAATCCATACAAGTATTTTTTTAATTAAGTGTTAGTATTTCAGGTATTCCAACAATTGCTGCAGCCAATTAAGCCAGATCTGAGTATATATTCTGCAATGCTGTACCAGGTAATAGAGTGGTCAAACCAGCATCTTATAGTACTCTCTACTTGCCTTTAATCTGATTAATTTAAGGCAAAAGTAAACCGATTATCTAGTTAACTGCTGCTTGTTTGGAATTTGTTGAAATGGCGACAGGGAGTCAGGAGTAAGGGGAGGAGACCAGGGGGTGGATATAATTCTTGGCTAGGGAAAACAATTCTAGTTCCTAGAACCAATAAAGAGAAAGCACTATAGCAGCATGCAATGAACTAATAAAGAGCAATAAAATGAAGTGAAAGTAATATTTGCAGCTTACCCTGTTCTGAGTTTTGACCATGTCAATTGAAAGTAATAATTGGTGATAGGCATCCTTGTCGGACAAAAGTTTCCGTAACTCATCAACACTAGATGACGTTAATAAGAAAACAAGTCTGATCAGAAACTAAAATATTCCAAATTAGTGAGTAAAAAGGTTTAGTTATTTTATTTCTTATTTATCAATTTTTATGCAATTAAAATCTGGCTTCTTAAAAAGAAAAAAATTGTAGAACAATTTGTTTTATTCTACTTCATTTCTGTAAGTGTAAAAATGATAACGTCAAAATTCACAGCACAAGTTGAAAGTTAGGATTTTTATCTTCCATGATATAACTATGACTCTCATTTTTTTGATGATATGCTTCCTAGAAAAATGAGAGAAAATGATCACAGCAAGTCCTTTAAAAGGAATTTTTTTAATTATACTGAGGACATCTATCCTTGTCAATCATTGTGTATCAAACCCTTGCACAATGCCTTTCATATGACGTAAAACTGACAACCGAATTTACCCTTATACTGCCAAGAATATATATATATATATATGTGTGTGTGTGTGTGTGTATGTGTGTGTGTGTGTGTGTGTGTGCCGTATGGAGTATATAAATTTCTAGTGTTTTTCATTAAAAATGCATTCATGGTAAAGGCTCCAGTTCTATTCTAGAAGATTGGCACATTTTATTATGAATATAAAAGACAATAACGCAAACTTTTTCCACACAAACTAAAAGAGGCAATTCAAACAGTGTCCAAAATGCACCTACATAAGCATGCTCATATATAACTATTGAAACCTTCTTCAACTGATTCAAATACCATGTTAATGTCAAGCAGCCACATTATTATAAACAACATTGCTACGAGCATATATCAAAGATGCATAAATGGCTGTTAAGTTGTCAACATCCAGTTAGCTCATCGAAATAATGAATATAGGGTGAACGGTGGTCAGAGGTGTACTCCTAATAAATCTTTCTTCTTGTGCAAACTGTATAAGGAACACTTCAAACACTAGTAAAACTAAATGGAAATAACAAGCAATGATATCTTCTGTGTAGATAAAGAGGCTTCAAAGCAACAAAATGTTTCATAAACAAAAACATGCTACTGAAGTTATAACAGATGGAAGGTGAATACCAAGGATGCTACTACCTCTTGTCTTTTAAATAAACAATAATGCCAGCAGCATCTGCAGGTGAAACATGAGCCGAAGACTGTGGCCGATCTCCGGGCCTGTGTGTGAAGCTATTTGAAGAGTTGCTGCTAGGTGTTGCAGGCCGGGAAGAATTTTGCGAGCTAAGTACAGATGGAGGATACCATGAGTCAGTAGAAATTTCTTGAGGCCGCGGTTGAGCTTCTTGCTCTTGAGAACCCCTGTAGGTTAACAAAGTTTAAGAAATATTTCATTTTCATTCAATAACTGAATAAAGATTTGAACCTCTGATATCACCCCTTTTCTTAACACTGCGAACACTTACAAATTTTGCCATAAAACTTTGGTATATTAAAAGAGTTCAATCATACTGCTGACTTATATTAAGTTCACAATAATAAATCTAAAAAAGTAAACCAAAATATTGTCAACTAAATTGTATATGAGATCAAACCAAATTTATTGATCATTCTCACGTGTTTTTTTGCATGTAGACCAGTCTAAGACCCAAACAACTAATATTGTCCAACTTCAAGTTCTATTCCAAATAGAATTATGACTAGTTAAGCAGCCAGGGTGCCAGACAATTATTGTCATTTTAGATTCATTTAGTAGATAATAGCTGAATTTCATAACTTAATTGTATTTTCTAAAACTTTTTTTATGCTCAAGTTATATAGCCTGGAGCATGTGAAGTTTTTGGGTTAATGAAGCCAATATGGAACAAGAAATATTACCCTCAAACTCAGCCATAACTTGATTATAGTTTATTATCTTATTTTATATCAACTCTTTGTAAACCTAAAGTCTAGTAACAAATTCACAGGTCACATTCTTTACCATATTCCTTTTATCATCCAGAAGAATCGGTTCTTGGCAATATTCCTCTGTGGATAACAATGTAAGATAAGGGAATACGAGTCTCTGGTCATTAAAGAGTCATTTGGTACCATTAGAGGAAGAAGAACTATAAACCTAAACCCTGAACTTGTTAGATGGACTTCATGCATCTTCATATGTCACACGCAGAGTTAATGTCTTCATTGAGCTCCTAGAAGTTCTAAGATACGATTTCCTATCTGCCTATTTCACAATAGATTGATTCCCTGACAAATTCATGTCCCAGGAAATACTTCCCCCAAACAAATCATCCCCCAAATTTTATCAAGTAATCAGACTACGACTCAATTTCAATTCATTAAGGTTTAACGTATATGCATAAAACGTACCAGCAAAGGTAAAATCCGCAATTATCGAATTCACTACCTAACGTATTAGAAAAATACAATCTTTACATAAGTTATGAAGTGACTAATAAGTAATTTAATAATCATAGAATCAATTGTCGTAATTAGGAGAATGAAAGATTTGATTACCAGAAAGACTTGAACATGACTTCAAGGGTTCGTTGACGGTCCGATTAATCCGAAATCGCAGAAATGAAAAAGGATAATCAGGGAGAGAGGGCACCAACGGTGAGAGACGATCACAAATTGTCGGTCGCAGGGGGCGTTTTCTACCCAGGCGACGCGAGGGCAAGGAAATTGCAGCTGAATCTTCCCTTGCAAATTGTTGCTTTAGGAAACCTACTTCTCTCTCATTCCATCTTTATAAATCAAATGAATTGGAAAGTTTATTAATTTTGTGCATAAGAAATACTCTATGTTGGAACCAATTAATTAATTATTATTTAATTTAAATTTTAAAAAGTTTTTTTTTATAATTTTTTGAAGAAAAAGTTTATCATTTCAATTATTGTAAAAGTATGTAAATTTTTATGTGTCAAAAACTAAAAATAATAATTTAACAAATGAATAAATTTTAAGTCTACAACTTATATATATATATACGGTCCGATCAAGTGCATACCCCTTATCTTACTCACTCGTGCTTACCCCCTTTAGGCGACGGTTTCGGTCATACAACCGTTGTCTATACTTTTAGCGACGGACAACATATAGCGTCGTTAAAAGTATAAACGACGGTTGTATGATCGAAACCGTCGCCTAAAGGAGGGTAAGCACGGGTGAGTAAGATAACATATAGCGTCGTTAAAAGTATAAACGACGGTTGTATGATCGAAACCGTCGCCTAAAGGAGGGTAAGCACGGGTGAGTAAGATAAGGGGTATGCACTTGATCCTTGCTATATATATATATCCAAGTTGAGTATTTCCATTGACCCAAAAGATAAAACATATTTATATTTGTTAATCTTTTTAGTGAAAAAATCAATTACCTGGGTGTTTAACAAAAACTTATAGAAAATCTTTAAAATATAATAGTATAAAAAATTAAACAAACACATAAAACGTCAAAAAAACATATATACTCCACAAATCTCGATTCAAAATAATTTTATATTTTTATGTGTTTGCATAATCTTTATATCGGTATAATAATAAGCATTAATTTTAAGATTGGATACCTATAACTCAAATTATCGACCTTTTTTGTATATTAAGTTTCAAATAACTATAGTATTACTAATGTATATTGATCTTTAAACTGCACTATATACTTTTTTTATTTTATTTTAATTATATCCCTATTTAATCTTATATGGTATTATATATATAATCATAGAGTTATTCAAACATATATTTAAATTATTTTTTATTTTTGCATATTAAAAATAATTTATGAATATTTTTATATAGTTGATATATATTAAACAATAATCTTAAGTTTAATTGAACATATATTTTTATATTATTTTTTAATGAATGTTATTATAATGTAGGTTGTAAAATATTAAATTAATTTAATAAAAATTAAGTTAAAAAAAAATTACTGGTGCAAGTCGGTACAATGCGGTGCAGTTCATGATTTTTTAAAACTGGTGGAGTTCTAATTGACGCCTTAATATAACTTTAAATTAATTTAAGAAATTAATTTACTTTTTCCTAGTTTGAATTTGAAATGAATTTAGGCATAATTTAAGAAGCGATATATATGGATGAGGAATCCAAGATTTGAGAGGTTGTTACGCTATGAAGAATGATAATAAGTTGAATTGACATTTGTCCAATTTATTTGAAGAATAATTAATAACGGACGGGACGGGACGGGACGGGACGATATATATTTCTTTTGTTAAATGAAGCGATCTTGTACCAGTTTTGTCTTTCTATATTTGATGTCAAGAGCGGGAGGTGACTTCTTTCTCTGACATGAAAATGTGGTCTTTTTTTTGAATGCAAGTATTATATTAATGAATATAGTAATATGCGTAGATGTACAGTATTGATGAATTATTGATCTTCACGTAAGAAAGCACTATTCAATAATTATTACAGTAGTTCCTGTTTAATATTTTATTTTATTGATTCAATAATTGCTGCGTTGATGTTTTATATTATTGTTGTTTCAATAATTATCACTGCACAGTATTTCTCATTATCAGATCAATAATTCATATTATTTGAATAATATTATTAGATAGCATTATTGGTAATGTCTAGAAAGTTCTGTCAATGAGAGGTTTGGTCACCTAATTGCGCGCCACTAAGGAGAAATTCTTATCGAAAAGCCTCCTCTTTCTTGGGAACGGCCTGGTTGTCATAAATGTGATTATGTAATATTGTTTGTAAATAATTAATTATTGATTCATATGATAAGGAAATATTTATTTTGTGTGGATATAAATGTTGGATATATTTATTGTGGTTAAAAATGAAGGAGTTAATGTTGAGGTATTTTATCAGTATTTTTATCGGAATGAAAGTATTAAAAATTAAACCAGTGTTTTTGAGATATATTGTGTGAGTTATAATTTTTAATCCGACTGTTGGATCGTTGTAATTTTTGAATATGTTATACATATATAAGTTGAGTATATGTCCACAAATTTTGAATCGTTAAAAATGAACGTATGATTTGTTATGAATTTTAAGAGGTGACTGATTCAGAAATTAGGTTTATAAATGATTTTGGTAAAAATTCTAGAATTGAGTTGGCCCTATTTGTGGTTGGTGAAGAAATATGTTGAATTTATTTCAAATGTGGTGGGTGAAAATAGTAGCAGGTAAAGCCATCAGGTTGCAGGTCAAGTCTGCTAACATTTCCTATAAATAGAGGGCTAAGTTAGAATTGAAAATTACACCAGAAACAAGCTTTCTCTCTTTCTCTCTCTAGATTATTGAGTGTATTTTGTGAGTATTTAGATACTTTGTGAGTTTCTATTCATCAGTGCAAGTTTTCTTCAGCCTTATACCGATATTCCGATCAGAAGTACTGATATTTTGAGGTAAGGGATGTTATTTTCTTCATATATGATATTATTTCTTCAATATCATTATGCCGAAGTATTGATCTGAATTTTTGTCAAATTTGAAACTTTTTGTGTCTGGGTTACTATTCACGTATACGGCACTATTCACGTATACGGCACTATTCACGAATATGGCATTATTCACCAAAAAATTAAATTTTCTTTTTCTGTCCAAGGTGTCTATTATGGTTACTATCTTTAATTGTATCCATATTTTGATCTTTATTTTTGAATTCTGCTTCAAAATTGGTATTTATAAGGTATTATTGATCTTGGATAAACTGTTATACGAATCCCTACTATTTGTCCCTCTGTTTCACTGGATTCGATTTCTTTAAAATATTTTTGATCATCATCAGTCCTAAATGATGATATTACTAAATATTTTCGGCCTGTAGTGCAAAGATAAATGATTAACTGATGAATATCTTTGGCCCGTAGTGCAAAGATAAACAGGTGTTGAGATGAACATGACCAACTGGTGATACAAATGAATATCTTTGGCCTGTAGTGCAAAGATGAATATTTGATTAAAGATGTATATTGATTGTTATTACAGGGATAAAATATTGATGATGGACTTTTAAATCTTAGAAGATAGTAGAACTCATTCTCTACTTGACTCTTCTAATGGATTGTTGTTTCCGCTGCAGTTGTTGATCTAAAGCTTGTTGGCTATTAAATTTTATCATATTTTTTCCTGTTGAAGACTAATGATAATTTGTTGTATATTATCTTAGTCATAATATTCTTTACTGGGCTAGTTGAGCTCACCTTTTTTCTTTTTGTTCTATTTTTCTCAGGATGTGAGAACATAGCAGAAACTAGTCGGGGTACGGATTGATGGTTCTAGAAAGATATTTTAGCAGTCCTCACTATTTCTGTAAAATTGTATTGAATAATTGTAACAAGGACCTATTTGAGTGTGGATATTGTCTAGAAGACAATGTTTGTATTTAAACTCACAGTATGTGTTATAGGTGGTAAACGGGCGATCTGGCGCGGGCCGGGCCAAAAAGGCCCGAATTTTCACAAGCCAAAAAAAATAAGCCCATAGTCGCGGGCTCACGGGCGAGCCGGGCCGGCCTGCGGGCGGAAGGTGGTTTAAGCCTATTTTTTGCATTTTTTTCAGCCCGCTAAGCCCGCGGGCGGGCAGGGCCGGGCCAAAAAGGCCCGGTTTTTTGTGGGCCAAAAAAGTACGGCCCAAAACCCGCTTTTTGACGGGCGGGCCGGCCCGGCCCGGCCCGCGGGCTTCGGGCCTGTTTTCCAGGTCTAGTATGTGTTATCGTATTTTACACGACAATTATATTATTGAAGTTGTAGTTTGCTTTCTGTACCATATATTTGGCGACTCAGAATGGGTGTTGTATACCTATTTTGGGGGCGTCACACAAACGGTAATCTCGGTACAATCGACGATTGATGCGAAAGACGCCACACACAACTATGAATTGTTGTATAATAAATCAAATTGAATCTCAAAGAACCAAATGTAGAGAATAATCTCACAAGTAGAATAAATCTGAATAATAATGTCTACATCAATAAGCCTTAAATAATAGTAACAATTGTAACCCAAGAATCTAATAAGGAATTACAATCAAATATGCAATCAAAATCTACCATAATATCGTAGTTATAGTAGAAGACTAATATTAAACTGAAAATATTGAGTTTAGGAATACAAATCTACGCTCAAAATCCATCAAAACGTGTCTGTCTCAAAAAATACGCCAACCAATTTTGGGTAGCCCATCGGGGCAGGCAATTTTGGCTTATAAAGCCCGCTGGGGCGGGGTTGCAACATAGAGCTTTCACACTGGGCGTCACTTTTTTTTATGCAACGTCCTCTGGTAAAATGGTCATAACTTTCTCGTTCGAACTCCGATTGAGGTGATTCAAAAGGCTTTGGAAAAGGAACGAATAACTCTACGTACAACTACCCTTCTTTGAGGATTGAAAAATTATTGCTGGATCAAGGTAGAAATCGAGCTTAAAATGGCTAATATGTATTTAGCATGCTGAAAACGCCAAGCTTTGATCTCAGTTGCATGATGAACGCATTGCCTTGAAGTTTGAGCCCTTCTTATTCGTTTCATACATTCCAACCTTGTGTTGTCGCGTGATAGATTGTGAGCTCCTATCTATGCAACGTACACGACACCAACTGACTTGAATTCCAATGTAAGCATCCTCAGGTTGAATTCAACCCAACTACTCGTAATCATTCAATGAACCCTTGAAACTCGAGCTGAGCCATTGTTGTTTGATGCGAGTCTGATTAGGATATTATAATGTGGTTAAATGCTGGACATTTTGAGATTAATGGTGAACGTATTTGAATATCTTTTTTTCTCCATAAATCTTCCCCTTATCCATTTTGGCCCCTGCGCCACTTTTTTGTAGTTAAAATAAGGGAATTGTTAAATCCACAATTGAAAATGTTATTTCCACAACAAAATTATCGCTATAGATCATATAGCGACAAATTTCACCGTTGCTATTGTGACGCCCCCAAAATAGGCATACATCACCCATCTTGAGTCGTCAGATACATGGTACAGAATTCAAATACAACTTAATAATACAACTGTCGTGTACAATACGACAAAACATAAGCTGTGAGTTTGAATACAAATATTGTCTACTAGAGATTATACAAACTCAAAAGGAGTTCTTATTACAATTATTATCACACTACTTCACAGAATAGTGAGGACTACTAATGCTATCATCTGGCCCGTCACTCCGTTCCCCGACTAGTCCCTACTACGTTCTCATTTCCTGAAGAGAACGATTATAGTAAAAGGGTGAGCTCAACTAGCCCAGTGGAAAATATTATGACTAAGATAATGCATAATATATTATCGTTAGCCTTCAACTGTGTTAAACTGATACAATATAACAACCATCAAGTTTAACTGTAGCGGAACATGCAATCCATTAAAAGAGTCAAGTAAAGAATATAATCTACTATCTTTTATGATTTAGAAGGTTTTTCATCACCTTTATCGCTGGGACTCAGCGTAATAAATAATCCACATCATCGAATCACCCCTGCACTACGGCCAATGATATTCTTTAGTATCACGACCACAATTATCCATGCACTACGGGCCAATAATATTTGTGTATTCAATAATGGTCATGATCATGCCAACTACTGTCCATCAATGCACTACGAGCCAATGAGGACTTTTACCACATCATTTGTAACATTACGGTAATGATTACATCGAATAATCCCTGATCATAATCATACCAAGTCCATCTATGCACTATAGGCCACAGATGACTTTCAACAAAATATAAACATGAGGATGATGACAATGATATACGAATTCAATAAAACAAGTTCAAGAATTATTTTATCCAGGAACTAATAATGTCTAAATTGTCAACATGATACTGCTTTGTAGAGTAAAATTCAAGAATGCTCAGAAGAATATTTCCATGAAAAGATACTGGATGAAGCGCAAATATCAAAGATATTCCACTAATTTCATGGAGTATAGAAGTCAAAATTTTAACCAACTGAGTATAATAAGGAATGAAATAACAAAAGAAATCACCAGGCATGCGATAAACAGTATAGACAGGTTATTCCAACAGAATAATAAATAACGGAATCAGGTCCGGCGTAAAACGCACAGACCGGATATTTCAACATAATAATAAAGACGGAATCAGGTCTGGCGTAAAACGCACAAACAAGATGTTCAAACAGAATGATAAATAATGGAACAACAGAAGAATTTTACCAAGTATATGGTAGCCCGCGTATACAGGTTATTCCAACAGAATAATAAAGAATGGAATAACAGAAGTTCTCTTCATAGATAAGAAAGAAATAGTACTCCCTACCTTTAGAAAAACTGGATACTGAAATAGTGAGGTAGCAGACTTCTCTTCTTCTTTCTATAATTGCTATCTATAATAATCGCTCTAAAGCTTTTATGAATTGGTGAGAAATGAAGGAAGAATTAACTTCTATTTATAGAGAAATATAGTTTCAATAATTGCACGTTTTGGGGCTTGAAAAATTTCAGTACAATACCTTGAACTTTTCTTTTATTTTTAATTTAGTAATGGAAGTATTATCAAACTTGCACCACCTCCCCTAATAGTAAATAATGTGATTCAATAGTAAATTATGTGAATCAATAGTTCTAGACATGTGAAAATACGAATTACAGTATATTACCTCCATCAATACCTCCATTTTTAATTTAGTCATGCAAGTATTATCAATCTTGCACCAACTCCCCTAATAGTAACAAGAATGTGAAACAATAGTATACACATGTGAACAAATAATTATAATCATGTGAAATAATAGCAATCAATTGCTTATTTATCCGGTTAAATACCCGATTGGTCAATATAACATCTAGACATTAATTATTATCGAAATAATTGTCGATTTTTACTAACACAAATAATTCCAACACAATGAAACCATTTTTATCAAAAATATAAATTTTGAAATTTCGAAGTTTGACTTTTCCCAAAAAAGTCAACTGTTAACTTTTTGACCAAATAGTGAATTTTGAAATTTTTTGTGTTTATAGACTATTTTTACTAATTTCATCATTCCGGACTCAAATATCACGTCTGCGTCTCCAAATTCAACTCCGAACACAACTTTAATTTTAATAACATTCATCATTAATATTATAACTCACAATATTTATCAACTAGATCATTCCCAGGAAATAGGGGGCTTTTCAATAAGGATTTCTTCCTATTGACACGTAATTAGGTGACCAAACCTCTCCTTGACATAACTTCTAGACATTGTAAATATTGCAATTTAATAATATGAATAGCTTTATCGTCTCAATTATTGATTTAATAAAATAACATATTATGCAAATGATACTATGACAATAATCGAATCAATAATATGAGAGATATGATGCAACAATTACTGTAGCAATAACTGAGTATAACTGAGTGACTTCTCACGTAAGCATTAATAATTAATATCATATGCTACTATGCAACCACACGTATTATTGTACTTTTACTACCGAGTAGTTCAACAGTTAACGGTAAAATTTTCGCCGTTATTTTCATAAAGTATTTTTGTCGTTTTCTCAATTCGACAATAATTTCGTTGTGGGGGGTCCACCAATGATTGCGCCGTTGTACGAATATTCTCTGTTAAAATGAATATTCCCCGACCAATCGAATATTATATAACAACTTGCGTACTTTGCAAAATTTATAAATATTACCACAACTATAACATTATATCAAATCCACACCATAATATTCAAAAATATATTTTGAGAAAATTTAATCTTTATTCAAAAAGTTGGGGTCTTACAACTATACATTTACAGCAACACTTTTGTTGTGAAAATAACAAAAAATATTGTGAATTTAACAATTCCCTTTAAAATAAATGTCTAGAATTAATTTTATAAATTTCATAAAAATCTATATAACTTATAATTTTGTAAATTAATTATAAATATTTATATATATATATATATTGTGATAAGAAGTAAGAAGGAAATAAAATATTTTAAAACGTGAGCTAAATATGTAGCCCATGAAACAACCCGGGTCAAATTTCGAGTCCGAAATAAATCTCGGGTTAAATTTTAAATTCGAATTGGGTCAAATTCTGAGTCCGAAACAAATCTCGGGTCAAATTCTAAATTCGAATCGAATCAAATTCATCAAAATAAGGCCTCAAACTACTAGCCCAATAGTATCTTCTTGGATCATCTTAGTCCACCACAGGCTCCCAAAAGGTCATGACTTGAATGTACTATTGGTAGTAACTTATTTCTTTATATGCAGATAAATTATTCCTTTATCTTTCGATGTGGAACTGATGTGTTACAGCCCAACTCTTTTTTTTCTTTCATGTGGCAATGTGACACGTATATTAATTACATCATACCTTAATTATTATTGTCACTAATAATAGAACGCCAGAGAACAAAATTTGTACTTTCCTTTAAAATGCTGTAACACATCAAAGTATATACGAAACTTTATAATGCCGGCAGGTAGACATATTTTATTGTTTCTTCTGGTCCGGTTACAATTTTTTGAAGTATTATTATTTTAATTACTTAAACAAAGAAATTAATAATTAATGAATTAAGCAACTAATATCTGTTTGTAAAGTTTTTCCGACATGACATGCTGCCTAAATTTCTGAATTAAAGGACGGACGGTCTGTGGTGACCACAGTAAACGTCAGCACCAGCTACGTTTCCAAAACTGTAAGGGCATTTACGGTATGAAAGAAAAATCTCTCTCAATTTTAACGTCAGCGGTACCGATGCCCCCGTACGATGATGACACGTGGATATGCCTACACGTGGCGAGATCTTGTGCCGTCTCCGCTTTTATTATTGAGTGGAGTATTAATTTAGACGTAGCCTAGTGAATACTGAATAGAGTAGTGGCCGACCTTGGTGTCGTGCGTACGTAGAGACGCATAGAAGATCCAAAGTAGCGTAAGGGCCAAACCCGTCTCTCCAAATCCGACGGCTGAGAGTGAATACAAGCCACCACCGTCTGATCTGAGGCGTGGAATTGGAAAATTCGATTATGAGAGGCTTTTTGTCAAGTAGCCAAGGCGTTGTTATGTTGTTCAAGTCTAAGTCGCGGGTTGTTTAGGCATTCTCTCTCTCCTCTCTGCCATTTTCATTCTCTAATTCTCCCTCTCTGCAGAATTATCCTGTACTACAGCACCATAAGAAGAATCCAAGAGTTCTCTAACAAATCAATAACAACATTGCTTCAATACCTACTTCACCAAATTCAACTCTCATTTACAGTAATGGTAATAAAGTACCGCCTCATCCATCGTATTTGTATATTTTTTGTTATATCTCTCTTTTTCTGTTTTCTCTCTCTAGGATTATGATTATGAAATATTGATGATGATGTTATTGGAGTGAAATTGAAGCTGCAGGATACAATGCTGGTCCCTCCGTGGCTAGAACCATTACTAAACACCGCTTTCTTCTCGGTGTGCCGGACTCATGGGGATGCAGCCAGGAGTGAATGCAACATGTTTTGTTTGGATTGCAATGGCGATGCATTTTGCTTCTATTGCCGCTCATCGAGGCACAAAGATCATCAAGTCATTCAGGTTGGTGTGTATATGACCAATGCCAAATTAATTAATGTCCCAATTTGATCGACTCTATCAACAGTTATTGATTTAGCTAGGCATGTATAAATTTTACTTATAACAGTTTTGGGTATAATGTGGGTTCTTGTAATTAATTAATTAATGGGAGTTTCTGAAATTTTGGGGGCAGATAAGGAGATCATCGTATCATGATGTGGTGAGAGTTTCAGAGATTCAAAAGGTTTTGGATATAAGTGGAGTCCAGACTTATGTGATAAACAGTGCAAGGGTTTTGTTTCTGAATGAGAGGCCTCAGCCAAAATCTGGAAAAGGAGTTTCTCATATTTGTGAAATCTGTGGACGGAGCCTTTTGGACCCTTTTCGCTTCTGCTCACTTGGCTGTAAGGTTAGCATTTCCTTTTCCCCCCTTGTTCATCATCACATGCCTTTACATTGATCACAAAACTCATTATATGGTCATTAACCCATCAAGACCCACATTCATAATCCATCACCATCTTCTTCTTAATTATGCAAACATAGTTTTCATCACCATCACTTTCCATCTAGAAATTAAATTTAAGCCCAATTTTTAATCTTTTTCTTAAAAATGTTGGGCATCATTGACATTTGTCATCGCCATCATTTATATGGTTATATTTTCAGTGCAAATGTTCAATGTTAACGGCAGCTGCAGCGGCAGATATATACTATGAGTAGTCTACATATTATTGCAACATTTGAGCTCGAATTAATTAATATCAAATCCCTCTAATTATTATTTTATTTTATTTTTCCAAATGGGAATCAATTAAATAGGTTTGTTTTGGTTGTAGCTTGTAGGAATAAAGAGAAATGGGAATGGTAGCTTTACCTTAGAGGGAAAGAATGAGGTAGTAGTACGAGGTGATGAAGGGATGGGAAGCAGAAGGGTAGTAACGAATATGTCGTCGTCATCACCATCATCATCGTCATCATCAATGAGAAGAGATCATCAAAATCAAGAAGTGGAGGACGAATTGCGTGAAGGCTTACAACAAGACATATACCCGCCCACGCCTCCCCCACCTCCTAACTCTACTACTGCCAGGAGAAGAAAAGGCATTCCTCATAGGGCTCCTTTTGGCTCCTAATTACTGCTACATTTTAATCATATTCATTCATATTTTAAAAATCAACTTTATTATACCCACTTTGTACATCTCTTTTTCATAATTATCATGCGAATAATAATAATAATAATTTATTAATTTAGCATGGAGGAAGTATGATTAAATAGCAAAGTGTGTGAAATTCATCTAATTTACATAAGAAAATATCTTTATTTGTTTGGGATTGGGATTGGGATTGGGATTGGGATGAGAAAAAAGATATGAAGTGTACTTACATGTGCTTTTTGCCTAATTTTTCATATAATGTGCTGGAAAGAGAAACGTAACACATTTTGCGCATGTGATGCATGTGTAACATGGATTCTGCTCGATCCGATGATGTAATTTTCCCGTTACAAAAAAAATGGATGATGCAGATTGCAGATACAAAGGGGTCAAGCTTGCCCAAGCCCAGATATGGATCCTTTTTTATCAAGTAAAGTTACAAGCCATTTATGTTATTTGGATCCAGGCCCAAACCAAGTCATTTACTGGATTCCAACCCCTCCATTTCAATATTTTTTAAACTTTAGATTGGAAAGTAACATTGAAATTCTTATATAAAATCTTTCTCCATTAATTATGTGAATACTCCACTCCATTATTATTCTAGTAAATATTAGTAAAACTTTTAGAAAAGTAATTTTTTTTATTAAAAAAATGATTAGAATTCTAAATTTGGAACACACGTAGGATTAAGCCGTGTTTGGCACGTGGAACATAAATGTATCACAGAACTTGGAACTTTGGAAGGCACAAAACCAGTTTTAAAACGAGGGGTATTATTATTATTTTTTAATTTTGATTATTATTAAGACAACACATTAAAAATGAGATTCAATGCGTAAGACCCCGAATTTTATTAAATAAAAGTATTCAATTTTTCTATTTAGTAAATAGTTAAATTGATAAAAGGTTAAAATTAAGGGTGATATATGAATTTTTTCAAAATACGCAAGTGATTATAAAATATTCATTTTTATCGGGGAATATTCGTTTGGTCGTGGAATATTCTTGTTGTCGGAAAATATTCGTACGACGGCGCAACCATTTGTGGTCCCCATAAAAGAATAACTGTCGAATGAAGAAAATAACAAATTTGAGTTTTTATAAATAACAACGTAGTTGTTACCGTTAAGACTGTTGGAATACCCGGTGGTTAAAATACAGTAATACGCGTGGTTGCACAGTATTGTTGAATTATTGATCCTTACGTGAGAAGGCACTACTCAATAATTATTACAGTAATTACTGTTCAATATTTTATTTTATTGATTCAATAATTGCTGCGTTGATATTTTATATTATTGTTGTTTCAATAATTGTCACTGCACAATATCTCCATTATCAGATCAATAATTTATATTATTTGAATAATATTATTAAATAGCATTATTGATAATATCTAGAAAGTTCTGTCAAGGAGAGATTTGGTCACCTAATTGCGCGCCAGTAAGGAAAAATTCTTATCGGAAAGCCCCCTCTTTCATGGGAACTGCCTGGTTGTCATTATTGTGATTCTGTAATATTATTTATGAATAATTAATTATTGATTTATATGATAAGAAAATATTTATTTGATGTGGATATAAATGATGGATTTATTTATGTGGTTATAAATGAAGGAATTAATGTTGAGGTATTTTATCAGTATTTTGTCGGATTGGAGAAATTAAAAGATCAAGTCGGTGTTCTTACAGCTTTATTGTGTAAGTTATAATTTTTAATCTGACCGTTGGATCGCTGTTATTTTTGGATATGTTATACATATATAAGTTGAGTATATGTCCACAAATTTTGAACCGTTAAAAATGAACGAATGATTTGTTATGAATTTTAAGAGGTGACTGATTCGGAAATTAGGTTTATAAATAATTTTGGTGGAAAATTCTAGAATTGGTGGGCCCCACTTTTGGTTGGTGAGAAATGTGTTCAATTGAATTTTCAAATGCGGTGGGTGAGAATAGTAGCAGGTAAAGCCATCAGGTTGCAGGTTAAGTCTGCTTCGGCCTGCTTACATTTTCCTATAAATAGAGGGCTAAGTAAGAATTGAAAATAACACCAGAATTCATAAGTTTTCTCTCTTTTTCTCTCTAGATTATCGAGTGTATTTTGTGAGTATTTAGATACTTGGTGAGTTGCTATTCATCACTGCAAGTTTTCTTCAGCGTCATATCCGATATCCAGTCAGAAGTGTTGCTCTTTTGAGGTAAGGGATAGTAAGGGATTGTAAGGGATATTAAGGGATGTTATTTTCTTTATAATGATGTTATTCTTTCAATATCATTATACTGAAATATTGGTATAGATTTTATTGTGGAATTTCTACCTTTTTGAGTCAGAGTTACTATTCACGTATACGACACTATTCACATATACTGCACTATTCATGTATATGACACTATTTACGTATATGACATTATTTACGTATACGGTACTATATACAAATACAGAGTACTATTCACGAGTTACTATTCATAAGTTACTATTAACGAGTTACTATTCACAGGTACTATTCACGATAAAAATTGGTTTCTTTTTCTGACCAAATTATCTTTGATTTATGATTATTTCTCTTGATATTAAATGCAGTTGTTGATCATATTATTTTTATTATCATATATAACATTTTTATAACCCTAGTGATGGAATTTCTTTTGACTTGAGTGTAAAGATGGGTAGATTATTGGTATGATCATGACTATGGGTTCTCTTTGGCCAGTAGTGCAAAGATAAATTGTGACTAGTATGATCATGACTATTGAATTTATAATTGAATATTTTTAGCTTAAGTGCAAAGGTGAATTGATCAACATGGTTATAATTATGGTTTATATAGATTTGAAATGATTATATATTTCTTTGAGCTGTGAATATCTTTGGCCCGCAGTGCAAAGATGAATTATTGTTCAATATCTTTGGCCTGTAGTGCAAAGATGACCTGTTGAATATTTTTGACTCGTAATGCAAAGATGACATATTGTTGAATATCTTTGGCCTGTAGTGCAAAGATGACTTGTTGATGAATATCTTTGGCCCGTAGTGCAAAGATAAATTTATTAGTATGATTATGAACATGAATTGTGATTTGGTATAACCATGATCTTTGATGTTTCAGGTAATGAAAATTATCTTTGTCCTGGATGAGAAAAAGAATTTAGAACTACAATTACGATTATGAGTTATACATGTGATTGTGGACAAGAATTGTTGATTGATGTTACAAGGATAAAATATTGTTGGTGGACTTTTAACATGGAGAAGATAATAGAGTTTATGGTCTATTTAACTCTTCTAATGGATTGCTCGTTCCGCTGCAATTATGGTTGAAAAGTTTTAGCATCTACCATATGTTCTAAATCTCTGATTTATTACTAATGAATGCTATTGATAATTTAATTATCTTTAGTCATGATATTCTTTACTAAGCTAGTTGTGCTCACCCTTTTGCTTCACAATTCTTTTCAGGTAATAGGAGTGTAGCTGGGTCGAGCAGGAGTAACAGGGGAATAGAACGGTGGTCATCATTTAGTAGTTATATTTGGTGAATCAAATAGGGTGAGGCGAACCCAACGTTGGAAGAGTGTTTTGCCACTATCATATAAGATGTCTAATGACATACAACCTCGTGTTATCATAAGACAGGATTGTGCGCATCCACTTGCTGAGTATATCTATGGGCACAACCTATATGATCTTGGGGTTTATGTGAAATATAATTTTTACTTGGAGACAACGGAGATATTTATGTCATGAGAAGACTAACCATTGGAAAGAAGATGATAGTAATCTTCTCATTTTTTTTGGGGTCTATTGGGTCAACCAAAGATAATTCTGTGGCCATATGATATCTATTATAACATAGACACATGGCCTCCCATGTACGAAGGTTTCCTTGAACACTTTCCAAAGATTCTAATTTTTAAAACAGTTTTTGACTATAACTTTACGTAAGGTGCCATTGTGACGTGCTATCCAAGGTTGGGATGTGAGTCACAGTTGGTATATATTTGTATCAAAACTCATAACATATTTGTTGTTGTATTTTGCATGACAATTGTTGTAATAAAATTGTAGTTGTTTTCTGTACCATGTATTTGGCGACTCAGAATGGGTTGGATGGAATGAACCTATTTTGGGGGCGTCACACAATGACTCACAATTGTTTTTTTTGTTTGTGTATCAAAACTACGTCGTTTTGATAGGAATTTTTTTTATAAGTTAACAAAAAATTAGAAGCCATCAAAGGCCGTTTATTTTTACATATAATTATTTTAAATTTCTTGATTATTCTGTATATTATTTTTTTATATTTAATAACTTAGCTTGCTATTAAGATTAGGATAACTACAAATTTGGCTCAAAAAATTAATAAATATATCGGTTATAATTATCATTAATGTTTTCAATGTGGCTTTAGTTATTTTTCGTTTATTATTGTTTTTGTTTGTTATTTATAATATTGTTATTTATTATTATAATAATTTATATTTATCTTTTACTCTCACCATTGAAAATATTATTATTATTTACTCTAACCATTGGGCCGTCTGGGTCAACCAAAAAAATATTATAGACCTATCAATTGTTACTCCCTCCGTCCTATAGTTATAGGCTGATTTTTTATTTTGAGATGTCCCAATATATTGGCTACTAACTATTTATAAAATTTTGTTGGTTCATTATTTTACTTTTATGCCCTTATAATAAATATTCAACCATTACTCTTTTTTTTGAATAAACAACATTCAATGCCATTATTTTTATCACCACATTTAATGTTGTTATATTCTCTGTGGTTAAAGTTTATGGATTTTAATGGTCAGTACACGCCAATCAATGAAGTTGAGAGTTCCAGTGTGATAAGTAATGAATAATTAACTTATTCATTAATTCTATTTTAAGGGGTATATATAGAAAATTTATGTTAAAAATTGTCACTTAAATTATTTTCTTAAACTATGCGCCAAAAAAAATCAGTCTATAACTATGAGACGGAAGGAGTATTATTTACATATTCATTCATATCTTTTTTTTTATTAATAATAGTTTTACTTTACCTCTCTTAATCCACTGCTCAACGGAGACAATCACCATCACAAAAATACTATTTTAAATATCCTCTTTCTACTTTACTTCGTTTGTTTGGTAAAAGTAAACGCCGTTTGGTGGCTTCCAATTTTCTGTCAACTTGTAAAAAACAATTCATATCAAAACGACGTCGTTTGATACACAGACGAAAAAAGAGTTGTGAGTCATTGGATCTCCTTTTTAATGTGTTGTCAACCCTACAACAAAACCTTTATAAGATCCTCACAGAGAAATCTTCATAGAGAATCCGGATCCGATATTATTAGAGGAGTGAAGAAGGGATTAGGAACCTCTATGATGATTTCTCTGTGAGGATCTTGTGAGGGTTTTGCTGTGGGGTTGACAACACATCAAAAAGGAGATCCAATCACTCACAATTCTTTTTTTTTGTCTGTGTATCAAAACGACGTCGTTTTGATAGGAATTTTTTTTTACAAATTGACAAAATAATAGAAGCCACCAAACACAATTTATTTTTACATATAATTATTTTAAATTTCTTAATTATTCTGTATATGATTTTTTTATATTTAATAACTTAGCTTGCTATTAATATTAGGATAACTACAAATTTGGCTTAAAAAATGAATAAATATATCGTTTATAATTATCGCTAATGTTTTCAATGTGACTTTAGATATTTTTCGTTTATTATTGTTTTTGTTTGTTTATTTATATTATTACTTATTATTATTATTATTATTATAATGTGTATTTATATGTTCCATAAAAAGAGTTTATTCTATACCTTTATTATTTATATATTCCTTTATATATGTTTTTTATTATTAATAATCGTTTTACTTTACCTCTCGTAATTCACGGCTCAGCGGAGACAATCATCATCACAACTCAAATACTATTTTAAATGTATTCTTTTTTACTTTACTTTACTTCGTTTGTTTGGTAAAAATAAACTATGTTTGGTGATTTCCAATTTTCTGTCAACTTATAAAAAAAATTCCTATCAAAGCGACGTCGTTTTGATACACGGACAAAAAAAACTTGTGAGCCATTGAATCTTCTTTTTAATGTGTTATTAATCCCATAATAAAACACTCACAAGATCCAAAAAAATCATGGTAGAGAATTCGGATCCGTGAAAAAAGATAGGGGGTTAGGTGGTAAGCTTATGTTGTCCATAGGCATATATAGCTCATTATTATCAAATCTGAAATATAGTATGTAGGATTGAAAGGATGAATAAAATTTACAAATTTAATTACATAAATTTTTATATGAACTAATTTACCCCTTCATTATTGATATTATAAATGAGTGATTTACATTAATTTTCTCTTTTTCCAAATTTAAAATTTAAAAATAAAGTGTGAAAAAAATTTATACTCGTTCTTGTTTTTTTTAAATTTATATAAAAATTATTCTTTTATCATCATTTAAATTAAAGACGGATGTAGTAACGTGTACGTATTTATTTAGTATATATGGAGAGTTGGGTAACATAGATGTCATCTGATATTTATCAATTACATTTTGGCTGTCATGTCATCTGATGATATTATCGGCTATATAAAATATTGGGTAAATTACATATAAGTACATTTTTAAAAATAATTATAAAAATCATGCATCTATAAAATAATTATAAAAGTATTAGATTTTTTTGTTTTTATTTTCAATCTTAACATAATTAAAGGTCTTTAAATTAAGGGATTAAAATGTAATGGCTGACATGACAATATTTGTAACTAATAAAAATAATTATCATACAATAATTTTAAAGTAACGAAGTCTCGAAAAATGTTACTATATAAAAATAATATTTAAATATTATTTAGTTTTGTAATTTATTTTACTATATTATTATTTTTTTACAAAAATTTATTTATTTCAAATTTAACCCCACTGATAAGAGGGTGGAAAGACAAATGACCCAAGAATTAGGTGGATTCATTCTAAATTGTTTTAAAATGTTGGCACATAGTAGCGTGATGGGTTTGGAATTCATAAAATCTTTAAAAATTATGCAAATAAAAATAGTTAGCTGGTTAGAAATTTAAGGGAGAGAAATTGTAATATTATAGTCCAAACCAATATATGTAGTCATGTAGTATTTATAATATTTTACACTATATAATAATCTAATTTATATTATTTTTAAAAATAAATAATAAATTACTTACTTATGAACAGTTGTGATTAAAAAAGTATATTATGAGTCAATATAATGTATATATACCATATATTGTTACTCATTATATTTTCATTGTAATATATATATACACCCGAAAGTATAAAATATTAAAACCCGAACTCCCGCCAAACCAATTTTTTTTATAATTTAGTAATAATTTTGACCTCACTGCTAAAAACTTCTAGCTTCATCGCTGCTTGTAACTGCAATACAACAATAAATAGCATAATTATTCTATGCCATTACTATTCTCCGAATGTATGTATACACATATATATAATTCTTTCCAAAATATATACATTTTGAAATTTTTATTCGTATAAATTGATTTAAATTTTGAATACACCAAATATGGCAATTAGATAATTTGTAACAATTATAATTATTTGTACTAAAATTCATAATCAATTTAAATTCTAAGATTTCACAAACCCATCAATCAAGTAGATAGAATATGTCTCTAATTTTTTAGCTTAGGAAGTTCAACAAATTAAGTACAGTAAAACTGCCAAATGATCATTTAATAGAGCTCAAGATCCAATGGCAGAAAGTCAGCCACCAGACCTTCCTGCCTCTTTCTCCATCATATTCCCCACACGATAGAGACGTGTAAGGTTATACCCATTGGCCTAAACTGATTCCATTCCCACCCCATCTGAATCTTTTCCTAAAAATCATGGTGTCCAAATGTATCAGCCTCCATCTCCGTCCTTATCCCCACCATGCTCTTACCTCTGCAATTTACTCCCATCCAAATCTCCATTACAATTCTCTTTTTCCAACCACCCTAACTACCAATACAACTCTATATCAAAAACTAAAGTTTAAAAGAGCCCTCAAATTTTCACCCATGGCATCAAGTCAATATACAATTGGTCCCCAATTCGATGATTTTGAACCCGATCCGACCCTCACAAATGATGATCTCAAACCCACAACGCCCGATCAACGGAGTTTTTCCGGGTGGGAAATGGCTAGTTTATGGATTGGACTTGTTGTTGGGGTACCAACATACTACCTTGCCGGCAGCCTTGTTGATCTTGGCATGGCTTGGTGGCAAGGAATTGCCACTGTAGTCACCGCCAACATAATCCTGCTCATCCCATTAGTCCTCACCGGCGACGTTGGCACGCGCTACGGCTTATCTTTCCCGGTCCTGGCCCGATCAGCATTCGGCATTCGAGGTGCCCATATTCCAACTCTCCTTCGAGCTTTAGTTGGTTGTGGTTGGTATGGCATTGAAACATGGATTGGTGGGGAGGCAATTTTCCTACTTCTGCCAAAAAATATCAAACACTCAGCTTTTTCCCAATCCTTGCCTTGGCTTGGCACTTCCCCAATTGAATTCGCTTGTTTTATCACGTTTTGGGTAGCCCAATTGGCAGTAGTACGGAAAGGAATGGATGGAATTCGAGTTCTTGAAAAGTACTCTGCTCCAATTCTCATTCTACTCACATCTGCTTTGCTCATTTGGGCTTACGTTAATGCAGGTGGCTTTGGCCACATGCTAGCCATGTCTTCTCGTCTATCCAATTCCGAATTCTGGGCATTATTCTTTCCTTCGCTTACCGCAAATATAAGCTTCTGGGCTACTTTGGCACTCAATATCCCGGATTTCACACGATACGCCAAGAGCCAGACTGATCAAATAATTGGTCAGGCTGGCCTTCCAGTGTTTATGGGCGCATTCACATTTGTTGGCCTAGCTGTAACATCGTCAACTAGTGTCATTTTCGGACGTGTAATTTCAAATCCAATTCATCTTCTTGGGGAAATTGGTGGAGTTTCAACTATGATTCTTGCCATTTTTGGAATCAGCCTAGCCACACTTACGACAAATATTGCAGCAAACGTGGTCGCACCTGCAAACGCACTAGTCAATCTTAGTCCTTCCAAGTTCACCTTTCAAAGAGGTGCACTTTTAACAGCATTGCTTGGAATTGCATTTCAGCCTTGGAGGCTTCTCAAATCAAGTGAAAGCTTTGTTTACACATGGCTAGTTGGGTACTCTGCATTGTTGGGTCCAATTGGGGGCATAATTTTGGCAGATTATTATCTTATTAAGGGTACAAAGTTGAGTATTAAAGACTTGTACACAGTAAATACTAGTGGTGCATACTATTACCGTGGGGGATATAATTTAGCAGCTATGTCAGCTTTGGTGATTGGGATTTTGCCTGTGGTTCCTGGTTTCTTGCAGAAGGTTGGAATTCTAAATGCAGTTCCGGGTTCATTCACGGTGATTTACAATAATGCTTGGTTCTTTAGCTTTTTTATTGCTGGAGTTCTTTATTGGCTTCTTTCAAGTTTGATAGGAAAACAAAACAAATCTACATCTATACATCCCCTCTTGCCCTCTTCGTCTTGATTTTTCCCCCGCTTTTTTTTTCATTTACAAAAAAAATTACTTTTTGTACAATCTACAAATTTTATAATGTAATGAATATTTGTATGGTGATTTTTCTAAAATGAATATTTGTATTTTGATTACAAGTCTGCAATAATAAAATGCAAGTGTCTAATGTACATGTATTGAATTTGAAGCCATTAAATTGGACTGTCCTAATTATGCAGTATTGGGTAAAAGGACAATACTATCCTTTTTATTGGGGAAAAACAAACAAACCAACACATACTAGAAATTGCGCGGACCACTATTCATATTTCCTCCCCGTCATTAATCCAAAAATGACCAACATATTTTATCTCTTCTCTTCTGTTCTACGTAAATAATAACGTTATTAAATTAATACTCGGTGATACACGCATTGCATGTATCAATTATCAAAGTTCAAATTAAAATTTAATAACATTTAAAAAAATTAAATAAAAACCATCAAAGCTTAGGAGGCCGATTTTGTGGGCTTTGGTCTGGGTTGTCCTTTTATTTTAAAAGGCCGGGCTTTACCTCAATACTTGGGAAGGTATATTTTGTAGAAAATGTATTTAGAGAGTGCACCATTAAACTATAGTCTCTAAATTATGTTTTTTTGATTCTTTTACGGAGTAGACAAGAAAAGAGATTGACATAAGATTTAAAAAAATTTGTTGCTTTTGAGGAAAGAGTAGATCACTACTCCACTCCCCCAACCCCTTCCCCCCCTCGCCCTCTCCCCCACCCCCTCCCCCCTCCCCCCTCCCCCCTCGCCCCTCGCCCCTCGCCCCTCGCCCCTCGCCATCTCCATCTCCATCTCCATCTCCATTTAGTGTATCGTAACTAGCTAGGTTTATTAAATTTATGGATATGACTTATTGATGGATGGATGGATGGTCATATATAATATACCCCATATGTGCTTAGCTTACAACAATTAATCAATAGTCCTACTAGTAAATATAAACACAATAAAAGGGCATATATATATATATACACGGAGAGACTCTAAAGTAAAACTTAAAAAGCGAACCAAAAACGAATCATCGTCTTTGGTGTCTATGTCGACGGTTCGACCGTCGCCAAAGACTACATGGCTATAGCGACGGATCGAACCGTCGCCATAGACACCAAAGACGACGGTTCATCTTTGGTTCGCTCTTTAAGGTTCGCTTTAGAGACGGACCGTGTGTATATATATATATATATATATAGTCCGGATCAGGTCCGGACTCCCGGATTTTAACAAAATCCGGACCTTTTTTTTCTTTTTTTTTTGCTTTTTTTTAAAACAACTAAAAAAAAATATGGAACTTGAATTTTTACATAATACAGTGTTTTGGGTGTGATTTGGATACGTATAACAAAATATATCTGTACAGTCTGGACAGACTGTACATACATTGGTTGGTGTAGGTATTAAAAACACACCCAAAACACTGTATTATGGAAAAATTTTAGTTCCATAATTTTTTTTTTAGTTCTACCAAAAAAAAAAAATAAGGTCCGGATTTTGGATCAGGTCCGGACTCCCGGACCTGATCCGTGTTGTATATATATATGTGTATATATATATATATATATATATATATATATATATATATATACGAGAAGGATCAAGAGCATAATTCTTAAATAGCATAATGCCTTAAGTAGCATAATTTCATCAAAACGACGTCGTTTTAATGGGACGCGGTGGCATTTTTGTAAATACCATGCCACCGCATATTTACAAAAATGCCACCGCGTCCCATTAAAACGACGTCGTTTTGATGAAATTATGTTACTTAATGCATTATGCTATTTAAGAATTATGCTCTTGATCCTTTCTGTATATATATATATATATATCGACCAAAGTCTAAAAAAGAAATATATGTCAGGAGTTCAAAATTTCACCAAAATAATGACCTCCTTCCTACAAAACTACGCAAATTATGCTGCTTAATATTATGTGCATTCGGTGATTTATTCGTGCACAGTTAAAAAATACTAGTAAAAAAGTAACGAGGGTGGGTTCATCCATTACCAAATATATATACTTAATTTTTCAATCCCTAAATATAAGATTAATTTTGATTTTTTTTATAAAATTGAGAGACGACATATATAGGTCTCTCGTGATTACACTTTAGGGCTAACATGGCCTAATTTAGAAGGGTTCCCTAGTTCAAGGAATTAATTAAGAAAATTGTAAACCCCTTTGGTAGGAGAGTCCTACAAAGAAATTAGAATACTAGTATGCATGCTAATTTAAACTCCAACTACTCCAATAAATCCAACAACGAATTTTGGCCTAACGACAACCAGAACTGAGAGAGAGAGAGAGAGAGAGATAGAATTATATATATATATATATATATATATATATATATATATATATATATATCCCACGAGGTCTACTAATTAAAAATAATTAGAAGAATTAATGTAGCTAGGTACGTACAATTATCATATGTTGAAGGTCACGGACGATGGCTTATTAGATAATTATTGCGTAATAGTTGTTGCTCAAGAACAAAAGTTCAGGTCAATACAGCTGTTATGCACGGAATGCTTGTTTAGTTTATACATTAATATTGATTATTTATAAACAGATAAAATTAGATGCAACATGTTGCTATGCTCTCTGATACAGTTTAATGAATTAAAGATTAATTATGTGATATTTTTTTATTTTCACATTCAGAATTTGTATAATGTATTCTTAACTCTAGACTATACAATTTAAAAAATATTAAATTATTTAGAAAATGTTATTTATTTTTTTATAAATGAGTTTGTGTATATGTGAATGTATTTTGACCTTATATTTCTTAAAAAAAACAGTAAATTTATTTGAAACCTTCAATTGACATGTGTAAGTTAGAACTTATCCTCAACTAAAGAAATTTTTACATAATTATATATTTCATCCATGGAATTAAAGAGCTGCATGCATGCCGGCCTTTTTAATTACTCCCTTCATTTTATTTTAAAAATTAAAATCAAATCAAATCGATTTATAAATTTTAAATATATATTTTTTATTTAATAAATATTTATCGCTAAACTTTTGATATTCAATAATTAGAAACCATAACATAATAATGATATTGTGATTAAAAATTTGAAGATATTATTTCAATAATATGCCTGAGTTTTCATAAAATTAATAATGAAACAAAATATTACCAACATTAATTTTACCTTGTGTGTTATATATTATTCTATTTTAAATTATGATACGATATGTAATGCAAAATTTCAATACACCCTCCCGCTGACTAATAGAACAAACTTAAGTAAATAGGTACGTAAGTAATAAAAAATTACAGTATATATATATTCCAAAAGGTGCGACTTTAATTAATTAGAATAAGTCAGTCCTATTAACAAAAATGAATTAATTACAAAAAGTCAGAGTCTAATCTCGTGTCTAGATTCGACCAAATTTTACTCGGTCAAAATCAAATTTCAAAAATGGCGTGGCAAGTAAAGTGAATTGGGTTCGGTTCTTTAATTTGGTGGCGTGTAAGCTCCAAACAATTTCTGTTCCAAACAGATACATTTTATTTTTATTTTTACGTTAATTCTATGAAAAATAAAATTAACATAAATTTATTTAACTTTAATACAATTAACTATTAAAAGTTGCAAAAAAAACAAAAAAGTACTAGGAATTATCATATTTATTATTTTTGAAATTTAAAAGAAAATTCTATTGAGTACTACCGCAACTCAGTATTGAGGACCCAAAAAAATTACTAATTTGCTTCGGTTGTGTAATTATAAAAAGATCACCTTCCATCTGCAACACAATCTTAATGTAGTTAAGTTGTTTTGTTACACAGTGTTCAAGGATTTTATTTCTTAAAATTAATTATGTTGAACAAACTTTGTCCGGTAGTACATTTAAGATAGGCAAAACTAATGAATTATTTATTGTAGTTGATAAGTTTTATTTAATACATTATTGAACTTTTAATTTTTTAAATTATCCAATTAAACTCATTATTATTTTGAAATTAGGTCATTTTGTTACTTCTGGTTCACGGTTGTTCAATTGTTTCATCTCTTATATTACGTGGACGTGAAAAAAGAAATTAGGAAAATGGCATGGCCCTATTAGAAGTGGATTACGCGGCAAAATACATTACCAGTTAGCTAATTTGACCTTTTAAACCTCATTTCACCATTTTTGTGCTTCATAAATTGAGAGTGAGCGATTTGGAAATCTAGGGTTTTTTCTTCTGCAAATATTTGGCTTAATCTTCATGTAATCTAGATATGTTGAGTTCATTAGTGTTTCTCCAATCTATTTTTCCTTCTGCAAACTAGGGTTCAAGGTCAATTTAGGAGATTGAATCAGTCAAAATCAAAGTGGAAAATTAGGGGTTTTCATCTTCTCAAACCATTTGAACACCTAATATATTGTTAATGGCATCTTCAGATAACATATCCTCGTCGATTGCTTCAAAGAGGGTAAAATGTTTCTGCGGTGTATCTGCATCCATTTGTGTCTCTCCATAAAAATTAAAACAAATCAAAGGGTGAAGGTTCTATGGATGTCGTTTTTACACATCAAGTATATTTTAGGTATGAATTTGTATATTATAGTAATGTATTTTGGATTCAATTTTGACGTTAATAAATATTATGGATTTTTTAATGGTTGGAGATAATTTCTCAAAATGAAGTTGATGGTAGTGGTTGTAGTGAAATGGGTTCTGTTTCAAAGAATGAAGATGAAGTCAATTTATTGAAAAACAAAACAAGAAAGTTGAAAGAGAATTTGAAAAGATAGGCCTTAAAATTGTAGTTAGAATCTCTCAAACTAAGGGAGACAAATTAAATAAGAAATTGTAACTGTATACAATATTGTCATGGATGGTGACTTTTGTTGTATTAAGTTATTTTTTCAGGTAATCAATTTATATTTTCATGTGATCAACTCTCTGTAACTGTTTTCTATGAATAAACTCTCTCTCTCTCTCTCTCTCTCTTTATATATATCTATCTAATAAAATATAAATTATTTTGAATTTCCCGCTCAGTCAATAAATCATCTGAGCCGTCCAAAATTTAGGATAAATCATATCGTCCATACATCTATCTAATAAAATACATCTATCTATCTACCTATCTAATAAAATACAAATGATTTTGAATTTTTCGCTCACTCAATAAATCATCTGGGCCGTTTAAAATTTGAGATAAATCTCAATATCTATACAGTGTCGGAGGGACAGGACCCAACTGGTATATATATATATATATATATATATATATATATATATATATATATATATATATATATATATCTAATAAAATACAATATATCTAATAAAATACAAATGATTTTGAATTTCCCGCTCACTCAATAAATCATCTGGGCCGTCCAAAGTTTGAGATAAATCTCACCGTTCATACATCTATCTAATAAAATACATCTATCTATCTAATAATCTAATAATAATTTAATAAAATACAAATGACTTTAAATTTCCCGCTCACTCAATAAATTATTTTGGTCGTTCAAAGTTTGAGATAAATCATATTGTCCATATAGTGCCGGAGGCACGGGACCCAACTAGTATATATATATAATACTCCCTCCGTCCCAGGATAAAAGTCTTTATTACTATTTTGGGTTGTCCCATGTTAAATGTCCACTTTCTTTTAATAACTAAACTTTTACACATTTTTTTCTATTATGCCCGTAGCATTAAATATCTCATACTTTTCTTATTCTAATTCTCTCTCCATATTTAATGATATTATTATAGGCAATTTTGTCATTTTATTTCTCTTCTTAATATGCGTGAAAAGTCCACCAGGACTTTTATCCTGGGACGGAGGGAGTACTATCATAAAAATTTCATAATTTTATGATGACCCTAAAATTGGAAGAGACCCCACCTGATGAGGTGATCACTAAAAGTCAGCCCATCTGTGAGAGAGGAGAGAGAGTGATGCAGCGCGTCATAGGAAAGAGGCAAGGAGTAGCTAGCTAGGGTTTTACAGTTGAATTTTTCTGTAGTAGCCATGGTCCCATGGAGCAGGTCATATATATAGGGCTGGGAGTAATGTAATACTAATATTATGGGAGGGGAAATATCCAATGGGATGTCGTCTTTTCATGTCCCTACCACCTCGTGGACTGACTTAAACTTTGTCAACGGTTTAGCCATAGAAACCATGTACCCCAATAGCTATTTGGGAATCGAATTGAATCCCAATACTGGTTACTGTTTAAATCCTGACCCCTCATTTATTGTTCATTCCTATAAATACACCTACATTTCTCTTCTCATTATATTCAACTCTTTTTTATACACAAGAGGTAGCTACATATATTTATACGCAGTTACATTTCTTTCTCCCTCTCTCTCTCTCTATATATATAACACACAAATATATGTGGTTCAAGTATAATTATAAATCTTTATCATGTGTTACACAGGTGTATCTATAAATATGTCGCCCGCAATGGTAATAGCAACTGAGACGACAACATCCATAAAGAAAGACGGAAATATTGAAGATGAATACCTGAAAGGAGTGAAGCACTTGAGCGAAAGTGGCATTACTAAAGTGCCCAACAAGTATATATTGCCACTCTCGGACAGACCAGTTGCTACTATCAATGGAGGAGAAACTTATGCCGCCGACTTTAATCTTAAGTTGCCTGTTATTGATTTTGCAGAGCTACAAGGTCCCTGCCGCTCTCAAGTCCTCAACTCCCTCGCCTACGCTTGTGAAAATTTCGGATTTTTTCAGGTTTGTAGTTTCCAACAAATTAATTTATACCATATATATATACACAAATAATTAATGTAGTTATAAACAAGTAGGTTAGGCCATAGGTTTGTTAATATATAATTAAACAGGAAAGGAGTGGAGAAAAAAAATATAGCACAATATGAAGTGTGCAGAAGAATGTTAATCATTTTCTTGTACAAACTTTGTTTTAACTCGAATGCCAGCAATAATGTGCTTCCTCACCTCATATATCACGTTTTTTTCTGTACAAGATTCCCTGACAAATAGTTCTTAGTTAATTTCCATTAATTTGGCCTCATTAGCCTCGAATTAATGGAATTATTGATAAGAATCAATGATAAATTTATACAATTAATTCTCTCCAAGTAATTACTGAGTCCCTCCTTTCCAAAATTACAAATACATTTTTTGTTTTATTTTTAGTTGATTGAATATTAATTATCATGCCACTATTACTACTATATATTTTCTAGCTAGCTATTTTGTTTTGCAAATGTATTTTCTAATTTTAAAACAAAACGAATGAATACATGTAGTCAGTTACGTTGTACTCCGTATAAGAATTTACTACTAGCTAGAACATGAAAATGTGATAATGATTACTAATTGCTCATAAATGGGTGGATTGACGCAGCTGGTAAATCATGGTATTTCTAGTGATGTTACAAACAATATGATGGAGGTGGGACGAAGGTTTTTCGAGCTCCCTTTTGAGGAACGAGAGAAGTATATGTCCATGGATATGCGGTCACCAGTTCGGTACGGAACAAGCTTCAACCAGACGAAAGATGGTGTCTTTTGCTGGAGAGACTTTCTTAAACTTGTTTGTCATCCTCTCTCAGATGTCCTTCCTCATTGGCCTTCTTCTCCTTTGGACTTTAGGTATATATGTAATTCCCTTAATAATTAATTAATTATTACAGGCAACAACCCCTCCTAAGCACAAATCATTAATTAAATTAATAGATAACATTTTAATTAATTGCTTCTTTTTTTTAATATTTAATTGTTAAATAGGAAAAAGGCGGTTACCTACGCCAATGAATCCAAAAATTTGTTCCTAAATATAGTGGAAGCCATCCTAGAGAGCCTTGGAGGATTAACAACTACCGAGAAAAATACAGGAGAAGATGATGAAACCTTAAAAGAATTTGAGGATGGAAGCCAGCTAATGGTTGTCAACTGCTACCCGCCATGCCCCGAGCCCGAGCTGACGCTAGGGATGCCACCGCACTCCGATTACGGATTCCTCACGCTTGTCCTCCAAGATGAAGTCCAGGGCTTGCAGATACAGTCCCAAAATAAATGGGTTACAATTGAACCAGTTCCTAATTCTTTCGTTGTCAACGTTGGAGATCACCTTGAGGTACTTAATTAATCATTCTAGCTAGCCGCCTACTACTTTAATAAATTTCTAATACTTATGATCAATTGAAAAAGGAGGTAACCTAGCTACCTACGATCTCAACTAATTAATTAGTTCGACAGTACTGGTCTTGCATCAGGAGATGTACAACCTTACGCACCACGCTTTGTGCCTTGATAGCAAGGGTACCTCTCGTGGCCTATTGATCAAATTACTATTTATTTTTCTAATGTTCTAAAAAAATTCTAAGTATTAAGAGAATTGAATATATTAATTAGGAAACTGATATTTTCACTCTCACGTGAAAGTGTGACCCACTCACTATTCAAGTGAGAGAAATCCTGTGAAAATATCAAATTTTTATATAAAAATATCAGTTCCTTATTATTTATTAACTAAATAAGATTGTAATATAATCAAGTGAATAAGTAGGTACGTACGTACGCTTCGCCGCTGCCTAATTAATGTTAGCGAAACTAGCTAGCATATATAACATGAGTTGGGGCTCGCGCCATGTATGATCAATTTCTTTTTCTCATTCTAGTTCTACTAGGTTCTAATGATGATTTGTTGGCTTGTTTGTTTCGTGGCAGATATTTAGCAACGGGAGGTACAAGAGTGTGTTACA